>OX387327.1:9002329-9627329 GCA_947562085.1 Eudonia lacustrata | reverse complement strand
CGAACCTGGGTCTTCCGCAATCCGGGCGGCTGCACTGACCGTTATGCTACCGGGAAGGGTAAGCGCTGAATTTTGTCACTGGTTTTTAATTTTTTTTTAATGCTTTTTCAGCAGCAGAGTGCTATCTATCCGACGGTCATTGCAACCGATATGGCCATGTAGATTCATCTTTACAGATTAAATACCACAAAGGATATGTCTAATTTTATGCCAAGACCCAGTACATTTACAAAAAAAAATGTAAAAAATACATGTATTTAGTTAAAATAAGTAATATTTCAATACGCTTTATCGTTTCTATGTAAAAATGTAAAAAGAAAATCATTTCGAATAAGCTTATTTCATACATTAGCTAGCTTTCGGTATTATGTACAAGGTGTTGGCAATTTCTCCATACAAAATTAATCATCTCCGTTGTGTTATAAAATTTGATAACACAACGATTTAATTAAAGCACAACGCTATTAGCAAACTTTACATTTTTATTTTAAGTGTTAATTGCTGCACTGAAGCTGAATTAAATAGGGTCGGGCAGGCGTTTAATTTTTCTACTGTATTTTATAAGTATTTAATATGCTTATTGTTCAAATCATAATGATATGTGCATTGACGGTTGTTACACCGAGGATAAAACTTGCACTTTGCCGACCCTGAACTGGGTGCTGAATAACGAAGTAATAAAAGGAATAACTTTAAAAAAGTTATTTATCTTCTACATCTTTAAGCTAAAGGAAATTGTATAATTAGAACACATGAGTAGATATATGTATTTAGAATGTCAAGAACTACGACTTGCCATAAAACATTAAGGTTTTACATAACGTTTTTCCGTTTTAAGGTTTTACAGTCCTTTGCATCGAAGGTGCCGTACTTACAGCGACTTAAGCATTGCTCACAGTCAATTAAACATATTTAACAACTACAGTTTGTTAAAGTAAGTTTAGTTTAGTTTATTAATTTAATTTAATTTAATTAGTTTATATGGTTACTTTCTAATATTTTTTCTTTTAAAACGTACAATAGCATTACTTTATAACTACTGTTTGTAATCTAGCATGCTGTCAATACTATTTAAGGGTAGTATCTTGTTCTAAACTGATTTTTTTCAAATTATATTGTAATGTTCTGATATCTACCTGTTTGTGTTGCAAATAAATAAATAATTTTGTGTAAAATCATAGCTATTTTTTAACCTTTTCTGTGAAATTGTAGGGTGAAAATTAAAACAGTCTACAGTTGAAAGGGTTTATCCTACTGTGCTTCCCTTTACTTGATCAAAAGTATAAAAGAGCAATGAAACCGAATAAGGCCATGGATTTGGACCAATCTGAATTTGATTGGTTCAGAATCTAGACTAGACACGGAGCACTCACCTCATAAGTAACAACGTAAGGCAGCGACCAGTTACTAAATCGAAATCATGTTTGTCAAAATCAATTTCAAAATGTTTTTTCACTTATAACTGTTATTTATTATTGTTACAGAACGTTATGTTTTTTTATAGTGCTAATTGCTGCACTGAAGCAGAATTAAATATATATTAAATACAATCAATACAATACATACAATCTGCCGCTAAAAAGCAGTAAAAAAGCAGTGAAAAAATTTTTCCTGGTAACATAATGGTCAGTGCAGCCGCCCGGATTGCGGAAGACTCAGGTTCGATTCCTGACTGGGTCGGGTAGGCATTTAATTTTTTCATTGTAATTATAAATATTCAATAAGTATAAGGTTGTTTTATTGGCCCTTTAGTCCACACCAATAAAACTGACTGCTTACTAGACATATAACATGTTTTGTCACATAGTCTGGACGCACTTTAATAATCTAGGAACGTTTATATTATACGTTTTTTACGTATTTACTCCCTTTTATTTCATACATTATTTTATCTGAACGTATTTGGACCCTTTACAGGTCCTTACATTAGAAGTAAGTTCAAAATAATTTGACGGTGTTAAATTACAAATTTATTCAGTTATCGGTTCAACGGCTTCTTTATCCATAATGATTACGTATTTACCGAATAAACCATCAAACATTTCCAGTGGTGCGTTTTCTCTTCTTTAACCTCTTAACTGCGGAGAGTACTGATCAATGTCCTAAACAATTAAAATTCTACTGTCTGTATTCACAGCAGATGACAGGTTAACCATGCATCCCCATGCATTGTATTGAAATAGCAACACATCACAAATTCTGAATAGTTGAAAGTTTAGTAAATTGTTTCAAGTTTCCCGCGCCAGTCACGCAGCGTGATATGTTTATCTTGTAAAACTATGTCAACTAAAACAAACTTTGCATCAGCGATGTGTAAACATGGTGCATGTTGTTAATTTAAGTAAGCAGAGGCACGCTTCTGATGTACACGTACTGTAGAGCAGCATCTCAGCAAGATGTACTTACACCCCTATTTATTTCATCATCATCATCATCATCTCAGCTAAAAGACGTCCACTGCTGGACAAAGGCCTCCCCCAAGGATATGAGGGGTATTTGCCGTAATCGCCACGCTTGGCAGGCGGGTTGGCGATCGCAGTAGGTTGAGGGTAACCTCAGAGAGATGCTGCTGCCCATCCTCTGGAATGGTCGCTTAGTCGGCTTTTACGACAACCACGGGAAGAGATGGGGTGGTGCAATTCTTTATCCCCGGCACCACACAGGGGTCCTATTTATTTATTACCACAAAATCATAATTGATCGAAGTAGAAAATCAACTTTTACGGATCTACTCGCGTTTATTTTATACATTAGTTTTAATTCATATTTATCCTGACGTTTTGAACCCTTTGCAGGGTCCGTGGTCGCACGGAAACTGTGGTGTTGGTCGTCTCATAATTAGATAGTAGGTTGTATACCCTCATTTTAATTAAATCACGTGCGTTCCGTTTTACGCAGAAAGAGCTTACAGTATCTTTTGGTCTGGCAGTATGGTGTTGGGGCGAATTTAATATTTTGTATGATGGGATCCCAGGCTGGTGTTCGCGAAAACTTTAGAAAATAATATACCAGAATATCATTGAGGCTAAGTATTCTCTGCCCATTATTTTGTAGAACTTTTAATATGGCAGTAACTCTTTTATCGTAAAGAAATATCAGTTGGTACCTACATGCATTATGTAATGTCTCATCACCAGCTTATTTTTATGTTCCCACTGCTGGGGCACGAGGCTTCGGTGCGGTAGATGTTAACGACTGTTAATTCAGCCGGACCAACGGCTTTACGTGTCTTCCGAAGCACGTCGGAGCTAGAGATGATACATTTTTGGTCACCCATCCGATGACCTTAGCAATCGCAGACCGAACGCATTAGCCACTGCGTCATCATGCTCGATTGAAATGTATGGAATAGCTGTTTTTTACGAGTTCATAAATATGAAAAAATAACGAGTGGGATCCGAACCCACGCTCCATTTGCACGTGTCAGACCAAGAAACGATAGCTTAATTAGTAGTATGCCTGACACTGTACTCCAGAGGGCGTATGTTCGAATACACACCTACGCGAATACCTACATAACAATATAAATACTGAATTGACGGAACAAAATAGTGACGTCACAGTTTGCCCTTCCCATAAAATCTATATATATAAAATTCTTGCGTCACATGTGAGTTGCCATACTCCTCCGAAACGGCTCGATCGATTTTTAAGAAATTTTATACTTATGTATATTCGGTAGGTCTGACAATCGGTCGTAATCTATTTTTCATACCCCTAAGTGATAAGGGTGGTCCACCCCAAACGTTTTTTTTTTTCAATACAAAATGTTCCACGATTTGTTTTTTTGTTGTCATGGAAACCGTCAAAGCGGTACGAAGTCCGCCGGGTCAGCTAGTTTCTATATAAAAAATCGATTGACAGTTGCTAAAAAATGTCTCTTCGATTGCCCGTAGGTTTGTCCGATCTTCAGAGCAAGTAAAAATTACTCTTTTTAAGGCGTTCTGCCAATCTTTTTGTTCTGGCAGCCTATGGGTGAGATATACGCAGAAGGCCTACAACGCTCTGCGTGTGCAATACAACAATGCCATTATGCTTTTGGGGCTGCCGTGGCGCTGCAGCGCGTCTGGCATGTGTGCCGAGGCGCAGATCAATGACGTTAATGCAATGGCATAATGATGCCCAAAAAAGTAGACCCTAGAGGTACCCTCCCTCATGAACCGAGTGTGCGGCAGCCGCAATAGTATCCTGAAGGCTGTGGGAGGTAAATGCGAGTGTCCGATCAGCCACCACTGGACGACTGTCATGTGCTAGTTAGGTGAGGCCAAGTAATTATTTATTTTACTTTATATCTGTTAACATGAATTTTATTATTGATTGTGATTGTATTGTATTGTGTAGAATTTTATATTGATAATATGGGCAAAATATGCCTAAAATATATTTTTTTATTTTTTTATTTTTAATTGACTAACCAGTCAGTTATGTTTAAACAAATATGATGACCGGCAACACGGCTAATAAACATAATATTCAACAGACCACAACAACACAGCCGCAAAGGGGTAAGGCCATGTTGGCTTAGCGGTTAGAATCGCGTGCAGAACACTATCTATTTTTCTTTTATATGAACAGTCACGACCATTAATAATGTCACCTTAAGGGCAAGTTGTTCGGAACAAACACACACACCCTAACGTTACTACATAAGACAGCGACCGGTTATTTAAAACAAGATTTTGAAATAAAGATTTTTCAAATAATATTTACATAGCTTGAAGCAAACGTAGGTAACTTCACACATATTGTTGACAACATGAACACAGTTACATATTTAATACTCGTGTCTGTACTGTATGTTATGTAGAAGTACCACACCTAAAACAGTAAAAGTGACGTTTATTATCCATTTATAATGCTTTAATGTTACGTTTATCAAATAAAAAATAAAATATCAAATGAAAAACTGTCCTGCTTTTTAGAGGTAGCAAAGCCAAGCTTATAAATAAATTAATAAAACAAAATAATAATAATAAAGTAACTTTTATTTGGAACATAAAAATAGGTAACATTACATTATAGTGCTCGTAAGTGTCTGATTTAATTTATTTTTTTGTGAGAGATTGCTGATTGCCTCAAACGGCATTTTCAGCGTCAGCGGGCTGTGTCTCCTATAATATTAAACTGCAGTGCAGCCATAAACGCCCACCTCTGGGTAAAATGGCGCGTTCCAAAATTATGAATTGACAACAGGTTTTCAACTTATGTACTAACTTACAGTAATATTGTATGTGTGAGTGAACATGAACAATTACTGGGACCAGACTAGGCACAGCTGTTTTTATAATTGCAGTAGGTGTGCCATCCCAACCAGTAGCCGAGGTAATTTTGAGACTGTGTTTTAATCCTTTGTATACCAAAAATACGCACATGACATATTAACAATACATGAACCCAATCATCCCACACGTTCGCAAACACACATATTTAATCTAGCCATATAAATCGTGAAGATTCAAACAATCAACAGTGCTAAACAAACCAAAAACCCTCTTAGGAGAACAATACCCTTTTTGCAAAACCCACCAAAATTCGGAAAGAATTACAGTGAAGTGTGGTTTAATCTTTTTAGGGTTCCGTACCCAAAGGGTAAAACGGGGCCCTATTACTAAGACTCCGCTGTCCGTCTGCCCGTCTGTCACCAGGCTGTTTCTCATGAACTGTGATAGACAGTTGAAATTTTCACAGATGATATATTTCTGTTGCCGCTATAACAACAAATACTAAAAAACGGAATAAAATAAAAAATTAAGGGGCTCCCAAAAACCAAACGTGATTTTTTTTTGCTCATTTTTGCACGTTTTTACAGATAATGGTACGGAACCCTTCATGCTCGAGTCCGACTCGCACTTGGCCGGTTTTTTTATATAAACATATATCAGCACAATCTAAATCCAGTAACTAGCAAATACGGCGTAATGAGTCCCCAGGTGGAGCCACGAGTTCTATGGACCGAAGTAAGACCCGAGCTAAACCGAGTGCTCCATTGGGACCTATCTCATTATAAATCTTTTAGTTCACCACACTCGGTAGTATTTGCGTGGTTGTACTTGTGCGTGCAAATATAGGTATTAGCAACAATACCTTTAATTCTTCATGTTTAAGAGGAAATTGAGTGAAGAAAATTTGTTGAAGCGAAGCGAAGATTGTCCAAAATTAAAGCTGACGAGGCATTTTTATGGTATAGTAGCTTTAAATACTCAGACACTTTTCAAGTAAACGTCACATATATTATAACTATTTAAACTATCATGGTCACTAGCATTAGAGTAATTATCAACGGGTTAATAAACAAAGTGTAAGCTTGGAGTAGTTACTCCGTGTTTTGTTCCCGTCATGTAAACTTCATTTCATATTAGAGTAAGAGAGACAAAAGACGGAGTAACTACTCCAAGCTTAGACTTTGTTGATTAATAAGCCCCCTAGTGTATGTTGTACTTCTCCAAGTGGTTTTATTCCAATACAAATTTCATCTGACTTTTGGCAGTTTTTATAGTAACCATAATACAGAATAGGATATAGAGAACCTAGTAGGGACAACTCTACTTGCATGACAAAATTTTAAGTGTCATTATCATGATCATCAACATCATCATCATTATCATTATCAGCTCTTTTTATGACCCCACTGCTGGGGCACGAGCCTTCCCTATGGATGGATAGGGAGACGGGCCATTAACCACCACGCGGGCCCAGTGCGGACTAGTGGTTGTTCACGACTGCTAATGCAGCCGGGTCCAACGGCTTTACGTGCCTTCCGAAGCACGGAGGAGCCCGAAATGATAAATAATTTGGGTACCCATCCGATGACCGGCCTTCGCGAAAGTTGCTTAACCTCAGCACTCGCAGACCGGACGCGTTAACTACTGCTCCATCGAGCTGCTTTCGAGTTGACTAGACTAGACTAAACAAAATTTTAAGAAATAAAAAAAATAAAAATAAAATTTGATTATTAAATCAAGACTATTTTACCTATGTATATGCAATACAAAAAAATGTATTCCGCCAAAGAGCCTTATTAAAAACCAGTTTGTAGCTCTACTTTGGGATTAGATACAATACATCCGTCGCCCTAGCGATGCCCGACGGCGTAAACGACACACATTTCTATAGCAAAATGAACCGTAAGCTCTACTGAGCATCAAAGGGTGCTATGCATTTTCCTGTAAATCAAAATACTTACCGTCATGTGACTGCTTTATGTTTTGTACTGAATAATAAACTTTGAGATTTAGTGAGCAGCGCGTGCGAGCGTGCGTGAGAGCGCTGCTTATTTTGGCGTGCAAAACATAAAGGCTATTGTCGATAGCCAGTATATTAGCTCTAGACCACTTATATTTATAAAGATACAAAATAAAAAGATATTGCTAAGTGCAAAAAAAGCAGTTTTTTTGTTATTATTTACGGTTATGCATATTAAGTAAAGATCGGGCCGGAACTGGCTATATTTGTTTACATCAATGACCTTCCAGTAGGTAGAAGGTCATTGGTTTACATACGAACATACAGACGACCTCCTTGGTCGAGTGGTTTGTTCACCGGTTTTCATGGTGTCGCTATATCTGAGGTCCCGGGTTCGATCCCCGGTCGGGTCAATTTAGAAATTATTGTTTTTCTTAATTGTCTCGGGTCTGGGTGTTTTCTATGTATAATAAGTATGTATTTAAGTATTTTAAGTATGTTTATCTGTTGTCTAGTAACCATTTAACGAGTTTCATAACGAAGCTTCTCTTGGGCTAGATAATTGGTGTGAGTGTAGGAAAGTTTATCTAAGTTTATTAAAAAAAAAAACACAAATGTTGAAAAAGTATCCACGAGCAGGATTTGAACCCGAACCCTTCTGACATACCGGGTCAGGTGCTCTCCCAATTGAGCTATCGTGATTCTAACCAGCCCGCCGAAATTATTCAACACTATTTACTTTTTACTTTGAAAGCCAAAGGCGCCCATTCAAATTCAAATTCATTTATTAACAACTACCGTCATTAACATCTGATCATAGTATTTTTACAAACACTAAAGATCACCCTGTGACCACGGACCCTGCAAAGGGTTCGAAACGTCAGGATAAACATTAAATAAGTAATGTGTAAAATAAACGCAAGTAGATCCGTAAAAGTTGTTTCATTTCAATGTGTAGTGTTCGCGTAAACTTTAGAAAACAATACTAAAGATCAGTTAAGAAGTGAGCAAGCTATTTATAAAATGTTTAATCAACATTTGTGTTTTTGTAATTTGTTCGCAATAAAATTTGCGTTAAAAATTATATAAACATTTTAAGTTTATTTAGTTTATACAACAACATTACATTACAGAATTGTATTACTTATACTATTCTTCATACTGTGATTTTACCTACCTCTAACTGTCAATAATGTAATGTCTGTAATGTTATGGCGACATAACAACAACAACACAACGACAACATAGATAAGATGGCGATATTTCACGACCAGGCGGACTTTAAAAAGCCTTACCAAACAAACCGAGCACAAAAATGTACCATATACCACTACAAACATCTTGGGAATCGAACTCGAGACATCTGGGTCCGAGACCGTTAGTTTAAGCCACTGTACCACAGAGGCGATTAAAATATAAAGCCAAAATCCGGTTGTAATAATATTCAAAATCTAAGTTTAGAAATAACTGGTCATACTGTATGTCAGTACCGGCGTACTAGCAATATATCGTCCAGATGTTCGCAACTTCCATGTTAGCTTAAGTACGGAAGTTAATAGCAGTATTCTGGTGTAATAAATCGCCAACTATAACCTTAACGCCTCTATTTCGCTTAGTACTTTGTGCAGGCGTGTGTGCTAGCAGATAGGATAGTCTGATAACTTTTGCTTATGGAAACCATACTTTATCGCCTGGTACAGAATTTTTCTAGTAATTAGACAACATGGGGAGATCAGGGGCTATATATTACTACACGCGTCTTGTTTTTACAATCGCAAAAAAAATTGCTTTTTTTTATTTTTGGAGAGACTGCTGATTGCCACAGGGGGCATTTTCAGCTTCACCGGGATTTTTGGGGGCGGCGAGGTACGTAAAGGGTACCTCAAGCCGTGTTAAAACGAATCACCTTCGGAGGATTTCTAGAGGGTACGGCATCGCACACTTAAAGGTGCGCGTCCCCGTGCCCTCCCAGAGTCTCCGAAGGGTTCGGATCGGATCGGGGAGCGGAACCACCCGAGGGCGCCTCTAAAGGAACGGACCTCGGCTCGGGTAGACCGGGTCGTAGAGGAGGAGAGAAGCGTCCAGATACATGTCTGTACCTGGTGTAGAGCGCGTGTGAACCGTTTCTTCGTACCCTTGTTCTACGAGTACGGTGTCTTGGGCCTAAATTAGTGTGCATGTTTAGTATACTGACCTCTATTTAATATAAGTACCTATCCTAAGTATACCTTCGTAACCTAGCCTAGAATACGTAGGTATACTAAGAAATCCGAGTAAAAATAGGTTTTGACAATTTAAAGGATTGAATGTTGACCTTTTTTTCTAGCATTGTGCCACCACGCCATAGAGACGCAAGAAGATATAAGCAGTGTGAACGGCAGCAGTTAATAATTATGTAACTAGATTTTAACAGTTTACATTTACGAGTTTATTATAATGATGATGATGATGATGGATGGAGGAGCTCGATGGCGCAGTGATCAACACACCCGGTCTGCGATTGCTGAGGTTAAGTAACTTTCGCAAAGGCTGTTCATTGGATGGGTGACCAAAAATGTATCATCTCGATCTCTTCCGTGCTTCGAAAGGCACGTAAAGCCGTTGATCCCGGCTGCATTAGCAGTCGCTAGCAGCCACCAATCCGCACTGGGCCCGCGTGGTGGTTTATGGCCCATTCTCCCTATCCATCCATAGGGAAGGCTCGTGCCCCAGCAGTGGGGACTTTATGAGCTGATGTGATGATGGTAATGGTGATTATTGTTCCTACCGATTTAGGCCATGGCGACCACTTCTACTCGTAGGCGGTACAGCGCTGCGCGCTGGAGCGTCTGGTAATAGTTAGCACAGCCAATCTAATACAAGATACAACGACAATCGTTTTCCAAGAAACTTTTAGTTTGTTGTGATACAAAAAGTTTTATTGAAAAAAGTATTCCGCAAGTAAACAATGCAAACTGTAGAGTGTTATTACAAGAGCAAACAAAACGTGCTCAAAGATACCTTACAATTTAAATAAGTGCTTCCGAGGAAGAGAAAATGTCCACAGCAATTCTGAACTTTCACAACAGGTTAGGTCGTAGGGTTCAAGTAAAAGCATGCAATTATAACTGCTATTGCAACAGAGATAGGGTTCACGGGTCTGAGAGAAACCTCTAAATACGATTTGCACTGAATTGCGCACTGCATTTGTCATAAATATTCAAGATGGAAGACGCGCTTCGGAAAAATGATGACGTATTAAATTACAAGTTTGCCGGCTATTTTTAATAAATGGATGCTGGGCACGTTTCCTTTAAGATCAACTGAAATACTTTTTATAAACATTGGGTATACATTTGACCAATCTATCTAATAATGAGTAGAATAGAAATGGAATAGAATTATTAATGTGTGTGAGCCGTCATTTAAACGTATTGGCTTATGTCACTTCCATTCGTTTATCATTTTATTCCACTTCTATTATACTAGCGTTATACCACATGTCTAGACCCTCAGTATCCTAAAAGGTTACACACTTACACAGGGTATGTCTATTCACTCTTGCTCTGAAGAGACACAGGTTATAACGATCCACTACCATCGGTTTGTAGCCTTGATTAGTGACCAAAAATTTGTATAAGCCAAACCGTCCGTCATTAATATTATACTCGTACTCCCCTAGGACCTGGGACATCTAGATCTGAGATCCGTAGCCTAACCACTGATATTGAATGATCATTAACAGAATTAAAGACCCTTTGTCACATACACACGACTCGAAAATAATAAGTTAAGTAGATCTTTTAAAAATCACTTACACAATAAACTAATTTATGGAGATCTGTCTGGTGGTGATATTTGCGCCTTAAATGATTGTATTGAGATTGAAACTGTTTTTAAAAGTGTGAAGCATGAATCTAAAAGCCAAAAATAAATAAAGCAAAAAATACAAACTAACGCCCGCTTGTATACCGATGTTCGTCATATGAAATTTCCTCCTTACCCTGCAAACGGATATTAACCAACAAAATTGTATTTGCGCTTTAACGATGACATACATTACATTGCTGAAGCCATTTTAGTTTTGTTTATTCGGGTAGCCTATATATTCTGACAAAGTTAAATGTTAAAAATAAAGGAATTGCGAGGGTAATTAAGATTTTAACCAGTTTAGTTTACAAGTCTCATCTTAGTTGTTATTATCATAGCATAGCATTGTCTAATGGTAACCGATAAGATAGCAAGGGCCTTTAGTTTTTAATTTTTATTAGTTCAGGGTGAAGAGCGCTTCCATATTCTGCCTTATCGACACTTACGACCAGAAGATATCTCTCATCTATCTATATTTTATATTAGCTATTTTATCTTCTATCTATATCTTTATCAAGATAAAAGAGTATTAACCTGTGAGCAACAAGTAACAAGCTTTAATTAATTTACTTGATGTTAGTTCCACGAAAAGTAAACATTGCGCCATCTTGAAAGTCGGCCATTTTAATTTCTGTAAAAAAGAGATACAACGCGGCAAAGAAAAAGCACGCTACGAATCAACAATGAACACTTTCTACAATCTCTCTAAGTTTCATTTAAAAATTGTTCAATTATATGTATTGAAATGAAACAACTTTTACGGATCTACTCGCGTTTATTTTACACATTACTTATTTAATGTTTATCCTGACGTTTCGAACCCTTTGCGGGGTCCGTGGTCACAGGGAGACAGGTGTTGGTCGTCTCATAATCAGTTGGTAGCTTGTATACCCTCATTTAAATTTAATCAGGTGCGTTCCTTTTTACGCAGAAAGAGCTTACAGTATCTTTTGGTCTGGCAGTATGGTGTCGGGGCTGGGATTAAATTTTTTGTATGATGGGATCCCAGGCTGGTGGTAGATTCCAACCATCTTCTCTATTAAAATTAGGATGTTTTTTAATTTCAATAGCCTCGCGTATCATTCTAGGAATGAATAGTTGTTCTCTAGCGAGTATTTGTGGTTTATCAAATCTGATGTAATGGTTGGGCCCTTCTAGGGAATGTTCAGGATAAACATTAAATAAGTAATGTGTAAAATAAAAGCGAGTAGATCCGTAAAAGTTGTTTCATTTCAATGTGTAGTGTTCGCGTAAACTTTAGAAAACAATAATTATATTTATACAAATGCTGAAATCGGTTTTTAAATTCTTTTACCAATTCTTTTCGAAGTAGGTAAAGTTTGTAAGGTTACTGTTGATCTGAACGAAGGCAAACAAATTGGACTAGTGGGTATCCATTGGGCGTTACATTTTGTACTTGGTGTGGTTGGTAGCAGGGTTAATCTAAGTCCTGAATTCCTAATCTAATCTTAGCTTGCTATCGTAATGGCACCAGTGTTTGACACTTTAAGCCCTAGTGTTCGACGCTAGTTTTGTCGCCAAAAGTTATATAAAACTAGCTGACCCAGCGGACTTCGTACCGCTTTGATAGTTTCCATGACAACAAAACAAACAAATCGTGTAACATTTTGTATTGGAAAATTAAATTGTAAAAAAAATTTTTTGGGGCGGACCACCCTTTTCACTTAAGGGTATAAAAATCAGATTACGACCGGTTATCAGACCTACCGAATATACATATAAAATTTCATGAAAATCGATCGAGCCGTTTCGGAGGAGTATGGCAACTCACATGTGACGCGAGAATTTTATATATACATTAGATTTCATTAAGGGTGCTCAGTAGGTGACTCAGGGTGCTGCGTAGTCTAGATGTGAGCAAAGCCAGTGGCCCGAACGAGATCCCAGCGGTAGTTCTGAAAACCTGTGCGCCTGAGTTGTCTCCAGTACTAACGCGCTTATTCCGACTCTCACTGAGAACAAATCGTGTCCCCAGATCATGGAAGCTTGCAAATGTCCAACCTATCCCTAAAAAGGGTAACCGTGCAGACCCGTCGAACTACAGACCCATTGCAATCACTTCCATACTCTGCAAGATTATGGAACGTGTACTAAATGCACAACTACTCAGATACCTAGAAGATAATGACCTACTCAGTGATCGCCAGTATGGCTTTCAGTGAAATCGATCTACTGGGGATCTTTTAGTGTATACTACCCACCTCTGAGGCGTAGCTGTCGAGAAGCATGGTGAAGCACTAGCTGTCTCACTGGATATCTCGAAGGCCTTCGACAGGGTTTGGCATGATAGACTGCTCAGCAAGCTTCCATCTTATGGATTGCCTTCTAGCCTGTGTGCCTGGATATCAGACTTTCTGAGTGAGCGGTCCATTCGAGTTGTCGTCGATGGATGCTCTTCGGACCTTAAGGCCATTAATGCCGGAATTCCTCAGGGGTCTGTTCTCTCTGCTACTCTATTTTTGCTGCATATCAACGACATGCTTAAACCCGGTATCTATGGGTATGCTGATGACAGCACAGTATCAGAGAGTTATGTTTCCGATCCTCGGGCTAGTAGAGCCGAAATCGAGTCTCTCAGAGAGAGTATGGTAGCACGTGTGAACTCGACCCTGATGGATGTTTCCCAATGGGGAAAGGCCAACCGGGTCGAGTTTAATGCGTCAAAAACACAAGCCTGTCTTTTTTCCTCCAAAAAGAGTCGTTTCCTTCTGACTCCCGTATTCTGTGATGAGCCTGTAGAAATTTCAGACCAACTGGACCTCTTAGGTCTCACCTTATCTTCCGACCTGAACTTTGGGCGATCCATCGAGTCAAAAGCAAAAACAGCTGCAAAAAAACTTGGTATCCTGAACAAAGTGAGACCGTACTTTACTAAGGAACAGCTTTTAATCTTATACAAAGCTCAGGTTAGACCCTGCATAGAGTACTGTTCACACTTGTGGGAAGGAGCTGCCAAATGCCACCTGGACTCACTTAATTTGCTAGACAGACGTGCTCGAAGGATTATAGGTGATAAGGACCTAACAAGCAAAAAGCTGCATAGTCTAAGCCATCGCCGCCAAATCGCATGCTTGTCTATTTTTTACAGGCTATTCCACGGGGAATGCGCTCAAAATCTCCATAACCTCATTTCACCATTTCCATTTTTCTATCGAACGACAAGACGTCGCGGGGGCCTCCACCACTTTGTCGTAGATATTCCATCTTGCCGCACTAAGCGTTTTGCATCATCCTTCCTTGTGCGGACGGCGAAGTTGTGGAATGCTCTTCCGGCGACTGTGTTTCCCGACACATATGACATGGGTCTATTCAAGGTCAGAGTGAATGGGCACCTTAAGGGTGAGCGCGGTCCATCTTAGACCACATCTACACTTTCCATCAGGTGAGATAGTGTTCAAGCGCAAACCTATTGGATTTAAAAAAAAAAATACTGGGTGGCAGCTAGGAAACAGGTGATCTGTAATCAAATGTTGCTTTAGTCAAAAACCAGTTGTAGGCCTCTATTTTTAGGGTTCCATACCCAAAGGGTAAAACGGGAACCCTATTACTAAGACTCCGCTGTCCGTCCGTCCGTCCGTCCGTCTGTCCGTCTGTCACCATCTCATGAACCGTGATAGTTAGACAGTTGAAATTTTCACAGATGATGTACTTCTGTTGCCGCTATAACAACAAATACTAAAAAACAGAATATAAATAAATATTTAAGGAAGCTCCCATATAACAGAGATGATTTTTTTGCCGTTTTTATAAATAACTAGCTATGCCCCGCGATTTTACCTGCGTTATATTAGTCATAGCGTGATGTAATATAGCCTATAGCCTTCCTCAATAAATTGACTATTCAACACAAAAATAATCTTTCAATTCGAACTAGTAGTTCCTGAGATTAGCGCGTTCAACCAAACAAACAAACAAACAAACAAATAAACTTCAGATTATTATAATATTAGTATAGATGGTACGGAACTCTTCGTGCGCGAGTCCGACGCGCACTTGGCCTTGGTTTTTAATTATAAAAAAAATACGATCGCTGGTTCCTCTCGATGCCACTACCCTACTACCCTATTTTAGTCTGTCGCCAAAGTAGCAATGTTATAGCATTATGTGTTTTGAATGTGTGAAAGAGATAGCCACTGCCTTTATAGGTGAGGATACCGGGTGATATGTTCCTCCGAGCCTTATCGTCACTTACCGTCAGCTAAGATGCCGGCGAAGCGCTTACTCGATGTGGAATAGAAATGAAAAGAAAATATTTTACCCCCTCAGCTCAGTGACAATGTAGTTTTACAGTTTTTCCAATATCAATACGATATAAAATCTATTGCATGGATTGGTTTGATTTGGATTGTTTTTGATTAATTTGTAGAAAATAATACTTTGTTGTACACAAAAACAGGCATGTTATAAAAAAAAGAAGAAGATTTACAGAAACCTTCAATTTGTTGGAAGATTGCGCATATTTGAAACCTTTGTTTAATATAGAAATCAAATCGGTTTACAGTCAACGGAATAAAGAAAGTCGAACATCCAGAAACGAAAGCTTTGTAGCTTTAAAGTCTTTCTGATAGCAGTATAATCTAACCTTTTCCCTATAGGTAACCATGAAGAATCACATGTCATATTTTTCATATTTAGAAACTTTTCATAATTTTGCGACAGTCAGACATGAATTTATTGTTTGTAAAATTTAAAAACTGATTTTAATTATTATTGTTGACATATTATTCGGATTTAATTTTAAAGATACTGTTAATTTCGGAAATTTTTTTTTGAATAAGTACTGTATATTTTTTATTGATAGGTTTGAGTAATTTATTTTTATTTTATAGAATAAACTGGATTTTTTCTTTTTTTACAAGTTTGGTTAAATGTGAGACGCTGAAATACAGTATAACTCGTACATAACACATTTTCAGTAATAAAGAACTATTCTATGATATTCTTTTATTCTAAAAAAGTATATTATATGACGACTACCGTGGCCATAGCCAAGTCTAAGGCACTTCACAGACAAAGCCACTTTAGTTGCAGCAACAGTTTACGGTTGCCGCAATTCTGAATAACATTCACTCACACAGCACACACACACACACACAGACACACACACACACACACGCACGCACGCACGCACGCACGCACGCACGCACGCACGCACGCACGCACGCACGCACGCACGCACACACCCCACACCTACACAACCTAACATACACGAGTTGAGCATTTAGAAACAGCTAGTTGCGAGTTGCCTGTTGCCGCAACACGGAACTCAAAGTTGCTCTGTCTTATGAGCGCCTAAGTTACCAACCCTGCAAGCGATGGAGTAAATCATTGTCTCGCTTTAATATCTCCAACTGTTCTACAGATTACGCGAAGGAATTCTTCTAAAATATACGTGAGAAGACGGTTTAATTCTCAAGTGCACTCAAAATGGATTCTATAAATCTGTTTTCTCCGAGTTTTACTTACCTACTACGTAGATCTTAACGTAGCTCTTGACACGTAAAACGAAACACAAGAACAAACTTAATTTGGTTTATTGAAATTGATACTAGGTATATCTATAGATATAAAAATAAACTCATTAGGGTGCACATATGAAAAGGGCTAGATACACGTATCAAAAGTAAAGTAAAGGAGGTCACTAAAATCTGGCCAGTTCCTGTACCGAGGTACACTTTATGGAAAAAATACTCTATGAAACCCTCTTTTTGTTTTAATCTAAGTATGAAACGCTGAATAATATAGCATACTTTGTTTGTTAGTTATTTGAAAAAGACAAAAAATAATAATTTCGGTTTGAAAAATACGCCATAAAATGCGCAAATACGCCAAAAATACCCTCTCTATGTTAAATAATCTGTGATACGATTATCGACAGGAACCAAATCACGAGGAAAAACGGAATACCACAGGCAATAGTCAAGTTATTAAATAAAAATACGAATCGCAAACGAAAACAACGAAGCTCCCCTAAACGCCGAAACGAACGGAATGGCATTTATGACATTTGTTGTGTTTTGTAGCGTTTTGTTACTTGCAGAGAGACAACTATTTGCTGATTTAAATTTTATTTTTTTCTATTTTTTATTGCTTTACGCCCATTAGATTATGTATTGATAAAAATGGACGACCAGTAGATGCATTAGCAATAATTAACAGCAAATAAAATATTTTTTTAACACTACAGGTTTTGGAGAAGTCTGATACTAACGCAATTGAACATCCAATGTTACCACATGATAAAAATGTGTTAAAAGTAATTAACAACTTTATTAATTTATTATCTAGTTTTATTTAAATATAAAGGCAAAATGATAAGTTTTTCGGAATCCTCGAATCCTCAAGGTAGAAACATGGCCAATGATGTATGGACTATTAGTGACCTCCTTTAAATTGTTGTGCTAGCATTTTGTATGCTGTTTTTACTACAACTTTGGGGGTGGTGTAAGGCGAGAACCTTCAGCATTTGGCGTAATATAGTTTTTCCCTATCGCTATTTGTTTTAGGGCATCATGTCCTCGATTTTTATTTAATTGCCTTAAAATAATTTAAATACTCTCAGAAATACAAAATTTGAGATTAATAAGTAATCACCTCAAAGGGATGTCACTATAGTGTCAGGATTAATTTTTAACATTTGTAATTTAATTTATCTGAGTTAACACGTGTTTTGAGACTCCAATTTTAACTCAATCTACAATTCTTATTTTAGAATAATAAAATACCACTTGAATTTGAATTAAACGCGAAACCATTAATTAAGATATAATAATATTAAGTGAATTCACTTACAAATGTCTAAAATTAATCTTACCACTTAATTACGAGTAGAAAGGAGAGGACGCAGGGACAGTCAATTAATGTAGGCTTCATAAATCAAGGGTAAGCCAAGCGGGACACAAATGCATTGTCTATCATACATATCCCTGACAAGCTCTGTGGTGTAGGGGCTGCGGTTGGAGTAAAAGTGAAAGCCAAGCATCGCCTCCAATGGTTTCCCTACTAAGGTCATCATCTCAGCCAAAGACGTCCACTGCTGGACAAAGGCCTCCCCCAAGGATATGAGGGGTATTTGCCGTAATCGCCACGCTTGGCAGGCGGGTTGGCGATCGCAGTAGGTTGAGGGTAACCTCAGAGAGATGCTGCTGCCCATCCTCTAGAATGGTCTCTTAGTCGGCTTTTACGACCCCCACAGGAAGAGATGGGGTGGTGCAATTCTTTATCCTCGGGGATAAAGGGACCACCACCCAGGGAGCTACCTACTAAGGTGATCCATACTAATGACGCACGCACGCACACACGCACGCACGCTCCCACACACACACACACACACACACGCACGCACGCACACACCCCACACCTACACAACCTAACATACACGAGTTGAGCATTTATAAGCTTATGTATTTGAGTATTGCCAATGATTCTTGCGTCTCTGGTGCTACCTCTTTCCTTATTAGTTTTAGTTTATTTTATTTTAGTCACGGCTTCCGCAGAATACCAGCGTTGTGGCTTGGGGCTCTCCTTAGGTCATGACACATGCTGAGCGGTTGCGTTTTTGGTTCTGGAACCTATAAATTTGTGTATTAAGCTTAATGTATTTTTATCACTATATTTATGAACCAAATAAAAAATTTATTCTTCTTCTTATTCTTCATTCATTCTGATGGGTCACCAATTTTGTTTCATACTTACAGTTCTTTACATGTGTTTTCGTGGGCTACGTTGGAAGTGCCTGAGCTCATAATGTATTAAATAAAATATTATTTTATATGATAATGAGTTTTCTCGTGACTTCAATTAAGACGATAGGATAACATGAGGTTTATAGTTTTACTTATTACGATGCCCAACTACCAAAGTCTTTTCCGATCATCATACTCTTTGAACAACAAGAGTACAAAAACCCAGTTCACAAGCGCGTTATACCAGGTACAGACGTGTAAGTATTTGTGTCGTGAGAAGCTTCTCACCTCCCCCTCGATACAGTCACCCAAGCCGAGCCATGTCTTTAGAGACACTCTCGAGTTTTCCGTTCTCTTCTAGTAGAGTCTAGTAGAGTATGGCGACACATCTGCATGATGCCAGACAGATTCTCTAGAAGAAAATCTTCTAGGATAATTAATTCAGTCAATACGATACACGGTACCATTAACTCTATATAAGTTTCTCACCAGTTAACCACTTATAAAACCTAGTTTACTAATATCATTATACACAAAAGCTAAAAAGCTGCAAAGTTGTCGTATCCAGCTTTTCAAGTTCCTTATTTCGCTGACTTATAATGATTTGATATCTACAGTAATAGGTTTGGAATACGCGCAATTTCCTTGCAAATTAAAGCTTTCTGATAAATTAAATCATTTAGGGCCGTTTAGAACAAATGGAAATTTAAATTGGCAGGATGCTTATCCAAAAATAATCGATTATCAGATATTTATTAGGTCCAAGGGGGGTTGTAAATTGCTTTGCGTAGAAATAAAATACCGGCAATGTAACGCTAGAAAACGTTCCATCTTATAGTGACAGTTATGTTAATATCTATAAATGTCCTGTCTGTTGGGCTCAAGCGATCCCACATGGACGAAAACACATGGGGTGGTCGCATCTTAACACACCACGCTGGTCCCCGACCCCGAACGAACCTCTCGGAGAATCTAGAATCTCTAGAAAACCTCCGAAGGTGATTCCTTTCACACGACATGAGGAACCCTTTAAGTTTCTCGCCGCCCCCAAAAAAGCCTGGTGAAGCTGAAAATACCGTCTAAGGCAATCAGCGAACACTCTTAAAAAAAACCACGCTGACAGTAGGTAAGTACACAAATGTTGAAAAAATTTCCACGAGCAGGGTTTGAACCTGCACCCTTCTGACATACCGGGTCAGGTGCTCTTCCAATTGAGCTATCGTGGTTCTAACCAGCCCGCCGAAATTATTCAACACTATTTACTTTTTTACTTTGAAAGCCAAAGGCGCCCATTCAATGTTAACAACTACTACCGTCATTAACATCCGATCATAATATTTTTACAAATACTAAAGATCAGTTAAGAAGTAGGCAAGCTATTTATAAATGTTTATATAATTTTTAACGCAAATTTTGTTGCGAACAAATTACAAAAACACAAATGTTGAAAAAAATTCCACGAGCAGGGTTTGAACCTTCACCCTTCTGACATACCGGGTCAGGTGCTCTTCCAATTGAGCTTTTTTCAACATTTGTGTTTTTGTAATTTGTTCGCAACAAAATTTGCGTTAAAAATTATATAAACATTTAGTAGGTAAGTAGGTAAAAAGGCAATAGCAAATAAGGTTAGGAAACGTTCCATCTTCAGTAACAGTCTCAAGGCTCGTGGACCTTACGCATCTTTTAAAATATGTGTTCCATCACCTGCTTCGGACCGCATATTAGCTCCAGACAATTGGCCAGAAAATGTCTGTGTCAAGCCTTGGAGACGTTCCTTTCGTCCTGAGCAACGCAGCGAGAACGAATTATAATGAAACCGATAACTTACCAGCTGTGCTGGGTGCTTCAGAGGGTGAAGGATCATCTTGCAGTGTATTGCCTAAACCCCGAAACATTACCAGATCGTCCTCAGGAATTGGCATAATGTACCAAAATGTGCGGGGCTTGAAAACAAAATTGCGTGCTTTTAAAACAAATATGCTGCTACTTGAGCATGACATAGTGGCTGTCACTGAATCTTTTCTGGATCACTCTGTTAGCGACGCAGAGGTGGTGAACAATGGCTGGAGAGTCATTCGACGTGATCGTGGCTCTTGGGGAGGAGGCGTTATGTTGCTTGCCCAGCCCGATTTTACGGTGTGCCGCTTAAAGAATCTAGAAACCACATCTGGGGAAGATCTCTGGGCTTCTGTTATAGCTCAATCAGTGACTGTGTTCTTTTGTGTCGTGTACATACCCCCCTCTTCTTGTGATAGTGTTTATCTGGACTGGTTTACCAAGGTTGAAAGTTTTATTTATACTCTAAGGGGATCTGTCATTATTATAGGTGATATAAATATGAATAGTGCCTCGTTAAATGTTCATAATTATTATTGTTACTTTTTAAACTTTTGTAACTTAGTAGATAGGAATGATATTGTTAATTCTCACGGTGGCAAGCTTGACATTGTATTAACACAGGAGTGCGTTAGTGTTGTATCTATTTCTCATTCTGACTGTGGAGGTCTTGTACGTCCAGATCCGTATCATCCTCCTCTCGACATTGCCATTACTTTTGAGACCACCATTCAGCACGGGTCCATGTTGCCTAGTAACATTGACAATAGCATGGACTGGAATTTTAACAAGGCCGATCAAGCTGCGCTATGTCGTTCTATAGATGATTTAGATTGGAGCTGCGTACTACAGTCTCAAGATTTACAATTTGCTTTAGGATCGTTTTATGAGTCTATTTACGGTGTCTTCGACCAATTCGTCCCAAAAAAGCAAAGGTCTAGATCTTCCACAAGACGATATCCTGTCTGGTTTACGGCTGATATAATCAAGGATATTAAAAGAAAAATTAAACTGCACCGGACTTGGAAACAATTTAAGTGTCAGAAGAGTTATACTCAGTTTTCTAATCTTCGAGCTAGTCTTAAGATACGAATCTCACTGGCGTATGAATGCTACATTGGTGGCCTGGAAAGTAATCTGCGTGGCAATCCTAGAAACTTTTATCGTCACGTAAATAGTTTAAGATCCTCTGGCGGTTTCGAGCCAAGTGTTGTTTACCAGAGTATTCAATGCTCTGGTGCTGACGCAGCGAATGCTTTTGCGGAGCATTTTTCGGGCATCTACGTTCAGGACAACGCTACTTTAAAACCAGCACCAATCACTCTTCCAACAACTTATACGCATGTAGCTGTTAACGACTTCTCTGTTGCTGACGTGGAGAGTGCCATTAATAGGTTAAAATCCGGCTGGTCCTCGGGACCTGATGGTGTACCGCCGGAAGTTCTGAAAATGTGCAAAAAAACTATCGCTATTCCTCTCTGCCACTTGATAAACCTTATTCTGCTACTTGATGTGTTTCCCTCTACGTGGAAGTTGACTCGAGTAACCCCTATTCCCAAAGGTAGTAACAAGTCGTTAGTTGAGGAGCATCGGCCCATTGCCATTCTTTCAGCGCCTGCGAAAGTCTTTGAGATCCTTATCTACAATACTATTCTTAAGCAAATCCAGCCATATATTTGTAATCAACAACACGGATTTAGGCCAGGAAGGTCAGTAAATTCAAACCTATTGACTCTGGTGGAATTTATCTCAGAATCTATGGATAAAGGAAAGCAAGTAGATGTAATATACTTTGATTATTGCAAGGCCTTCGACAGGGTCAATTGTAGAATCCTTTTATCAAAACTCGATGCTATTGGTTTCTCTTCCAAGCTTATTGATTTATTTTCCGACTATTTCAAAGGCCGACAGCAATTTGTACGCCATGGTTGTTATGTATCGCAACCCTACCCAACACCCTCTGGGGTGACCCAGGGATCAATACTTGGACCCTTGCTCTTCTTACTGATGGTAAACGACGTGGTTGATGTATTTAAATATACAAATTGCCTCCTTTATGCTGACGACATAAAATTATATGCAGAAGTCAGTGACGAAGCGGATTGTGAGCGAATACAAGACGATGTTAACGCCTTACTTAAGTGGAGTAACGAGAACGATTTGGGATTTAACTGTGCTAAGTGCTATGTTATGACCTTCAGCCGCAGACGTAATCTCGTTGAACGTAAATATATGTTAGGCAATGACAGCATTGCTCGCACAAACGCTATGAAAGACCTGGGGGTCACATTTGATCCGTCTTTGACTTTTAACGAACACGTTTCCGCTCTCACTCGTAGCTGTTTCAGTCGTTTGGGGTTTATTTTACGTAACTCGCGCGACTTTCATAATCCTGATGTCATCAAAATCCTTTTTACCAGCCTTGTGCGAAGCTCATTGGAATCTGGTGCATGTATATGGAACCCGCACGAGGCCAAATATATACTTATGTTAGAGAAGGTCCAGAAAGCTTTTCTTCGCTGCTATTATAAGCGGGTATATGGTTACTATCCTTTCATGTACCCAACGAAGTTCTTGCTGGGAATGTTGGGGATGAACTCGCTAGAGGGTAGAAGAGCTCGAATGGAGTTGTCAACTGCTGTGGCGATTTTGCGTGGGAGTGTGGACTCGCCCGAATGTGTTGAGCAGTTGTCTCGCCTGTTTGTGCCTGATAATTATCTGCGTATTCGATCCAGTCGTAGGCATCGACTGTTTGCGCCTCCGCCGTGTCGCACAGTGGCGCGTGCGAAGTCACCGCTGTGTCGCATGCATCAAGCACTTAACGCACTCCTTGTGGCTTACCCGAATTTTGACGTGTTTGTGGACAACCTTAAGAATTTTTTAAACAGTGTAGATATTTGTTTGTGAACTAGTGATTAAGTATACTTACTATTTGTGTTTATATGCACTTAATTATTCATAATTATGTAATAGGGTTATGCCCGTTTAATTATGTTAAATAAATAAATAAATAATAAATAAATAAATAAATAAACAGTTATTGAAGTCATCGTCATCAGTCTATAAATGTCCCACTGGTTGGCTTCAAGCCTACATGCACTAAAACACATGGGGAGAAACATGAACAAAACACAAGAGGATATCAACGCCATACCATATCATGCAGTGGCTTCTTCGTCATTTGGCTGTGATGATGATGATGATGCTGATGCTGATGATGACGATGATGATGATGATGATGATGATGAAATAGTTTTCAATGACCTCACAAAAACCAAAGTCTTAGCATACTCAGGACATGACCATTTTCTCCATGGCAAAAAAAAAGTAACAATAATGTTACACGCATTCTTGTTTACCGACAAGATCCATCAGTTAGAGATAAGATAAAGCCCGTTCCTCCCCACTACCTTGAGTTTAATCTTCAGTAACCCAACAGATACGATTCCGCGTTGTACAAAAAACAAAAGAGAAAAGCAGCTATTGCCAAAGCAGGTTCTAATAGTTTTCTAACTTTAACGTTCGCCTTTTCAGAGATGTTGTATTGTATTGTACAGGAGTCTGCGTTCGATAGCAAAATAAAAATCCAGCGTTTTAACGACTATGTCGATGCAACGATCCGTTTAAACGACTCTGTGTTAGACCGTTTAGACTTCAATAGCTGTTCGGATAGCAAACACAGCATTTTGTTGGAATTGTTTTATGGAACACAAGATAACAAGACAAACAATAAATTTTCTATTGTGGCAAAGCGCTCGGCCCGATACCCGAAGGTCCCGGGTTCAATTCCCAGGTCGAGCAAAGTGTGTTTCGGATTTTTCGATGCATAGCCCGGGTTTGTGATCACCAACCCGCACTTAGCAAGCGTGATGATTAAGCCATTACCCATCAATTGTAGCGATGACTTGATTTCATGATGGATACCTTTGCCCAGCAGTGGGACAGTTATAGGCTGTTTACTATTTACATTAAACTCTTATGATCTTTTTATGCTTATGGAAAAATTAGAGATCAAGTAAAATGTTTTTTGTTTTTTTTATATAATTTTTAGCGCAAATTTTGTTGCGAACAAATTACAAAAACACAAATGTTCTAAAAATTTCCACGAGCAGGATTTGAACCTGCACCCTTCTGACTAGTAGGTTGTTTTATTATTCCTTACAGGTAGGACTTAGCCGTCATCTTTCCTGATGTTTGTGACGATAAGACAAGAAGGTGAACGCGTATTTCACCCGGAATATTTAACTACTGAGGCTCTGCCTACCATAACTCTAACTGTCGGAAAACTACAATGTTGCTTAAATTGTTGTTATGACGATAGATTGAGATAAGATATGACTTTTAACCAACCCTACCATACATGCCGCATCGTCTCTTCGTGCGGCAACGTCTCTTCGTGCGGCAGTAATAGTAATGCGGCAAACTATTTTTGCGCGTACAAAGTCTTGTTAGTGTCCTGTAGTTCTACTTATCCTAAGTGCCCATAAAGAAACGGTAAACGTGTAATAACATGATACGCACTTCCATAACTCATGCGAGTTAACCGAACTAGCCGGAACTTGTTCGCAACTACAATAAATAACGAATTCAGAAACATTTATCTACTTTTGTAGCGAAGTACGTCATGTTACTTGGCGGTTTCACACGCTTTTCGTAACACAGATAAAGGGAAGGTATAGTATTAACAATTTATAGCGTAATTTTTTCAGTATAACTATTTTTGAGAGTTTTTGAGATAATAATAACATCATTAAATGATTTTGATGATGAGTTTCTTTTTCTTTTAGTATATTTGTTCAATAATTTCATCATCATCATCAGCTCATTTTATATCCCCACTGCTGGGGCACGAGCCTTCCCTATGGGAATTTAGTTAATTTAATTGCTGGTATTTGTAGGGGAGATCGGATGGTTGACTACAGGGGTAAGTAGACTAACTGCCAAAATGTCGTCAGCAGTATGAGTGTTGCGTCATCCTTCATCCATCATTAATCATATTTCATACAATATGTAAAAAAACCCCGTCCGATCCGTAAAGGTACCTAATA
Organism: Eudonia lacustrata; assembly: GCA_947562085.1. Classification (NCBI taxonomy): domain Eukaryota; kingdom Metazoa; phylum Arthropoda; class Insecta; order Lepidoptera; family Crambidae; genus Eudonia; species Eudonia lacustrata. The sequence goes on along the minus strand of OX387327.1, from coordinate 9,601,708 downwards.
GGTATCGAGATTAGGTTCTATTGACATCTTCTTTCTTAAATGATATCTCTTTAAAAGATAAGTAATCTATCTTTTTAAAATGGTAAGTGAACAAACTTTACCCCGATGAACATTAACAAAATTTTATTAAATGAGGACATTTACATGGCAATACAAGCGACGCGGGTGACGCGGGCGACGCGGGCGCTTGTATTGCTAGTTTTCTTATATGAATTATATTATAGCCTTCGCAAGTTCAAAAGCTGTAAGTTCTTATTTCATTCTTCCGGAAAGACTGGCTGGTAGAAACTAGCCATCGAACATAGGGCTCTTCCGTAACGGCTTTAGTAGGTACTTACTTAATAATAATTCGTATATGAGAACTAACCAAGTCAGAACTTAGGCTTTATTATATTATATCCGAAGTTATAAGAAAAAATAATATTATTTAAAATTTTTATAAAATATTTTATGTTGTTATAAATAAATTTCAGGACTGACCATTGAACTTGGCACCCATTTAGATCTCATTTCTTTTGTCGTTGAAGTCAACAACCAAGGCATGCCTACATCATAATATTAAACTTGGCTCTCATTTCCCATTTATGTTTTTGATGGGACTTAGGTTAACCATGCCATCAAAACTAAAAATGGCGTCTCGGGCTTATAGACCAATTGCTTTCGGGGCTGATTGAATAGTTAGTCAACTAACCCCAACAAAATTTAGAGTTTAAGACATCTCGTAAATGAACATTTTATTAAATTTTTAGCAAGAGTAACAATTTGGTTGTTTCAGAACAATGAGGAAGGAGCGCGAGAAAAATCCACCAATAAGATTACTTCATTATCCTTGAGGTGTAAAATGAAGTGATCCTATTGGTGACTTTTTTTACCGCATGGCTGCCTTGGCAGACTGGTGGAAGAGCAGCCTAATATGGCGACAAAGTGAAGCTGATTGAGTAAATAAATCTTATTTATCTAATCCTATATCACGTTTTGCTGTTGGGAAAGGCTTTCGTTTCAATTTCTACACATCAGCTTTTACTATACCATGTGGGCGATCGTTGCGAGTCTGCCTTTACTTATTTTTATTTACATGAGCTAAAGTTATAAGCTACTTTGTAGTTAGTGTCACTCCTAAACTATTTATACTTTCTATTATTATATAACCCAGAAAAATATTACAATAAAGAATCGACAATCAAGAAAAACAAAGTAACAATGTCGCCACTGGGCGATAACACACTTTGACGAAATTTTTTCTTCGATTTTGCGGGCGTGCTACGAGAGCTACATTCAGGCTACGGCCCTACGAACGGCTACGGACTATTCGCTACGTTAAGCTCTGTTCGTCTACGCACGACACGATGCCCCTAAAGCGCACACCTCCACATGCAGCGCTTTCGCCTTTGCCTCACAACGAATCCGAAACAAACTTGAGCTTAGAAATTGAACATGAATCGTCCTCGACTTTAAATGTTGCAATGCGTAAATGTAACGGAGCAACAAATTGAACTCATGAACCGAAAAATACTGTCGTCTGGCTTTGAGTTAAAGAATGTTCCGACGATCTTGTTTCCATTGTGCAAAATATGGGAAAACAAATAAATGTTCCGATACAATCTCAAGATATACGTGACGTTTACCGTGTTAGCTCACGAACATCAGAAAAGGCTCCGATAGTAGCTGAACTCACAACTGTACTCTTACGGGACAATATGATAAAGGCGGTACGAAACTATAACAATTCACACAAAGATAACAACTAAACTACCAATATGTATATCCTGAGGGGCCTGCTACTCCTATATTCGTCACGGAATCCCTCACGTTTAAAACAAGAAAACTGTATGGCATGGCGAGAGATTTAGCCAGATCCAACAATTATGATTTTTGCTGGACTAACTATGGCAAAATATATATGAGAAAAAAGAAAGAATGCCGTCATTACGTATTGATACTGAGGAGGATTTGAAGAAATTGTCTGCGGATTGAGTAACTGTATCAGGTTTAAATTTGGTTTATAATTATATATGTTTTCAATTACCGCCCTTTTTATACATCTGCACAATGTATTTTTTTATTGTTATTTCTACTTTTTCATTTTTATTTTATCAAGTTTTATACACAAACTATGGAACAACAACAAACATTAACAACGAAGGAAGGCGGACGATATTTTGGCAATATATCGTCCGCCTTCCTTCCTTGAAGCCAAGTTCTCTTTCTAGAATCACTTGGTGCTAATATGACAAACTTGAAGTCTTTTAAAAATATAGCAGTTGTTGGTGCTATTAACATAGATATCAGCCCGGAAACCGCAAATACTACCTCAAATGAGTATTTAAATATTAACGCTTTTCATGGTCTTCTACCTGCTCACACATTAAATACGAGGTTCAATGCTTGCCTGGATCACGTAATGATTCGTACAAGCCTTACTGCCCTTGCGATAGTAACTCTTTCAACTGTAAGTGATCATCGGGCTATAATACGAGTTTTTGGGGGTTAAAGTTGTCCGCGTCCGTAGGCGAACCCCAAGCTCTTTGTTTTTGGGGTTCATGACTCTAGTTACCCTACACGTGACCCCTGGGCAGTGCCAAATGGACAACAGTTATTCCGGTGGTAGGCTTCGGCCGTGGCTGGTCACCACTCTCCGGACAAAGCCGTGTCGCAAAACGGCTTAAGCCGTGTTCCGCCACGATGTCCGGTGTAGCCAACCAGGAGAATGGGTCTGGGCAGTTGAGGCGCTCTGTGTAATCGCCGATGACTGCTCGTCACCGCCGCATCGGGTGCCTGGCTTCGGAGAGCAGCGGGATCCGAAGCACGGTGCCGCCGCTGGCCGACCGTAGGAAGTTGGGGGCCCAAGTAGCGGGTTAGCCACCTGTCAAAGGCTGCCCCGCCACCTCACGAAAAATCCCAGATTGCTCTACCTTGCCGGTTGGCGACCGGATGGGAGGACCAGGTAGCCATTCTGGGGGGGTTCGGGCGTCCCCGCGGTCTCCGCGTCAGGCTCCTTTCCGTGCGGCGGTGGCGAGATTGACATCTGATGGGCGGGATGCCTCCTCGCCCAACTGCCACTCTCCTCCTATTCACTCTCCCAAACAAAAATTATGTCAAAGAAATTAAGGAAAAACGTTAAACAGCGGCTGCACGTCCTCCCACTCAAAGTGCACCTCTCAAACATCCGAGGATTGCACTCAAATCTCGAACCTGTCCACCACCACCTTGAGACAGAAAAACCGCAGCTGTTATTCCTTACTGAGACGCAGATCAGATGTCCAGCTGACACGACGTACCTCAGCTACCCTGGGTATTCTCTGGAGCACAGGTTTATATCTCGTGCCGGAGTCTGTGTGTATGCTCGTGATGACATCTGTATCAAGCGTCTCAAGAACCTTGAAACGTCCAGTCTCTCTGTCCTGTGGCTCCTAGTGGACACAGGCCATGAACAAATCCTATATGCCTGTGTATACCGTTCGCATAGTGGAGACCATGAGACAACTCGATTGTGTGACCACCTTAGTCAAGCGGCAGATGCGGGTCGAGAGCGTTATTCATCAGCTCAGTTAGTCATCCTAGGGGACTTTAATGCCCACCATCAAGAGTGGCTGTTCCCATACCAGCTGACCGACCATGCAGGGAGAGAGGTGCGTAAATTAGCATTGTCACTAGATCTCACTCAGCTTGTAAACTGTGCGACGAGAGTGCCAGATGTCGACTCACACACTGCCAATTGCTTGGACTTTCTGCTGACCACAGATCCAGACAGATACTCAGTAACAGTTTCTGCTCCACTGGGTACTTCTGATCATTGTCTGGTTAAATCTGTATCCGTTTATTCCCCACCTGAAAATTGCCCTTGTGGCCCAAGACGGGTGTGGCGATACAGGTCAGCAGATTGGGATGAAATGCGTCACTTTTTCTCGTCCTACCCTTGGCGGAGGGTTTGCTTCAATTCAGGAGATCCGACGAGCTGTGCTGAAGCCGTTACCGCGGTGATACGGCAGGGTATGGAGTATTTTATACCGTACTCGGACGTAACATCACATGGCAAAGCTCGCCCGTGGTTTAATGCTGACTGTCATAGTGCTGAGGCGCTGAAATTGTCTGCTTATTCCGCATGGGCTGAAGCTCGAGCACGCAAGTCTTCGAATACTCGTTTTCTGAAGAGAGCCTTTAACCAAGCCGCCAAGTCGTGTAAAAGGACACTACGCAGAGCTCGATTCAACCACATAAGCCGGATCGGGGCTAAATTAGCCTCTTACCCCCCAGGTAGTAAGGTTTTTTGGTCCCTGGCAAAAGCGGTTGAATCCAATTTCAGTCGGCCATCCCTACCACCATTGCTGAAGCCTGACGGTTCTCTTGCCCACTCTGCGGAAGAGAAAGCAAATTTATTTGTCTCTCTTTTTGCGGAGAATTCGCGTCTGGACTCTGCTGGGAAAACTCCACCAATCTCATCTCGTGCTGACTGCTATATGGCAGAAGTGCGCATTCACCAGAAAGAGATCCTAAAAATCCTGCAGACCCTGGACGTGAACAAGGCGAACGGACCTGATGGCATACCAGCAATAGTTCTGCGTTCATGTGCTCCCGAGTTGTCTCCACCCCTCACACGCCTGTACCGCCTCTCACTTGAAACAGGCATTGTACCGGAGTCATGGAAGCTTGCTAACGTGCAACCCGTGCCCAAAAAAGGCAGTCGAGCTGACCCTGCTAATTATCGACCCATCTCAGTCACGTCCATACTCTGTAAGATTATGGAACGTGCACTGAATAATAAACTCCTGGCTCATTTGGAAGGTAACGATCTCCTCAGCGACCGCCAATATGGATTCCGCCGAGGCCGCTCAACTGGGGACCTTCTAATATATGCCACACATCTATGGAGTGAGGCCATTGAGAAATACGGAGAGGCCCTTGCGGTGTCCCTCAATATCTCAAAGGCCTTTGACAGGGTTTGGCACACGAGCCTTATAAGCAAGCTCCCATCATTTAGTCTTCCTGCTAACTTTTGCGCTTGGATATCTGATTTCCTGAAGGGAAGATCGATACGCGTTGTCCTCGACGGCTACTCATCGGACCAAAAGGCTATCGATGCCGGTGTGCCTCAGGGATCGGTTCTATCCGCAACCCTATTCCTGCTTCATATAAACGACCTGCTTGTGCCCGGTACCTTTGGGTACGCAGACGATAGCACCGTTACGGATAGATACATGTCGAGTGCAGGGGCTGGCAGACAAGATGTCGCCTCTTGTCGAGAGGCCATGGTTAGCCGCTTGAACGAAGCTCTCCAAGCAGTATCCGATTGGGGCGATGCCAATTTGGTCACATTCAACGCTGCCAAAACACAGGCTTGTTTGTTCTCAGCTAAGCGGAGCCCATTTCACCTGGCTCCGTCTTTCCGGAATGTGACTGTAGCTATGACTGACAGCCTACAGCTCTTAGGTGTTGAGCTCTCGTCCAACCTCAACTTCGGGCAGTACATCGAGTCCAAAGCAAAGACTGCAGCTAAAAAACTGGGGTTCTCTCTAAGGTCAGGCGGTACTTCACGCCAGAACAGCTGCTCCAACTTTATCAAGCACAAGTTCGATCATGTATGGAGTACTGCTGCCACCTTTGGGATGGATCAGCCAAATACCATCTGGCTGCTTTGGACTCGATTGAAAAACGAGCTAAGAGACTCATTGGTGACCCTGCTCTGATAGACGCCAAGCTGCAAAATCTAGAACATCGGCGTAGGGTGGCTCGTCTGTCGGTCTTCTACAGGATTCATTTCGGGGAGTGCGCGAAGGAGTTGCACGACCTAATCCCACCATCCACTTTCCGCTATCGGAGCGCGAGGCGCGAGTTCCATCCCTTTGTTGTAGATATGCCACCTTGTCGCACGAGCCGATTCGGTTCAACTTTCTTAGTGCGTACAGCTAGGGAATGGAACGCGCTGCCTGCGAATGTGTTCCCTGAAAGGTATAATCTGGACCTCTTCAAGGCTAGAGTGAATAGGCTATTTCTAGGCAGGCATGTTCCATCCTCGACCGCACCGTCACTTAACATCAGGTGAGGTGTAGTCAAATGCCTGCCTATAACCAATAAAAAAAAAAAAAAAAACTTAATTTAAAAATGAAACTCAAACAGCCATCAGCTACCATAATGACCAGAACAGATAATGATAAATTACATAACTTAAGGCGACGCATTGGAAATTTACGTGGCGGGGATCTTGATTTTTCCCAACAATTACAAAACATATGAAAGTAATATTTAATGACATGATTTTTCATTTAATTGACTTCTTTTTGCTAGTTGCAGAAACACGATGTGTTAGAAAAAAATATCAAAGTAAACTCTTCTAAAACATAGATTTGCATTTTACAGGCTAACCAGACCGATTTAAGCATCTAAATGTTTTCAGTAGATTAGTCTTAACACACACTTCAATATTGTAGTTCATTTTTTAAAAATAATTTGTAGTTTTAATTTGAAGGAAAAAAAAACAGTTTTTCTTATGGTACGGGGCGCAAACGCTCGTATCAAAATGTATGAGGTTTATTGTTTAGCGGTGCGTCGCCTTAATGCAGAAACTTGACTTTAAAGTAATTCTCAATAGCTCAAATAAAAAATATTTTAGTTTCACTATTACCGAATGTAATACATCAATCCTCAGTTCAATTTTCGGTACCAGCTAAGTTCACGAGGTGAGACCTGGTGACTGTTCACGGGTTACCTAAGCCTTTTCGGGTTCTTTTCCAGTTCTCTTACAAATTACAAGATTTATGTCTATTGTTGTTACATTATGTTAAGTGAATGTATGAGAAAAATAAAGTAATTTTTATTTTATTATTGTTTTATTATTTACTTTTATTTATGTTCTTTTAATACTTCTATTCGATGTCGGTATTACAAGTAAGTATAATACATTACTTACAAAAGAAACATAGTTTATCATGAGCGTTTTATAAGTCCTTTTGTAATCTTAACCCTAAAATGTCAAAGTAAAACCAGGGACTGTGAAACTAAAACTATTTTGGTGTACAACCTAAGAAGTTTTTCGTAAATAATCAAATGGCTCGTAGAAAAAATGTCCTCTTTAAACTAACAAAGGTGAGCCTATATAAGTGATTTGTTGATAACAAAGGACACGTACAATGTAGAACTCTTTCTTATGTATGCGACGTTGCGTAACTTTTTTTTCTGTGTATTTTTTCTTAAGTTTACGCGAGAACTGAGTACTCATTCAGGTACAACCAGAGACGCAAGGGGTTCGAATCATAATACAATCTTGAATAATATAATATATTACGGATAGTAAATGATGTTATTCTTTTCTTTTTTAATTTATTTGTCAACTAACAATATCATAATAAAATAATATGTTGTTCTTATTATCTATAAAGTTATTATACCCATTGCGATATCCAACATCGTTAACCACAGATTACAAAACAGTAATAATCAAATTGCTAGAAAAAATTACAAAAATACAAATGTTGAAAAAATTTCCACGAGCAGGATTTGAACCCGCACCCTTCTGACATACCGGGTCAGGTGCTCTCCTAATGGAGCTATCGTGGTCCTAACCAGCCCGCCGAAATTATTCAACACTATTTACTTTTTACTTTGAAAGCCAAAGGCGCCCATTCAATGTCAACAACTACCGTCATTAACATCTGATCATAATATTTTTACAAATACTTAAGATCAGTTACGAAGTAGGCAAGCTATTTATAAAATGTTTATATAATTTATAATGCAAATTTTGTTGCGTACAAATTACAAAAACACAAATGTTGAAAAAAATTCCACGAGCAGGATTTGAACCCGCACCCTTCTGACATACCGGGTCAGGTGCTCTCCTAATGCAGCTATCGTGGTCCTAACGGAACTCCTGACGGACTCACGGAATCCTACTTTGTTAATGCTAAATGTGGCGTCGAGTCACTAATGGCAGAGTGAACGAGAGTGCGGCAACAGTGCCGTGATCTTGAATCGACGTACCGAGCTGTACCTACCGGCTAGGGTTGAGTCACACATCATCATCATCTCAGCCAAAAAGACGTCCACTGTTGGACAAAGACCTCCCTCAAGGATAAATCACTTTGAGGGGAATTTGCCATAATCGCCACGCTTGGCAGGCGGGTTGGCGATCGCAGTAGGGTGAGAATAATCACAGAGAGACGCTGCTGCCTATCCTCTGGAATGGTCCCATAGTCGCCTTCTACGTCACCCACGGGAAGAGATGGGGTGGTGCAATTCTTTATCCCCGGCACCACTCGGGGGAGTCCACTGAGTCACACATACCTAGTTAATTTATTATTGTGTGAATTTGGATGTCTTTTACAATATTGTAAACTTACCTTTTTATATCTGTCAGCAAAGTAAAAAAGGACAAACTGGGATTATGGTTGTGTGTGTTGAGACATCCTCATACACAACAGGTTTTTTTCCAGACATTTTCAATAGGCACCTATATGCAACAAAACTCGCAATCGCGACACCCAAACCAATAAAAATACGTGTATACTGATCGGCAGCGCTCAGTGACATATGTTACGTAGGTCGATGATGGGACGTTGGTGATGGAGTGGTCCATGGCGATGGTAAATAACGACTGCGTCTCTTTATATGATATTGTATATTTACAGTGACTACATTATGACTGACTTATTATCTCAACCTTACAAGACTATTTATACAATATAAACTGTGTAGATGTTGGAGGGAGGATGCCGTGTGTTATCTTAATCAGATCTACACGCGATTAGGAATGCGTTTACAAACTCTTTAACCATACGTGAAGATAAGAAATTATGTGGCGACCGCAGGCCGCCACAGTACTCCCCCTCTAGATAAGGAAAAAAAATTCGTTCAGGTCTTCAGCTTCTTTTGCGTTTTCCGTTTGCAAATGCCAGTAGTGCTCTAATCTACGGTGAGTCGTGATGAGCGTGCTCAAGTCTTCGTTGAGAAGGCGAGCGTTCTCCAGTCTACGGTGAGTCGAGACGTATGGAGAAGTGCGACGGTACTTTTTGGCCGTCGAGTGATGCCGAGGAACCAGGAAGCGATACGTTGCTGCGATGGAACCTTGAGGCTGGCTGGCTTGCTGAATGCTGCTAATGAGAGCTGTTTCCTTGTATTCTTCCATATATGAACAAAATACTTGATACATTTTTTTTTAAACGACCGATTACACAAATGATTTTTACTTTAAAATGTATGAAATTCCTCTCGACATCATATATTTTTACTAATATTTTTTATCACGTTATACCTACCAAGATTATTACACAGATTAAATTTTAAATGACTTAAGTACAATATTAAATTACGATTATTCTTACAAAAGACTATAGACCCATCGTCTATTAATAATAAATTGAACTATTAGACTTGCTTAATAAACAGACATAATACTTAAAAAAAATAAAATTAAAATAACTAAAATCAAGATAATTACAGTAAGATTAAACATTACTACATAGAGATAAGACATGTTGTATTTATCTTTTTTTTTCTAAGGTGGAAGTAATGTGCCGTCAGCACAATATTCATAGCACGTAATGTTCGTGATATTTAATAGAGATAATTAATAACGTGATTTAATATATAAGGATGGACGTACTAAAATCTTATTATTACATTAGTTACCCTAAACTGGTTAATTTTTATTTTATTCTACTGTAACATCTTATTGCATAACAAAATATTTGTTGAATAACTTCATTCTGAGTACTTCATTATAGCTTCATATTTATCCTCAGACTGGAGTATTCCTTGGCTCTTTGTCAGATAACCGAAGAAATCAATTCGCACTGGAGGTAGCTAGTAGCATTTAAGTAAATTACTCTTTATAGAATATAATAATATCTCTTCCCGTAAGGATAACATACCTCAAACCACTTTGTCAGTCGGTAAAGGTGAGGCGGTTAAACGGGTGAATACTCGTTGTATACATTTAAAGTTATTCCATTGGATTCTATTTATATATAAGTAGCACAATCCACAGCTTTTTACAAAATTGTTCTTTTGTTTAATTTTTCATTATAGTGAACAAATTACATTTTAAGTAAAAATATCGCAATGAATAAGTAACATATTGTGTTCTTTCTGACGTGATCTTGACCTTGCGCAGACGTAGCGCAAACGGCGAAAAGTGCTGCGTCGGAAATTCTTGCGCGTTCACTGCACCGCACAACTATTGATAACATAATAATATGTGTGCAATTATGAAATCGTTAGTATATTCTATCTCGCATTGTTTTTCTTGGTACCTTATTTCTTTGCTTTGGTCGATGAAACGTTCTTGATACGATGTGCCGGAAGGGAAGCCAAAGTTATGAGAGCCAGAATGATGTTAATTGACGCAGTCGCAGCTCGGTGTAGCTCGGCGTAGTAATTTTATTTTGAAAATTTAGTTGTGTCCGTTGCTGAATAGAATGTTGCTGCCATGGTTGATGTAAATACTCCAAATGACTCACGTGTTTTTTTCGAGGTTCTCCGTTGGAAGGTTGCTTGTTGCTTGAGCGGGGTCACTAGTGTTCCGTAGGTCGAGGTGGTGACGGTTGAGAGGGAGTGGTCCATGGCGATGGTAAATAACAACTGCGTGTCTTTATGTGATATTGTATATTTACAGTGACTACATTATGACTGACTTATTATCTAAACCTTACAAGACTATTTATACAATATAAACTGTGTAGATGTTGGAGGGAGGTTGCCGTGTGTTATCTTAATCAGATCTACACGCGATTAGGAATGCGTTTACAAACTCTTTAACCATACGTGAAGATAAGAAATTATGTGGCGACCGCAGCCCGCCACAACATACTTGTTATTCTCCGTTACTACAGGAACATACGCTGCCCGATCCGCATTTGCGGGGACAGCCAGCGTCATCGCGTACTCCTTTCCCGTGCTTTTTTCTGTATGCTAATGTAGGTGAACTACGAGCTTGTGTGCGTGCGTTTCGGAGCGCTTGTATGAAGTTGCCGCACTCTCGTTCATTCTGCTAATGGCGAGTATACCCAGAATTGGTGATCTCAGTGCTCTGTCAACCACTTTTGGGAGAATTACGTGAGAGCAAAAATTAACACGAATTCTTAGCCACGAGGTTGTTTTGGTGCCGCGACGCCTAACTTCCATTTCCACCCACAATTATATCAAGCCCTACAACCAACCAAATGTGGAGGTCATAGATCATAATGTTTGTTTTGTTTTATTCTTTTTAGTATCGTATTCCATTTAAATAATGGTCACGGGCACCATGTCGTGTCACAATTAAATTAATCGTTGTATGCAAACTTAGCTATCTAAATACCTAAAGTCACGTTATGTGATAATTACCGAACGCAACGTTTTACATAACGGTAAAAAAACGAACGATCCACATGTAAGAGACATATCATCGTCAGCTCATTTATGTCTCCACTGCTGGAGCACGAGCCTTCCCTATGAATGAAAAGGAAGAACGGGCCATAAACCACCAACGGCTTTACGTGCCTTCCGAAGCACGGAGGAGCTCGGGATGAAACATTTTTGGTCACCCATCCGATGACCGGCCTTTGCGAAAGTTGCATAACCTCAGCACTCGCAGACCGGGCGTGTTAACTACTGCTCCATCGGGCTCCCCTCAAGAGACCTATGCAAAGGGTATTTTGATATTAAAATGTTGGGAAACATATTTCAACACCCCCACTACACCACGAGTGAACTAAATGGAGCCATATTTCTTTTCTCCAATAATAAATGTTTATTATTTATGTCGCCCTGAATCCATGAATGTCACAGCGGTTAAGTTATTTGCATCAACGGACAGTAAATGCCAGGAATATGGCATAAGATAGTAATATCGATAGATATACTTAGTACGAGTAATATCAAGAAAAAATCACAGTGTGATAATTTAAAAAAAAAAAATTACAACGCGGCGGTCATATCGCTGCTGTAAAGCAATAATTTCCAGACGGATTGAGATAACTTATAGCCCCGTACTAATAAACAGAATATAAGCTTCGAATAGTAGTTCCGTGTTTTGTCTCTTTTATTTTAATTTGAAATAAAGATTACATAACAGGAACAAAATACGGAATACACTGTTACCAAAGTAATATTCGTTTAAGAATTTAATTTCAAAGATAAGCCTCATAAGCCAAAAAGCGTCATCTCAAAAAAGTGACATTCGAGATAATTGATGTTTTAATTTTTTTGATTTCGCGTCAACTTAGAAAAGTATTTTTAAAATTATTCAAACGTAATATTAGATACTCAAACCCATAGCTCGTATTGATGTTTTAAAAAAATGGAAAAAGTAAGTTTTTTTACCTTATTTTTGAGATACCGCTTTTTGGCTTATGAGGGCAGAGTTGGCCTAGCACGAACTTTTTATCGAATCCGAATCGCTGCGTAATGCTACGGCCACACTATCGCGCTATCGTGAACATTTGCCGTTTTCACGACCAGCAATAATTACATTTTTGACCGTGTTCTGAAATGTGACTATTACTTGGCCCGACTTCGGAAAATGTTCACGATACCGCGATAGTGTGACCGTAGCATAAAAGTTTATCTTTTAGAAGAAAGGAATTTTAGAAGGAAAGATAAAAAAAACGGTTTTTGATATCACATAGCAAATATACATTTTACATACATTTACATACAACAACGATAAAAAAAATAAACAAACATATTGCGCACTGTTATGTGATGTAAGGATTGTTGTAGGTATGGAAATTAGTTAGGTATGGAAATTAGCGCCGCAACGTCCGTAAATTGAAGTAACAATTGACAGCCGCCATTTTAGAGAATTTATGACGTTAACATGACTTAAATTCACAGGCGCTCTATTCGCGCCAATTCATCACTACAAATTAATATATTTTGGAATGTTCGAAAATCCGCTCGCTCAGAGCGATGCTACGCAATCCAAGTAGTTATATGATTAAATATGGGGCGATGGAGTGAAGCTATGGAGTTGAGTGCTCTTGAATAGGGACCAATATGATTTGAGGAGCTCGATGGCGTAGTGGTTAACGCGCCCGGTCTGCGAGAGCTGAGGTTAAGCCACTTGTGCAAAGGCGGTTCATCGGATAGGTGACCAAAAATTTATCATCTCAACCTTCTCTGTGCTTCGGAAGGCACGTAAAGCCGTGCATTAGCAGACGTTAACAATCACCAATCCGCACTGGGCCCGCGTGGTGGTTTAAGGCCCGTTCTCCCTATCCATTCATAGGGAAGGCTCGTGCCCCAACAGTGGGGACCTAAAATGAGATGATGATGATGATGATGATGATGATGATGATGATGATGATTTAATTTGAAGTGATGGAGTGGAGTGCCCGTGAATGGGGGCCATAACGTTTACTATACGATTGAACAGCTTCGTGATACGATTTCAATCCAAGTTTGTGCTAGGCCCACACTGGTGCGATGGATAGCACGTTCTCATTTGATTATGAAAGTTAAGCGATCGTCAATCCTGATATAAATAACTGGTCTAATTAACTGTCTCAAGTTCATCTTTGCTCTTGAAGGCATGTTAGAAGCTATTAGTACCGAGTCTTGCTGTCAGATGGCACTCCTCTGTACCTGTGGCCTTGGAGAACTCTTAGTTTTACTGCATTCTGGTCTTATTTGTCTAGGAAGGTTTCAAGGCTTAAGTACCTCTTATTTAGCGAAGTTCAGAGTCAGTCAATGAGTCTAGGAGAGTAGTCCTCTGCATCAAGAATTAATAAAGCAGGGCGATCCTAACGCTATAGGCTATATTGTTGTAGAAGATCGATATGGATTAAAGATTGTCCTTGTTTGAAAGTTTAAGAGAATAACTTTCAAAGGTTTGTGATAAAGAACTTTGCTTAAAAATACTATGTCCGCAATTGAGCCAAGCTACCTATAAACCTACCTATGAACCTAACTATAAACCTACCTGTAAAGTATTACTTACCTCTATTGTAATTTTAAAAGGCATTGATTTGTTACCTACTTTTATGTGTTTAGCTGTAAGCTTACCTTATGAAGTAAATAAATAAACCTACCTATGAACCTACCTTTAAACCTACGTATAAACCTACGTATCTACCTATAAACCTACCTATAAACTTACTTATAAACCTACCTATAAACCTACTTATAAACCTACCTATAAACCTACCTATAAACCTACCTATAAACTTACCTATAAAGATACCAATAAACCTACCTTTAAACCTACCTATAAACCTACCTATAAACCTACCTATAGACCTACATATAAACCTACCTATAAACTTACCTACGGGGCCAGCGAGGTGGGAAGCTTACAGTAGCGTTTGCATGCATGCATATGCGGAAGGGGATTCCTTATAAGAAGGAAGTATGTAATTTAAACCCGAAGAAATACCTCCTAGGGGAGATAATGATGGTAAGTGACGATAAGACCGGAAGATGGAAGTGCACTTCAACCGGAAACCTCAATCGCTGAGGAACTGAATATCTTACTGGCCCTTTATTGACGGAACACAAAAATACTGTAAACACATCGTCGTATACACTTTTGAACTTTAGCTCACTATCGCTAAAGAACTATAAAAGTTCCAAGAAGTAGGGAAACATTAATTTTTGCTCTAAAGAAATAGTAAGCGGTAATGAAAAACCGAACTATTCTACTTAGTTCGTGTAAAGGCCTTTGTTCGGAAACATTCAACGAGGCGAAAGCCGCAGACAACGAAAGTTTAATATTGAGAATATTCGAACTTTTATATTTGGAATAAAAATATTTTACTCCGTACGGAAAGCCATTTTGTGCTGTTTTCTGGTTGCACAGACCTATCCTAACTGTCAAATTTCTTTAATAAGTCTATCTATATAAATAAAAATGAATCGCTAAATGTGTTGCTAATCGCAAAACTCGAGAACGGCTGAACCGATTTGGCTGATTTATTTTTTGTTGTTTTTGATAAAGTCTGAGAAAGGTTCTTATGGAGAGAAAAAACGTAAAAAAAACACGAGGAAAATAGTAAAAACAACAATTTTCTTTTCCCATGCAAACCACTCTTTCAAACATTAATTTGACGTCAATCAAAAAAAAACAAAGGCGCGTTAGGATTATCTTTGTTATGCCTTCAAGTTGATTAGAAGTCAGATTTATTTATTTACGCGCCAAGTAATTAAACAAAAAATATCGTGTACCGCATAAGGCATCGCAATAAAACTATCATCACATTAGATATTAATAAAGTCTTTCAATGTTATTTTATTTTTATCAGACTGCGACAGGTCAATAACTTTTGACAGAACGAAATCTGTCGGGGCAGCTATTAACATAAAAAAAATGTAACTTTATTGTTTTCTAAAGTTTACGCGAACACTACACATTGAAATGAAACAACTTTTACGGATCTGCTCTCGTTTATTTTACACATTACTTATTTAATGTTTATCCTGACGTTTCGAACCCTTTGCGGGGTCCGTGGTCACAGGGAGACTGAGGTGTTGGTTGTCTCATAATTAGTTAGTAGCTTGTATACCCTCATTTAAATTTAATCAGGTGCGTTCCGTTTTACGCAGAAAGAGCTTACAGTATCTTTTGGTCTGGCAGTATGGTGTCGGGGCTGGGATTTAATATTTTGTATGATGGGATCCCAGGCTGGTGGTAGATTCCAACCATCTTCTCTATTAAAATTAGGAAGTTTTTTAATTTCAATAGCCTCGCGTATCATCCTAGGGATGAATCGTTGTTCTCTAGCGAGTATTTGTGGTTTATCAAATCTGATGTAAAGGTTAGGCCCCTCTAGGGAATGTTCGCATACTGCAGACTTATTTTCGCGCCTATGCTTGACGTCGGCTATATGTTCTCTAACGCGGGTTCCTACACTTCTCTTTGTTTGCCCGATGTAAGAGAGCCCACAATGTGTAAAATAAACGCGAGTAGATCCGTAAAAGTTGTTTCATTAAAATGTAACTTTGTTTTAGAGAAATTTATAGGGTCGAACAAGGTCTGCCGGGAAAGCTAGTTTTTAATAAATATTTGCCAGCTCTTCTCGGTCGAAGGCTCTCCCAAAATACAAACTGATGGTAGAATCAGTAGTTAATTCTCAACAATTTTTTTTATTTTTTTTTATTTTGATTTTTTTTATACCTAGCAATGCAAATGATAATTTGTAGTTTTAATTTGAAGGAAAAAAAAAAGTTTTTCTTATGGTACGGGGCGCAAACGCTCCGTATTAGATTAATTGTTTAGCGATGCGTCGCCTTAAGCATTTAGGAAGAACAAACTGTCTTGTATACTGTAATAGAGTTATTACAGTATAAAAAAACATAAATAGAAAGATATTACAGTTATGGTTTGACCTACGTTATCATTTTGATTAAAGCAAACGTTAAGATCTGTAGGAGCTAGTGCCCGTGCAGTTATGTAAAGTTCATTTAATATTTATAATGTTAATGTTGTTGTATACGAATGCAGAAAAATGTTTGTTTATTGATAGAACGGAGCAAAAGAGACAACCGAAACCGTCGAATAGGTTTATTGCACTAAAAATCATATGTTACATGTTACACGCATACGCCGCCTGGTCAGCAACTTAATTAGGTTAAATTATGTCAAAACAATGTACAGCTCGTACAAGATCTTTTCTGCAATTCAGTGTTTTTCTGATCGACGCTGACTGTACTAGAAAAGATTCGACTAGCGCGATGCCCTCTTTTGAGGAAAAAGTTTTGACGTTATTTCTTTTGTGAGTTTCCATAAAAACTTTTACGCTGAATGGCTATGCTATGAACAAATTCTTAAATGTCACCAACCTTGCATGATGATATTCACGTTGGTGTATTTCTACTCCTTGACCTGGAATAAAGAAAATGGAACATTATTTTTTGTAATGCTTTTAGCTTTCCAACGCTTCTGTATTGGGTAAAAGCATAATCTTGTGTGACCTTTAAATATGACATAACACACAATATTTGATGTTTTGAAGCAAACTTTAGGTAGCTATATTTTTTATTACTTTTTTCTCCTTTCTATTTTTATATCAGCACTGACATATTATTAATTATAACGCGCTACCATCATCATCCTCACCCTGCAGAGGCCATTGCTGAACATAGGCCTTCCCAATGGATCCCATCACAATGTATGATGCGCTATGTATGTACAATAATGCAAAAATCTTATTTTTAACTTTATGGTAAGCGTCGAAGATAATTACTTTACCCAGAATTCAAGAAAAAAAATATCGAAACACAACATTAATATTATAGGACCGATAAAATATTATAGAGAAACATAGTGTCCTTCTAAAAGTACACAAAAGCCAAACATCTTACAAATCAGGCATTCATCAAGTCCTTATAGGCTTTCCCTAACAAGGAGGTACTGAACATTGAAGATACTTAACAAACTAAAACAGCCCACCGGAACCATTTGAGGGATGTTAACACGTTGCAAGCCGTAAACTTGTCCGTTTTCTCGACGTAAAAAGATGCTTCGACATCGGTTCCCATTGCGAAAGATCGTTCAGACCTTGTATTAACGAGAATTTACGGGCAGACAATTTGGTAAGCTTTAAGCACCGCCCTAAGGGCGAACCGGGCTAAAGTACACTCTAGTAATTGCTGTGCACCACGTGTTCCTTCTATAGGACATTTTACGTAATATATGAAGTTATTAACTTACAATAAAGATAAACAGGGTCAGAAATTAAAGTTATATGGAAGTATCAAACTATAAGAGACTTGGGTTTGTTCTTAACCATGAGATCATGTCGTCGGGAACCATGTCAACGATTTTAAAGAAAAGAAAAACTACATTTACAACTGATTAATAACAACTAATCAAATCTCTGGTCTCTGAAACTAATCGCTAGTAGTGGTTGTTGGTGATTGTAAGGAATATAATTACTACGATGCTACACGGTTCAGTTCAGTTCAGTTTTCGACCCCATTTTCGAGCGTAAGTTATAAAACCACCCACCCAACCCACTTAATAAAAAAAAACTTCATAAAGTTTATTTTCGTAAAATTGTCAAGTCAACATTAACCTAGAATAAGTTTTCAATTTGTTATATTTTTATTTTTTTATATATTTTTTTCACCATTACTATGAATTGTATTTATTTAGTTTTTAATTGGATATAGTTGTAGATTAGGTAAACTTTAACATGGACGCTTATTGTTAATCGTGTTGTGTACACATGTTTTAGATAGGAATTTAGCTCTTATACAATTTATCATGCATTATTGTTATTTTTTAATTTCTATCTATTTTGTGTACCTAATAAATGAATAAATAAATAAATACAAAACATTTGACTATTGTCATCGGGAATTCTAAATTCTAAATGTAAACTGTTTTATACAGACACTAATGTAGAAATCTATGACTTCACAAAAATACATTAATAAATTAACAAGTGAAATTTAACTGTAAACTTTTTCCATGACCTTGACTAACCCGTACAACCGTATTTTGTTTTCTTCTACGCCATTTTGGTTTTACGCGCCGAAAGTGTGACGCACCCTAATAATTGCACATAAAATCCCAGAAACAAAACATAAAAAACAAGAAAGGAGGTCTAATATCTAATGAAACTTCGCAATAACGCTGGTGATCCGTCAATATAAATTATGCGCTGCTATTATTTGAGCGGTCACAATGCAAATTTTGTCTTTACTGGTGACATTTGGTGAGGGACCGCCCTTTATTGCCTATTTGAGCCTTGGGGCTGAAAAACAGCGGATTTTACTTATACACCGTTATGGCGGTCGTCTTATTGCGAGTCAAGGTCGACGGTAATGTTGTAGGACATTTTTCGCACGATCCTTTGCTACAGGCGCAACTGTAAAGTAATAAAATATATTAAACAACATGTAACAGAAAGGTGTGGTAAAAATGAAAAGATCCAAATTATATCCCACGTGTATCCGATCATCTATGGAAGAGTGAGGTCTTTTGTCACAGGTATTTCCATACCAAAAAGAAGACCTCCAAAACTACTTAATGTAAAAACATGTACTTTACTGCAATAAAGATTTTTATTTATTTATTTATTTATCTTGTGTGCAGTGTTACTAAGACATAATTATTAACTCAATTTTTTTTTAATATTTTACGGGTAAGCACAGTGCCTTTATTTCACCTGATGTAAAGTGATGATAAGGCCAATATTGGAAGCGCACTTCACCCGGAAACCTCAACTAGTGAGGCACTGGCTATCTTATAGCTGCCAGAACACAACAATGCTACAAACATTGATGTTGTAGCGACATATTTAGATAGATGGTGGTAGCTAGCCAGGCGAACTAACAAGCCCTACTAACAACCAAACTGAGTGCACAAACTAGTACCCTCCGCTGGGAATCGAACCCGGGACCTCTGGGTCTAAACCGGTGGTCTTAGCCACTAGACCACAGAGGCGGTTGAAATTTTTTACTAGATCGTTTATGCTTTGGATCTTTTGATTTTTAGCACACGTTTCTAATACACGTTGTATAGAGGTAAATAGATTTTTATTAAAATTATTAAATTATATGAGAATTAGCTTCAAAAACAATGTTATTTTATTTGTTTTTTTTCAACTATTACTACAGCCAGTTCTTGCCTGTGGCAAGTCATTTCTCTTCAAGTGTTACATAAATTTTAATGTAAACATAAAACATCAGTATTACCATAGACGAACAACTAAATTCAGCCACAATTTTAACTGTCTAGATAATAGTTTACTTTAAAAAGAATATACTAATCATTCTTATATTATTGTTTTATTATATTCTTTCTAAGCTTTTTGGGATCCCTCGTAATGTAATACTAATTTATTATTAACTCAAACAATATTTTTTAAGATACATCTTACTGTACTTGCCCGCCCCGGTCTAACGCGTCCGGTCTGCGTGTGCTTAGGTTAAGCAACTGCCGGTTATCGAATGGGTGACAAAAAATGTATCATCTCGAGCTCCTCCGTGCTTCGAAAGGCACGTAAAGCCGCTGGTCCCGGTTGCATTAGATGTCGTTAGCAACCAGGTAGATTGTTTATGACCCGTTCTCCCTACCAACCATAGGGAAGGCTCGTGCCCCAGCAGTGAGGACATAAAATGAGCTGATGATGACGATGATGATGATGATTTGCTCTCTCAAATCCCATATCTAATCTAAATTGTATGAGCCTCACTAATATTAAATAAAAAACAAAACCAATGTTTCAACACTTGGTATAAAAACTTTCGCATTTATAATATTTATGGGACATTTGCCACGCACACCGGACGTGGAAGCTGCCGCCGGCTGTCACGTACAAAACGAATCTTTCTAGCGGGGTCACTGAAAAGTCCTTTATGGTGCACATCACACTTTGGCCAACAAAAATGGAGACGGAATGACTGCCCTAAATAGCCGCTCGGTTCTTACAAATGAAAAGGAACGGCATTTGCACTCGCTTGCGCACTATTAAGGTTTTGTTTTAAGTTTCTGATGTGTGACTACCCATTTTTGCCGACAAGCAGCTGTCTTCTGAGTGCTTTTGTGTAAGATTTATTAGCCATCATTGAAGCAGTGCCCCCTGGTGACAGACGAGGGGAATTATTATTGAAGTTTTACGTGTTGCAGCAAACATTGGTCAATCAATTTTGACGATAACAAATTATCCATATTTCTGTTGAAATTTATTTTAAATACGTGAAAAAACACTTAATGACATTGACAAAACGATTTACTTTCCGAAACGTTGGTGTTACGGTGGCTGTTTACACAATTGTTAAGCGAGTACAGCGCCATTTTGTTGGACCGCACTAAAAGGGAAGTTGACATCAACAACAAATAATTCCAGAACATTATATAAATAATTTTTTTTAATTAGTTTTGTCAATGTCATTAAGTGTTTTTTCACGTATATAATATATAGATATTAATACGTGAAGCAAAAACTTTGTACCTCTTTTTTACGAAAATTGCGCGGACGGAGGAGTATGAAATTTCGCACACTTAGGGGCTTATTAATAAACAAAGTGTAAGCTTGGAGTAATTACTCCGTGTTTTGTCTCTTTTACTCTAACATGAAATGAAGTTTACATGACGAGAACAAAACACGGAGTAACTACTCCAAGCTCACACTTTGTTTATTAATACGGGGGTAATAGTTTATATAGAGAAGGTTATCCGAATGTTAATATTTTTTTTAATTGTTCACAAAAAAACATTAAATCAATAAAACAAACATTACACACACTACCATATATTTGACACACACGCATATGTAAGTACTAGCTGTGCTCGCGACTTCGTCCGCGTGGAATAGTGACTTTCGGCAGCATTTTTAATTTTTTAGGCTCTTTTCCCGTTTTTGCAACATTTTTCACTGATGCTTCGCTCCTATTGGTCGCAGCGTGATGTTATATAGCCTAAAGCCTTCCTCGATAAATGGACTATCCAACACAAAAAGAATTATTCAATTCGAACCAGTAGTTCCTGAGATTAGCGCGTTCAAACAAACAAACAAACAAACAAACAAACAAACAAACAAACTCTTTAGCTTTATATATTAGTATAGATTCGACACACACGTTTGAATACTCTTTTCAAAAATTTCAAAAATGGAAGAGGAGCGGCCGAAATCTGTCAATGCCAATCCAAACTCACATTCTATCTTTTTTAATTTTTCATTGCCTAGGATACAATCCGTGCAGCCTTAATAAAATTAAGGTCGAATTTCGATCACTGACCGACCACTAGTACAAATAAATAAGCATAGTTCAACACTGAATTGACGGTACATAATAGTGACGTCATAGTTTACCACTCCGTAACAGTTGCTAAAAAGTTACTCTATTGACTAACCAGTCAACTACCCAATCCTACTAATATTATAAACGCGAAAGTTTGTAAGTGTTCGTGCATCATCGAGACCGCTCGGGCGCCGCCGTCGCCGGGGGTTCCCGTGCGAACTTCGGACCGGAGGCGCCAGGCGCCACACTTCACATCAGCGAGACTTCGCCACGGATCACGGACGACACGCTCAACAGTAAGTATGGATGTTTGTTACTTTTTCCCGTAAAAACTACTGAATGGATTTGGATGAAATTCGGCGTACAGATAATAACACATAGATGGAAATAACACATAGGGTACTTTTTATCCCGATATTCCCACGGGAACGGGGCCCGGGAACCACGCGGGTGAAACCGCGAGCGGCAACTAGTTTGAAATACTTTAACACCACAAAGATGTTTGTGGCCGAATTTCGCGTTCTGTTTTAAGTTGAAGCCTCGCTTCATTGCTAAATTGCTAATACTGGTGGAATTGTTGTTCTGGGTAGTTAGAGCTAAGATAGCCAGTTCCTTAGTTGATGATTCTTTGTGAAGTGTGCGTCTACCTTAATACTTATAGTAGTAGTAAATTGCCTATATACTGTCCCGATGCTGGGCAAAGGCCTACATCATGAAATCAAGCCATCGCTACAATTAATTCGTATTTGTTTAATCACCATGCTTGCCAAATGTGTTTTGGTGATCACAAACCCGGGCTATGCATTGAGAAATTTGAAATAAAAAATACTTTACCTGACCTGAGAATTGAATTCAAAACCTTCGAGTACCGAGTCGGCTTTGCTACTCGGCCGCTGAGGAGTCACGAAAATAATACACACGTAAATCAAGCTCGCTTTTACCTGTGACTGTTAAGGTGTGTTCAACAAACCCGCATCGAACTATCGACAGCGGTAATCTTAATTAATCCACCGACCCTATTAGAAGCGACGAATCCAACCTACAAAATACCGAGACTGCAGTAGATAAGCGTCATACAAATGCGCTCTGGCAACGCACACATATACAACCTCTTGCGGACACGTAGCTTTTTAATAATAACAATATTAATAATGCTAAAAGCCTCCACAACCGCGAGGTGTGCAATCTTAGGGACTATTTCCTTAACAACGAGTGTGGGATGCATCGGGATGTGGTAGCAATGGACAGGGGCCTTACCCCGCTCTCCTTGGCAAATGAGAACTGGCGCAGGCCAGTGGTACTGAGCACAGAGGACCGCAAAGCGATATGGAGGAGCAAGGAGCTACACGGGCGGTTCTACAAGGTGCTCACGGGCCCGATGTAGATTTGCTCGCATCGGTGAACTGCATGGCTACGATTCAGGGACCTCTTCGGAGAAACCGAAAGTTTTGTCTCTGCAATTGCGGACGAAATTATCATGACGAAGAACTACCGGAGATATATCCTGAAGGACGGTACGGTCGACATTTGTCGGGAATGCCGCCGTCCCGGGGAATCACTCAGGCACATTATCTCCGGTTGTTCTCATCTTGCTAACGGCGAGTATTTAAACAGACATAACCTGGTAGCTAGGATTATTCACCAGCAACTTGCTATTCTAGACGGTCTTGTGGACTTTGAAGAGCCGTACTACAGGTACACACTTGCGCCGGCCGGCCGGCACCAGTCTCCTACAGAGCTGCTAACTTGAACCTATAATATTTACAAACTGTAACTAGCAATATTTTGTATTTTGTATTAGAATGATTACGATTACATTCGATTACGAAATGGAAATTTTGTATGGCAAATTGTTAACTCTTCTCGTGTCGCCAGGAGGCGCTGCTTCAAATTTCACCCAGCTGCGCTCGGAATGTGCGGAGCTGATCCGAGATTCATCCGTGAGAGGTTGTTTATGCAGGCTCCGCCAGAATACCAGCGTTGTTGCCATACGCTTCGTTCGCAACAACACAAGGTGAGGCGGGGTCCTGATTGACCTTTTGTTTGTTTTTTATTCTTACTTTTTATGTATATTAGTGTGTGTGGTCAATAAATGTTTCTCTCTCTTGCTCTCTATCTTGCTCTCTCTCTTGCTATCTCTCTTGCTCTCTCTTTCTCTCTCTCTTGCTCTCTCTCTGTCTTGCTATCTATCATACTCTCTCTCTTGCTCTCTTGCTCTCTCTATATCTCTCTTGATCTCTATCTTGCTCGTTATCTTGATCTATCTTGCTCTCATCCTCGCTCTCTCTCTTGCGAGAGCAAGAGAGATAGATAAAGCAAAAGAGAGAGATAGAAAGAGATTTCTATCTCTCTCTTTTGCTTTATCTATCTCTCTTGCTATCTCTCTTGCTCTGTCATGCTCTCTCTCTCACACTCTCTCTCTCTCTCTTGCGCTCTCTCTTGCTCTCTCTCTATCTCTCTCTCTCTATGTGACCTTTGCTCGAGCGCGGTGTTATGGACCTTACCTTCTGCAGTCTTCTCATTTTGTGGCCAAGCCTGCCCTGAAAGACAACCACCGTCGTCGTCGGGTGTTATCATAATATTTAGCCAAAACAAACATCACCAATTTACAAATAGCTAGTCTATTAGGGATAACATGAAAGTTCATAGCTGACTAACTTCAGCGCGTAAGTTCACAAACTTAATGATACCGGTTTAGTTATTTGATTCGATTGATTCAATTAGCTAATGGGTTTAAGGTTTTATTTTATGTAACGTGGGAGTATTTTTATTACAAACTAATAATATCACAAGCTGCCTTCAGTCGTAATAGTAATACTTAGTAAACAGGGTCTATAATAAATGTATTAATTAAATTCATTATTTATAGCATACAACTTTACCTTAATTATTAAAATAGACATGAAAAACTAGCCTGTGTCAGATTGCGCGAAATTTTTATTGTGTTCTTGGTTCGAATCAACGAAGTTCTAAAAAAGCTTCCGTGTTTCATTGTGCGATTCATACCGTGGTATGAACCACTCATGGTATGAATCGACGAAAGGTCCCTTGAAAAGTGACTACCTGTGTCATTTAGCAAACTTGCCGTCTTTAGCCATGTAAATAGTTTGATGTATCCACTATTTAGATACTAAAACTCTTAGTCCAAAGCCTAATTAGTACCTAAGTTTTGCTCAAATAAATAAGTAAATAAATAAATCTAATACCTTTAAACGAGCAATTCTTGTATATATGCATGCATACATATAATCTGAATCTCGGAAACGGCTCCAACGATTTTCATAAAATTTAGTATGCAGGGGGTTTTGGGGGTGATAAATTGATCTAGCTAGGTTTCATTTTTAGAAAATTACCAAAAAAATACCGGTCTTTTTTTTTAATAGTTAGCTTGGCAAATGACTCCATCCCACCTGAAGTTAAGTGGAAATGAAGTCCAGACGCGAAGATAACTGGTGCAGCGTGGAAACAAACGTAGCGTCAGTTAACCTCATTCTGCCGGCTCACAAGGTGCTTCTTCACGCCTCTCTTGAAGGACCCCATATCATAGGAAGGAGGGAAAACGTGTGCTGGTAGACTATTCCATCTTTTGGAGGTGCGACAAAGAAACGAGTCTCCAAATTTCTTTGTGCGCGATGTGATATTTGAGACGTGAAGCGGTGACTCCGAAGAGCAGCACGTGTACTCCTATGAAGGAAGGGAGACGGTGGGATGAGATCAAAGAGCTCTTCAGAGCACTCGCCATGGTATAAGCGGTAAAACACACTGAGTGACACAACATGTCTACGCAATTGCAGAGATTCAAGAGTAGCCACTTCTGCATTGCCGATATACCGTTCAGCGCGACGCTGCAATCTGTCCAAGCCATCGAGAAGGTACTTTGCTGAACCGTCCCAGATGTGCGAGCAATACTCCATACAAGACCGTACCTGTCTTGTACAAAAGACACAACTGGTCCGGCGTAAAGAAGGTCATCCAGGTACTAACCATAAAATACAATTTTTTTTAAACATTGCAGGTTTCCTATCCGGGCACTGACCTCACTTACGGTAGCTAAACTTTTGCGATCGCAAAGAACGTATGTCTGCGGCGCCACCGACCTCCTCATTCCAAACATTGTCTGTCATTCAATTTCGAATAAAAAGTCTTTTTGTTTAAAAACGCTGAGTCGTGGAAACTAATGGCAGTAAAATCACAGTATGTATAGAAAAACCTCCTTGGATGTTGGCAAACCGCCACATTCAACAATTTATGCTCTTTTCGCCCACTGATCGGATATTAGAAAAGTATTGACCAGTTTTTGTTCATTCAAGTGCTGGGAAAGCATTAATTCTACGTGAAAAGAAACAAAAGAAAGACACTTTTAACTTCGTGGTTGAACGATGCTTATTCAACGAACGTTGGTCATGTCCTATTTGTAGCAAATTTGGGCTTTTATGGCGCGGGACCATGTACACACGGCGGCAGATCAACCTACCCAAAACTGTCAAATTTCTACAATCAATTTTGAACTTTATTTTTTGGTTATAAGGATCAATATTCATTGGAGAAATTTGACAGATTTGGGTAGGTTGATTTGCCGCCGTGTGTACGGTGGGTTGCTTACCGGTTGTGATCTTGGGTCCGTGCCTTGGAAAGCAAGTTAAGCCGTTGGTCCCGGTTCAGCAACCGTACCACTGTGGTAAGTATAGCCCAATCACTCCATTTGCTATAGTTCCTGTGAGAAGGCAAGAGCCAAGCAGCTGGATGTTATAGACTAATAATTAGCATATTGTAAATGGAAAAGTATTTTTTGTAGTGTTTGCTGGTTGCCTTAGACGGCATTTTCAGCTTCACCGGGCTTTTTTGGGGGCGTCGAAACTTAAAGGGTTCTTCAAGCCGTGTGAAACAAATCACTTTCGGAGGTTTTCTAGAGGGGACGGCATCACGTACTAGTGCGTCTCCGTGTCTGGATGTAAAGTGCGTGTGAACCGGCTCATCGTACCCTTGTTCCACGAGTACTGTGTCTTGTTCTGTGGCATTTAGAGGATCGGGCGGGGAAGTATTTATTTATTTACACACAAACATACAACTATCATTACAGGTTTTTTTTACCCCAATGCGATAGATGAAGCGATTGAATGTATTTGTAACAAATTGTCCAACAAGCTAATTTTGTGAATTCGCTCAATGAACACATGAATGAATCCGTCTTACTATCGACGAGGTTGATTGTGCAAAAGGCGCGCGTCAATGGCGCCTCCTTCAGTAAATTAGTTCGACTTCTAGGGACGAGCAGTAGGTTCGGCCGTCGTCGTCGCCATATGTATTTATCCGAACATAAACACCCATCATCCCTAACATCTCCGGATTGGATATGTTACCTCTCAGCACCATAAGAAGATACGAAACCAGCCTGAGCTCTCTCCTGACTCTAAACTGGTTGTAAAAGTATCCTGACTCTCTTATCAACACCCAGCGCAAAACCTTGGACCTAGGGCTAAAATTTTGCACAGTGGTTCTCTTTATCATGTAGACAAGGAATAAGGCCACATTTTTGACAGTAACGCAAATCGCAGACATTCGCTAGTGTACTGTAGGGTGCGGGTGAATTGATAACACGACCTTCACTTTAACTTTGTGTATTAATAATTAAACTATTACATTTTATATTACTGATCTCCGAGCACCTCGGCTCTTAGCCGGGCTGACTAGCTCCTGTCTACCACTGTCTGCGACTGTGTCAAACTATTGCAAACCTTTTTAATTACTTATCGATGATTCCAATACTCATCCAAACTAAAGAGGTTTACATACAAATAAATTAAACTAGCTTTTACTATGAGCTGCATATAAACTCCTTACAGTACCTAACATAAAACAAAGGTTTAACAAGACACGCATATAGATAGAATGAGCAATTACAGCAGCAAAAAAGTCTTTGGCTCAGCGTCTGTCACAGCGTTAGTAATGACATGACGCGAAATTTGAGACAGAGGCTTTAACTGAGTGACATTTATACAATGTACCATGCATAATAAAACTTTAATACAATAAAATGTACAATTACAAATGGTTATAACTCAAAATTACATTCATTCATCATCATCATCAGCTCATTTCATGCCTCTTTACATGCCTTCCGAAAGACGGAGGAGCTCGAGATGATAAACTTTTGGTCACCCATCCGATGACCGGCCTTTGCGACTCAGCACTCGCAGACCGGGCGCGTTAACCACTGCGCCATCGAGCTTCTTATTAATCCGAAATTAAATTATTTTGTCTTAAATTAAGTTATGTTTCTTATACTTTATTTTTGTTTTCTTTAATAACTACCACTTACAGAATTGTCAATAACGAATAATGTTGGATTTAATAAACTCACATTGTTGCTTTGTACTGTCAGGATGCCGTTGTTGGTAGTATTTTTACAATTATAACTACAATTATAATAATTAAATTACATTCATTTAATTATTTTAATTGTAATTAATTATATTGATTGAAATGTTTTTGTTTTATTTATATAATTTTTAACGCAAATTTTGTTGCGAACATTTTACAAAAACACAAATGTTGAAAAAATTTCCACGAGCAGGATTTGAACCTGCACCCTTCTGACATACCGGGTCAGGTGCTCTCCCAACTGAGCTACCGTGGTTCTAACCAGCCCGCCGAAATTATTCAACACTATTTACTTTTTACTTTGAAAGAAGGATGCAGGTTCAAATCCTACGCGTGGAAATTTTTTCAACATTTGTGTTTTTGTATATTGATTGAAATTGCTTAAGAATGCAAATATAATGAAACATGAATACGTTTGCTTAATATTGACAATCGTATGGAGTGGTTCTATGCATTTTATAAAGTTGTTCCCTAAATATATTAGGCTACTATTGAAAATAAGCTTGAGCTCAACCTATTTTATTGGTGGAAAGATATTATTATTATTATACTTTATATTTTATTTTCTTTCTTAAAACTAGATTTTTCAATATTTTAATATAAAAACAATAAAACATTATAAAAACCTAATCCTAGAGTACCGCCAGCAGCGAGGCAGGGCCCAAGTGACAATGACAATACGTGCCGTGTCAAGGAGTACTGCCTTTTGCATCTGACCTTATTATTATTATTAATATGAGCCTGTAGTGTCCCACTGCAGGGCAAAGGCCTCCCTACCTAAAAAGATCTCTACACGATTAAATCTACGATTAATATCTACATTGAAATTGAAACGCCTACACTTTATTTAGATAAACGATAACCACAAAATGAAAACACATTTAGAAATCGTGAAAGCTCAAAATACATTTAGAAATTTACCGTTATTTAGATATTCATACCGAAGCTTTTAGTATTGTTAACCACGTAGGTAACTTATATTTCAACCTTTCTGTTTAGATTTTAATACATCCGTACGTTTTCGTAGGTTTCGTAGGGTTTCGTTATAAGAAATTTGAAAATATTGAAATAACTTTGTTTAATCGTGGGCGTTTTGAACGGAATGTTAAAAGAGCATGAATTTGCTAAAATATTTTAATTTAGATTCTGATTGGAGTGTGGGTAGGTGAAGACGTAATAATAACTCATATAATATTGGAGTAATATGTATGGAAAAATTTTACCCGAAAAAGAGGTAGGTTTTCTTGGAATGGAGAAATTAGTATGTATAACATGAATTTTGGTTATGTTGACGATATTTGGGTATAAAAGTCTTTAAAAGCTCTTTTACAAATAAAATTTTATAAATTTTTCATTAAGTAGGTACATTTTTGTGAAAATTATAAGATTTGAAGACAAAGTTAGAGGCGGTGACAGTTCACTTTGGCTTAAATAGTTTTTATCTACTAACCTTAGTTAGCACCTTCCCGGAATTAAAGAAACAGTAAATAAGAATTGAAATTCTTATTCGCTGTTTCACTCACTCATATAAAAAATCGTGACTTGATGTGTCGAGCACTGTGGAACTACGATACGTATACAAGTTAAACACTAAGTAATTAAAAACAAAAAAAAAATTAAACACCGTGGCCATATACTTTAGCGTGTCTTGAAGAGTTAGATGGGCCTACAGGCTAATTATAGAACACGATTCAAGATAACTCACCAACTTTCTACTTTAAACGATTAAGAGATAAAATGCTATTAATTAAAACTCCATGCAAAGGCTAGGTTTTGGCACTCAGCCTCTTCTGATTATATATTAAGATAAGAAGGTTGTGTTAAACTTGCTACTCTCGTTTAAGTGAAGTTTTAGATAATAAGTTAGTCTCATTGTAGTCACTGTAAATATACAACATCACATAAACAGACGCAGTCGTTATTTACCATCGCCATGGAACCCTCCATCATCACAACCACACATACGTCGACCATGGCAACACTGGTGACCCCGACGTGACTCTGTTCCCCGGTATAGTAGGTATACTACTTCTACTGAAAAGTATTACTTTTGTCGATATAGAATAAATAAAACATTTTTACGGATCTACTCGCGTTCATTTTTACATTGTTTTTTTTTTTCATCCTGACGTTTCGAAGTGGATAAAATTCAATAATATAGTAATAGTGTACGCGTAAACTTTAGAAAGCGATATAGAATAAGATACATATACTGATTATTGAGGAGCTCGATGGCGCCGTGATTAACGCGCCCGGTTTGCGAGTGCTGAGGTTAAGCAACTTTCGAAAGGGCCGGTCATCGGATGGGTGACCAAAAATATATCATCTCGAGCTCCTCCGTGCTTCGGAAGGCACGTTTAGCCGTTGATCCCGGCTGCATTAGCAGTCATTAACAACCACCAATCCGCACTGGGCCCGCGTGGTGGTTTATAGAATTAGAATAGAATAGAAATCATTTAATCATTTAATAATTTTTTTAAGGACCCGTTCTCCCTATCCATCCATAGGGAAGGCTCGTGCCCCAGCAGTGGGGACATAAAATGAGCTGATGATGATGATGCTGATGACTGATTATACATGGACCTTTTAATGCGAAACTAAGCCTGTATACAGAGTAATCCTACTAATATTATAAATGCAAAAGTTTGTGTGTATGTTCGTATATTTGTTGCTTTTTCACGCTGCAACGGATGGATGGATTTGGATAAACTTCGGCATACAGATAGTTTATAACCTGGAATAACACATAGGATACTTTTTATCCAGATATTTCCACGGTAACGGGAACCACGCGGGTGAAACCGCGAGCGGCCGCTAGTCTTTATTATAAGACTTGGTGATTTCAAAGAAAAATCAAGTAAAGATAAGACTGAATATGAAACGCATTCACCTGGAATTCATAAGAGCTGTTTATTTTATAACTTACTATTGGAACATTGTTTTTATGGCGACAGTAAGCTGATGGTAACATCCAGACTCATTAACCAAAGCGAGTCCTACCGTCCACCCAGAGACCGGCCGTCTACGTCATTCAGTAAAATTGTAAAATCTTTTTAATTCTGAATTTGGCGCCCTTTAGGAGATTCTTTCCCTTGTGATGATTTAAACTAACTATTAAGATCACTATTAAGATGAATAATTTAGTAAGGTCACGGTTTCATGAGTCTATTGTACTACCACAAAACCTTTCATGTACTTTCAGTAGGACATAACTCGCTTTATGCACTATCATAAAAGTTTGAAGCTTGATAAAACATACACGTGCTTCTAAATGAAAATACTGTTTACACCAGACACGAGCGTATGAGATAAAGTTTCATTATGACAAATACTTTCAGAATATAAGCTGCTTGTAATACGTAACGTAAGCCTCGAATATTGCGGGCTTAGAAAGTATGGCGTTACACGTAAGAAATGGGACGTTTATGCAAAAATGTTAAATGAGGTCGAAAGGGAAACTTTAAATAATTGTTGGGTTAAAATAAGAACAGAATAGTAAGTTGTTATTTTTTGGTGTCATGGCTGAGTGGGGTCTGAATCCCTTTGCCTACTTCTGTCTAAGTCAAAGCAAATACTTATGGAAAAAACTTAATTAAAGAAGTTTTTTGAATCATTGTTCGCAAATAGTAATTTGTGCACTTCTAAAGGATTTACGTAAACTACTTAGTATAGGTATCTTAAAGCATACCTGTATATATGTATTAGAAATGTGATTTCACACAGATCTAACTTTCCTGTAAAATAAAATAAAATAAAAATAAACTTTCCTACACTCATACCAATTATCTTTAAGAGAAGCTTCGTTATGAAACTTGTTAAATGGTTACTAAACAACGGATAAACATACTTAAAATACTTAAATACATTCTTATTATACATAGAAAACACCCAGACCCGAGACAATTTAGAAAAGCAATAATTTCTAAATTGATCAGACCAGGATCGAACCCGGAACGAATCGATCGAAACATATATTCTTTTTATAATAACTAGAAGTGGGTGGTGGTTTATATTTATTTTGTTACATAACATAATGCCATAAGTTCTTTTGAACGGTGAATAGCAAAAGAGTAAAGCTTGCTGCCTGCCAAGATTTCGCTGACCGACGTAACCTAGGCCTTATTCAAGGTCAGCTTGAGGCTTCGAGTGAGTAGGCATTTTATAGATATGACGTCGTAAGCTGAACATGAGATCTCTTCATTAAGCGTGATTGTTTTAAATGCATGCCCATATAAGAGCTATTTGATAAAAGGTATAACCACTAGAAAATGTAGGTATATCACTTCTTAATGCGTGAAACTCAGCTATCTGTCTAGTAGCTAGGTGTCTTTTATAAAATGGTATTTTAATGGCAATGCTTTTGAAAAACAGTTTGACGAGCCTTGTGATGTCAGGCTTCCCAATCTCAAAAGGCTCAGCCCCCCTAGACAAGTGGCATAACGCGAACAGAATGATTATTGTACGGGATTGACATATAAGTCAACTATACGTTTAAATGACGTTTATGACAACCCATACAATAATCATTCTATTTCATTTGTACTAGTGGTCGAAATTCGACCGTAATTTTATTAGGGCTGCACGGATTGTATCCTAAGCAATGAAAAATTAAAAAAGATTGAATGTGAGTTTGGATTGGCATTGATAGACTTCGGCCGCTCCTCTTCCATTTTTGAAATTTTTGAAAACAGTATAATATGCGTGTGTTCCAAACATTTATGCGTGTGTGTCAAATACACAAGTGTAATGTTTGTTTTATTGATTTAATGTATTTTTATGCATAATTTAAAAAAAAATAACATACGGATAACCTTCACTATTTAGACTATAAGTGTGCGAAATTTCATATTCCTCCGTCCGGCCAATTTTCGTAAAAAGGTGTACAAAGTTTTTGCTTCACGTATTAATATATAGATTCTATTAGCGTTATTCCCTGTGTGGTGCCGGGGATAAAGAATTGCACCACCCCATCTCTTCCTGTGGGTGTCGTAAAAGCCGACTAAGGGACCATTCCAGAGGATGGGCAGCAGCATCTCTCTGATGTTTCCCTCAACCTACTGCGATCGCCAACCCGCCTGCCAAGCGTGGCGATTACGGCAAATACCCCTCATATCCTTGGGGGAGGCCTTTGTCCAGCAGTGGACGTCTTTGGCTGAGATGATGATGATGATTAGCGTTATGCCACTTGTCTAGGGGGCTGATTTTGAGCACGAGTTTCATCTCGTTTATACTATGACAACACAAGTTTGAATGAAATACAAACGTGTACATTACATGTCACAATCAAAGTTACGAAAAATATCATTATACCTACCCGTTATTGGATGCGTTTACTTAGATATACTATGCCGCACAGGTCAAATGACCCATGCCGACTTTGTAGGTACCTAAATGTTATAATTATTCATCATTATGACAATGTAAACATTTCCGTATTAAAAATTAAACTATTTTAATAAAAGTCTCAAAAAGATTTGTAGCAAAAAACTATTAGTTTTAGAATTATCTAACGCTGAATTCCGAATATGCTCATAAGACCCCCGCCCTTTACTCCTGTATTAAATAACGAATTGATTCAAAATCAGAAGACTTTTCCAACAAATACCTATGTAGTATATTATTCTATTTCATGCGTACGACTTTTTCATTAAAAGTTAAATATGCCCAGCGAACGTGACAAAACTTTTACCACAAAACTCAAGTAATTCCTTGCACGTTGTCAAGTGCATTTTAAGTAGGTATGTTGTGGCAGTGGAATATATAAATTATATTTTTTAATGATTAACTTTTAGTTTAATGATAAATTTACATAAATAAAATTTTGCCAATATTTATGTTATATGACACAGTTTGCACAGCAAAATTCTTTGGAGATATAGGGATTCACTCGCCTATATTTAATATCTTTCGATAGAATGATTACAGCTTCGAATTTCAGAGTGAATTGCTATAATTTCGATCAAGACTTTTAGCCATTTATTGTATCGAATTGAAGTCAAACTAAATGGGCAAACTCCGATTTAGCAATTTGTCGCATACATAAACTGATGTTGTGTTATGTATAAACTTAAAAATAGGTTCTCGATAATTCGAGAGATAATTTCTAGATCTTATGTTACCTTTGAGCATAGTATTGTTAATCAGTTGCTTTTAGCAAATTGATTAATGTCGAGTACTCGAAACTAGTGTTTGGCCAATGCGCAACATGCAGTTAGATAATCATTTTTATATCATGAAAGGTATACAGGATATTTGGCACGATTGTTCCGGGATCATTCTTCGGGAATGATCCCGGGAATTTTCAACATTGCCACGCAACCGAGTAAAATAACACCTTCAATGCAAAATCATTTCACGTACATTTACTTTTTATACAGAAATCCATTTAATTTTATTCCGTGTGTGTAATCAAGGTTGACGACTAAGAACATTGTATCAGTTTGACCTAAGGGTAATTTTTTTGTACCTAACAATCTCAATGTCTCGGCAATGAGGTGCTCTTCAGGCATTTTCATAATTTTCCGGGGTTCTATACACGGAACCCTATCTTTTCTTTTATACAGAAACCCATTTTATTTTATTCACTTAGGGTGCATTCGAGGTTGACGACCAAGAACAATGTATCAGCTAGACCTAAGGTTGACTCTTTGTAATTTTATTTTGTGTAATTCGATCTCAATGTCTCGGCAATGCTTTTCAGGCATTTTCATAATTTTCCGGGGTTCTATACATATTAGGTTGGAAAAAAAGTCTTTTCGAATAAAGTATGTATGAACTTGTAATAAAATCTCTTTGGCTATAATTTTTGTATCTAGCTGGTTTTGGTATCATTAAAAGTTTAAAAGAAGATAATTCCAAATTCAAATTAGGACAATGTATGATTTCATTTGTTTTTCTTACTGTCAAGATGAGTACCTAAATCTAATGAAGAAATTCGATACATTTAAAAATTTTACTACAAAAAAGGTAAAAATGCAACGCAAGCCGCGAAAAAAATTTGCGATGTTTATGGACCTAGTGCAGTGTCTGTGAGAGTAGCACAAATTTGGTTTAAGCGTTTTCAATCCGGAAGTTTTGGTGTCAAAGATGCACGTCGCTCTGGTCGCTCTATTACGGATAAAATGGATGCCATTTTTGAAAAAGTGGAGCAAGATCGGCATATCAGTAGTTACGACGTAGCTGAAGAACTGGGAATTGACAACAAAACAGTTTTGGTGCATTTGAAAAAAACTGGGTACACAAAAAAGCTCGATATTTGGGTACCTCACGAGCTCATTGAAAGAAACCTAATGAACCGTGTACTCATTTGTGATTCTTTATTACGACGTAATGAAACCGAACCATTTTTGAAGAAGCTGATAACTGGTGATGAAAAGTGGATCACGTATGACAAGAACGTGCGGAAAAGGTCGTGGTCAAAGACCGGTCAGGCTTCACAGACTGTGGCGAAACCCGGGTTAACTCGCAACAAGGTGATGCTGTGTGTGTGGTGGGATTGGAAGGGCATTATTCATTATGAGCTGTTACCACCAGGCAGGACCATCGATTCTGAACTCTACTGCGAACAACTGATGAGATTAAAGCAAGAAGTTGAGAGAAAGCGGCCGGAATTAATCAACAGAAGGGGTGTGGTTTTCATCATGATAACGCTAGATCTCACACATCTTTAGCCAATCAGCAAAAGTTAAGAGAGTTTGGCTGGCAGGTGTTAATGCATCCGCCGTATAGCCCTGACCTTGCCCCTTCAAATTTCCACCTGCTTCGGTCACTTCAGAATTCTTTAGGCAGTGTCAGGTTAACATCACGAGAAGACTGCCAAAACCACTTGTCGCGGTATTTTGATCAGAAGCCCTAAAATTTCTATAGCAATGGGATCATGTCCCTACCTACAAGATGGCAAAAAGTTATCGAACAAATTGACACCTACATACTTTAGTTAAATGTTAATAAACTATATCAAAAAAAGTTTTGAATTTTCTTAAAAAACGCGAAGAAACTTTTTCCCTAACCTAATTTACTATCTGCAATATACGGAATTATACATACACTGATACAGGTATTACCAACTATTCCGTATATGATTTATACGGTACTCTCTCTCAGCCGTTTTTTATATACACTTGCCGAATCCTAAAACCGCTTTTCGGATTATAATAGATGACGACCGATCCCTTCAGAAATATGTACGAAAATCTTGTTTCGGCACTTACCTCGGTGGGACAAATAAAATAAAAGGTGGGTTAATGGCCTCTCAGCGTCGCGGGTAACCACCCAAATCGTGTCTGCAGTTTTCTCGATAGAATTAAGATGGTTTTATTGAATAAATTCTGCGTCGTTGGAAATGAAAAGAAGCGGGGAGGCTCGTTCGATTTCTCTGTACTGCTGCTCCTAGATATGCACAAATAAGGAAGATCTTTTCTCAAAAAAAAAAAACCGACTCCAAAAAGTAGACTGAAAAATTGCACTAAAAAGTAAAAAATAAGCGTTAGACTTATAAAGAAAATCATTTTATTAGGAAAATATATAGGTACAATTATTGTTATTTTGGAGCCGGTGCCAGTCCGCGTTTGTAGTCTAAATTTTATAAGTCTAACGCTTATTTTTTACTTTTTAGTGCAATTTTTTCAGTCTACTTTTTGGAGTCGGTTTTTTTTTTTTGTTAAAATTTTTGTTTATTTCTCTTATTTTAGTGATTCGTTTGATCTATTTATCAAAAGCGAATATGGGTAGACCTACTAAACGCGGTGCTCGTATGAGACAGCGCCGTTTAAATGAGACAAGCGAAGAAAACGAGAAACGCCTATCTCAAAGTAGGAAATCAAAAACTGAGTTCCGGTGCCTGCCTTCTTTTGCTTCGTCATAGTCGCTTAACTATCTTAATCGAGATATTTTATTGCCACCCGTGAAATACTTTTCATTGAGGAGTTCCGATGGCAATCTGTGGTCTTTTTCATCAGTTACACTTCATCAAATGATACTTTCTGAATGCAAATGCTTGACTTACTTCTGAAAATACTAAAATCGCTATAGGTATGCCTACAATATTTGAAGAGTTCCCTCAATTCCTTGAGGATTCCATCATCAGAACTGGACCAAATTAAAATGGGACTGCACGGGAACCACCAGCTTTCAAATAAAGAAAGAATCATAAAAATCGGTTCACCCAGTCGAAAGTTCTAAGGTAACAAACATAAAAAAAAAAAAATACAGTCGAATTGATAACCTCCTCCTTTTTTTGAAGTCGGTTAAAAACAATTAATTGCTGATGAACTTCAATTCTCATAGTATCGGCTTCGGCTTAAATTTATTAAAAGTAATTTGACATCAGATGCTCTACATTTACATTTGTTAAGAGCTTCAGCACAAACATATGTATAGATAAATGCTGACCAAACACTACAAGATGGTAAATTGTACACACAGTAACTGACGAAGCGACCATTGCCAGAATTGTTGATTCAGCTCTGTAAATGTACATGAAATTGTCAAACAAAGGCTTGTACTTTCTTGCAAAAAATACTACTAAATTTTATTTCGTTGTACACATTTTAATGTATTAGTAATGACTGACTATGTTATAATTTGATTTTTCGTATGAAATATTTTTTTTTATCAACAATTCTTGATTTATTTTTAACTTTTTGTTTTTTTTTTTAATTGACTAGCTTTATGTACCTATCTTTAATCATAGGAAACAATTGGATATTGTCAATAAAACAATCACTAAAATGGTTCCAAAGCACTTGTTTAGTCCATTTACTTGATATCTTAGGGGATGGGGTATAAAAAATAATAAATGGACCAACAAACCCCCTGGCAACATCCAGAATCATAAGCTGCAAGCTGGGTTCAAAACTATGTACAGAATGCGGTCCTCATATTTTGCACACTCAACTCCATCCAGCAGAGCCTGCACTAAATAGAAATCTGTTTATATGGCATAAAGTTAATATACCAGCAGTAACTTTATGGTTAATAGTAAATAAAAACAAATGAACATCATATTGGTGCGCGCTAAATGGCTTTGTACGCCATCGACTGATGTTCCAATCGTACGTATAAGGTATCTATTATTTAGTTTTCTTTCTTAGGCCGCTGCAGTAACATACTATTTTGATCTATTAGTCATACAAAAAAAAACAAAAAATAAGCTTCTAATAGTTATTCCGTGTTTTATCTCTTTTACTCTAATTTAAAATGACGGTTACATGACGGGAACAAAACATGAAATAACTATTCCGAGGTTTATTATTTGTTTATTTGTCAAGCACTTAATCTATAAATCGATAAAAAGTTTATGTTGTGCTTGTGATACGTGGTATTGCGAGAGACGAACAACGTAGTAAAATTTAAAAGGAAGAGAGTTGAGGCGTCCGTCGTCGGTCGTATATTTGGAATATATTATTAAAATGTGACACAGCTAAAATTGTAAGTGGATTAACTGTAAATATTGTTAAGAGTAAATTATAGGGTAAATATTAAGGTTTAAAAAATAGTCGATCAACAACGATTAGTCCAAGTAAGTTTTATTAATAATACATTTTGTCAAATTGAAATTAACTTAAAAAAATTGTCAGAGAATTTTGGTATACATTATAACATTTTTTTTTGAAAGTTAAAAAAGGAGTCTATTTTTGTGTAGTATTTTATTTCTTAGGCAAAAAACCCAATGGATAAAGAGTCAAAAAGTTAAAATTTGAACAAGTTATATGATGGATTTATAAGTTAGAAGTTTACTGGTTTGTCCTTTTTTTCTACTAAACATAGAGAACTAAAAATCATACGACGCGCCTGCAGTTTAAGTTTTTATTTATCTTCTCTTACAGGACTACAAACAACGGACCGTGCTCTGTTAAAAACTTTGTTATGTAAAGTTAAAAAACATTATAATTATTAAAATTAATCTCTGCGCTCCGTGAAAACTTGGCCTCATTTCGTTAAAAAAATGACATGTTTAAAAAATGAGAGCTCCTCAATTATTCTGAAACATTGAGTAACTCGGGCTTCTTAGGCTTTCCGCTTATAAGAGAACTTTGGCAAGATTAAGCGCTTTGCACTTCGGGACTTGTAATCCAGCTGTGTAAGATGGTTGTATTCTTATGAGCATTAAGCTTTTGGTAATCCTATGTGTCGTACACGATTTTTATGTTAATTATGTCTAGAGTTAGGTTTAAAAAGACACTTAAAAGATTACAGAGTCACTGCTGAGGCACGAGCCTTCCTGGATGGATAGGGAGAACGGGCCATTAACCACCACGCAGGCCCAGTGCAGATTGCTGGTTGTTACCGACTGCTAATGCAGGCGGGACCAACGGCTTAACGTGCTAGCTCGAGATGATACATTTTTGGTCATTCATCCGATGACCGGCCTTTGCGAAAGTTGCATAACTTTAGCAATCGCAGACCGGGCGTGTTAACCACTGCGCCATCGAGCTCCTGTTTTAAGTACAAAGGGAAAAAAACGGTTTATTTTTCTATTAGATAAACCCATATAAACTAATAGGTATATTTGCATAAAAGCGTGTTAGTGTTAAATTTTGAGTATAAAACAATCTTACTAGTTAACTACAATTTAATAACTGAGATAAATACATTTATTTGATACAAATAGATATTTTGAAATTAAGACACTTGAGACCGAAAATAACAAATTGTTGGTAATTTTATTTGTTTAGCATAATTGATGCTATATAATAGCCAAACTTCTGCCAAAAGTTTTAGTACACCTTAGGCCAGATCTCGGGTATATTTCATCATCATCTCAGCCAAAAGAAGTCCACTGCTGGACAAAGGCCTCCCCCAAGGATCTCCACAACGACCGGTTTTGTGCTGCTCGCATCCAGCGGCTTCCCGCGACCTTCACCAGATCGTCGGTCCACCTTGTTGGAGGCCTGCCCACACTGCGCTAAATATAGAGTATATATACATAACTACAAATTTTAGTCCGTATTAGTAAAGAAAAACCAACATTACCTATTGTTTAGAATATATTATGATACAGCGAGGAGATCACTCCTCGCTGTCTTCGTTGCGACAAATATGTAGTTTAAACACTAACAGCATCTAAAGAAAATGTTTAAATTGTCACCCTGCCACCTTGACACACAATAAAGATTTGAACTTGAATTCAAATATTCTTCTAAATTTAATTTAATTTTAAACTTTTAATTAAGATTCACTTAATAAAATACGCAAAGTCATAATCGCCAAAACTAAATGAAGTACATTTAATTATTATCGTTCGAATTCGGTTTCGTCTATATTACAACTGACAAAGTTTTAATTGCATCGCTTACCGGCTGTTGCCAGCAACTCTCCGCTTTATTTGCGCTTAAAACTAACGTAAGTTGGTGTAACGAGCAATTAAGAGCCGTTTGCTGCCCACCGTGTTGCTCGATGTTCTAATAGAGATAACATTCTATTCGAGAGTAAGATTTTATATCTGTAGTTACTCGGTACAAGTGAGTTTGTGTTATCTGCTGTGCTTTTTTTTACTTTTTTATTTTTTTATTTTTATTTTCAGTGTTCCACACGAACTCTTTTTGCTGTTAATTTTGTGTTATCTGCGGAGAATCAAAAACCTCTTTTTTAATATTTATTAGTGAAAAATTAAATGCCCACCTGACCCAGCCAGGAATCGAACCTGGATCCTCCATCGATTTTCGATTTTCTCGATTTTCTATCTCTAATTACTAGATATGGTTTTTTTTCATTGGCGGCGCTAGTGTGCGGCATAAACGCTCTTAATTCTAAAACATTAACCCCCTTATTCATAAAAACTATATAAGCATCATTTAGTTAAATATTGTTTTGTTAACGCCACACAAACATCATTTTGAATTTGAGAAAATGAGACAAAACAATGATTAACTAAATAATGCCTCAAGAGTTTTTATGGTTAAGGGGGCTAACGTTTAAATGACATCACGTTACGCTCCTTAAAACATTTACCTTTTTTTATTTGACCTTAGCATAAATTTTTGTAACCTTAAAATTATTTTATTAAACATTCAATTGACGGAACACAATAGTGACGTGTTAGATTGCCATTCTCAAACAATTTTTATTAAAAAAAGCCGTTTTGTCAGTTGACAAAAATTGTCTCTGTTCACTGACCTGTAAATTACCCTATTTTATTTTATTTTTTAGTTGGCTTCGTGCGATTAGCACATTTAGCCAGTGTCAAAGTAATTTTTCTTACAAGTAATACATAAATAAACAATATTTCCTTATATGATGATGACGAATGATATTAGAAATGGGAAGTGAGAAATGATATACCCCCCAACCCCTCGAGTATTTCAGTAAAGATGTGGGGCTTTACTA
The DNA here is from genome assembly GCA_947562085.1 of Eudonia lacustrata. Lineage (NCBI taxonomy): Eukaryota > Metazoa > Arthropoda > Insecta > Lepidoptera > Crambidae > Eudonia > Eudonia lacustrata. The sequence continues at coordinate 9,560,341 of OX387327.1, read as the reverse complement.
AGTCCTCACGCGAGCTTCTTGAGAGAATTTGAAAAGTAAAGTTGCACTGTTTTGTTTCATTTGCCAACACTTATGCACACTCACGATTACTTAACGGTTAATAATCCACCATTATTTCCACATTAATATTCGACATAACACAAATTTTGGAAAATAAAACAAAACTGCAGACATGACTCTTCACTTTCCCGCCAAGAAACGTGACGTCTTAAAAGATCCGAATAAAAACTGTAAAATATTTCTGGGTTATACATTCGCCGCCTATACCTACCATTTCAATGAATTTATCCCTTTCAGGCAGTTCATGAAAGAGCTTCGTAACAGTTAGTAGGGTAAAGGCCCCAAAGTGTACGCGCTACCAAAGAGAACACGTATAGAATCGGCAGACTCATACATTCACAGCAATTACAACGATTTTTACGCGTACAACCTTATTAATACTATGCACTCATTAAACCTTTCGAAGGCAATGGCAGCTACGTTGTTACCAAAATATAGACCTCTATGCAGTTGGGATAAAGTTGAAAACCTAGGAACAATTTAAACTGCATTGCCTGTTATAGAGTTAAGCGACGGACGGACGACGGTCATTGATTTAATTGATGTAAGACCCCAGACGATATTTTTAGCATAACATATCCTTAAATGCGTGGATATAAAGTTCAAAGTCAATTTTGGAGTCTGATATGCAGGCGTGTGTAGTTACTGTAGTGATCAAGATTACTTGGTTGGGCGAGCTTACTGGCAGCCGTCGCGTTCTGCGTATGAACGTAGTTGACGTTTAAGAAGACACGCAGAGAAGGAAACAAGAGAAGAGGACTTGCTTGTCATCCGCGGCTACGACGACATCTATTTATTGTATTCGTTTAATAATTGTTAATACCAATATATAAAGTAATCGATTGAGTCGTATTTATTTAATTACGCCCCCGTTATTATAAGTGCCACCACATCGGTTGTAACAGTACTTAAAACTCATTTATCTTTTTATATTTTTCGTTTTTGGCTAGCCCACCAAATAAATCTCTTATCCCTGAATGTCCCTAAAACTTGTAGCGCTATCACTTGTCTTGCTTATCTTGTTACCTAACCTGTAAATTGAGTTTCCGGTCTGGAACTCAATAAAATTGTATCATTATAGCTATAAGTACTTTTGGTAGTGTGCGCTCTTCGGTGGCTTCACCCTATTTTATCAACTGTACAACTTAAGTTTCTTTACATAGTGGTTGCGTAAATTGACGAAGCTTGTCAGCCGGGGCTCCGTAAGAGTTTCCTTTATCGTAAGCCCATTATTCAGCTAAGAACGCCCAGTCACTACCGCCCTAAGCTATTAAAATTGCTTTTACGATATTCCAAGGGAGTTATACAAGTAATACACTTAATACCTTGCCTTGTACCGCGAAAAAATAACAAAAATAAAAATTGAAACGATAATGGCTCGTAAAGTACTGAATGAGTTGATGCGATTAGACGGTTTCCATTATGTTGTCGTTAGTTTGTACACGTGAAATGAGTTTCACATAAATTGGTAAGCATTTTTTTTTATTCTTACAAGATACCGACATGAACACATTTCATGCCTCATAGGGAAAGTAAAGGGGGAAGCCTGAAAGTAGAAGCGCACATATAACGTAATCCTCAACCACTACATTATGCTACCTATATGATAACAACTTGCAATCTTAAAAGTTAGACAAACAAAAATTGAACACGGACTACATATATAATTTCCTTTACATATAATTTTATGCGAAAAGCTATAATTTTTTTTTATATATATTTTGCGGGTTGACACAGTGCCTTAATTCACTTGATGTAGGGTGATGATAAGGCCACAGACCCCCGCTACACACGACTTTAAAGTTTATACTGAAACCCCCCACCAACCTAACGGTTATAAAGTTAAAGGTGTCAGACATCCTTGCGCAAGCACAAGGAACCATCTGCGTCAGGTCCTAACACCAGATCAGGACGCACCGAATGGCATTCATCATCCGGTACTTTTAAGACTAGTGTCTCGAGCGAGTTGCCCCGAGGACACGTATAGCTTACCTCCTAATATCCAGATAGGTTACCGGAGCTGTAAGCTCGCTCACTTCTCGTTGCACTAAGAGTACAACTCGCAGTTTCCACTGCTCGTGTCGTCAACTCTAAAGTTGATTATTAAATGTCCTCTTTGGTGGCGGAGTTGTAAGCCCACTCACTTCTTAGTACCCATCCAGGCACATCGTCAGTTCCACAATCCTACGCGGCTGACTAAACCGGAGACATTGCATCTAGCGGGCCTCTACTAGTTATCCAGACTAGTGCCGGAGATGTTGGAAGCCTACTCAATGGTGAAAGCGCATTTCACCGGAAACCTCAACTATTGAGGCAGGGGTATCTTATCTCTAGCTGCCGGAACACAACAAGGCTAGCCAGGCAGGCAAACAAGCCCTACCACCAACCAAATCGATGTACCCCCCGCTGGGAATCGAACCCCGGATCTCTGGTTCTGAGACCGATGGTCTTAACCATTAGACCACAGAGGCCGCGTTGCCACTCGGCCACCAAATTAAACACAATAAGATTCGTAAAAATTGTAATATTGTTTTTACGAGATATCAATAATAAATAATAAATAAAAAATAAAACTTTCCTAAACTCACACCAATTATCTAGGCCAAGAGAAGCTTCGTTATGAAACTCGTTATATGGTTACTAGACAACGGATAAACAGACTTAAAATAATTAAATACATACTTATTATACATAGAAAACACCCAGACCCGAGACAATTTAGAAAAACAATAATTTCTAAATTGACCCGACCGGGGCTCGGACCCGGGTCCTCAAAGATGGCGACACCATGAAAATCGGTGTATTTTATTATATTATTATTATTATTCATATTAGTATTATTATTATTTTATTATTATTAGTATTTTGTTATATTATTGTTACAAAGTTTAAAAGAACATTTTACATGTAAAGTTAGTAGCTCTACACAACTTTTTAAGACTAATTATTGAAATAAGTAAGTAAAATAATGTTCTTGATATAGGCGATCAAAACTGTGATTTAAATACCAATTTTTACTAGATTACTTATCGTATTAAATAAATCTATGATTCGAAATAATTAAAAGTTTTTTTAAAACACATCCAAATTAAAGCATTTCTAATAAGAATCGTATGATATAATATTATTACAATCTTATGCCTTTTATGTCTGCCAGTACATTTGATTAAAAAATTCTTCAAAATAAATTAAACTGACTGGAGGCGTCGACCACGGGTGCGTCCACCACTGGGGGCGTAAGCCACGGACCCGTACAAACCACTCGACGAAGGAGGTCGTCAAATAATAAATGGTGACATGTCATTATCTCTAATCAATAGAGACGGGTGTATTAATAGTACCGTAAAACATCCACATTACAAAATGTGTATCAGTCCAATCAATAATTACTTTTAATTTAATGGAGGTAAGATCTATTGTTACGCTGTAGCACGCAATACAGACATTGAAACATTAAATTAACATTCATTAATTAGTCCACATCAGTTCGCGACATTTAAACAAAACAGTTCTAGGCCAGTTAAACATAATTTAATGAAGTTATGTGATTCAATAAACCTTCAATTATGTACAGAATTAAATGAAACACATTTAAACTAATAAATTTTAAAAATATATATTATATACGGCCGAATTGAGATACCTCCTTTTTTGAAGTCGGTTAAAAATTAACTAAAAACATGAATAAAGTGTCGAAAAATAACTCCATTGTAGTTGTATAACGTTATATACACGTTATAAGGGGTGTAAGGGGTCCCAACCTACACCATTTGGGGCCCAAGCCAACCTCTCCTGCGCGTGGTGCACCCTGCCGACCAACAGACGAGGCTCTGGCGACCGACCGATGGCGGGATACCCATCACAGCCCGAACGTAGCTAACAAAGTGCACAGACTGGTGTCGGGCAGCAGCGATACTGGTGCGATTAGTTACGCACTGCGATTGCCAACCCGCATGCCCAGCGTGGCAATTATGGGCAAACCCTCCAAATGGCGACACAAAACAGACCACGGCCCCCAGTTCCCGGCCGCCCTGCTATTCCTGATCACGGCGGCGGTCACGGTAACGGCAGGGCAAGGGGTGCGAAGAATCCCCGGGTTACGGAAGGCCTCCAAAAACAACTGACCCTGGCAACGTACAACGGATGCACGTTACGGCTTGATGAGCACCTGGCGCAGCTCGAAGAGGAACTCGGGAAGATAAGGTGGCATATTCTTGGGTTAAGTGAAGTCCGAAGAGAGGGGGAGGACACCGTAACCCTTGAGTCAGGTCATCTTATGTACTACCGAGAGGGAGACCAGCTATCCCAGGGTGGCGTAGGGTTCCTGGTAAACAAAGCTCTTTGTGACAACGTAGTAGAAATGTCGAGTGTGTCGAACAGGGTTGCGTACCTCGTAATTAAGCTAACCAAGAGGTATAGCCTTAAGGTAGTGCAGGTTTACGCACCGACCTCAACACACTCGGATGATGAAGTGGAAGATATGTATGGAGACATATCTAAGGCCTTACACTTCACCACCAAGGCCCACTACAACGTTGTCATGGGGGACTTCAACGCTAAAGTGGGAGTACAGAATAGCCACGAATCGGTAGTAGGATCACATGGTTTTGGCAGCAGAAATCATAGGGGGCATATGCTGGTCAACTTCCTCGAAAGAGAGGGGCTTTTCTTGATGAATTCTTTCTTTAAGAAACAGCCCCAAAGAAAGTGGACATGGCAGAGCCCTGACACTATGACTAAAAATGAGATCGACTTTATCATAACGGACAAAAAGCACATATTCAGAGACGTCTCAGTGATCAACAGGTTAAATACCGGCAGTGATCACCGACTTGTCCGAGGCTCTCTGAATATCAATTTTAAGCTTGAACGTGTCCGCTTGATGAAGTCCAGGCTCCGTCCTAACCTGCTCCAAACTATCGTAGGATCTGAAACGTTCCAGTCAAACCTGGAAAACCGATTCGTTGCCTTGGAAACCACAAATGCAGTTGATGTCAACCAGGCCCTCGAAAATGTGGTCGGAATCCTCAGGGAGGAAGGTATGAGATTTTGCGAGATACAGCGCAAAGGCAAGAAGTCGAAGTTTTCGGAAGAAACGCTTAGGCTTATGAGGAAACGACGCGAGAACCCACCTGTCACTTCGTCCGAACAACGGGCTCTTAACAAGAAGATTGGTAAACTGGTGCGCTACGACCTCTGATGCTCCAATACACGCTCGATTGAACGAGCAATTGAGCAAAACCGGGGGTCGAAAGTGTTTGTCCAGTCTCTTGGGAGAAGCCACTTGACGAAGTTGACTACGACCAGTGGAGTAGTCGTTGCCTCGAGGCCAGAGGTTCTTTCAGAAATCGAAAACTTCTACAGCCAGTTATACGCATCGCATGCATCTCAACCTGATCCCGAAAATGAGGATACCAGAGCCACATTGACCCGCCACTTTACCGAAGACTTGCCAGAAATCAGCCTAGGTGAAATTGGGATGGCTCTTAGGCAGCTTAAAAACGGAAAAGCCCCTGGCGAAGACGGTGTTACATCTGAGCTCCTCAAATCAGGCGGAAAACCTGTATTAAAGAAGCTCCAAAACATCTTTAACACCGTTCTTTTCGATGGGAGAACTCCGGAGGCGTGGAGTAGGAGTGTCGTCGTACTGTTCTTCAAAAAAGGAGACAAGACCCTACTGAAGAACTACCGACCCATTTCGCTCCTAAGCCACGTCTATAAGCTGTTTTCAAGAGTAATCACAAACCGCCTTGCGCGCCGACTCGACGAATTTCAACCGCCAGAGCAGGCCGGGTTCCGAGGAGGATACGGAACCATAGACCACATCTTCACAGTGCGGCAGATTATACAGAAGACCGAAGAGTATAATCAGCCCCTGTGCTTAGCATTTGTGGACTATGAGAAGGCATTCGACTCTGTCGAAACCTGGGCTGTTCTAGAATACCTGCAACGATGCCAAGTCGATTGGCGATATATCCAAGTATTGAGGTGTCTGTACAATGCTGCCACCATGGCCGTCCAATTACAAAACCAGCAGACTAAGCATATCCCCTTGCATCGAGGTGTGAGACAAGGGGATGTGATATCCCCCAAATTGTTCACAAATGCATTGGAGGATGTGTTTAAAACGCTGGACTGGAAAGGACGTGGCATTAACATCAACGGCGAACACATCTCACACTTGCGATTCGCGGACGACATCGTCATCGTGGCCGAAACGTTGCAGGATTTACGGTTCATGATGAACGGCCTAGCTGATTCTTCTCAACGCATCGGTCTCCGGATGAACTTGGACAAAACCAAGGTTATGTTCAATGAACATGCCATTCCGGGACCGATTGCAGTACAAGGCGGTGCTCTCGAAGTTGTTAAGGAATATGTCTACCTTGGGCAGAGTTTGCAATTGGGTAGAAACAACTTCGAGAAAGAGGCTAACAGAAGGATACAGCTAGGCTGGGCAGCATATGGGAAATTACGTCGGGTCTTTACGTCGCCTATTCCACAAAGTCTAAAGACGAAAGTCTTCAATCAGTGCGTCCTACCGGTAATGACATACGGAGCTGAAACGTGGACACTAACGGTTGGGCTGGTTCACAAATTTAAAGTCGCTCAGCGAGCTATGGAAAGGGCTATGCTCGGAGTTTCTCTGAAGGACCGACTTCGGAATGAGGTGACCCGACAGAGAACGAAAGTAATCGACATAGCCCATCGAATCAGCAAGCTGAAGTGGCAGTGGGCCAGTCATATTAGCCGCAGAACCGACAACCGTTGGGGTAAACGAGTTCTCGAGTGGAGACCGCGTATCGGCAAACGTAGTGTAGGACGCCCTCAGACTAGGTGGAGCGACGATCTTCGCAAGGTGGCTGGCAAGAGCTGGATGAGAGTAGCCGCGGATCGTGCTCGGTGGCGTGCACTTGGAGAGGCCTATGTCCAGCAGTGAACTAGTATAGGCTGATGATGATGATGATGATATACACGTTGGTGTAACAGAAAGGTGTTAAAATGAAAAGGTCCAAAGTGTATCCGATCTAGATCTTGTATGCAGAGTTACTAAGACATAAGTACTAACTTTAATTTATTATGCAATTTTTAATTAAATATTTCTATTGTGACGTCACATCATAGTAAACAAGTCACAGCCCCAGTGGTGTAGTAACCTCTGCGTACTTACATTTATGATCACTGCTGCTTGCTTATGCGCGCCTGACGCGAATGACTTCACTTATATATTTAACTAGCGACCCACCGTTTAGGCGCGATTGGTCCAATTCGCGATTGGTCCAATCGTCAAAAAATTACAAATTCGCGATTAGTCCAATTCGCGATTGGTCCAATTCGCGATTGGTCCAATTCGCGATTGGTCCAATTCGCTATTGGTCCAATTCGCGATTGGTCCAATTCGCAATTGGTCCAACAAAATAAAACAAAGGAGATCATTTATTTGTATGGTTTTTAATTATTGTACATTAATAAACATTCATACAACAAAATCAACTAAGTAACTATATAAAAAAAAATCAACTTTTACTACTGTAGAAAATAACAAAGTCATATTTTCAGTTTTACTTATTTCAATAATAATCACATTACATACATACATACTGTCACGCCTTTCTCCCGGAGGGGTACGCAGAGTATTATTGTAAATATCTTGAAGCTATTAACAACTATTTTCATATTTAACCAAAAAACAAAAAAATTATTGGTACATTCGTACAACAAATCAACTATTATTCTATAATAATCAGATTTGGAAAGAAATATAAATATAATAAAAAAATATTATCATTTGTTCCACTAATTTTTAAATAACGACAAATTTAAAATAATAAAAAAAATAATAATAAATAATAATAATAATAATTTAATTTTTTTTTTTTTTTTTTTAATTTTTTTTAATTTTTTTTTTTTTTTTTTTATTTTTTTTTATTTTTTTTTTTTTTTTTAATTACTACAGTAGTAAAAGTTGATTTTTTTTTATATAGTTACTTAGTTGATTTTGTTGTATGAATGTTTATTAATGTACAATAATTAAAAACCATACAAATAAATGATCTCCTTTGTTTTATTTTGTTGGACCAATTGCGAATTGGACCAATCGCGAATTGGACCAATAGCGAATTGGACCAATCGCGAATTGGACCAATCGCGAATTGGACCAATCGCGAATTGGACCAATCGCGAATTGGACTAATCGCGAATTTGTAATTTTTTGACGATTGGACCAATCGCGAATTGGACCAATCGCGCCTAAACGGCGACCCACCCCGGCTTCGCACGGGTGCAATGCTGATACACGCAACCTATGTCCCTGCATTTTAAATCTGTAATATCTTCGAAAATATTCATTTAAATTACATGCTGTACAGGGCCATATTGATCTATATTAAATGCACAATATTTTTAAGGTACTTAATTGAATAAGGGTTAATGCTGTATTGTCTAAAATCGCTTCGTAAATAAGCCATTATTTCTCGTAAAAAGTAAAGGATAAAAATGATTATTGTGGGTTGTTCCTAAGAGATAGACATATACCATCAAGGACTTTTTTGTAGACCTTTTTAAGGTGTACAATACTGTAGTACATTATTTTGATCTATCTCGTAGGATTCAGCCAGCGTTTGTAATGTAAGCGCAAAAAAATGTGAAACCTCTAAAATTATCAGTGTTTCTTTACTATATTATGCATGTTTTTATACATATAAACCATTCTCTTAAATAATTCTATCTATTAAAAAAACCGAATCCAAATCCGTTGCGTAGTTTTAAAAAGATCTAAGCATACATACATACATACATACATACATACATACATACATACATACATACATACATACATACATACATACATACATACATACATACATACATACATACATACATACATACATACATACATACATACATACATACATACATACATACATACATACATACATACATACATACATACATACATAATAATTTTGTCTTAGTAACAACACATACAAGATCTAGATCGGATACACATTGGATCTTTTCATTTTTACTACACCTCTCTGTAACACATTGTATACGATTCAATAAAATTATCTGTGTTATACTGGGTACTTCTTAATCCTTAAGCCCTCGCGCGCCATATGTACGCACCGTCGTACATAAGGTCGTCGGACGTATGTACCTATGGCGCGGGACTGGTATAACATTGACAAAAGGTAAAGATCTTTATTCTTTCACATGTAAACCCACTCCTCTGTATATATCTGTATACCAGAACCTGTTTAAATCAGTACCTCTGAGCATTTCTGCGCTAATTTCTTCAAAGTCGCTAAGGAAACCGTTATCAGCTACAAAGCTACTCAATGTTACTCTTGATATAAAAGTCGTTATTTTTTTATTTTTCGTTCTTATCACTTGGCTATTATCTCACCTGATGCTAAGTAATGATGAGGCTGATGGTAGAAGCTCACTTCACCCGGAGTCCTCAACTACCTGCTGATGAACTGCCTATCTTATCTCTAGCTGCCGGAACACTACAATCCTACTAACATTGATGTTATGGCAACATATTAAAACAAGATGTTGGTAGATAGCCAGGCGGACAAGCAAGCCCTACCACCAATCAAACCGAGTACACAAACATGTACCACCGCTAGGAATCGAATCCAAGACCTCAGGGTCTGAAACCTGTAGTCTTAACCTCTAGACTACAGAGGCTATTAATCACGGTCAAAAAGTCGTAAGGAGCATCGTGTCGTGAGTCATCGGATTGATGACCGAATAAAAATGTCTTGATGTTCACGTTGAAGTTTGAAAGGCACGTTAAGCATTTGGTCCCGGTTATAGTCGTATATATGCCATCATGGCGTATGTCGTTAAGACCTACCAGCAAACACCACCCACCACAAGTGTACCTAATCACTATGATGGCCAAATGCACCACCTTCACCACCAATCAATCTCTACATCTCCTAAGTTTCGTGTAGGAAGCCCAGCAAAGAGACGTTTATAGGCTGAGAATGAATCTGAGGTCAACCTTGAGCAGACACGTGTAGTATTGGAAATCTTAATACACTTCTACCTCCAATTTATGTTATTAGATCGAAGTTAAGGTAACTCTTGCTTGACGAGAAAACTTTAGAAGATCAATATGATTATACGACCGACCTTGTATAATGGTAATGGTAGGTAGCTCGATAGGGGTATGTGTATTGGTTAACTTTGTGCAGATGACCTGTGCAAAGTCAATATTGCCCGGCCAGTATAAGGTCTGCCCACGCTGCGGACTTTGACCGTGTCGTGATAAGACATGCATAATTTAGCTTAACTTTGTGTTCTATCCTTATTGTTTTGACATATTTGTTTTTACTTTAAATTGAACTCAAACTTAGATGATTATAAAACTTATTGGTAACCGCTTAAAATATTACTTATAACTAAAATTATTGTAGTGAAACTTAAAATTAATTACCTACTTATAATCAATTACCTACTTAAAATTGTTTAAAAAAAAAGAAAAAAGTTAATTAGATATATCTGTATTATATTTAAGAAAGAGCGGAATCCCCTGCTACAGGCAATTACAAGCTTAAAAGGGGGCTCCGACAACTGTTGTATACAACTGTCTTGAAAAGTAATAAACAATTTTTGATTATTTTTTTTTGATTTGTGTTTTATCTCTCTGGTAGAATGGCAGAAACTGATGCTACTCCATTCAGTAACTAAAGATCCATAGACCGCTTTCTTAATGACTTTTTAAAGACTTTTTTACAATAATAAAAGTATACTAAGTAAACATTGACGCTAATTGGTATAATATCTGAGTGAAGCATTTAAAACATTAGTGAGCCCAAAATTATTTTTATTAATAGGTACTCGTTAATATTCCTTCCTTCTCAATAGAAAGAATATTTTTTGCCTTACACATTTTAACCCACGCAACCAAGAGAACGGTAACTAAACGGATATGACAAGCGGATGACACGCGGATGCTACGGCCATTAAACCCATTTTGCACTGTTCGTACTTATACGCTGTTCATATGTTGCAATGGGCACAGTAGTCCGTGTCGTGTTACTCTCAGTGCCTAATACGTTCCTAACACAGTCATGGTATATAGCATGCAGATACCGTAAATTTCTTATTCACAAAAAGCCAAACGCAATATGCAATCGCTCTGCAGCTACTATAATATTGTGGAGTGACATTGGTCGGTAACAGAGTGGTGGCCAAGATATGCTCATCGATCGGTAGGCAGACCTCCAATTCGGTGGTCGGACAACCTATTCCGGGTGGCGAGCAGGGCATGGTTGAGGATGGCGCAGGACCGTAAAGCAGGAGCGTGCGAGGTAAGAGGCATATGCCCTGCAGTGGGCTGAAAAGGGCTGATGATGATGATGACATTTTAATCCTTGTAATCGTACATTGCCCACTACACTTGGAACTACGAGTAGTAACTGGTAACTCTACAAAAAGTAACTGCAGTGTGGATGTACCTTTATAAAGCTATTGTAACGAAACTAACAGTTAGTTGTAGTCATAAAAATAATAATTTTGCTCTTATGAAAGAGACAATGTATGAGCTGTATATTATCACATCACATAGGCAGTGTGCTACTGTAACAAAACTAATAATGACTTGTAGTGTTAGAAATAAGAATTTCGCTCTTATGAAAGAGACAATGTATGAGATAAAATATGTACGTTCCAACGGTAAATCGCTCCGCTTGACACACCAATTCATTGCCCTCATACATATCACTGTCAACACATAATACTAATGCTTCGAACGTTATATTATCACGGACAATTTAATATGTATAGAATAGCGACCCCGTTTTATTTCTCACAGTTCAGAGTGAGCGCCGTAAGTCGAGCACGCAATCCTGAAAGACCTCGTGTATAAAATATAAGAACCAGAAGGTAAGCTTATTAAATACCTACAGCGCTCGTGCAACGCACACATAACCCCTCTCGGGGTCATAAATCTCTGAACAGTCCGAGAGCAGCCGTTGTGAGATTCCGTGTCCGTGAGAGGTTTTCTATCTTATCTTATCTTAGTGGGGCCTGCAGAGGTTTCCCTCTCGCAGTAACACTTCGACCCATCGGGATCTTTTGTGCAACCCCATCCTTTTACTCTTCTTCCTCTGTAAAGATAGATGCCATAAGCTTGGCAACGTCCTTATGAGCGAAGAGCCTGAAGTCCTCCGGTTTCAGATAGGCCGACCCCAGGAGTCCCATTCTTTTCCTAGCCAGAGAGTGGCAGTCACACAGTAGGTGATGCATTGACTCCGTTTCCTCTCCACATGCCCTACACAAGCTATTTGTTGATAGATGCATTCTTTGAAGCATTTTGTTTTGTGGCATGGTGCCCTGTCAAGGCACCGATGGTTATTCGGGCCTGCCTTTTACTGCCTCCGCATATGAACTTACTCCGTCTTAAGGTGTATAGACAACCTCACACGGACATGGAATGTCGCAAGTAGTCGCAACTCCTGCGCTGCCGTGCTACTGTACGAGAGGTTGGCTATGTGTGTGTTCCTCGAGCGCGTTCGTATGAAGCGTACATCCTGCAGTCTTCTTATTTTGTGACCTTGTGGCGTGAACAAAACGCCGTCGTCGCAGGCTTTGCACAAAGCTGGCTTGGCTCTATTCATGCACCGTTCGACGGGTTGATTGCATGAAACTCAGGAACGGGTGTCGATGCAATGATACCACCAATTACACCACACCTAATTAATAAGTTCCGTATTTTTTATTAATAGTTTTGGTAACCTATCCGGTAAGCTAATACGCTTGTGTATGGATTTACGTCAGTAGTCTAACGGAACTATGGGGGTTCACGATTTCTCGTATTCAACTCGAGCATCCGTTTGACAACTCTAGACTTGTACTATTATGTATTCTGTGACTCTAGCAAAATGCTACAGCTACGTTATTTGGTCTATCAAACTACAGCTTGTTTGTGGAATGAAAAAGTTAATGATTAGTGCTAAGAATAGTTTTGAAGTGTAAGGCAACAACATTTGCACAAAATTTATATATAACCATCTTAAGTACTAAGTAGGTATTGTTATGTGACATTAGTGTCACATAAAAATAATAGTGTAAGCCGATATCTATATATATTTCATGGACGAAGGAAAAGCGATTGTCTACTTAAAATTTTAATATCACAATCTCACATAGTACAACTACACAGACAGAATTAGTGCAATAACTGCAAGAAGTTAAAAATCGTCTCCTTAATAGATTTCCGCTTATACCACGGCACCTTATCCCACCTTCTCCCTTTCTCCATATATAGAAGTAGGTGTGCTGCTCTCCGAAGTCACCGCTGTACTGTCTCAAACAGTCAATCGCGCACAAAGAAATTTGGTGACTCGTTTCTTTGTCGCACTTCCAAAAGATGTAATAGTCTACAAGCACACGTTTTCCCCCCTTCCTATGACTTGGGGTCTTTCAATCGAAGCGTGAAGAGGCACCATGTGGGCCGTTGTCTTTGCGTCTGGACTCCGTTTCCACTTAATATCAGGTGGAGGAGTAATTTGTCGAGATAGGTAAAAGAAAAAAAGATTTGAGATGTTTAATACAGGTATTCTGTTTTTGAAGAAGGAGGAAGGATTGTAAGTTACTAAATATCTAAACAACTATTTAAGTGTGCGCTTATTATGTGATATTATATTGTATACAGTGTTGGTAACACAATAATAATGTAAAAAGTAATATTACAACTTATTTCAATGTCATAACTCCCAAACATTGGAGTTTTGGCGATATACTTAGATAATAATATAGTACTTTTTTTACGGGTAAGCACAGTGCCTTGATCTCACCTGACTTAAGTGATGATCAGGCAGCTGGAAGCGTACTTCTCCCGGAATCCTCAACTAGTGAAGCACTGGCTATATTATCTCTAGCTGCCGGAACACAACAATGCTACAAACATTGATGTTATGGCGACATATTTAGATAAGATGGTGGTAGCTAACCAGGCGGACAATAAGTCCAAACCACCAAACCAACCAAACTAAAAACACAAACATTTTTTTTTATATTAGTAGGAGGCAAACGAGCAGGCGGGTCACCTGATGGGAAGCAATCACCGCCGCCCATGGACACCCGCAAAACCAGAGGAATCGCAGATGCGTTGCCGGCCTTTAAGAAAGGAATAGGCTCGTTTCTTGAAGATCCCTAAGCCGTAAAGGTCCAGAAATACTGCCGCCAAAAACTGGTTCCACAGCACTGTGTTCGTGGTAAAAAATTACGTGAGAAACGCACAGTAGTAGACCGCCATCCATCAAGATGGTGAGAATAGAAAGATATTCGATTGCGTGTATTGCGGTGAAGGAAATCAGCGGCAGGGATCAAACCGAACAAATCCTCAGAGCACACCTCATGATAAAGGCGATAAAATATACAGAGAGACGCAACGTCTCTCCGAAGGGCCAGTGGATCAAACCGACCAGAGGTTACCACGTCGTCGACAACTCGAGCAACTCTGCGTTGAATGCGATCAAATGGGAAGAGTTGGTACTGGGGCGCTTCAGCCCAAAGGAGGGAACAGTATTCCCAATGAGGCCTGACCTGTGCTTTGTAAAGTTGTAAGCGATGGGTCGGCGTGAAATACTGTCCCGCTCTATTGAGCACACCCAGCTTTTTCGGAGCTAATTTAGCTTTACCTTCCAAATGACCGCGAAACTGAACGTCACTCGAAACATCGACGCCAAGGATTCCAATAGTCGGTTTGGTATCAAGGGGAGCGGGAAGGGTTAAAATGGACTAGGTTATGTCGGCCCCAATTCGAGACATGATTTAACATATTCTCAGTGTCAGTCACAAGTTTATTCCGGTTCTCGATGACGCTTTCCAGATAAATATTAGCACGTCCGGTGTAAAGCGTATCACCAGTACTGTCGTCCGCATAGCAATGAATGCTGTTGTTATGCAACATGTCATTGACATGCAGAAGAAACAGAGTACGTGACAGCACACACCCCTACGGGACTCCAGCATTCACGGGCTTCAGGTCAGATCATGATCCGTCAACCACGCCTTTGATGCTACGCCCAGAAAGAAAGCTGGCGTCCCACGCACACAATTTCTCAGGGAGCCCGTATGATGGAAGTTTTAGAGAGAAGACCCCTGTGCCATACCCTGTCGAAGCCTTTCGCTATGTCCAAGCTAACTACCAGCGCCTCCCCTTTCCTCTCGACTGCCTCCGCCCATCGTCGGTGAGTGAGGTACACTAAAAGGTCACCAGCCGAACGACCACGGCGAAAACCATACTGGCGATCGCTTATTAGTAGCTGAATCTCTTATAGATACCTCAAGAGCTGGCAGTTTGTAATGGACTCCATTACTTTGGAAAGCAAAGAGGTGATAGCTATAGGCCTGTAGTTGGACGGATCCGAGCGATCGCCTTTTTTGGGAATCGGTTGGACAAGGCCTGTCTTCCAAGAATTCGGGACAATGCCAGTAGTGTAAGAGAGCCGGAAGAGGCGCGTTAGAACCAGCACCAACTCCGGAGCACACGTCCGAAGCACAATGGGAAGGACTGCATCAGGCCCACTCGACTTATGGATGTCAAGGGAAAAAGAGTCTTACGAACTGACCTTTGCAGGAGCCAAACGTTTGGAATAGAACTAGCACAATGCGGTATGGTTAGTGGCGAGTTTTCTTCATCGTCCAAGGTCGAGTTTGATGCGAAAAGAGTACCCAAGATATCGGTTTTCTCTTTTGCAGTATGGGCAAGGCAATCATCGGTCTTGTACAGTGGTGGAAGTGACGGTCGACAGAAATTCCCCAAGATAGCCTTGGCGAGAGACCAGAATGCACGCGTACCCGAAGGAAGACGCATTAGCCTCTCGCCAATTCTACCTATGAACGATGAATTCGCCTTGGCAATGTCCTTCTTAAAGGAGCTGGCAGCAAAGTTGTACTTCTTTTTGAGCACACTGGTGTTTGGATCCTTTGATGACCCCCCGCTGGGAATCGAACCTGCAGGCTCATTACCGAAAAAAACAACGAGTTGCTGCACAATGGCAACGCGACTGCTAATAGCGGTTGCTGACCAACACCTCTCTCTCCTTGTGACCACGGACCCTGCAAAGAGTTCGAAACATCAGGATAAACATTAAATAAGTTATGTGTAAAATAAACGCGAGTAGATCCGTAAAAGTGGTTACATTTCAACATGCACTTTTAGTTCATTAATCGCTCGCTTGTAGCGTTCTATGTTCCGTAATACGAAATACCTATGTGTTTTGGAAGCGATAAGTTGCAAATTGTTGCGATTGCGACTGTCACTTAAAGATTGGTAATAAGACTGCCTGGACCTCTGGGTCATATAACCGTTGGGGTTGACGTGTTCTAGAGTGGAGACCGCGACTCAGCAGACGTAGTGTAGGACGCCCTCCGGCGCGGTGGAGCGACGATATACGCAAAGTGGCTGGCCGTGGTTGGATGAGAGTAGCCGAAGATCGGGCTCAGTGGCATGCATTGGGAAAGGCCTATGTCCAGCCGTGGACTGATGTGGGCTGATTATGACGATGATGATGATGACCTCTGGGTTTAAACCGGTGGTCTTAACAACTAGACCACAGAGACGGTTTAAAGAGTACGTTTCTATTGAGTCCTAAATATGTCCCCACGTAGTACGAGTTGCGACAGTATTTATAACAGCCCAAATTGCCATTACGGTGCGCCGCATTATTTTATAGTCGTCTTATCTCGGCGTGTGAGATGTAAAATTATTTAATGTTACCATTGTATTTGCGTTTTATTGCTGCTGTTTCTTGGAGAACAGGCGTTTTAATGTTTCGGTATGAGACATGACAATATACAAAAAAAAATGTAAAGAGGATGGATAAAATGTTGTGTTTTGTTTAGCTTTTACAAATAGTACTGGTACGTTTTGCACGGATTAATACAGCCATCATAATGTATAAAAATACCGGCCAAGTGCGAGTCGAACTCGCGCACGAAGGGTTTCCGTACCATTATCTATAAAACGGCAAAAAATCATGTCTGTTGTATGGGAGCCTTCTTAAATATTTATTGGACGGACAGACAGACAGACAGACAGACAGACAGACAGACAGACAGACAGACAGACAGACAGACAGACAGACAGACAGACAGACAGACAGACAGACAGACAGACGGACGGACGGCGGAGTCTTAGGTAATAGGGTTCCCGTTTTACCCTTTGGGTACGGAACCCTAAAAATTAAAGTAAATAAAGCCTATAACTTTCCCACTGCTGGGCAAAGGCCTCCATCATTGAAATCAAGTCATTGCTACAATTAACGGGTAATGGCTTAATCACCACTCTTGCCAAATGCGGGTTGGTGATTGATCATAAACCTGGGACTATGCATCGAAAAATCCGAACACATATTGCCCGACCTGGGAATTGAATTGATACTTTGGGTATCGAGCCGAGGGCTTTGCCACTCGGCCACCGAGGCGATGATATAATAAATTTAAAAAAAAATAAGTAAAGCGACAATTTTTTTTATATAATAAGAAAATAAATACAATGACCATTTAATTTTACACGAACATATTATTATTATTATTTTGTAATTTATTATAATAATAATTTATTATTCAATAATATTTATAATAATAATATAATTTATTTTATTTTGTTTTACTCCTTTCCCTCTTTATTATTCTAAAGGGTATTTTTTTTTATAATACAATAAAATTCAATAGTTCAACTTAATCTACTCGACATATACGAACATAATTAATGGAATAAGGACAATAATTTTATTGCCGGTCGTTTTGGAGACCCTTGGTGGAGGCTTTTGCCCAGCAATATACGTCTTTTGGCTAAGATGATGATGATGATGATGATGATGATGATGATGATGATGATGATGATGATGATGATGATGATGTATAACAAGTACACAGGATGCTAAATTGGCATCGATGTTATTACATAATATAAGAACACAGCTATAATCCGGTAAGCGTACAAAATCGTAGTCTGGTAGAAATTAAGTAATGTTTCGTGTTTTAATTACCACATTCGGAGTAATTAATTATAGGATACCTTGCAGCGGCTTAATTTTGTTGGGGCTGCGACCCGACCCTAACAACACGGCTAAGCCGGGACAAATTTTTTTTAACTTGTCTTTTTCATATTGTTTTTATATTTTTTTGAAGTGCTTGAGCTAAGTTTTTATTAAACAATTAAAATTGTATGTTTATCAAACTACGACTTTTCAGCTAGAAAGCGACGAACAAAATCGAAATTAAATAGAGTAACTACGTACTTACTATTTATATAAGCTTTAATGCTTTTTATTTTGGGTTATAATTTCTGAAAGTTAGTTAACACAGTCTCAGTTCGAGCATGCTATTTGCAATAACTACGAACAGAAAATATTTTTTATTACAACAAACAAATATATCATGACAACTTGTGTCATCGCAAGCTGACGTGTTCTCTTTTATTAAAGAAGTACGCAGAATTGTATGCGTTTTCTGTATATAACTTTTTCATTATATTCTATAATAAGGAAGTCTGTAGAATAAACAATGTAAATTAAAAAGAGAATATCTATCTAAAGTTTTATATATTTATAATTATAGTCAGCAGTATTTCAAAGTTCCTTTTGGTTCACGGAATACCAGTATTCCCGAGACGAAGTCGCGAACGGACCCTTAATATTCAATAATCGCCAACAGACGCATTAACTAACGAAATTAATAAGATATCTGCGGTAACTTACCGCGGAAGGAAATCCTCGGAAGGAAACTTCCAAAGCATTAGCAGCGTGAACAGGATAATGCATTGCCAACTAAGTAGGCGGCTACCATCGAAAACAAACACATAAATCTGCGTCGGCGAGGACCCTTCAACTGTAATTATTTAAACTAAGGACTTGCGGCGCACAGATAACATTCCGGGGGAGATCATTCTGTGCAAACACTGTGCGTTTGTTAGGGTTAAATTTGGGGATCAATTCTGTATTGTGACACTAGACAGTATAGTCAGCGATAATGGATAACACTATGGCCAAATTCTAATTCACTTTGAATTACTAACATATTCTATAAGTTATCTATTTTGTTTACCCACCAATAAATTGTACTGATAACTTTATTTAATTTATGGAGGCCGTTGCCCAGCAGTGCGACAGTTATAAGCTATTATAAAATGTTTATACAATTTTTAACGCAAATTTCGTTGCGAACATTTTACAAAAACACAAATGTTGAAAAAATTTCCACGAGCAGGATTTGAACCCGCACCCTTCTGACATACCGGGTCAGGTGCTCTCCCAATTGAGCTATCGTGGTTCTAACCAGCCCGCCGTAATTATTCAACACTATTTACTTTTTACTTAGAAAGCCAAAGGCGCCCATACAATGTCAACAACTACCGTCATTAACATCTGATCATAATATTTTTACAAATACTAAAGATCAGTTAAGAAGTAGGCAAGCTATTATAAAATGTTTATATAATTTTTAACGCAAATTTTGTTGCGAACAAATTACAAAAACACAAATGTTGAAAAAAAATTCCACGAGCATTTTTTTTAGTTATAAGCTATTTACTAACTTTACTTTTTTTACTATTTTTCGGTGTAGAGAAAACTATAATTAGAATAAGCACGTTCGTCCATTTTCTGGACTTTAAGGCGACGGCGACGCACCGCTAAACAATTTATCTAATACGGAGCTATTGCGCCCCGTACCATAAGAAAAACTGTTTTTTTTCTTCAAATTAAAACTAGAAATTATTAAAAAAAAAATAACTAGCATATTTAAATGTGTGTTAAGACTAATCTACTAAGAAAATTTAGATGCTTAAATCGGTCTGGTTTGCCTGTAAAATGCAAATATATGTTTTAAAAGAGGTTACTTTGATATTTTTTCTCTGTTATAAAAGTTGACAAATCGTGTTTCTGCGAGGTATTTCACGAAGCACACCCAAACGAAGCACACCCAGATCAACTAGCAAAATGAAATCAATTAAATGAAAAATCATGTCATCAAATATCACTTTCATATGTTTTGTAATTGTTGGGAAAAATCAAGATCCCCGCCAAGTAAATTTCCAATGCGTCGCCTCGAAGTTCTTAAAGAAACGTGAAAGTCTGCAACGCAGAAGCTTCACAGATGCTACAGACGAACCAAGGGGCGATAATCACTTACCATCGGAAGATCTTTTAATTCTCCTTTACATTACGAAAAACAATATTCATTCATTCATTCATTTTGTCATTCCAAAAAGGTACAAAAAATCAACCCAAGAGAATGATTTCAAGCTGGTAGAAAGCAAAGTTTACCCACTTTGTTTTTTTCGGTGAGTAAATGTCCCGGCAAAACATCCCCATTCGGTATTAGATACATTTAGTTCCAATATTTATGTCATAGTGTATCGGATAGTGTTTTCTTAGGACGCAAGGCGGTTTTCATAAACGTCGAGTCTAAATACGTACATCAAAGCCCATAGGGTATAGAAGCGTATTTTTCTTACTACACATTGCGACGGCACAATCTTGGAGAGGCTACATTCACAATGACGGACTGTGCCATTCAAATAATAAATAGCCATAAAATTCAAATAAAACGAACCGTCTCGAAAGGAATCGTGGTACTTGACGGTGACATTGCAAAATGTCCCTTTCTCTGCCCTAAACTGTGTCTATAATAAAATGAACAAATCAAACTTTATTAGCTACCCGTTATTAAAGCTATTTGATACACAAGGATGCTTTAAATTCACACGCTATAAAAGTGTTGTTATTATTCGTAATATAATATCCATTTTTATGACGAAACATTGGAAGTAGGTTTTTGCAAAAGCTCAAGGTCATCGGATGGGTAACTAAAAGTGTATCATCATGAGCTCCTTCTTGCTTCAGGGAGCCTTTTGTTTTTGTTTACCATCCGTATTCATGCGATTACGTTTACGAAAACGAAAATTAGTATGGCATTGAAGCAGCGCCTCCTAGCGACATACGAGACGAGTTAAAATTTTGCCATACAAACTCTTGTTGTCGTCATCGTGATCGAATGTCAAATTAAATTCACACTAGACACACTGACAGAGTGAACGAGAGTGCGGCAACAGTGCCGTGACCTTGAATCGACGTACCGAGCTATACCTCCTGTACCGGCTAGGGTTAAGTCACACATAGTTAATTCATTATTGTGTGAATTTGGGTGTCTTTTATATTGTAAACTTACCTTGTTATATCTGTCGGCAAAGTAAAAAAGGACAAACTGGGATTATGGTTGTGTGTGCTGAGACATCCTCATACACAACAGGTTTTTTGTCCAGACATTTTCAATAGGCAACCACCTATATGCAACAAAACTCGCAATCGCGACACCCAAACCAAAAAAGATACGTCTATACTGATCGGCAGCTCTCAGTGACATACCTACTTGTTATTCTCCGATAATACAGCAACATACGCTGTCCGATCCGCGTTTGCGGGGACAGCCCGCGTCATCGCGTACTCCCTTCTCGTGCTTTTTTCTGTGTGCTAATGTAGGTGAACTACGAGCTTGTGTGCGTGCGTTTCGGAGCGCTTGTATGAAGTTGCCACACTCTGACGTAAGGCCGTTGATCCCAGCTTCATTAGCAGTCCTTAACAACCACCAATCCGCGCTAGGCCCGGAAAGTGTTTTCCGTATCCATCCTATAGAAGGCTCGTGCCTTGCCTAAGCTGGTGAACTGGTGATAATGTTGATTGGTAGCAATAATAACATTATCAATCGAGCACACGGTATGCGCGTGTAATGTGGTAAATCAAACAACTATTAGGGGTAGTTCATCGATGGGTAGTTCGTTAATTTATTGAGGTTGCGTGTGCTGCTATCGGATGTGTTGTCGGCAGAATAATAGATGTCAGTTAAGAGGAAATACTAAGGTCGACTGAATTGAAAAATATGTATGAAAAGTAGACAAAATCAACGTTTCGTAGTCCCTGGATTCCTCCTCCAAAACTGGACTGATTTAATTACTTTTTTCATTAAAAATTTAAAAAAGGCTTTGGCTGTGTCCCTATGTTCTGTTTTTTTTAAATATAATCTCGTCACAGCTGAAAATCTGGCTAATTTTAAGGTTTTTAAAGGTTTATATCTTTTTTAATAATTAATTTAGGAAAAAAAGGAAAACATAGGGACACAGCCAAAGCCTTCTTTTAATTATTAATGATAAAAGTAAATAAATCGGTCCAGTTTTAGAGGAGGAATCAGGGGAGTACGAAACATTGACTTTGTCTACTTTTCATACATATTTTTCAATTCAGTCGACCTTAGTGTTTCCTCATAAATTAGTACTTATAAGTACTAGGAATAGACGAGTTGAGGAAGTGGAAACCTGTGACACAAGCAAGGAGACTGCAGAAGGTAAGTTTCAGAAACGTACAGTCAACAGCAACTAATGATTGATCTAGTTTCAAAATATGAAATCAGTATGAAAATCAAAACTTTTTAAACGCATATCGAAAAACCTTCGAGTGTCTACTAGTACCTGCAAACTTTGACTGTAGTTATATAGAAAATATCGACTTACACTATCGAAACTTAATTTTGAAATCTAGTAAACATCATCTACTTTTGCTGTTGACTACACCATCTCAAACCAGTCCGAGCGTAGATGTTGCGAGATTCGGTGTCCGTGAGAAGTTTATTTATTTATTTATTTATTTGAATTAGGTGTACGCACACAGATTACAGTCAATTACACAGCCATGGGGGAGGCCTTTGTCCAGCAGTGGACGTCTTTTGGCTGAGATGATGATGATGATGATGACACAGCCATGAGAATCTCACACTGACTGTAATGCATAAAATTGCATACACAGTATGATACGAGTACCTACGCTATGTATGCTACGTTAAAATAAAACAATTATAAAAAAAGTCCAAAAAATAAAACAGAAAAAACTCTATTAAAATAATAAAATTAAATAAATTAAAATTCAAAATAAAAAACTGAAATAATCAATTAATATTATTAAATAATTATATACTTATTCAAAATAGTCACCCAAAAAAATATATTAGATTAATATTTAAAAGCAATAAAATTCATCAAAATAAACAAAAATAGAAATTAAAATAAAGTGTCTATGAGTGCGTTGCTCGACCACGGTATATTGTATTAAGTTTACCTTCCGGTGTGTCTTTATTTTGTGGCCGTGATCTCTTCTACCTAACCCTTTAAAAACAGATGTATTAGTATGTATTTTATATTTCCAACCTGGCAAAACTGCTTAGACTTGCTCTAAGCAGGTACCGAATATAGAAATCATTCGAAATATGAACCAATGCATTATTATGTAAACTTAACAACTGAGGTTCCTGAACGCCACTTGCTTTACCCGCAAATCGGCGACGGATACTGGCCTAAAAATAACAATACTTATAGGAAACAATGTTTAAATTACAGACAACTAGCGGCCGCTCGCGGTTTCACCCTCGTGGTTCCCGTTCCCGTGGGAATATCGGGATAAAAAGTGCAGCGTGAAGAAGCAACAAATATACAGACGAGATACACACAAACTTTCGCATTTATAATATTAGTGCGATAAATAAATTGTAGTATTAGGTATTGTGTTCCCATGCTGGTCTGGGACGTGTAAAGAATTTATCAACTGCCTAACCCGTGCATAACGTAAGAACCGACTAAGGGGCAAGGGTTCCAAGATACCTTCTCGCACATTAGGCTATTCGGCTAGCAAGCAACCTGCCACTGGTGTTATCTTTTACACCTTGGAACCCTACCATGATAATGCTAAACGTTGCATCGAGGTCACTAACTAACAAAATTTGTGATATTAATGCTCTCTATCTCTTTTCTCTAAGAGGACGTAAGAGTATGTATGTATGTATGTATGTATGTATGTATGTATGTATGTATGTATGTATGTATGTATGTATGTATGTATGTATGTATGTATGGATGTATGGATGTATGTATGTATGTATGTATGTATGTATGTATGTATGTATGTATGTATGTATTTATGTATGTATGTATGTATGTATTCATGAAGGAGCTCGATGGCGCAGTGGTTAACGCGCCCGGTCTGCGAGTGCTGAGGTTAAGCAACTTTCGCAAAGGCCGGTCATCGTATGGGTGATCAAAACTTTATTATCTCGAGCTCGTCCGTGCTTCGGAAGGCACGTAAAGCCGTTGGTCCCGGCTGCATTAGCAGTCGTTAACAACCACCAATCCGAACTGGGCCCGCGTGGTGATTTATGGCCCGTTCTCCCTATCCATCCATAGGGAAGGGTCGTGCCCCAGCAGTGGGGACATAAAATGAGCTGATGATGATGATGATTCATGTATGTATGTATGTATCCATGTATATATGAATGTATGCTAAGTAGGTATGTATGTAGTATTGTAGAAATTAGAAAAGGAAGAAATCCTGAATTTCAATCCAGAGTTAAATCAGTTAAAGTACAGCAGCTTCCGGTGAAATATACGTTACATTCATCAATAACCTAGGGTGACCACTTCCTATCAGGCAAACCAGCCCAGATAAATAAAAAAAATCCCTTATTATATCTTGTTTATTTAAGCAGAAAACAATATGGGACGTGCACGGTAAAGTGGGTCCATCCTCTTCTGTTTCACGATCGACAAAACAATCAGTATTCGAAATTCTATTCACACATTATTTGAAAGGTAAAAACAAAAGTAACGCGGCAGATTATTAAAGAGTTTGTGTAGAACTTATCGATGTTTGCAAGTGTATCGAGGAGTCCCTACCGTATGTACAGAATTTATTGTTATTTCCTGGCTTTGCCCACGATGCTGTTCGCAAAAATGAAGCTGTTGCATATATTATTTACCTTGTGCTATACTGTAAGATAAGTGACGATAAGGTCGAAAGTCGAAGAGCACTGTACTCGGATTCATCAACTATTGAGGAACCACTATCTTATGTCTCTTAACTGTACACAACACTGTTGCTAAAATTGTTATTACGGCGAAAGAAAAGATGGTTGCAGCTAGAAAAACAGACTAAAAATAAGACTACGACTGTTACTACCATCCAAAACGAGTATAATTAAAGCACCCCTCGGTAATCGAACCCTAGACGTCTGAGTGGTAGGTGATCTAACCCTCAGACGTTAGAGGCGGTTCGATGTACCCAAGAGCTTTGAGGTTTAATAAAACAATTTAGGTACCGAACACTAACGAGAAAGTAAGATTTGTTTATTTGCCTTTGTTCGAGAGTTGCTCTTAACGAAGCAACCGATTGACTCCACAATTTACATATAGATAGCATTAAGGACTGTATCTTGTCACTTCAAAGGACATTGTTTATTTGAAGCACTCACTTTTTTACCATATTTAATGAAGTTGTAAAGAAAATCAAGTCGTTAGTTTACTGGAAAACTTTAAATCACGTCTTGTGATATTTAAGAAGTACCAACGTTAATTTAATAATATAAGGTAATATTGCCAGCATTTCTGGGGCCATTCCCATGAGCCCACGGTTGGATGAGGTATTTTATTTTTAAATAGCTAGGTAAGTATTTTATTTAAATTTGTAATTTTTATTTTGTATGTTATGATATTTATGTTTCTTTTATTTTAGTTAATAATGTTGAGTATATTTGGTTGTGTTCCTAAATAAATTTATAATATAATTATAATAATCAAAATATTGAAGATAAGTTTGTTAAGTTTTCCTAAATAGTTTTGTATTGACTAATAACATAATGTTAGTAGATGCAAAACTTTATGTTATGTTAGTAGCTAAAGTTAGTTTAAGGTTGAGTGATAGTGCGAGCCCGGCGGTCTTGAACAACGAGTATCTACATTGTGAATAAGCACCCAATGCTTAACAAATGAATGATGTATAAATCTATTTTCTTTCAGAGTGCTCCAGCGGCACCCGCACGTGGATTGATACGTATTCACGATGCGATGGCGTACAAACTCTGCAAATACTTGTCATTACACTTACTGTAGCGTCTGTGCTGTAGGTGCAAATCTAAACAAACAAGTTTTTAGTTGCAATTATCGTCACCACTAATATAAAAATAAAAGTCCTGAGTCATCAACGCTTAGCCTATGCACTTAGTCCTAAAACGTTGTCTCTATTGTAGATCATTTTATTTATAGTCTTGTAAATACTACGGCCACTATTTTATTATATTGCGGTAGGAATTCATAATTAAAATAAGTTATTACTAGTCGGACTAAATAAACAAACAAAATTCAAGGAGCTGATATTTATCCATGGTTTGCGATATATAATCAGTACTCACGTGTTTATACTCTAACTCCGTCCAAAGATATAAATGCCAGCTTACTCACTATTCCCCGCATTCTCACCGCAATTATTTTCCATCAACTCTTTATGTCCTACGGGAGCATCTAATAGTCCGGCAGCCGGGACTTATTCCGGGCAATCGTTAACCTTGATCAAAGGGAGGGTCGTTACGGCCACCAAGAGAAAAAAGTGCGAAAAATGTGTCGTCCCCGTAATAGGGTTATTGTGTTGCACTCCTGGAAGGGACTATGACCCTTGGAGCAAACTTTGGATAAAACGTGACGACAGTTTGGTCAAGCGATATTTCTGAATGGGTTTTCTAAATAAGATTTGGTTTTGAAATGTTTTGGGCTCTGTATTGGCGAATTTGGATTTAGTTTCGTAGCTGTACAACAGAGATGAAGATCTAATTCAACGATGAAAATTGTTGAAGGAATTACACATTATGTTTTTTGTCTTTTTGGTAAAATTGTTGATATCGGACAGATCCAAATTGTTAGTTTTACATGGGTTTCAGGAAAGTATTCAGGACAAACAGAAGAAAAAATTGTACCTCTAGTTGTCACCTTCGGCCTTATTTATCACATAACATCAAGTAAGAAGAAGGCTTTACCCGTAGGCTGAAAAAAAAGTTATCTATCCAGTGAAAATAACAATGGTCATTACGATATATTGATACAGGTCAAGTTATCACAAATTTTAGTAATTTTTTAATGCAACTATGGCCAACTATCTGTTAATAAAGTTTTTTAAAATCGGAAAAATATATTATTACTTTGTTTGAACCATTTTGTACTGGATCTTTAAGTCTATCAGTTGCCAAGAGAAAAAATACCTTAGAAACAACTTTTTGACACACACAAATTACTGTCAACGCAAAAGCGTCGAAGTGCGAAACTTGTGCACTTAGAGACGTAAACTTCGAAGTAACATGGTCGAAGTAGGTCGCGCTCAAGCTCAAGTTTCTATGTCACGG
This sequence comes from Eudonia lacustrata, assembly GCA_947562085.1. Classification (NCBI taxonomy): domain Eukaryota; kingdom Metazoa; phylum Arthropoda; class Insecta; order Lepidoptera; family Crambidae; genus Eudonia; species Eudonia lacustrata. The sequence continues at coordinate 9,533,047 of OX387327.1, read as the reverse complement.
CGTCATTCATAACACGTCCAAGTTACACTTACGATGTCACGACAAATGTGTCTGTTCGGGACGGTGGAGTCGGTTGTCCGGAAACTGCATAGTGCCATGGTTAGGGCTGTCATAACCCATCGGAAATTGACAATAAACGGAAAAAAGTTCCTGTGACAAACATTCTAAAAATGAGTATTCGTCCGATTTTATTAGGAACGAAAATCGTTTAGCGATCAAATAAGTTTCAGGACTATGTAAGTTGTCAGTTGCTTGCTTTCATGTTGTAGTTAATGTGACATTAGTTTATTTTATTAAAAAATTACAGTGGTTACCCTTTACAATACAAGGAAGAAGTGATTATAAGACAGAGACTCTCGGTAACTTTAAAGTATATAATGCACACTTCACAATTGGTTGTTTGCACAGCGGCACGCGCCTTTTTTCATCAAAGGTATTTGCAGAATACCAGTGCCGTGGCAACACGCATTGTCACGGCTCAAACTGAGCAGAGGCCTATTGGTGTACCTACAAAAGATGATGTTTATTTTTTTTAGTTTTATTTTTAGTTTAATTTTATTGTTTATTCTTAATTTTCTTTTTTATATGTACTGGTACCCAATAAACGTTTTTCTATTCTATTCTATTCAATAGCGTTAGCAGATTCATAAAAAAACTGCTGTCAAATGCAAAAAAGTTAGAAAAACTTAAAAAAGTTATATTTCAATTAGGCACAGACGATATTGATAGCGTTACTAAGTCCCATAGTTACTTAAGCATTGTCCTTTGTCAACTAATGGCATTTAAGAGATCTAAAGCTCGACTTTAAATTAACTAAAACAATACGATGGACATTCATTTGCATGTCATAAAACAATAAAGGCTATTTTGTCTTGCCAAATTACGCTGACAGTTAGTTGGATGGATCCCACAATATAATTGTAATCTGAACATATATACTTTAAAAAATAATGATATTTTAGGGTGGACTAGAAATGACAAACAAATGTTTTGTTTAGAAACATTATATATGTTGATCCATTTATACCTAAAATGTTATGTCTTAAGGCGACGCATTAAAAATTTACATGGCGGGATCTTGATTTTTCCCAACAATTACAAAACATCATATGTAAAATGTTTATATAATTTTTAACGCAAATTTTGTTGCGAACATTACAAAAACACAAATGTTGAAAAAATTTCCACGAGCAGGATTTGAACCTGCACCCTTCTAACATACCGGGTCAGGTGCTCTTCCAATTGAGCTATCGTGATTCTAACCAGACCGCCGAAATTATTCAACACTATTTACTTTTTACCTTGAAAGCCAAAGGCGCCCATTCAATGTCAACAACTACCGTCATTAACATCCGATCAGTTAAGAAGTAGGCAAGCTATTGATAAAATGTTTATATAATTTACATCATATGTATATGAAAGTGATATTTGATGAAATGATTTTTCATTTAATTGACTTCATTTTGCTAGTTGCAGAAACACGATTTGTCAACTTATATAACAGAGAAAAAATATCAAAGTAACCTCTTTTAAAACACAGATTTGCATTACAGGCTAACGAGACCGATTTAAGCATCTAAATTTTCTTAGTCTTAACACACACTTCAATATTGTAGTTAATTTTGTTTTAATAATTTGTAGTTTTAATTTGAAGGAAAAAATACAGTTTTTCATACAGTACGGGGCGCAAACGCTCCGTATGAGATTTATTGTTTAGCGGTGCGTCGCCTTAAGGCACATAGTACTTATTTGGATAACTGTACGTTATAGTCAACTGACTGACATAAATACGCTTTTCTCGGGAATGTATATAACAACGTCATTCAGCAAACACATAACACAGAAAGCGATTAACAATACAGTAATACAAAAAAGGCGTGCAATGGTATTTAGTTATAATTAGTTATAGAGAAAAAAACCGGACAAGTGCGAGTCGGACTCGCCCAACGAGAGTTCCGTAAAATTTATGGGTACATATTATATAGTTCAGGAATCGAGTCTCGAACTTTTCCCGAAATTCAGTTACCAAAACCAACAATTACTTATAATTATTATTTTCTATTATTTTTATTTTAGACTAATAAATGAATTGTATTTATATTGCTTTATCGTTATTATAAAGAAGGAAGATTTGTTTTTTGTCAGACAGACGGACAGACGGACAACAAAGTGATCCTATAAGGGTTCCGTTTTTTCCTTTTGAGGTACGGAAACTTAAAAAGAACAATTTTAAGACAGACAAAGCAATATGAATCTGTCAATATATTTCAAGCCACAAACGTCTCTAACATATGCCAGATGTCCCCGAGAAGTCTTTGAAAACATTATTTTCAAATCATTCGCGAATGTGTGATGGGCTGGAAAACAAAAGAGGCACGTCAGATTATGATTTGAACAATAAAATATCAACAGCTCACTGTCTATCAAAAATAATCCCAAAGGAAGTATGTATAAACAACAATTGAATAACAAAATAAGTAAACCAATATCAATACATTTTCTTTTCCAAATTTATACCAAATCAGAGAATACACAATATTTTTATCTTCATATAAATAATATTTTGAATGTATTGAAGAAGGCCCCACCATTATATAAGATTCAACAAACCCCAAATACTCGCTAAAGAACAGTGATTCATCCCCTATATTTTTCCCTTTGCCGTGAGAATATCGGGATAGAACTATCCTATGTGTTAATCCAGTTTATATACTATCTGTATGCCGAATTTCATCCAAATCCATTCAGTAGTTTTTACGTGAAAGAGTAACAAACATCCATCCATACTTACAAACTTTCGTGTTTATAATATTAGTAGGACAAGCACTTTATTGGATTTGGTGGATTTGAGATTTTAAAAATAAACTATTTTTAAACAAAATATTCTATCAGGAAAGGAATTTAGTATTCTATCAGTGAAAGAATTTTTGGTATTGGACCAGTAGTTCCAAAGGTTACCTTCCGCAAACAAACAAACAAACAAACAAAGTCACACACTTTACCATTTTTGAATAGTATATATGACAATGGACGAAAGATGGAATTTACCAAAGGCCTGGATCTTATTAATAAGATTATTTAATGCCAGTCTCAACACCACATGAAGAGACAAAAAGATACTCTATATTCTATACCTACGCAATACACTGAGTGAAAAACATGAAAGGGGTTTAGACCCAGAGGTCCCAGGTTCGATTCCCAGCGGATACATGTCTGTATACTCGGTTTGGTTGGTGGTAGGGCTTGTTTGTCCACCTGGCTAGCTACCACCATCTTAGCTAAATATGTCGCCATAACATCAATGTTTGTAGCATGGTTGTGTTCTGGCAGTTAGAGATAAGATAGCCAGTGCCTCACTAGTTGAGGATCCCGGGTGAAGAGCGCTTCCATCATTGGCCTTATCATCACTTAACATCAGGTGAGATTAAGGCACTGCTTACCCGTTAACATTTAAAAAAAACTGTAAGTTATGTTTTCATTATTTTTCATGTTTATAATCATTAACTGTGAACCATTTTATACGAAGTAGCAAACATGAACTCGTAGCTGTATATTCTGTTTCTTGTACACTTTGTAAGTTCAATATGAAAATTGCACAACACTGTTCTCGCAAAGGCAAATGGCCCGTAACTTTTGAAAAATATAAGCAATTTAATCCTTAAGATGGGTTCCGAGAAGCACAATGCTACAGATAGAACCAATCCTTTCAACATTCCGAATCCGTTAATCATTGAATATTTCGCTGTTCAACAATGTCTTTTTTAGAAATAATCTTATGTTTTTTTATTATATTTTACTATATACAAATAAAAACATTATCATCATCATCATCTCAGCTAAAAGACGTCCACTGTTTAACAAAGGCCTCCCCCAAGGATTTCCATAACGACCGGTTTTGTGCTGCTTCACCTGATCGCCATACTATTGTCATCATCATCAGCTTACAATCGTTCCCCTGCTGGGATCTGGTCTTTCCACAGAAACAAATACCATATAAAGAGGTAGGGCTGTAACACAGCCCTGGCTGGTAAGTTGATGAGTTTTATCGACTACCAAGACCTCAATCGTACCGTACAATACGACAGACTAATGAGATTTAAGATCGATTTAAAAAAAAGGTTATTAAAAGTTTAATTTCTCCATAGCATGAACAAACGCAATAAAACTTTTCCCGTTCACAAACTAAGACATATCGCTATTCTAAAGTGATACAACAAGTTTCTCTGATTGATACTAATATTTTTCTTTATTTCTTTACGGTTTATCACTAGCCTTAAAATAAACAAAGAATAAGGTCCGAATAGCTGTTATTCTGTGTTTTGTCTCTTTTACTCTAATTTGAAATGACGTTTACATGACAGGAACAAAACACGGAATAACTATTCGGACCTTATTCTTTGTTTATTTGTAAGGCGGTAAGCCTTCACACCTGATGTCAAGTAATGATAAGGCCGAAATTGAAACCGCACTTCTCCCAGAATCCTCAACTACTTGAGGAACTGACTATCTTATCTCTTAACACAACAATGCTATTAACATAGTTATAGTGACAAATTTGGATAAGGTGGAGGTAACTAGCCAGGCGGACTTACACCAACCATACCGAGTACAAACATGTGCCCCCGCTGTGCCAATCCGTCTCAATGGTATGACACACAAATGTAAAAAATCTGAGGTCTAAATAAATATTTTTAAATAGTAGAATCGATCCCCAGAATGTATGAAGAGATGTATGTATGTGTATAAAAAGTAACACATAGCATTGTTATAAGTTTTGGACAGTGAACCTGGTAACTGTATGTTACGCCGATCGTATTTCAGCTAGAATGACGTCCACATAGAACATATTCAACTTGGCTTTTGCGCCGCATAAAATATAGTTTCGAACTGTCAAAGTGCTATTAAGTTGTGGCATACTCACTTTTATTGAGCTTAGCACGCGATCGCGACTTATTGTGACTGTATTGTATTGAGAATGCTGAGTTGTTTGATATTTTTATGCACGTATTTTTCATTATAATACTGCTATTTCAGCAAGACACTTGAAATTTTATTTAACACCGTATTTTAGAGCCTTAATTCCGTTAGTTTTCAAGGTCTACAGTATACTGTAGACCTTGAAAACTAACGGAATTTCTTCTATCAGAACATATTTTATTTATTCGCAAATAATGTATTAGAATAAAGATATTGCGTTTCTATGGTTTCTATGGGTTTTTTCTCGACAATTACAATAACTTAGAAAATAAAAAAAATAAAAATGTCGTTGTCTTTGCTAAACCTCTAAAATAGTTACAGCTATCAAGTCAGCACAAAACATAGGCGTGACCGCGACTGGGCCAGAATTGCACACTGTGCAGTAGTGTCTCAATGGTATGACACACAAATGTAAAAAATCTGAGGTCTAAATAAATATTTTTAAAGTAGAATCGATCCCCAGAATGTATGAAGAGATGTATGTATGTGTATAAAAAGTAACACATGAGATACAGATAATACATACCCTGATATACATCACTAGAAACAGAAACAGTCAGTAATCTTTACAGGTTTAGTTTTGATATAAATATTGTATTGTAAATGTAAAAACGGGACATATTCAAAATACAGTTAATTATAGACAGCAACGACATGCAATGATAATAACAGTACGTCAATTCGTAGATGTAGCTGAAAGTCTAGAATTCTAAAAGCAAGATTAAACAGTTCCCAAACCCTCCTCCCTCTTCCTCACTCTTTCAATAGCCGTTGTCTTATCTCAATCGGCAGCACGCAAACTCTTGTAACGTTTTTTATTTGATTTTAAAACAGCAGAATCGAGGCCCAGAACAGATATTATACAGGTACAGTATCAGATATTTCAAAAAGGTATAAAAGTATATTTGTATATTGTACACACTTAACATCGAGTATCGATTTGTAACGTTCATACACAGCCCTACTCCATAGTAAACTAAAACAAGATTTAAAAAAAATATCAGCCTGTACTCAGCCAATAGAATAATATCTCGTACGTAGTACCACCAACTAAAAATTGCAATCACATAGGTGGATACTTAGTTAGCATAGTTTTGTTAACTGTTTTATTGATTACACAAATAAATACAATAAATAGATGAAACTTTCAAATGCCCTCATAAGGCAGACCATAAAGAACAGAGCGTCAATTCGAAGAAGACAAGAATTCAAAAAGCAAGTTTTACGGTTCTCTTTCAATGGCCGTTGCCTTATCTCAATCGGTACGAGCACGCGAACTCCTGTAACGTTCGCTGTTTGATTTATCGTCAGCTTGACGAACTCAAACGGTTTCAAAACGAGTTTTCAATACGAATTACCGCGGCGCGCTTTGACAAAGTTTATTTCCACCTTTGCGGGAGCGTAATTCGTAGCTGAAGAACAAACTTACAGTGGGTTATATAAATCATCTGATAAATATTTTATTTCTTTTATTATATTTAGAATATGAGCATACGAGTACATATTCAATACGTTTATATTCAGTTATTTGATTGTCTCGTTTTTAAATACATGTTTAAATGTGCTTCAATCTTATTTTTCTATATTATTCTTATAGGCATATTAAAGTAAGTAATAATAAATTTTAAATACAATTTTTAATTTAATATAAATTATATTTTTATTAATACCTAATATATTTGCTGAAACTATTCTTATTTGCAGGTTATATGATTTATATGTAAAAATTAATCAATGTTGAATTGAAAGAGAAGATGATGAGATGATTTCAATAAAAAACACTGTAAACGACATTATTCAAAGTGCTTTATAATCCTAATCCTAAACTTTGTTTAACAATCTCCAGTTTTAACTGCTTTTGTTTAAGACAAAAAGTTTGCTCCGTTAAGTAACTATATCGATATCCTGAGAGAAATCAAAGAAAGTTTCGGCTCCCAGTAACATACCGAGCCTGAAACTTAGGTCTTCAACTCTTCAGTTAGCCTCGGGACCAGTTTTATCTGGGAACAGTCGAACTTCTCAATAGTGTCGATTCTTGTTTAGATAACTTCGATATTGTGGAAAGTTAAACTTCAGACCAAGGGATTTTATACGAGTGTTTAATTACCTATTGGTAATATATGAACATATATGAACAAACACACACACATACATGATTTACAAAAAAAAATAAGGCAGTCAGTATAAAGGACATGAGAAAAATATTTCTTTTTCTCATGTCCGTAATCCGTTTCTCATGTAAGCTAAATTAATAAATTAAAAGAAAACGAAAAGTGTGAAATGAATGGGCAACGTCTCAGCATAAGCTTCTGTGTCATTCGTGGATGTTCAGTAGGCTTAGCCAAAGTAACATTAAGAAAACGATAGCGAAGTTCGAAAATAATAAAATGTATGGGATTGACATAAGCCGCCCTAAATCACGTGATCAATCTTATGTCAATACCATACATTTTATTCTTTTTGTACTTCGCTATCGCTTTCTTAATATTACTTTGGCTACCGCCACAGAACACAGAAGCGCTGATTTTCAGAAGGTGTGGGTTCAAATCTAGTATTCTAGTCATTTGTTTGTGTTAAAGGTTTTATTATAATTCGTCAGAATAAACACGTCGAAAATTACGAGTAATTTCCAAATACAAGTTCCACCGTTGTCACTCATAAATCTAAACTTTGAAACAATGTGAAGCTTATAATGAAGAATCCTTCTAAGCTACGCGAACCGAATTCTTGCAAAAAATAGTCAGCGCGAAAGTAGTTAATCTACCGAGCGAACAAAGGGATTACACGCACAACTGCGGGGTAATTAACGAGCACTTCGCGGTACTGTTTAATTTAGCATAATCAGCGGCCCATAATAATATTCGCGAGGTAGACCTTTGCACCGCCAAATTATTAATATCGCTCAAGCTTCGCCGTTATAAAAAGGGCGCCACATAAAAGTACGCTTCTCTCGTCCAAAAATAAATGGAGGCGCGTAATGGTATACAATCTCGACTATGGGTGTTGAGTGAATTGTAATCCGTTTTTGCCAGTTCCTAAGACGCTTTAAGGGTTGAATTCCAATCATGTTTCTGCGTTGTGTTAGGGCTTCTGGTTGGGAGAGTTTGTTTTAAGACTGCCTGGCTTTGACTATCAAAAACAATTGTTTTTGATAGTCAAAGCCAGTGTCGAGTTTACTTTGTTTAAATTAACACAGTTGAATAACACTTTTAAATCTTCCGAAATGTTTTCATGATTCATAATTTATTTTATATTATTATGTCATGAACATGATGTCTTTTGTCTGAGGAGAAGAATAGGCACAAGAAACTGCACAGCTATATTACTAAAGTAACGGCATTTACGTAAAACATATTAATGAGGCGTTACTAGCAAACCATGCGATATACATAATATACATTTTATAAAATTAAGTTTAAATTAGAAATACTTGTTAAACCCAATAACTCGATCGCATTTGACGACGACGACAAAGCCGAATGCCTCGCCGACAGCCTCGAGTCTCAATGCTCGCCTGGCACTCTCCCAGTCCCTCAGGACCATGTTGAAATGGTCGATAGCGAAGTCGACAGACTCTTGTCCCTCCCTCCCACCGCAACCCTCCCGCCTGATACGGAAGATGAGGTGCAAACGCTAATCAAGCGTCTCAAACCCCGTAGTGCCCCCGGGGCAGACGGTATCTCAAACAAGATCCTTAAGATCTTACCCGCTCAGCTTATCTTTTTAATAGTAGCTATCTTCAATAGCGCCATGACAAACGCAATCTTTTCCGCTGCGTGGAAAGATGCGGTTGTCATACGTATTCATAAACCCTGTAAACCGCGTACCGCCCTCTAGTTATCGCCCCATCAGTCTTCTCAAATCGTTGGGAAAACTGTACGAACGCGTTCTAGTATCCCGTTTAAGGGAATACGTTTCCTCCAACAATATCCTTATAAACGAGCAGTTTGGGTTCCGGTCCAAACACTCGTGTACCCATCAATTGCACCGCCTCACGGAGCATATCCTTTCCGGTCTCAATAGAAGCCATCACATGGGAACCGGAGCTCTTTTCTTCGACGTTGCGAAAGTATTCGACAAAGTTTGGCACAACGGCTTAATTTATAAGCTTTACAAATTTGGCGTGCCAGATAGACTCGTGCACATCATACGAGACTATTTGTCGAATCGCTCTTTTCGCTTCCGCGTCGAAGGAACGCTCTCCGCCCCTCATCCTACTCGCGCCGGTGTTCCGCAGGGATCCGTGCTGTCCCCAATCCTGTTTGCGCTTTACGCAAAGGATATCCCTCAGACCCCACGCGTAGAATAGCTAGCTCTATTCGCGGATGACACCGCGCTATATTCGTCCGTTAGAGACAAAGCCGCGGTTTCCAACCGACTCCAAAAAGCCGTTAACACCCTCGGCTGTTGGTTTATAGTTGGTTTGTAGTTTGGTTTCGTAAATGGCGGATCGAAGTCAACCCCAAGAAAAGCGCCGTTGTGTTCTTTTCCCGGGGTGTCGACGATCGTCGCTCTTCTATTCGTTTCTTTGACCGTGCTATCCCTTGGGTAAAGCAAGTGAAATATCTCGGTGTCACCCTCGTTATAGGAATGTCGTATGCGCCTCATCTTAAAATCGTCCGTAACAGGGCCGCGTTCATATTAGGTCGGTTATTCCACCTTATAGGCAAGCCGAGTAAAATGTCTCTTAGACATAAGACGACAATTTACAAAACTAGCACTCGCCCCGTTGACTTACGCTAGCGTAGTTTTTGCGCATACTGATTGCGCATTAGGGATAATATAGCCAGCTCCTTATTAGAATGAGGGTTCCAGGTAAAGTGCGCTTCCACCTTCAGTCTACAGTTCAATTACCACTAAGTGAGATGAAGGCCAAGCCATAACGTTTCCCTGATAAAAAAATACAATATTATAAATTCGGAAAGCTTAGTAGGTGATGGATCGACGTGAATATTTGCCTAGATAATGTTGATTAGTAAGTTGTATTCAAATTCAAAATCATTTATTCAGTTTAGGCTACAAATAGCTCTTATGAACGTCATTATGCCATCGGTTCGTAAGTCTATCTACTCTGGGCGGGAAGATCTTGTACTGAGAAGAACCGGCAAGAAACTCAGCATATGTCCAGCTCTTTTCTCCCTTACAGCGTCATTAATATTGGAAAATGCCCTATCATAAAAAGACACTTTCCATCACAAATAAAAACACAAAATATAAAGGGCAATCACAACATGTAAAAACACACACAAAAAAAAATTATAAGTTTGCAAAAACATCATTTACCAGTTTTAATTTCTTACAATGTCATACAGTAGTCTTGTAAAAGTAAGATGTTACACCAAATGTACGTATTTGATACAACCGGCCCCTATGTTATAATTGTAGGTACTAGTTAGTTAAAGTTTCACAGAAACCGCCGAGCATTTACACCTACTATGCGGTCTACCAAGAACTACTGTTGCAGTAAGTAATGGCGAACCGTAAATTTCCTACTCAGCCCCTGGGAACTTAGTCTAAATTATATGAAATGATTACTTCTATCGAGGAGCTCGTATACGCAGTGGTTAACGCGGTCAGTCTGCTATTGCTGAAGTCAAGCAACTTTAGCAAAGCCCGGTAGTCGGATGGATAACCAAAAATGTATCACCTCGAGATCCGAACGTTTTTCTTTTGTTTAATCTTTATTTAATTTAGGGCTTTTGTCCACATGGATATGCCAGCCCCATTGTATCTTCCCAATTACAATCTTAAACTAAGCTTATAAACATAAAATTAATTAAAGATAAATAAAGGTATGAAAAGGAATCACCGTTCAGTCAACTTTACCAATATACAAAATTTTTTAGCCAAATCAGATTTTGGTTTTGATAAAATATTTCGAATTAATCCTACGTCATTGAAATTAATTAAACAGTGATTCCCTTTTTTCCCTTATTTATTTATTTATTTTTCCTTAGTTATGATCGTGCAGTTTGCGTGTTTAGCCAGTGTGAATATAATGATAACAGAAATGAATTAGTAGTTTATGCAACTGTCATATAATGAAGGGTATTAAAACACGAGTGTGAGTTTATGAAACGAGCGCAGCGAGTTTCATAATAGTAACGAGTGTTTTAATACCCGTGTTATATGCAGTTGCATACACTACTTTATCTTCACTAATGCAATTAGTCAAACAACAAGAGTAAAAGCTGACAATAGTTTATTTATAATAATTGTTCAAATTTTGGATGGTACAATTTTGAAAGTTAATGTTAATTATTGATCCAGCAGCTGTAGCGGTCGCGGGGCAAGCAGTAGAGCTCGTAGACGGAGTTGGAATATTTATAATTACTTCATTCGTCTTGTTTTCTATACTGTTCAAGATCGTATTAGAGACTTGAATTTTATTCATTAAAGACTCATCAATGTAGCTTTCAGCCACAGTAGAAGACTTCCACCCCCCGTGTCGTTTCAGTGCGGTCAAATCACCACCGCTATCTATGAGAAGGGTCGCCGAGGTGCGCCGGAAGCAATGCCCCGTGTACAACGCTGGGTTAGGCAGATTCAAAAAACTTGCGATAGTTTTTCCCAGAGCACCAAATTTATTAATACCAGTTCTTTGATCGACGCACTTCCCCGATCTATAGCTCAAGAAAAAGGCAGGGTTTCGACAGGGGGTGGGTCGAAGTTCCATGTATTTTTTACATACGGCATAGCAGTTGCCCGTCACAATGAAAGAACGATCTATTTTCGTTTTTGTTTTCGAAGCTTTCACCATGATTGTACTGTCGTCTATGTTAGAGACTTCATCGAACTGGATGTTGTATAGCTCTTGCCTTCGGCATGCCCCCATTATGCCGAAGATTAGTGCAACCTGTAACAATAAACGATATAATAAGCTTGAGGTACATAGCCAAGGCAAAAACTATGATTTATGAAGTAGTAAAGTGTAGGTACCTACTACCTAATTTATACACAAAGCGCTTAAACGGAGTGTCTAGATAACTTGCGTGTGTAGTACGTAAGTACTAGGTAGATTAAATAACAGAACTAAAATACACTTACCTTTTCAAAAAGATACAAAATATCTGGTGAATCTTTCAGGAACATCTTTATTTGACCTGATGTAAACGTCAAGGACTTTTTTTCCTTGTGTCCTTCTGAACTGCGTTTCAGGAACGCTATGACTTTTGAATACTTCGTGATATCAATATTGTTGTAGATACTCAGTGTGGACTTGAGCATAGAATATTTAGCCCACATAGAAGATGGCTTGAATTTGTCGGAGAGGTCTTTGAAATACACAAGAATGACATTTTCAGAAAATGATGTATGCGCGCGCATGGCCAATCAGGAGCGAGCGCGCGCTGTTCTTTTTTTATTTAATTGGCACAAGATCTTACCAAAGAGTTTTGTGTATGTAAGTTTAGTAGTTTTGACGAAGTTTTCACGTATAACCCAACTGTTTTCAAAAGCCAGCCTAATATCAAAATTTTATACAACTTGTATGAGGATTTTGACATAAGGCTCGCCAGGTTAATTGGTCGCGTTTTATAGATGTTATAATGAGATTTTACGATATCGATGTGGATATTATACTATCATGTGAAATTGCTTAAATTGAGTGTTTTGTTGTCTGCGTTATAACAGTAGTAATTATAAGTCAAGTATTGGAAACATAAGTAGAATGTTACAACATTAGTGTAGATAAAGTGATTAATGATATTCCCCCCAACCCATTGAGTATCAGTAAGATGTGATTTACTGAGACCTCACGCAGGCTTCTTGAGAGAATTTAGAAAGTGACGTTGCACTGTTTTGTTTTCATATTTGCCAACACTCATATACGTTCACGAACACTTAACGGTTAATAATCCACATTATTTCACATTATTATTCGACTTATCAAAACAAATCCACAGACATGACTTCACTTACCCGCCAAGAAGGCCAAACCAAAGTTTTTTTTTTTAATATTAAGTCCATATATCTAATTTTATTAAAAGTATTTAAAAGTAAAAACAACACTAAAAAGATCGGTAGGTTGGCGACCTTTGCCAAATTAATCAAACAACGCGTTCCTTTTTTGAAACATTTTCAACAACAGAATTTTACCAAAAAGTTTTCTAATGTAATTGGGTCAGCTATTACATCGACATGGCCAGTGTTATTCGGTATCTTGTGAAAGGCCACCTTCATTAGAACTTACGAACTAAAATGGATAAAATGTACACTCGTGTTCATTATACCGAAGCTTGCTCATACAATTATCTCGAGCGCTCGGGGTCTTTTGATCTCAAGCTTATGCACTGAGCTCGGAAATCTCTCATAAATCTGTCTATGTTATTATTAGAATTAAATGAAGGCACGATTCATTATTGGCGACACATTTTGCAACAAAGAGCTTAATGGAATGCACACAATGTGATAAATATTGTCTTCTATATCTCATTTTAAGTTTGAAAATGTCTAATATGTATTAGCTGTTGGTTTTCTAAATAACTAACTAAGTAAATCTAATAAATGTGTATAAAAAGCGGAAGACTGACGTTTTTTTCATTTTATTTCATGGCGGGACTGCCCTGACCTTTGTTAGGATTCTCAATATGAGATTTTTAATTAGGCAGTGGACTTTATAAGCTAGTATATTGGTCAAACAAAAGTTAATGAATAAGTTTTAGGATCAATAAGTAAATATACAGCATGTAACAAAATCCCTGTCCGATCTGTAAAGGTGTTAATAGGTATCGAGGTTCAGTTCAGTGTCATGTCGTATGGTGTCTTACTGTGGGCTACAGCAGCTGATGTTGAATCTATATTTATTTTGCAGAAACGAGCAATAAGAACCATTTATAGACTAGGTTCCCGAACTACTTTAAGAAATATTTTTAAAGAAATTGGTGTTCTTACAGTTGCATCTCAGTTTATTTATAATTGCATAGTTTTTGTGCGTTGCAACATCAACTCTTTTACTAAAACACGGTGATGTACACAATTTCAATACTAGAAATAAGAAAAAACTTGTAATGCCACTGTTCAGGTTGCAAAAGGTTCTTGGCTCTTTCTTGGGGCAAGGTATACACTACTATAATAAAATACCTAGTACTGTACAAGATTTACCTTTAGATAAGTTTAAAAAACATGTAAAATCTTCTTTACTTAAGAAAGGTTATTATACAGTCAAAGAATATTTAGATGACAAAACAGCTTGGTTATAATAAAAAATAAAACTACTCTTTATTTTATTTTATTGGGATCAATAATTACTTTAAAAATATCTTAGCGCTGATATGATAGCCTTTATCAGCATTGTCCTACAGTTTACAAATAATATTTATGTTACGTTAAACTTTTCATTAGGTTTTTATTTAGAGTATCTTGAGTGTGTCATGCTCTCTTTAGTGTCTCTGCGGTGGTGGCGTGTGCGTCGGGTCGTTACATTCCCTAAGACATGGTTGAGTGAAGCGATGGCTGATTCATATGTCATACTCGTGAACGGGTGCCGCCTGTGGAGGCTGGTCTGCTCTTGCATACTATTATTTTTATTATTATAAACTATAGTTTAATTTTGTTTTCTTTTTTTTTTTTTCTTAGACAATTTTTGACCTTTATTAGTGCTGTATGACATTGTGAAAATTTTAACCGGTAACCGATGTTTTGCAAATGTAGATATTATTATATCTTCTCTTTTGTTTTTTTTTATATGTGTGATTGTCCTTTATATTTTGTGTTTTTATTTGTGATGGAAAGTGTCCTTTTATGATAGGGCATTTTCCAATATTTTTGACGCTGTAAGGGAGAAAAGAGCTGGACACTTGCTGAGTTTCTTGCCGGTTCTTCTCAGTACAAGATCTCCCGCCCAGAGTAGACTTACGAACCGATGGCATAATGACGTTCATAAGAGCTATTTGTAGCCTAAACTGAATAAATGATTTTGAATTTTTTTGAATTTTGAGTTCTATTTACGTAAATATTTTAAAGTAATAAGTGAAAAAAATTACCCCGATAAAAATTTGTTAAATGACAAAACTTTTGTCGGCACTTCGGTAGGTAGGACCTTTGACGCCGCCGCCATTGATGGAAAGTGTGGTAAAATTTATAAAATTTGCATAATTTTGGGGTAGGTAATCTGAGCAATTTCGATACAAAAAACTTGCGTTTTAAATTAGGTAAACTTTTTTATTTTCATGAATAATATTTATCTTTTTTATAGTTATTTGTATACCTATGTACCCCTTTGCGATCGCCCAGAAGTCTCTCAGTAACTTAAACCTTTTAAACCATATAAGGTTAATTTTTTTTATTTTTTTATTCTTACTTTAAAAACTAATCTTAAATATTACCTACATTGTGTATTAAAACCCTTAAGGGTTTGTTTATACACATTGGAGTCACCGACGGTGATCAACATATACATTTTGTTTATTAAATTACACCACAATAATTGGTGGTGGTATGGTTGTATATGTTATAACATTAATGTAAAACAATATTGCTTGGCGGCAGAAATTGCGCCATCTTTACGTGTTTACAGCAGCATTCTACTAAGAAGAAAAACTTGGAAGTAAAACGAAAAATAAGGAAGAAAGTTTGTTTCTGACGATTCACCTGCCGCAGCCGCTGCACGCGCGCTTCGCATCGCTCGACTCGCGCTCTGTTTTGGTCACCGATCTAATCTAACCCAACCACACAAAACCGACCCGAACTTAACCTTATTCTAAGCTCTACTACGTTGAATGAGACCGGGTCCTTAAAAAAAAGTTAGCCTTTCCAGGCACTTTCCAAGTAGTAACGGTCAGCTATGAAGCTGGTCGTCGGACACGACGAGGAGGTCATCACTGCCAGGGCCGTATTTCTCGAAACTTATTAGACTAGTAATATTAGTTCATGAACTAATATTTTTTACAAGTTTACTAGTGTACGTTTCTGGGCCCCTTTTCTCGAAAGTATTAGTTTACTAGTATATTAGTTATTAATGAAAAATTTACGAGTTCTAATATTTTCTGTTTCTCAAAAATAATGATTAGACTGGTTACTAATACTGGTAGACTAATAAAAAATATTAGTCTGGCTTGGCTGAATGCACCATCTACCCATGCCTTCTTACCTATTAAAAAAGCGGGAAAAATTCCCGTCACTTTTGTAGGTATATATTCTTTATTTCTTTTGACGTTTGCACAAAGGCGGTAAAAGCGGATTGTTTATCATTTTAGTATTATTAAAGTATACCACTTGATTAAGAGCTCGACACACACTTCCTTTTGATACACCATGCATATCAGCTACTGCGTGGTACTGTGCTCCCGTACCCATTCAATGTAGAGCAACTAGAGTGATTAGTTTTGGTGACAGGGCCTGGCTTCTCTCGGTCAACCGTTGCAACCCCGGCCCGATAACTAACTTCAATCAGCTCTTCCATTTTTGTGCTTGTCAAACGAAATCTTTCATTAAACTGGGACGTGGATTCAAATAGTTCGAGGTACATATTTCTGTTCAAAAAGACTCGACTCGGCGAATTATTATTAAACCTACTTCACAGTCGGAAACGTCCGAATCGGTCCACATTTTATAAATTTGTTTGGTAAAATACACTAATAGTTTTGACTAATATTTTTTACAAACCTTTCGAGAAAAATAGCTTTATTAGTGTATTTTAGTAGTGTAATTATTTTTCTTTTTATTCATGAAACCAAAACCCAATTGACTCTAATAATATTAGCTAATATTTATTAGTTGGTAACTAATAACTAATATTTTATTACTGTAGCTTCCAAAAAAGGTACACTAGTAAACTTGTAAAAAATATTAGTTCATGGATAATATTATTAGTCTAATAAGTTTCGAGAAATACGGCTCTGTAAACTAATACTTTCGAGAAATAGGGCCCAGGCAAATATTTGAAATAATAACTTTATAAATTAAAAAACGTTTCTTTTGCAGCGAATATGCAATGACGTTCCAGTGATATTAAAGCTTATTCAACTGAAGGTTCGTTAGAACGGCCAATTGTTTTTACTTTGTATATTTCTTTTGTAAGTCCATTTTCCACGACAACTTTAGTTTTCAGTGCAGTGCAGTCGTTCGCTGTTTACGTCTTATTGGCAAACTGTCCGATACAGTTTCAATTAAATTTTCTTGGAATATTTGTAATCTGAAGATTTTATATTAATTGCAAGATGTTACCATTATTAATTTGCTGTTGGAAATATCAGTGTTTCACTGATAATTGCTTATGTTGCTATTTTAATAAATCAAGTTAAGAGATAATTAAATTGAAATCTTTTTATTATACTAAATTTTTTTTTTTAAATTACGTTATTGTATTGTAATGTAATGTATCTACTCAAATTTAATAGGAACAAGTTTTTCTAAGTTTCTTGCTACTTCTTCCCTTCTAATGCCTAATCTTTAGTACACTTTTTTTTTAATTAAATTATAATTACTTACAGTGAATTGCTATTGTACAGTCTTAAACATCTTGACTGGACAAAAACCTCTGTATAACTGTTAAAGTTATTCAAACTACCTCTTGGGAAAGCTTTATAATATGGGCATGTCACATTTATCTATTTCAGGACACATTCAAATTCAAATATTCACGAGTCACGACTGCCAGACCGGTTTATGGGTTATTTTTATAGCAAAATTGTATGTCACAAAGATATAATGTTTTGTTTCTTTTTAGGCCAATAATAAGCTTTAATTAGGCAAAAAAGAGGACTGTTTGGTCACTTTGACTTGAGGTAGGTACCTTAAGTTTCCCGTCGCCCGTAATATCCTGGAAAAGCCATAGGCGGCAGTAACAAAATCTTTCTTAAAACTAAAAGAGGAATCTACCTTCCATTCAACCCTTTAAATTAAACAGCATTTTGTGTCTTATTTTAAGTAGTATTAGGTTCAATATTTAATGACAAAACAGCTGCCACATCAGCCTTCTAAAGGGTAGGAAATATCCCTCTCAATTTTGATTGGCGTCGATAAGATGATATTTATCAGGGTTGCGACTTTTGAACCGGTGACAATGATCGTGATTCTATGATATGAATTACAAGTGCGCCCTTCTCTCGCAATCAAAGTCACCAATCATTATTTTGACATTGAAACCTTTTCTCGATGGTTCGTACCCAAATCACTACATAGTATAAAAAATATCGCTTCCCGCTGTCCCTAAGTATGTATGTATGTATGCTTAAATCTTTAAAACTACGCAACGGATTTTGATGTGGTTTTTTTAATAGATAGAGTGATTCAAGAGGAAGGTTTATGTGTATAAATACATAATGTATAAATAGATAATTTTAGAGGTTTCACATTTTTTTGCGCTTACATTGCAAACGCTGGCTGAACCCTACGAGATAGATCAAAATAATGTACTACAGTATTGTACACCTTGAAAAGGTCTACAAAAAAATCCGCGATGGTATATGCCTATCTCTTAGGGATAACCCACAATAATAATTTTTTATCGTTTACTTTTTAAATAATGCCTTATTTACCAAGCGATTTTAGGCAATACAGCATTAATCCTAATCCAATTAAGTACCTTAAATACATTGTGCATTTAATATAGATCAATATGGCCCATTACAGCATGTAATTTAAATGAATATATTTGAAGATATTACAGATTTTAAAATGCAGGGACATAGCGGTTGCGTGTATCAGCATTGCACCCGTGCGAAGCCGGGGCGTGTCGCTAGTTAGGTATAATTTAGAAATAACACCATATAAATATGGCTAAGGTTAAAGTAATCACAGACCGGGCTCGTTAACCACTGCGCAATCGAGCTCCTTTAACCACTGCGCCATCGAGCACCACCGAGCTGACGCACATACTTAAGGGTGCGCCGTCCGTAAGTGACAAGTGTCATATGTTTTATTTGAAATGTCGTCGTCCATATTTATTTGATGCCGCGCGGCCATACTAATTTTGTAAGGGGAATTTAAGGTGCTTAATAAAAAATAATTATTTAAATAACCACTTGATGAATCGAAAATGAAGTCTAGCAATTTGTAGTTTATCCATTGATGATTGTTTAGACAAAATCAGAGGTAAAATAATTTAGATAAACTATAAGAAATCTACTAAACGCCGCCACTCGTTTTCATGATTTTTGCCCAACTTTAAATGATATTGTAGAAAAAACTATAGCGTGTTATGAATTTATGGTTCTGACAAAATGTAAACACGTTCCCTATGATACTAAATATATATTTTGTTCATTTATATTATTAGTATTAGTATTTTCAATTATATCTACTTAACCGTAACTGCATTTTTGGCATTTTTTTGTCGGCGCACCCTTAAGTGTTTGCAATAGTGAGTACATAAGATGTAAACACACATGTACAATTTGTCTCTTAGCTCTCAACTCACGAAGCTATAGACAACACACTGGCTGTTTGATTAATCTCTCACGCTAGTAGCCAAACCCCGATTTATAAGGCTTGGGAAACTCTTTGAACTAGATATGATCCGGAGAGGGTATTTAATGTGTATTTTTGAACTTTTAATTTCAATATCATTAAAATACTTAAACCGCCTTCCAGTTGGTCTTAGGTTATTAGTTTAACACACTAGCTGTTTGATTCATCTCTCACGCTAGTAGCCAAACCCCGATTTATAAGGCTTGGAAACTCTTTGAACTAGATATGATCCGGAGAGGGTATTTAATGTGTATTTTTGAACTTTTAATTTCAATATCATTAAAAATACTTAAACCGCCTTCCAGTTGGTCTTAGGTTATTAGTTTAACACACTAGCTGTTTGATTCATCTCTCACGCTAGTAGCCAAACCCCGATTTATAAGGCTTGGAAACTCTTTGAACTAGATATGATCCGGAGAGGGTATTCAATGTGTATTTTTGAACTTTTAATTTCAATATCATTAAAATACTTAAACCGCCTTCCAATTGGTCTTAGGTTATTAGTTTAACACACTAGCTGTTTGATTCATCTCTCACGCTAGTAGCCAACCCCGATATATAAGGCTTGGGAAACTCTTTGTACTAGGTATGATCCGGAAAGGGTATTTATTGTGTATTTTTTGTACATTTAATTCCAATATCATTAAAATACTTAAACCACCTTCCAGTTGGTCTTAGGCAATTAGTTTTTATTTTTTTTATATAAATTGGTGATCACTGATGCTTTAAAAGTATTTTTAAGGGTTACTTCCAGTTCTGTATCTGATTTCAGGAAACTCTTATGTATGTTATACGCTTGCTTAAATTTAATTAGTAGGTAATTGAAACCAATGCGTACCTTTTCAATGAACGCCGTGGATAAACGTGGACCCGTATTATAATTATATGATATTCACTTCCTTTGATTAGCCAAAGGCCGCACTCAAAGAACTCCTTAATTATGCGCCATAATTACAGCCCAACAGGGTTACATTTTCCAAATACGTACGTGTCTGTGTTTATTTTACGTTACATTTGTAACATAACATAAACGCAGACTATATTTGGAGAATCTGGAGTATTTGGAGAATCTGCGAGAAATGTTATGATCAATGATAGGGAGAACGGGCCATAAACCACCACGCGGGCCCAGTGCGGTTTGGTGGTTGCTAACGACTGCTTATGCAGCTGGGCCTTTGCAAAAGTTGCTTAATCTCAGTACTCCCAGACCGGGCGCGTTAACCACTCCGCCATCGAGCTCCTCAATCGATCGAGCGCAGACTCTACTTCTAGATTTTATATTAGCAAATTTTTATGTTTACATATTTTAGTATAGTGGTCGCCCAGTGGTCGAAATTCGACCGTAATTTTATTAAGGCCGCACGTATTGTATCGTAAGCAATTAAAAATTAAAAAAGATAGAATGTGAGTTTGGATTGGCATTGACAGATTTCAGCCGCTCCTCTTCCATTTTTTTAATTTTTGAAAAGACTATAATATACGTGTGTGTCAAATACATGGTAGTGTGTGTAATGTTTGTTTTATTGATTTAATGTATTTTGTATGCATAATTTTAAAAAATATTAACAACTATGTGTGCGAAATTTCATACTTCTCCGTCCGCGCAATTTTCGTAAAAAGGGGTACAAAATTTTTGCTCCACGTATTAATATAAAGATATACGAAAAAATATATTCGTTGTCACTATAGACACCGGCGCGGTGGAGCGATGATATACGCAATGTGGCTAGCATCAATTAGAAGAGAAAAGCCGAAGATCGGACTCGGTGTCAAGCATTACATATACAATGTTATTTTTAGTATATACGAAACCTGAAAACTGTTTGTTCAGAATCAGTAATAGAATCGATTTCAATATTTTTTATACCATGTTACATTTTGACCAAATAATATTCACAAAATCTCAAATAAATTATTCCCTACTAAAAACACACAACGGAGCAGCACAAAAAGCTTGTAACTTCGTGAGTTTTTAAGATATTATTTTAATTTTTTTTGTACGGATTCTTTAAATGAAAATATTTGACCCGTGTTTCGGTTTTCGTATAAACTAAAAATAAGGTTGTATATTTACATACATACATACTTTCACTTCCTTGGTCGAGTGGTTTGTACACCGGTTTTCATGGTGTCGCCATCTCTGAGGTCCCGGGTTCGATCCCCGGTCGGGTCAATTTAGAAATTGTTGTTTTTCTAAATTGTCTCGGGTCTGGGTGTTTTCTATGTATAATAAGTAACTATTTAAGTATTTTAAGTATGTTTATCCGTTGTCTAGTAACCATATAACGAATTTCATGATGAAGCTTCTCTTGGGCTAGATAATTGGTGTGAGTGTATGAAAAATTATTTATTTATTTATAGGGGATACATTTAGCATAATCAAAGTAGGGTTCCGAGGTGGAAAAGATAACATCAGTGACAAGTTGCTAGCCGAACGCCAGATGTTCGAGTATCTTGGAACCCTTGTCCCTTAGTCGGCTCTTACGACATGCACGGTAGGTAAGACAGCTGATATATTTATTCCACGCTTGCATTATGAGAGGCCTGAATCCAGCTGTGGACTGATAAAAAAATTGCAAGAATGTACAGTTTTCATCTTCACTATAAAAGGCGTTTGCGTTTGCGTGAACCTCCCTTAAATATTATACCTATTTAAAAAAATTACCTTTCATAAAATGTCTGTAGCGGCAAAATGTTCAGTCATCTCAAGAATTAAATATCAATTTGAAGTGTCAGGAAACGCCACGAGCGTTGCCGTTATTGACGACCGTGTGGTGCGTTTCCGACAAGCGCCGTCAATATTTACATAAAGCGTTGTGCAGATGGCGCTACTAGCGGAATTCATAAACAACAAAACGAATCGTCAGTCAGTTGAGAATCATAGTATCATTGTAAAAAGAATATGTCTTGACATCTCACTTGACATATTCTCTTATCTCTTATTTACCCCTTTTTTCTTTATCCCTTTCTCTTTAATTGTGCTAGAAATTATCGTGCCCTCCAAAGAACAGTTAAAATACAAAAATCAAACTAACTATGGCAAATTATGTAGATAAATATATAAATACTAGCTGACCCGGCAAACGTTGTTTTGCCATATAAATAATTTCCTAGTAATTTCTAGTGTAGACAAAAAATAGCTTACTTATTGTAAGTATGTATGTATGTTAGAATGTGTATATTGTATGTATGTAAGAATGTGGTATATGCGTGAAATAAGCATGGAGCGCTGTGAACGATGAGGGAATATAAAAATAACAAAAGGCAAACATTATTTTTAAGTTATTATAATTTATTCCTTAAAATTATATATCATTAATTAAACAATTACGACAGTAACACTATTAAACAATATCAATCTCTTAATGCTATAGCGTGAACAATATTTTTTGTTAGTCCATCTTTAGCTAACACAAACAAACTGGATGGTTTACCCACTCGAGAGCATGCCACGTATCACGTCCGTGTGAAAAACATGGTGTTCTCAAATCTAATCCACAAACAGACATCGTTTGACCTTGGGATTTGTTGATAGTCATTGCAAATGCCAATCTAATCGGAAACTGAATACGTTTGAATTGAATTGGCACATCTGTAGGTATAATAGGAATCCGTGGTATGAGTATATTTTCACCTCTGAATTTTTCAAACAAAAGTAAAAAATTAAATTTTATGAAAACATTGTCTCTTATAATTTTTTCATACAACCAATATTTCCATTGACATTTCAAAATAAAGATTCATAATGATTGATTTTTTGGAAACTGAAAATCTTAATTGTTCAATTACATTTTTTTAATAAAATTAAATTAAAATTACATTTTTATAAGATCAACAACATTTTCGATATAAAAAAAAAGTATACTTACAACACAAAATCCGTTGTTATTGGAAGCTCGTGTCACGTGTTGAGTACTTTTGAGGTTATAAAATCACTTGATTAACTAATCGTGCAAAATACACTCAAAATTGATAATTTAATTATTATTGATAAAATAGGAATGATTAAAAGTTAATATGAGAGTTACACTGAGATAGCAAAATAATAATTGTCAACGTTACTACTACACTTGATGCATAAACAATAATGATGGCCGACAACTGTGTAGGGAGTGAGTTCCATCCCTACTCCGTGCTGTTTACTGGGTCAGAAGTGACACCTGTAGACATCTGGCGGGGATAACTAATGACGATTGATCAGTTTTCGACCGGAGAGGAAAAATGATTAAATTACTAAAATGGCTATTAAAAAATAAGGGTTGATCGTAGAAGAGTGAAAATTGAGGATTATATGTATTTTTGTATGTTGTATCATAAAAAAATAGAAATTAAAAATTTTGTCTAAAAAATAAAAAAATAAATTTAGGGGTGGACTACCCCTAACATTTAGGGGGATAAAAAATAGATGTTGGCCGATTCTCATAGATACCGGATAAGCACAAAAAATTTCATCAAAATCGGTCAAGCCGTTTCGGAGGAGTATGGCAACGAAAACTGTGACACGAGAATTTTATATATTAGATTATTTTGAGAATATATTACTTAAGTCTGTCTTTAACTTTTTCTGTATTAAAATATTATATTAGCAATTAATTAGCAAATAATGTTTGTATAAATAACGCTTGCCAATACGTAACTGATCTAATTACAGATATTTGTAAAAATGTTAAGATCGACGATGGCTTTTTAAATGTACGACGGTACATAATTGATCGAAGACGACGACGGCATAGCTTCCTCTGTAACAGAGAACAAAGAAAAAAATACAAAAAAATCATTCCATAAATAAATTAATAGGTAATTGTACCTATAGATACTTCCGATGAACAATCTCGAAAGATAAAATCTTTTCGGTAACACGCTTTGTTGTCTTTGTAAAGTTATTTCTTACATTTTCTTTTGATGTGGTATTTCCTTGCGTTGGGGCGTACGGGACTACACCGAGGTTTGGTAGAAAGGGAGCTATTCCGAGAATCGTCATTAGTCTTGCAGGCGCCGGCGGCTTATCGATTTTATCATTCCCCAACACTCCACTTAATCTTATTGAAAAGTATTTTAACTTAAACGTCTATTTGCGGCGAAATTTGCGTCTAAAAAGCACGGTTGCATTGAGTAATGGTGTTGTGGGCGTTTTATTTTTGTTGCGGTTTTCTTTGTTAGGAGACTTACCGTTTTAGAAATTTTAAAGAGACATTGAAGTCAACGATTTTATACGGATCCATTGACGTTTAATTTTTACATTATTTAATTTTGATGTTTGAACTCTCCGTACTGAACTGTACGTTTTTACAATAAAGTTCCAAGTAATATCCAAAAACTAGATCTTAATAAATTTAAAATCGCTATTAAAGAAAAGCTTTATAAAAAGGCTTATTATAAAGTGTCTGATTACATTGAAGACAAAACAGCATGGGTTTAAAATGCTCCAATCACTCCAACAGGTATTTCTAATTCAAAATATTGTTAAGGTTTTCTAAACTTGTATATACTTGTATATTTATATAGCCAGTTGGCTATCTTTTCTGACCGTTGCTTGGTATCCGAATGTCTCGATGTCTTGGTAACGCAACGGCATATAATTTTGTAAATGTCGTTACATATTGAATTAAAATTGTGGAGTTTGTTGCGCCCATTCTTCGCCACAGCTAAAAAATAGACGTCTTGAATGGGTAGTAGGTAAAAAAATTTTGGACGATTCAAAAGCACTTTTTAAAAGTTTATTTGAATAAAGAATATTTGACTTTGACTTTGACTCTGAACCCTTTGAAGTGTTCCTAAACCCCTAGGACCACCGTGTGGCCCGCGTAAATTTTAGAAAACTGTGTTCAGTCACCCTAAAACACATACTTACCATTTTTTAATGTTCTTTTATATTTTATTGTACTTCTTCTTCGTATGTGTTTTTGTCAATGTCATAGACATTCAAAAGCACAATAATTAAAGTAAATTCCACAAAACTATTTTTAATAAAATTCTTTGTTTTTTAGTTAATTGCAAAAACGTAAAAATAATAACAAGTTCCTATTTCAAATAATCACGAACGAATGTAGATACAAACAAATCTCAAACAAGAAAGAGATTCATTCTTGTTAATACGTTGTTCACATGCAGACAATATAAAAAAATCAAAGAAACTATTCCAAAGTGAACGGTTCCAATACGAGTGCTTTGATTAAGTTCCAAGTCACGAGCGAACACAATAAAACGGTTGATACTATTGCAACAACTTGCAATCTTGATAGAAAAATCGTTTTTATCATTTGTTTTGGGGAACTGGGAAATACCTCAATCTCAACTGATGATATGGAAGTACATTTTACCTGTATTGCTCATCATCATCATGATCTGTCAAAGGATGTCCACAGCTGGACAAAGGACTTTCGTCTCTTTTTTAATAGAAAGTTAGGCAATATGTCGCCATAATATAAATATTTGTAGCATTGTTGTGTTCCGTCGCCTAGAGATAAAATAGCCAGCGCCTCAGTAGTTGAGGATTCCGGTTAAAGTGCGCTTCCATATATGGCCTTATCATCACTTAACGTCAGGCGAGATGATGAACACTTAACATCAGGCAAATACTTTATGATCATTTAACTAATCAAAGATTTTTAATATCTTATGGGCAAATACTTACCCATAGGATATTTTAAAAAAGGCAATTTACTTTGCTCTGCATAATGTTAAGCACTCACCTTGCCTACTCGCAAGATGCTTTCACCAGAATTGCTTAACTGCTAACTTAAGGGGTTCGTGAGGATACAGAGAGAACCTTTGAAGTCTCACTCACTCACGGGGCCTCAGACTTCGAAAGGAGGTAATATTGCCAGTTGGCTATCTTTTCTGACCGTTGCTTGGTATCCGAATGTCTCGATGTCTTTACAGATCTTTTTGTCATCGAGCCAACCTGTTGTCAATATTATAACAATCTAATAATTGTATCTATAATAATAACAAAGTTATTATGATACAACTCTGCACTCGAAACCCAGTGTGACAGGGTCCAATTTGATTATGGACCGACGTTAAACAATGAACCGTTTAACTTAGTTCGGCTCTAGTGGCCTTAGTTTGGTTATACCGTGTAGGGGTATCATAACATGCAAAGTCATTAGGACGCGGTTCCTTCGCTAGCGAAGATTAGGTAAGTCCAAAAAGATGACCGGCTATTTGTAGAATTAAGAAGTTTTAAATGTTAGTTATTAGGTAACTTAAAAATAATAAATACTTTTTTTTTACACTCCTTAATGGTTAGAAGTCTATGGTCAAAAATCATGGTCGTAGCCGTGTACTTAAATTTTTATTGTAATTGTATTGAATTGATTTTATTTTAATTTAATTTGACTTTCATTGTAATGTAAATTGTATTATTTACCAACTAACCTACTCTTAAGTTCTATTGTCACTAACCATTATGAGTCTTTAATACGTGAATAAACTAAAAATAAATATATTAAAAAATTACGTAATTTTGTAGAGAAAAAATAACAATAAAATAATAAAAATGTATGGGATTGACATAAGATTGACCACGTGATTGAGCGCGGCTTATGTCAATCCCATACATTTTATTATTTTCGAACTTCGCTATCGTTTTCTTAATGTTACTTTGGCTAAGCCTGATCTCTCAGACTCAGAGATCCCGGTTTTAGTTCCCGTCGAGATCATAGGCAGGCATATTGTTCTAATTTGGATCTGTGGTATGTTGTGTTCTATTTCTAAGTCCACCTGGCTACCATCATTTTATCTTAGTATGTCACCATACCAACCAACTGATATTGACCGACAGTAACAGATAAAATAGCCAGTTACTCAGTATTTATGGATTCTGGGTAAACAGTACTTTCAAATTCCGTCTTATCGTAACTAACCATTATGTAGAATAAAAGCCAAGCATTTTCTTGTTATTAAAAAAATCCACAGGCATTAGCTTTAATGGAACATAATGCAAGCCTATCGTTGAAGTCGCAACGGCATATCGGTCTTAATTAAACACAACAAAAGCTTCGTTTATTATCTCGAACTAATCACCAAAAGAAGGATGCCGCAATAATTCCGACGGTAATATTACCATACCGTGCGGCCGGCGTAGATCTCTCACTCCCAACTACAGACAACGGAATTGAACATTTAAATTGAACGTGAAAGAGTTCATTTTCGTTTCACAGGACGAGAGCTACCGTTAAGCTAGTATTGTGTCCGTATCCTTACCAGCTGCTGGCGTTAATCCAAACGAAACTACAGCATGACAGCGAGGTCACCCTTCGCCACAATATTGATTTATATTAGCACCAACAACGAAACTCATATGGCCGGAGATATGAAACCGTCGTGGTTCCGATAAGCCAATATCTGTCGAAAACTAGCCTCGGCTGCGGAATATCAAACAGGTTATGTTGTGCAAACAGTTTTCAATATTATCGCGGGCGTTAGTAATGAGTTTCTTTTGGCACCTGTTATTTTTATTGACGCTTTTAAAAATAACGAACCAGGTACCTACAGACGCCTGTACATAAATCTATCCAAAATTATCAAATTTCTTTAATAAATATTCAACCATATACCATATACTTAAAGTTCAAAATCTATTGAGAAAAAATTGTCAGTTTACATGTAGTTATGTGTGCAGGCGTGTGTTCCTTACTACGTGCCTTTCTCGTACTAATCTGTAATATACATATACTAGCGGCCGCTCGCGGTTTCACCTGCGTGGTTCCCGTTCCCGTGGGAATATCAGGATAAAAACTATTCTATGTGTTAATCTAGGTTATAAACTATCTGTATGCCGAATTTCATCCAAATCTATTCAGTAGTTTTTACGTGAAAGAGTAACAAACATCCATCCATACTTACAAACTTTCGCGTTTATAATATTAGTAGGATTTCTATAAGAAAACTTTATAAACGTACATAATATAATATTAGTTGTCGCCCGTGACTTCGTTCGCGAAGACTACACTATCCCACAGGCACCTGTTACCGGGATAAAAAGTATCCTATATTCTAGTCCGGGTCATATGGTCTGTCTATGTGCAAAGTTTCAACCAAATCCGTTCAGCCATTTTCATGTGATGCGCGGTCAAAAAAACAGACAAACAGACAAAAATTCTAAAAACTGTTGGAACGTGTTATCGATTATATAAGTATCCCCAGCCAACTTTTTTTCGAATATCTTCCATGTACAGACTTTCGACCCTCTTTAGCTTAATTATATGTATATAAAAATGATATATAAATTCTTTCGATTTACACAACATCAACAACGACAACATTGACATTGACATTGACATCCGTAGCCGAGTGGCTTGCACGCCGGACTTGGGCGGCGCTAACTCTGAGGTCCCGATTTCGATTCCCGGACGGGTCAATGTCGAAAACGAACTTTTCGATATTGTGTCGGGTCTGGGTGGTTGTGGTACCGTTGTTGTTTCTGTTTTCCATAAAAACGAGTGCTTAGCTACTTACCTTAGGATCAGAACAACGTATGTGATGTTGTCTAATATTTATTTTATTAAAAGAGCTGAGCAAAAAAATGCTCGGACAATACACAAGCACTTATTTATAAATTCAATGAAATGAAAAAACATTTGACATCTCACCTTTTGAAATCAATATTACAATAGAAAATGGAATAAAGATCAGAATAATAACTAAAGCTATAGAAACCGGACTAAAATAGCAAAGGTGTCACCAGATTTGTGACGTCATATTTGAGGTAATGTAATGAGTGACTTTATAAAGGACTCAAGTTTTTTTTTGATCACCGATTATCTGATGACCGTTTGACATAACAATACAAAAAATAAAAACTTAGTGTCGACCATTTGTTGCGCTCCAACCTCCTTTTCTAGCCATAAAATAGAACGGAACTAAACATAGTTGCACGATTTTTATTTTAGCCATCCTTCTATAGCTTTAGTTATTGTTCTGAGGAATAAAGAATTAACAATGACGTATGTATATTTTTTTACAAATCATAAAGAGAATGCAGTAAATACTCATTAAAAGACATTTGACATATCAAAATGACCTTGGATAGTCAAATGACATAATATGCCACATATAATATTAATATGTCATGTTCATAATATCGAATACTGAATTTACAAAATGGCGCGCGATTGCGAGCTTCCCCGACTTCCTGTTACACTACACATACTTCCGTCCCATTTCACGAAATCACTCCTACAAATTGCTCTACAAACGAGTGGAAAGATGTTACACATCAAAAAATACTTTGACTTCGACTTGTTACACATTAAAATGTCACACTGTTTGTGAATCTACTTGCGTTCAAGTAAACATAATGTTCAGTGTAATGAGTTCCCTTCTCATTATTGTCGCCAGTTCAAAAATCTGCCCAGGTTGAAGACTCAAGAACTGTGGTATTAACATAGCCGTTAGGAATCATTATTCACGGCACAAAGCAATTAACTTGATTATTAATTAAACTTTTTTCCAATCCAGGACCGGAGTTTTGTTTTTATGCAAGATGTTTTCTTCGTTTGATTAATGATCGCTCTAAAACAGTTCGTTGAAAAGATTTGCAATTCAGTACCTTATTTTTTTTTAAAAGACTCTACTCATTTACCCACGATGCCTCTCTCTTTAAAAGCGTTTATTGACTCATCAGGGTTTTACTTATGTAACAAATTTCAGTGGATCGAATAAATTCAAAAAGAAAATATGCGGTAACCCACTGTACAAGCCTACTCTTTGATATTTTAAAAGGGGAAAAAATTATCCATTCGACGTCCCCTACCATTTGCTTAATTTAACAATGTTTATTTTGTATGTATATATTAATACGTGAAACAAAACCTTTGTACCCCTATTTACGAAAATTGCGCGGACGGAGGAGTATGAAATTTCGCACACTTGGGGGTTAAAGAATTTTTTATTTAACTCATAAGAAATTTACATTTCACTTACTGAGCTAAAACATGCATTTAATCTAGTAAAATTTTATGTCTCGGCGAGCAAAAATGTACTTAAACAAATAACTAAAAGCTTATATTTTAACTTATTTTTAATTTGTCATGATGTTGGTTGGTTGCCATCTGTAACTGATACTAGTAGATAAGCAAACAAAACAAAACAATTAACTTAAATCTACCATAGCTTAACAAAATTTATTTATTTTTTTATTTTTTATATTTATATTTTTTTATATACTTATACTTTATATAGAAAAGGAGTACAGAATGTTAATATTATTTTTAAATTATGCATAAAAATACATAAAATCAATAAAACAAACATTACACACACTACCATGTATTTGAAACGTGTATTTGAAAAATTTGTATTTGAAATATGTATTTGACACACACGCATATAATATTTCCAAAAATTTCGAAAAAGGAAGAGGAGCGTCCGAAATCTGTCAATGCCAATCCAAACTCACATTCTATCTTTTTTAATTTTTCATTGCTTAGGATGCATCCGTGTGATCCGTGCAGCCTTAATAAAATTACGGTCGAATTTTGACCACTGGGCGACCACTAGTTTATATTTAGCTGTATTGTACACAAAAATAAGGTCTTACGTAAGGTATAGATTAGGCATAAAAAAACATCAGTCAGTTCACATCGCAAATGTATTTTTTTTATGTACATCGACTGTGTTTGTGTGGTACATTATCTTACTTTTTAACAAATGATTTTAGGAACATTAATACAAATCATAAAATTATTACTATAAAAGTTTGTAACATGACTGCTTATAGAACTAAATGACCAAAAAAAACTCAAAAGATCTGTACCTAAAATACATTTTATTGCAATAAACGGGAGACTCAAACAGAATGCAGGAACTTAAAGACTACTAGTTGAACCCGGGACTGTTATATCTGAGACTGGTGGTTAGACTACAGAGGCGGTGCGGCATAAGCACGACTAAGTTTAATAGAACGTTAAAAAATATAAAATTTTAAAAAACTAAAAAAGTAAAAATGTATATACAATCAACATTAGTGGAGTACATTCATACATGTGTGGAGATCCTTGGGGGAGGCCTTTGTCCAGCAGTGGACGTCTTTTGGTTGAGATGATGATGATGATGATGATTCATACATATAATAGTCTATACTGTATCTGTAAAAGCCTCCCTTTACATAATTACTTGTCCTTATCCCGAGTCACCTCATACTCACCTCACCTCAAAGTCGAATATAAAAAGCCAATAGTAGTGGTAGCTTCGCAGCGGTATTAGCAAAGCTGCACTGCACGTAAAGTGAAAATATGAATAGCTCTATTCAAAGTTGATACTTAACTTACGATGCGCGGGTTTTTCTCTACTTCCCCATTCGCATTCCAATTTCGTATCTGCAGAACTAATTTTGCTTTCTCTCTCTTTAAATATTTTTATGGTTAAGACCTTGACCAGAAAAATGTTGGTTGAAGCAATCTCTTTTAGTACAGCGTTATTGTTTAGTTTATTGTTTTTAAATGTCAAATGAGGTTTTAGCAAAATATATAAAGTAGATTTTTGTCTGTGGTTTTGTAGTTGCTAAAATGAATCTACTTAAACAACCAGACCATTAAAATAAGCAATATTTTTTACGATAGCGTTATACGAGCAACAAATTCTCGTTTTTGCTCGTTATTGATAACGGCAACAGGTAAACGCTTGAAATATTTATAGAATATTTACTTATATATTTACTTTAAAAATAAATAATTAAATTAAAATAAAACAAATATTTAAGGGGGGGCTCTCATACAACAAACGTGATATTTTATGCTCGTTTTTGCTCGATATTGATAACGGCAACAGGTAGACGTTTGAAATATTCACAGAATATTGAGTTATATTATTTACTTAAAACATAAATAATTAAATTAAAATAAAATTAATATTAAAGTGGGACTCCCATAAAATAAGAGACATGTTTTTTTGCCGTTTTTATGGATAATGGTACGGAACCTTTCGTTGCGCGGGTCCGACTCGCACTTGGCCGGTTTTTAAGTGACAAAGGAGATTTTAACAAACCCTTGAAAGTCTTAATTACGTCGTTAAGAGGAAATACTAAGGTCGACTGAATTGAAAAAAATGTATTAAAAGTAGATAAAATCAACGTTTTGTAGTCCCCTGATTCCTCCTCCAAAACCGGACCGCTTTAAGGGTGCGCCGACAAAAAATGCCAAAAATGCAGTTACGGTTAAGTAGATATAATTGAAAATACTATCGTATTAAATAATTATTTTTTATTAAGCACCTTAAATTCCCCATACAAAATTAGTATGGCCGCGCGGCATCAAATAAATATAGACGACGACATTTAAAAAAAAACATATGAAACTTGTCACTTATGGACGGCGCACCCTTAATTACTTTTTTCATTAAAAATTAAAAGAAAGGCTTTGGATGTGTCCCTATGTTTTCCATAAATTAATTATTAAAAAAGATATGAACCTTTAAAAACCTAAAAATTCCCCAGATTTTCCGCAGTGTTCAGACATCCAGCAAACAAAGCCACAGCCTTTTCTTTAAATTTTAATGAAAAAGTAATTAAATCGGTCCAGTTTTGGAGGAGGAATCCGGGGACTACGAAACGTTGATTTTGTCTACTTTTCATACATATTTTTCAATTCAGTTGACCTTAGTATTTCCTCTTAACTATCTCTGGTTTTGTAGATTTGAACAAATAACTACAAAGAAGACTTATTGGTGGGAAAGTGAAGAGTTACGGCTGCGGTTTTGTTATATTTTCTATTGTATGTTATGTCACATATTAAAGCATAAAGTTTATTTTATTTATTTTATTTTATATTAACTTTATGTATTAAAGTGAAAAAATCGTGGATTTTAACCGTGAACGTTCATGAGTGATGGCAATTGAAACAAAACACTGCAACGTCATTGTTGTTATTTGTTGCAACCTTATCCAACTCCATCTGGCGTGACGCAGGGATCTATACTTGGCCCTTTGCTTTTCTTATTGATGATAAACGATATGGTAAGAGTTCTTAAATTTACAAACTGCCTTCTTTACGCTGATAACTTAAAATTATATATACAGATAAGTGATGAAACGGACTGTGAACTCATTCAAAAGGATATTAATGCCTTACTTAAGTGGAGTAACGAAAATGGCTTGGAGTTCAATAATGGTAAGTGCTCTGTTATGTCTTTTAGTCGCCAGCATAGTCCCTTCCAGTACAATTAAAAGCTGGGCAGTGACTTTATACGTCGCACAGACTCAATGAAAGACCTAGGCATTACTATTGACCCTTCCCTGACGTTCAATAAGCACATTTCTATGCTCACTCGTAGCTGCTTCAGTCGTCTAGGCTTTATTTTACGCAACTTACGCAATTTTCAGAATCTCGAGGTGATAAAGCTTTTGTTCATTGGTCTTGTAAGGAGCTCACTGGAGTCTAGCTCATGCATTTGGAACCAACACGAAGCCAAATATGCCTTAATGCTGGAAAAGGTTCAGAAGACTTTTCTTCGCTATTACTATAAGCGGATGTATGAATACTATCCATTTATGTATCCTACTAATTTTTGTACTAGGTATGTTGGGGATGGACTCTTTAGAATGCAGGAGAGCTCGTGTGGACATTGCAACGGCTATGGCGATCTTACCGGGAGCTATGGATTCGCCGGAATGTGTTAAACAGTTGTGTCGCCTTTATGTTCCGGAAAACTATTTGCGTATACGTTCGGGTCGTAGACATCGGCTGTTCGCGCCTCCGCCGTGTCGTAACGGTGGCGCGCGCGCAGTTTCCATTGTGTCGTATTCATGAAGCACTAAACGCGCTCCTGGTAACTTTTCCAGAAATTGATATATTTTTTGATAATCCAAAAAGAATAACTAGTCGAATTTAGCTACCAAATTGTATCTCTTTTTAATTTTATAAGTGCAATTTATGTACCTAGGTTTAAGATAATTATGTAATTGGGTTTTTACCCGTTTACTTATGTATAAATAAATATAAAAATAAATTGTTCATATTCTCTCAAAAAGTCCGTGTGAGGTCTTTACCGGTCTTTACCGAGATGCTCTAGGGGTTGGGGGTATGTTTATCATTTATCACTACTAATTACAATTATCATTCTTCATCATCATCATATTTTAACAAAGGAAATACTATCTATTTATATAACGTCTGGTAAGAATAATCCCTCATGAGCACCTGCTCAAGAAGACCTCTTCTGAAAAGCAAAACAACTAATAGCAATATGCCTAAAACAAATGTCTAAGAAGATTAATGCCTAATAAGCAAAATGTATTTAAATCATTTTACTTTGACACTGGCTAAATATGCTAACAGCTCAAAGCCATCAACTAATGAAAAAAAACCTACAAAGAACTTTATTCTTACACCATAAGTGAGCTAACTTTGGCAAGCTTATATTATTGTATAAATTCTTATTTGGACCGAGCAATGAAGAACATCCCCTAATTTTGTTTTACCAGATACTTACGCTTAGCTTGATATATGAAATGCTTTAATGTGGTACTTATGTAACCTGGATTCCAGCGATCTGGCAATCAAAGTGACTAATGCCTACTTTCACCGTCATCCTCTAAATTTAAGGTCACCCCTAAGCCATATTATGTGACGGTTCATCACCTAAAATTGCCTAGGGGTCACCTTAAACTTGCAATTCGTCAGTGTAAACGGGTACCTATTAAACAACATGATGTGAATCACTCATCATCATCATCTTCATCGTCATCTTCATCTTAGCCAAAAGACGTCTATTGCTATACAAAAGCCTCCCCCAAGGATCTCCACAACGATCGGTTTTGTGCTGCACGCATCCAGCGGATTTCCGCGACCTTCACCGGTTCGTCGATCCACCTTGTTGGAGGCTTGCACACTGCGTTTGTCAATCACTCATCAAGCACATAATCTTTGTCAAAAAACTGCATTACAAAATGGTTTGTTAAGTACAGTAACCGCAGTAACAATACATGAATGCGGCCTTGTACCGATTCATTTCTAAATCCTCGCAACGTTTGGCAAAAAATAATCTGGCTTGATGCCAGGATTCTGCACGCACTATCTTTGATAGTAAATCTCCGACGAGACTACCATGCGACCTCAAGGAGCTCTGTCGAGATAAGATTAGAAATGAGGCTATGTTGGGAAATTGTTACAAGGAGCCGTTAGCTTCATGCGTGTTGGTAAATAAAACTAAACAGCGGGTATTGCTGAAATCCGCAAGAAGCGTAACGTCTTAGTAAAGTCCCTTACAACATACTTGCCAAAACTTAAAAGGATTAGGGGAAAATAATTTATTATAATTTTCATTTCTCACTTATCATCGTCACATTTATAAAGCTTAACTGAATGGTAAGCCGAATAGGTGAAATGCTTTCGCTTTCTCGATAATGAAAAGAAAAAAAAAGCTTTAGACCAGTAGGGACGGATATTTGCATAATTTTTTGAATATTTTTGTTAATTTAATGGGATAAGTAATGGGGGCAAGATAACGAGAAGAAAACGGTAGAAAAATTTACGTAACTACGACGGACGCTTTGTATATTTTATTTTTTAATTTTGCACTACTCGACTGACAAAATGTTTATTTGAAATAATTGTACCAAGTAGGTCGATACCGAAATTTAGTAATCAAAGTAACTGAAGATCTATGGATTACATAGTGTAGAGCTTCCAATATATTTTTTTATTTCCAAGAAAATGTTTATCTATCTTATTCAACTATACATAATTGTTTTATTGATGATCTCTTACGTATTATTTCAATCAGAAAAGTTGAATTTACAGTCATCTGCACTGTCTTGTCCAAGTCGTTTTTATTTTTTTTATTAAGTCATTTTAATATTAGCCTAACGGCCAGACCCATATTTTTTCTGCAAGTTAATAGTCAGGAACACATTTTATCTCTCCCTTTGTCAAATGAAAATTACCAGACCTGGCGTTGAAGAGGCTAATCTACAGAAATGGGTGCTCCTAAGTCCCGGGGTTCATTTGCCCCCATCCTGTGGGGAACGAACGAGACCCGCTTACATAACACGAAGGGATTACTTCAAGCCAGTTGCATTTATCAACATGGCTCTCCAGGGTAATCCGCAATTCCTCGATGAATACGTACTCTATGGTGAATTACTTTTTTTATGTAAAGATTAAAAACTATTTGCAAATTCTAAAGTCTCTGAGACTTTATTGTAAGCGTTGGTAGCCGAACGGATAGGCTTGGGTTGAATGCGACAACAAGACGCGTGTATATACTCCGCTACACGCGTCTTGTTTTCACAGCTGTTTCACATACTCTTACTGCTTTAAAAGCTCATGGTTTCTGTAATGGGTTATATTAATCACAAAAAGAATTTGGCGGACTAGTAAAAAAACAAAGAAACACAAGTCCAAAATAAAACTCCATTCTTGTTAAACTACGACAACGGTGGGTTAGCAGGACTGTTATAAACCGTTAACGCCCTGCAGGTTCACATGTGAACCGGTAACTTGCAGGCGAAATTTTGTGTTATTGTGAAGAAGTTAAGCACTAGATTTGTATGAACTAACCCAGACAAAGCGAATGCGACAGGGCTTGAGAGGTTGTGTTATTAGAGTCATATCCTATTAATATTATAAACGCGAAAGTATGTAAGTATGGATGTTTGTTACTCTTTCACGTAAAAACTACTGAATGGATTTGGATGAAATTCGGTATACAGATAGTTTATAACCGGGAATAACACATAGGATACTTTTTATCCAGATATTTTTACGAGAACGAGAACCACGCGGGTGCAACCGGGAACCACGCGGGTGAAACCGCGAGCGGCCACTAGTACTAAGTATATAAAATAATATTAATAGTTAGTCGTCTAGTTTTTGTGAAAAGTAACATTCAGTACCAAAACACAGGTAGCAGAATAATTTTTGTTTTGCAAAGTTTGTTTTTTTTAACATAGTTTATTTTTAATAAGTATCAATGTTATTTAGTTATTTTAACCCATATCAAACAAACAACAATATTAATTTAAATTTGTGTAAAAAAATGTCATGTCAAGTTGTTAAAAGTAAATTTTTCATCTATACCATTTATTATCAGAAAAGTTCTTGAAAATGCAACGATTACAAGTAGTAAATTAAGGTAATACCACAGTGTAAGAAACTTATACTGTAATAACACCAAGGTACTATTATTCAATATCGATATTTAAGCAATGAAAAAAGAAAAAAACAATATAGATGACAAAGTTATGTGAGATATCTGAAATATTAGACAGACTTATTAATTTTGCAAAACCGGTTACATACTCATATTCATATTTTAAAACAGGTGCAGTAACTTTAACTTAGAATCTAATATACCTATATATCTACATATTAAAAGCCTTCATAGTTACGTCAGTATCATTCAATTGTTTGGCCAAAATTCTGATAATAATAATATCACAGCAACATAATGTACAATAACGCTACTTCAGCCACCTGCTTGCTGCTCTTCCTATTCAGCAACCTCGAACGTATAAATACAGTACAAAATAAATGAATGTGAAAAAAGACAAATTGTTGAAAAAAATCCACGAGCGGGAGTCGAACCCACACCCCATGACATGCCGGATCAGGTGCACTACAAACTATGCTATCGTGGCTCAATCTTACTTTGTAAGTCATACTCGCTCTACACCTTACTCTGTTGGTAAATTTGCGTTAAATTATATATAACCATAATCATACGACTTGACTTAATGACCTCCTTGGTCGAGTGGCTTGCACACCGGTTTTCATGGTGTCGCCATCTCTGAGGTCCCGGGTTCGATCCCCGGTCGGATCAATTTAGAAATACCTGTTTTTCTAAATTGTTTCGGGTTGGGTGTTTCCTATAATAAGTATGTATATAAGTATATTAAGTATGTTTATCCGTAATCTAGTTAACCATTTCTCGAGTTTCTTGACGAAGCTTTTCTTGAGGCTAGATAATTGGTGTAAGTGTGGGAAAAATTATTTTATTTACATTATAAATATATAAATTTGTACAAATCTGTAACAGTACTGTGAGGCAGAGCAATACTACTCCATTCGTACTTCTATCCGCAAACGTATTGTGACGAGGCGAGCAGGCTTTGCGCCGGTTGCCTTTGCGTTGGAGCTTACGCTTGCCATTCTCGTGCCAAGATGCTTCCACCATCAAAGAGTTCATATTTAATCGTTTATGACAGCCGTAGCCGTGCTCAAGCGTTTAGCGAGGAGCTCGATTACAATGGATAATCGTGCCCCCACACAGCTTTGGTGAGAGAACGCCTGACAATGATATGTCAAAGTTCGTGTTTGCATTTTGGTTTAACTTTTAACTTGTACTATATCTAATTGGTACGTTTTTTTGTTGCAATGCATATTCTATTTTGTATAGACAAATAAACAACTTACATGAGACACTAACCAGTTTTTAGTCTATTCGATATCTTATTGATTTTTATTTGAGTAGTATTATTTAAATACCGGCCGCAGCTGCGAGACTGGCCCGTTACAACGCGTGCTCATTGTGACTGGGTTTGGGTGTCTATTCCGAATATTGGACGAAATCGCGAGCTAATAAACCCCGCTGTCTTAATATTTGCTGTATTTATTTGCCGCAGGGACCAGGTTACAGGGAGGCATTAAGCTGTTTTGTGGATATAGCTAGCGATTTAATACCTGACCGTCAATGATCTTTTTTTAATAACAGGCAACTTTAATATGCCTGGAGCTGTATGGTTACATTCCGATTTACAAATAAACCCTAGCAGTAATTATGCTATACAATTAGTTATAAGAGTTTTTTATCTTTTACTGGATTAAGACAATACAATTTCGTAAGTAATATAAATAATCGGACTTTGGACCTTATATTATGCTCCTCCGACTGTATAGTTGCTGCTTGTGACCATCCAATTGTGAAAGAAGATGCACATCATAAATCCCTTTCAGTTGATTTAAATTTCGACTAACAGCCCCCCCTTAATTCTTGTCCCGATTTTTGTTACAATTTTATGGCAGACTATGATACAATCAATGAAGAGTTAGTGAAAGTAGATCGGAATACCTTCTTTTTAAATCTGAGTATTGACGAAAATATTAGTAAATTTTATAGGTTTTTGAATAATCTAATAAAATTACATGTTCCACGCCGTAAGTTGAGCTGCTGTAGTAAGGTACCGGCCTGGTTTAGTAGACCGTAAAAAAATATTAAATGAAAAACGTAAATACCACTCTGTATAAAAACGTTATAGGAATCCTGTTGATTACGAAAGTTTCAAAATATTACGCAAGAGATCCGAAAAAACGAGTTAGAATGTTACAATAGATTTATATAATATGGGTGCCGCCTGTGGAGGCTGGTCTGCTCTTGTATACTATTATTTTTATTATTATTAACTATAGTTTAATTTTGTTTTTTTTTTCTTTCTTAGACAATTTTTGACCTTTATTAGTGCTGTATGACATTGTGAAAATTTTAACTGGTAACCGATGTTTTGCAAATGTAGATATTATTATATTTTCTCTTTTGTTCTTTTTTTTTAATATGTGTGATTGTCCTTTATATTTTGTGTTTTTATTTGTGATGGAAAGTGTCATTTTATGATAGGGCATTTTCCAATATTTTTGACGCTGTAAGGGAGAAAAGAGCTGGACACTTGCTGAGTTTCTTGCCGGTTCTTCTCAGTACAAGATCTTCCGCCCAGAGTAGACTTACGAACCGATGGCATAATGACGTTCATAAGAGCTATTTGTAGCCTAAACTGAATAAATGATTTTGAATTTTGAATTTTGAATTGAATTTTGAATTGAATTTTGAATTGAATTTTGAATTGAATTTTATCTTTTTCGGAGGAAAAAATTAAAAGTAATCCAATTTTAAATTTTTGGTCTTACATTAAATCACTTTTTCTAACAACGGCGTACCTAAGTCAATGCATTACAAGGGTGAAAATACATGTGATGGAAAATAAAATTGTGAACTGATACTCATTTTCAATCAGTTTTTGAAAAATCTAATCTTAATTTATTTGTAACAGAAAACCTAGCACCTCCAATTGATAAGTAATTCTATTGAATTTGACACAGACATAGTTCTAAAACATTTTAAGTCCATAAACACACATAAGGGAGCTGGGCCTGACCGTAGTACATCCTCTGTTCATTCAGAAATGTGCTTTGTCTTTGGCTACACCAATTACCATACTCTTCACTAACTAGATGAAGGAAGCTTTCCGACAATTTAAAAATTGGCTTGGATCACCCCCATACCAAAAGGTCCAATGAGCAAAGATATTGAAAAGTACCGGCCTATATCCAAACTGTGTCAATTCAGTAAAATTTGTGAAAGAGTTATTACTGAACAACTTTTTGGCGTTGTTCAACGACATATCATTCAAAACCAACATAGTTTTTACAAGGGGCGTTCAGTTGATAGTAATCTGTTAGTTTTCACTACTAAAATATTAGATGCGAAGGATAATGGGTTCAGCGTTGATGCTGTGTATGCCGATTTTGCCAAAGCATTTGATAAAATTTGTCACAAATGCTTACTAATTAAGCTTTGGCATCTCGGTATTCACGGCGATCTTTTTCGATGGATAAAGTCGTATTAGGAGAATAGGAATCAATGTGTAGTGCTGTCTGGTTTTAAGTCTCAACTAAAAAATGTCAGTTCAGGTGTCCCTCAAGAGTTTCATTTGGGTCCCTTATTATTTACGATGTATATAAACAACATTGATATAAGATACAAAAATATTTAGAGTCATCGGTGGAAATAGTGATTGTGAGCAACTACAACAAGACTTAATTAACTTTGATAAATTCTGCAATGACAATAATCTATATTTGATTTTTATCAAATGTTATGTAATAACCTTTTCTAGAAAACGTAATATCCTAACTTATAACTATCAACTTAGCGGTAAGTGTCTAAATAGGGTAACACAAATTTATGACTCGGGGTTATCATGGACTCTAAACTGACATTTGTTCCTCACATAGATGCTATGTTACAAAACCTTTCAAGCAATTGGGTTTCATACTAAGTGTTGGAAAATCTTTTAAAAAGCTTTAACATACAAAATGTTATACAACAGTTTTGTTCTCAGCCGACTTAAGTTCGCATGCGCTATCTGGAATCCCAACTACATTAATATTAATAATAATATAATAACTACAAGGTATTACCTTACTACCTACTTGGTACCTTAAGGTATTGTACTCAGAGTTGAGTTTTAATTTACATAACGTGGAGTTTGATATTTTAGATAACAAGGCTCGAGATTTAGCTTCCAGGTTGGCGCATGATAAATATTTAACACAATGCAGAAAGTTGGAGCGATTATCTAGGGACAGCCGCAGCAATATTAGCGAACATACTGAATTTTCTTCAAATTCAGCTCATTCGTTCTATCCTCGCGTAAAGAATTATTCCAATACCCAACTTTCCATGTCAGAATATTCATTATTAGAGAAAGGACTTAATTATAACGTAAAAACTCGGCTGTCCCAGAAATCTCTCGAAACTTTGGTGGTGGATTCAGAAATAGCTTGTTTTAAAAGTAAACAGGATGGCGCCGTTAAGCATCAGGTAGCAGTTCAAATTAAAAAAGCTTTTACTTCCTCAACTGTTCAAAATGTTCCTGAAATTCAAACTTTTCGATCTTTACAAAACAAAATTTGTCAGAACAATTTAATTATCACAAAAGCGGACAAAGGCAGTTCCGTAGTCATTCTAGATCGAACTGCTTACAACCAGAAGGTTAACGACGTCATCCAGGGGGAAGATTTTGAATGCCTTAACTCTGACCCAACAAAAAATTATACATTACGGGTGAAGGACGCGATTAAAAATACAACATATATTTCTCCAGAACAATTAAAGTACAAGATCCCTATGAATCCACGTTCACCTTTTTTATACGGTTTACCTAAAACGTTAAAAAAGGAATGTTGTTTTTTTTATTTAACCATTACCAGAGTTAATAATAAACTAGATTTTCAAATCTATCGCAAACCCACACATACCGATACAACTATCCCCGTTACTTCTTGTCACCCATTACAACAGAAACTAGCTGCCTTCCGCAGCTATGTCCATAGATTAATGTCGGTACCTCTGTCCGCAGATAATTACGTCAAAGAACTTAATATTATCTATCAAATCGCGATTTCTAACGGTTATTCAAAACAAATTATTGACAGTTTAATTAAAAATAAGCAGAATAAAAGGGTTCGTTCACTACTTTATGCATGTCCCCCAGAACACATCCACAAATATGTAGGTAGTCTTATGTAGGCCCTATTTCAGATAAAATCGCTAATATCCTTAGGAAAAACAAGATCTACGTTACTTTTAGAACAGACCAAAATGTACGTCACCTTTGTAACGGTAAAGATCGTTTAGAAAACTCAAAAAAATCCGGTGTTTATAAATTAATTTGTAACGACTGTGATGGGGTCTATGTAGGTCAGACAGGCCGAAATTTTGACATTAGATATAAGGAACATATTGCCGCGTATAGGAATGGCCATCCAGATAAATCACATTTCGCAAAACATCTAATTGATACCGGCCATTCTTTGTGCGACAATAACAGCTATAATATTTTGCATGTTTGTAATAAAAGTTTTCGGTTGTGTGTGTTGGAGCAATTAGAAATAATGAAACATAATAATGACGGTCATGCGCTGTTGAATGACCAAACAAATTTAGTTCCATCCCCATTATTAC
Source organism: Eudonia lacustrata (assembly GCA_947562085.1). Classification (NCBI taxonomy): domain Eukaryota; kingdom Metazoa; phylum Arthropoda; class Insecta; order Lepidoptera; family Crambidae; genus Eudonia; species Eudonia lacustrata. The sequence continues at coordinate 9,489,982 of OX387327.1, read as the reverse complement.
GTATTGTCGCGGGTAGTACGTCACAAATGTCAAACGATGGCGCTTTATAAAAGCGGCCGGGAGCTGCGTAGCCGTAACAGTCGGTGCGCAGCTCTCGACCAGTCAACAGCTCCTGAGGATGCCCCGTGGAGGGGCGAAACACGTGTCGGGTATCGGTGTTGGTGTGCATTTTCGCTTGCACGCATTGTTTCTCCTGCATGTGCATACTTTTTGCGGGCGGGAGGGCGGTGCATGCGTACTGCATCCAAGCTGTATAAACGAGTGAGTTAGCGGAATTAACACTACATATTATTTAAATTACATTTTTTTGAATAGAAAGAATCCAGAGGAAATTTGTTAAAACCCCTGATTATAGAACAGGCAATACTTATACTAATTACAAAGTGTCTCTAAATTATCACAAAGCTAGATCCTTAAAGATGCGTCGTGACTACGTAGATTCTGTTTTATTATATGTATAAAATTATTCATAATATTTTAGATGCCCCATCACTTCTGCATAATATCTTTATCAGAGTGCCCCGTGGACAAGAGCGTCGATGGCGTAATAAAGATTTGTTTTATATCTCTAATTGTAAAATATCCTACTGTAAAAACATGTTCATGAAGCGTGCCTGCAAACTTTATTTTACTTTACTTGACTTTACTTTAAGTTATCTGTTGTAGATATATTTTTCTGTACTGTAAATTTGATAAAAAGGCTTTTTAGCACTGATTTGTCTTACAGTAAAAAAGGTTCAAATGTTTAAAATCATAAACGTCATTGGTGATACTGATCGGTGACCAGACTTTGATTGTTATTACTTGCCCTTGTATTATTAGTAACAGTTTTTTACATATTATATTTTTGTTTACCATTCATTTAAAAAAAAGTAGTACTAACTTAGATAATTAGCTCATAGAATAGAATAGAATAGAAACAGTTCATGTTAACACTTGTAAAAATAAAGTAAACTATAGGTCTGTTTATTAACATTTTATATATAATCTATAATGAAAACTGTATAACCGTTTGCTTTATAATAAAGAAAAAAAATATAATGTTTGTAAGGATAGATTACATTGTATATGAACACTGACGATCCTTCTTTTTATGTACGGAGACGACAAACAGATACCCTGTTTGTCGTCTCCGTACATAAAAGGAAGGGGTATGCCTTTAACTTACATGTCGGAGACATGGCACTAGCATCGCTTAGAAACGACGAGTACAGTCCATACTTGAGTGTGGTCTGTGCAGCCTATGCTCTATGGTACGCGAAACGTTAACGTCAGTTGGCGCGAGCGACAACGGACTGGACATTTGAACGGGAGCGGTCGGAGAGTACGCACGCGCAGAACTCACTTCGTTTCTAAAATCCTTTCGTATCGGGCAACTGTTTCTAAATAATTTAATTGTATAATATTAATAATGTAATAACTAACATATAGTACAATTAAATTAAAACACTACAACAATGAACCTAAAACTAAAAACCTTAAAAAATATAATATAATAACTAAAATATATTATTAAAAGGAGTCCGAAAGGGACAAAATCATATTCGGAGCCTAGAGCCCTGTATTTGCATGCTTTAGCTTTTTCAGCCGCTTCACAAGCTGCACCAGCTCTGTTGTTGGTTCCATGTAGATGGGAAGGGGCCAGCGTGTCTGAACAGGTTGCATCCCATACCAGCACCCGGCCCATCTTCCATGGAAACAAACTCATACCGTCCGATCTCTTGCCATCGTCTCTTGCAATAGCCAGTCGGCTCAGCGGTAGACTTGGCACATTGACGATGGCAAGGGACCGGCGTATGATATCGTTAAGTGCGGCATGTCTCGAGAAGCGGTCTGCACTTTCTTGGCATGACAGTCCGTGATGTCCTAGCTTGTCGACATCACTGCCACAGGGACATTTTTGAGGAGCGCAGCCCGGAACCCCAAGCCGTAGTCAGGTTGCGATTCGGAGCGTGTCAGGCTCAAGAATGTTCCTGTATTTGACGAAGGGTACGCGTGAAGCCAGTAGCCGGCTTCATGCGTACCCACGGCCCAAAGCCTAGCACGCGCCGAACCTGTACTACAGCTCAAAAGATTGTCATAAGTCAATTTGCAGTTTATGTCGTCACAGCTCCTCTGTGAAGAAAGGCGACACTGGAAATTTTGCGAATCCCTAAACCACCATAACGGATGGGTAGGGATGTTTGGGCCCAAAATTGCTCGTTCAGCTGCATAATAAGAATCGATTCTAAGCTAATTTTGATTAAGTCGTCTACTTGTGTCAAAAGATCTAAGTGATTCCAAAAGGAGCAGCAACGGAGCACATACGTAAATTTTGGGACGAAAAGACAGAATTTTAAGATGCAAAGTGCATAATGTAGACTAGTTTCAAGGAGACGGTCAGCAGAATTTAGAAATTTTGTAATTGAATTATTAATATATTTAAAAATAGATTCATCAAAAATTGGAGAACCTAAAAGGTAAAGGGAATAGCTGTTAACTATTTTAATATTTGGAGGTAAAATATTAAATTTTAGTTTTACGTCATTTAAATTTAAGTCGCAGTTATTTATAAAAAGTTCGCATTTGCTAAAATTAAGCTCCAAAACCATTGTTTTGGAGCCATTGCTTCAAATTTATTTTTGATTAAAAAAAGGTCCGAAAACACAGTATCCACATGATGTTAAAATAACATTAAAGCGACTGTAAGGAATAAGACTGCGTTTTTATTTTGAAGATCAAGATGAACAGTGTTATCGACGAATCCGAGTTTGCTCGACCATCCTACCTACAAAACCCCTCCCGCCGACATACATATAAAAAGAGTCTGGACAACTGTTCTTCCTAAGCTACCTCGAACGTACATGAGTGTGTTTGTACAAATCTGTAACAGTATAATGAGGCAGGGTCGCACTCCGTTTAAACTATAAAATGTGTGTCATACAACTATACGCCTAGCTGACTATCACCATAACATAACATTGATCGAGAAGAAACTCAAGCGCTGACCCCGTATTAATTTCTTTTTAAACAACTTGTTTTTCGTGTTGGTATGTTTGTTGGAACCTTATCTTACGTAATTAAATAGTCCGGGCAACTGCTGCTCTTCCTATTAATTAAGCAGTAACATTCATTAAGCATTCGCTTGAAACTATCAATTTTGTTTCGTACCTACAAATAAACTGTTTGTCCTGTAAGTACAGACTATACTTACTGATACTTAATGATACATAAGAAAAATCAGTAAAAACTACACACTAAACCCTTTTTAATTATGTAATGAAACTGTCCCGGCAACTGCTAGCTACCTCAACCGTACAAAATGTGTTTGTACAAATATGTTACAGTACAGTGAGGCAGGGCAATACATCGTTCCCAGTCCTCACTCGCAGCTCGCGCGAGTTAGCACAGCTCTTGCAGTCGTACCCAGTTTGTTTGCCGACAGATGATAGATGGATGGTGTGTGGGCTGTTTGGTAATTTGTGGGAATAATAAACGAGGGCTTTGTTCAGACAAATTAGTTGTGCTGCAATGTCCGTATTGGAATACTGCTGAATGAACGTACGTACGAAATGTAAGATTTGCACTTGTATTTAAACTCTGTAGTCTATTTGGTTAAATTGGTTGTACATTGAGAAGTCTAGGGCCGGATTCCCATTAATAGGAGAGAGTTTGCTGTTGGCTGCAAATGACCTTTACAATGTCACCAGTTCTTATCGCATTCCCAGCTATGATGTATTGTGTATGTAGGGTTTTTTGTGTCTGCTATAAGACAATGATACTAAGTAAAGTAAGTAATAAGTAAGTAGTAAGTAAGTACTAAGTAGTAAGTAGCATTTTTGTGTTTGTTAAGAGATGACCATTACTCAAATTGGGAATTCCGAGTAAAGTGTAAAAGCGTTTTCACCTTCATTAAAATTATCACTACCTTAAAGCCAAAAGTTTCATAATTTTAGAAAACAATAAAATTCGGTTCAACAATTACTTTGTATTGTATTGTTTGTATTGTTTTGTAATTTAAAAAAAACAGTTTCAATTCAACTTGTATTCCAGTGTTTTGTTGATACCTATCTATCACAAAAGACAAATTGGTTTTATCGACCATCAATTCATACAAACCAAATACCTGTCAGTCGATTGTAAAGAGAAAAATATTTATTAAAAATATTGCTTCGTAGGCAATCAACTGAGTGATAGAACTAATTATATCGAAATGAAAAGAGCATTGGACAATGATATTTTATACCAGATAATAATACCACTTTTCACCATTTATATCACTATTAACGAAACGTATAATATACGTTTCGTTAATAGTGATTGACGTTTGAAATCTGCTCGTATTTTATTGTTCGATTGCCGTTTAATAACAGTTGTCCTTTATTTGCTTTCGAATCATATATTTTGTTGTATCTTTTAAAATTACAATACTGTATTTTATATTTTTACTACTACTTTCATTTAGTTCACATGTTATACTGCCGTTTCAAACATTTTGCCGAACACTGGCCTTGTGATCACGGAGTTACAAGGAGACTTATCAAAATTAAATACTTACAAATGTTTAGAAAATTATAATCATAATAAAACGTCGGTGGCGGGATCAATGTGAGAAAACAGGTTCTTTCAATCCCCCCCATCTCCGTGAGACTGCAATGCGAACCCATACTTAACACAAGCATATTGGTTTTCAGATGGGTGATCAGGACTAGTATTACTGTTTTCATCATCATCACCATCATCTTAGCCAAAAGAAGTCCACTGCTGGACAAAGGCCCCAAGGCTCCCCCAAGGATCTCCACAACGACCTGTTTTGTGCTGCTCGCTTCCAGTATTAATATTTTAATAGCGCTAATTATAATCTTGATTTACATTACATTACATTACATTCTTGTGTTTAATTAAATGATAACTCAACTTCGAGACACACAACACAATGTTGTCATATGTTTTTTACAATAAGCGGACTTCACTGCACTGTCTGAAAATATATTGTGATATTCATAAATGTTATCTCCAGATTTACAGGCGTCCATAGGAGCTGCGAAAATATGAAAAAATAGGACACAAAGGCTATTCACTGTTTATGTTCACGAGAATTTCTTCTATGAAACAATGAAAATTGAACGCCTGAAGTATATTCCAGAATAGAATGAAGTAACAAGTAAAAATAGCAGAGAATATTTTCTAAAGTAGCATGAGATGAATCTGTTAGTTTGTTTACTGGCTGACGCATTCAGGTGATTCAGGTTACGATCGTGAAAGTTAAGCCTCTTTCGTCATGCTGAGCCTCTAGATGGGTGACTAAAATTGTTATAGACTTTCGCTTTGATACATCTTAACGTTCCGAACTATGGCCGAACTTTGACTCATAAACATAGTTTATCAGGCCCTGTATTCTGAAAAGTCGGTTTTCTTTAATCATACCATCAATAAAGATATAAATAACTCTCGTGACCTCTGGAAAGGAATTAAGCGGAATGTTGTTGATTTCAATACCAAAGACTCGCAACTGCCATCCGCCATTAGCGATCCGTCGTTACATTATAAACATTCAAACAATCACAACAGCTTCAGTTTTGCTTCATTCAGACAACAACTGATTCTCCAAACAACTGATAGGAAAACAGTCTCAAAAATTATTATGAACATCACAACTAACGCTCAGAGTACGGATGGTATTTCTAAAGATATGATTCTCCTGACGCTGCCATGCACACTAAGAGTTATTACCTCGATCGTTAACCAGTCTATTGCTACGGGCATGTTTCCTGAAAGGTGGAAGGAAGCTATAATTTTATCTATTCCGAAAACTAACAATCCAGTTGATCTTAAAGATCTCAGGCCCATTAGCATTTTACCCTTCATGTCCAAAATAATAGAAAAAGCTACAGCTAGGGTTGGCTGGAAGAGATAAACTTCCCTTGTATTTGTTTTTTAAAATGTAATTTATTCTGTAATTTCAAAGTACAATAAAGAATTCAAGGCTTCAAAAAGTGGTATGCGTGCAATTAACTAACTTTTAAGACAACAACGTTTTGCCTACAAAGCAGTCTGGATTTCGTGGAGGCCTAAGTACTGCAACTGCTCAGCTAGATGTTGTGGATGACATTTTAAATGGAGTCAATAAACGAGAAGGAACCATACTAGCGCTTCTAGATTTTTCACGGGCTTTAGAAACTATTAACCATGATTTGCTCCTGTCCAAACTTGCTTTCTATGGCACCCCTTTAAGATGGTTATCTAGCTACCTCAGTGGGCTATCCCAGCGAGTTGAGACCCGCAGTGGAGACGGTATGGTTAAACGGTATGACCCTGCCTTTATCGGTCGCGGAGTCTCACGGGGGTCCATACTGGGACCAGTTCTGTTTATGCTGTATTGTGCAGACATTGTTGGTTGCATACGTAACTGTAACTTTCATATTTATGCAGATGATCTCCAAATTTACACGCCTTGTCAACTTAAAAATACTCCTGAAGCTGTTTGTAAACTAAATAAAGATTTGAAGCGCATAGCTAAATGCTCATATGTTCATAATCTGGTTCTCAAATGTCAAATGGATGGAATAAATAGTTCTTTTCCTAATATAAAAAATTGGAGATAATTTTATTTATAAAGTAGATGAAGCTCGAAATTTGGGTGTCCTGATGGATGGTAGGCTTAGGTTTCACAGTCATGTTGTTGAAGTTGTTAGGGGTTGTTTTTACAGGCTGAAAGTCTTGTACAGGATTCATGCATTTTTTAATGTTGATGTTAGAATTTGTGCGAGTCATTGATTCTTTCTAAGCAAAATTATGCTGACACTGTAATAGGTGAGTGCCTGCTGGGTTATACTAAGTGACTTATCCAGCGAGTTCAGAATGCTTGCGTTCATTACTACTTTCCTATACCACGTAGGGATCACGTCACTCCATATCTAAATCAAAATGATTTGATGTCAATGGAAACAAAGCGCTCACTTAACTTTTCATGTTGACTACTTAGAATAGCTAGTCTCGTTTAGTGTGTCCCAAAACCAGCACAGCCGCATTTCGTGGCATCTTTCGTTACACGGCCACGAAATGTTAGAATAACATTCCTCCATCGATTAGAAGTTCGCGTAGCGTTCCAGTTTTCAAACGTAAATTTAAGGAATATCTTTTACATATCCAAAAGTTAACCCCATAGGTAATATTGATGACTTATATTGATGAATTGCTGTGAGTAAAATATTTTTTATTTATTTACTTATTATTATTGTTATTGTTCTGGTTTCCACGGAAGATCAGCGTCGGGGTGCCAACCAGGTATCTCGACATTATGCTGAGTGGAGACCAATTCAACACCACTAGTTCTAAGTCTTTTGTCCATGTTGTTGTTAATAATAGCTAGACTAAGTGGTATAAATATTTTCTATTTCTATTTCTAATTAGGTCGTTCGGGTTTATTGAGCTAAACTTGACATTTTCCATGAATTTGTTGGTAGGATATTATGTCAATGAATTCCTAGGATTCATAGTAGGTAATTATATTTTTTATACTTTGTCAGCAAATACCTAGAATGAGAATAGAATAAAAACGTTTATTGCCTATGTATGGCAGAATTCAAAAATAATAAATTTATCTTATATGATACAATGTAAAAACTAGATCTGTACATTTGTAAGTAGTTTGTGTATTTAGATCATAGTTATAATAAATTCTAATATAAACGATGTAAGTAATATTATAAACCGTAAGTGGACCTAAAAAAAATAATTTAACATTGAGTATAATTCTTCTCTTTACTTTCTAAAAACGAACCTATCTACCAATAGAGAGACCATTAAAAATAACAAATTTTGCATCTGTGACGAAACAGATAAGTAAATGTACCGTCAAGTCTCGCTTTGACTAAATTAATTAGCATGATCTGCGCTTTGGCTGGTTACATATTAGCGTGCAACATTTTTAGTCATGACCCAAATATCTAAATTAAACTTTATACCGAACTACGAGTACTCTCGTTTATTAGATAAATCTAGTTCAAAACCCAGTTTATTTCACCATAGCGTAGTCGGGGATAGTTCAAAAGCCCGTAAGTAGCATTTGTGAATACCGCGTGATTGTCCAACACTAAAAGCTTTCAAAAGAAAGGAGGAGGAAAAACCTAAATCCTATTAATATTATAAACACGAAAGTTTGTTTGGATGTTTGTTACTCTTTCACGTAAAAACTACTAAATGGATTTGGATGAAATTCGGCATACAGATAGTTTGTAACCGGGAATAACACTTAGGATACTTTTTGTTCCGATATTCCCACGGGAACGGGAACCACGCGGGTGAAACCGCGAGCGGCCACTAGTATATAATAATTTACTAAGTGGTTCAATGAATAATTAAGAACATAGCAATTGTTTTGGCTTCTGCATAATTACAGTTATTTATTTCTTTTATATAAAACAAGTTTATTTTCTGTGACTTTGTCCACGGTGGATTTTGTATTGTTCAGTAAAAAACTCAATACTTTAATTCTCAAATAAAAGAGTAAGAACAATAAAGATCCTTTTTAAAAAAACATTATATAGCCTAAGAAACCTGCGTTGAATGTAGCATTCTATCAGTTAAATATTTTTTGGAATTAGACCAGCCATTCCAGAGATTACCCTACTCAAACAAACAATGAAACTCAAATATTACCTCTTTATTAACAATCATAGTATAAAGGCACTTACACTGTTTCGCTTTATCCATCTATAAGGAAGGTAACTCGATATTCACCAAAGCCACTTACGCGCTTTTGAAATATCACCGACGATATTATGATAGCCTGATGTTTCGAACCCTTTGCGGGAGCCGTGGTTTCCTGTGGCCACGACAGGGTAATATGTAAAACAAACACGACTGGATCCGTTTACATACAGTGTTTTGTTTAATATGTAGTATTAATTGCGTTAACTTCAATACGTGACCCAAATACATAGTAGAAGTAGCCAAGATTTTCCTTACATGTAATATCTGTATAGTTTTAGAAAATACATACACTGCTAAAGTTTCACCGCTTCTGTGGTCCAATAGTCAGAACCAGAGGTTCCGGGATTGATTCCCGGCGGGAGTACATATCATTAAGTACAATTTATTTTTCTAGACGTTTTTGTTTGTGCGCTACCATAATCTTATATTAGTCTATCGCTATTAACCATGTCAATAGTATAGTTGAGTGTAGATAGTCAGAGATGAGATGATCACTTCTTCAGTTAACACCCGTATCCCGTGATTCCGAGAGAATTTCGCATCTTATCTCTTGCTTACGTCATAAAAGGGAGGCAGGTCCCTTAGAATATCAGCAGTTTGTGCTCTGTGATGTTGATCGTTCTTCAGTCTGTTTGGGCTACCTTCTAAATTATATGTTACAAACTTTTTGATTACAAAATTTGTGGTTGTCTTCACTTTAAAGCCTCGCCCAAACAAAGGCGGTTGCGGTGTGGGCACGTTTAGGTCACACTAGCGCAGTGGCGATAGCGATTTCTTGATCCAGTCCACTATAAACTACCACGTCACCATAGACACAAGCGGCGGCGAAGCGGGCGAAGAAAACTTTCAGCAAATTTCGTGTTTCGGCTGTCGTCGAATTTCTATCATGAAAATTAATAGAGATTATCGAGAGATATAAAGAAAATAGAAGAAGACTGTACTTCATATTATATTGACTACCACATCCGACCGAGATCGGTGCCCCAACCGCCGACCGCCTCTGTCTGAGCGAGGCTTTAGTCTCAAAACGTTCAGTGAGTCCACTATGAAACGTAATTTCGAAGTTTCGCGCTTTCGGTATTTCTACCGTGAAACAGTATCGCATCGGTGCCCGGCGGTGGAAAGTGAAGACATCCGATAGAACTTTGCGGCAGCTTTGGACTTAGCGTTCCTTTCGGATTTCGTTCGGTTACGAAAGTTCGGATAGACATTTTCTTGGAACTCTTCCTGTCTATCGTTATCAACGTTAACGTTTATGATTAAGAACACAGGACGTAGCTATAAAGAATATCACTGCAATAAGAAAATGCCTTATCTTTCCAATTACGAAAGTATCTAAACTGGTTTTAGTATATTGCCAAGTTTGTCAATAATAATTCTCACTAAAGTCCACGCGATTTCTAGAAGACTCTAAATACTCTCAGAGAGTTCTTACCGTATTAGCCGAGTTATTTAAAGTTACGGTCTTCTTGGTATATCAACTACATAAAAGTTATACCTAAATAATATATATAAAATAAGTTGTTATACCTAAATTTGACATGTAATATAAATTATGACCGATAAATCTGAATATGAAAACTTGTCGCGTAATTTTGTTCCCACACCCTATAATAAATGCCAACCTCGGTCGCGACAAGCTTTTAAAGCGCATAAAGGACATGAACATACTGATTATAGATAGTATGTGTCTATGTATCATATTTTTGCTGATGACACTTATATCATCATCATCATCATCTCAGCCAAAAGACGTACACTGCTGGACAAAGGCCTCCCCCAAGGATCTCCACAACGACCAGTTTTGTGCTGCTCGCATCCAGCGGCTTCCCGCGACCTTTACCAGGTCGTCAGTCCACCTTGTTTGAGGCCTGCCCACACTGCGCTTAAACGAGCAGCAGCATTTAACCCTTTTGTGGGATTTAGGGTTTACATAACATTATGGATTTTATGATGTTTTTTTTCCTTTTGTGCATTTAAATAAAAGCTTGTTTTTAAACTATTAAGAGTGATATTAATACGTTATTAACACATATATGTAAAGTCCTGTTAACAACCCATCTACCTCTCAACGACTAAGCGGTGTCATGACACCGCGGTAATATAGCCAATATGCTTGTGTTACGCATGAGTTCACGTCAGTAGTCTAACTGAGCTATGTGTATTGAACCACAACATCTCGCATTCAACCCTAGCATATATCCGTTCGTCTTTGTGTTGATTATCCATTAAACAAATTGTGAAATCAACTTATTTCGACTAGGACATTACTTAACAATAAATTTTTAATTACTCCCTCCAATCGCCATTCCGACTGTGCCATTTCACATCTGGACCGAATTTCTGGAGCTTAATTACCAATATTCGTTGGGGAGTTGTCGGGTAAGCGTTTCCTCTGAGTTATTGCTTCCGAAATGGATAATCGTAACCGCTTCTAGGGCGCGAACATTCCAAACTGCTAAATGCTCAACTCGGGCTGTTATCAACTCGTCACTCAATAACTCAACTGCTGTTAACTGTTGCATAATACGCATTAAGCTTTTATCATCACTACTAATCGTTACACTGCAAAAATCGAATCTTCTTTTAAGGGAAAGTTATCGTTCAGCACTGCTAAATGAGCAACTCCATTAATGTGTCACTCAATAACTCAACTGCTGGTAACTATGGCATAACTATACATAGATTACGTATTGTTGTTAGATATGTCTGTTCAATGTTATTGTGCCAAAAGTGTAGATACAAGCCAAAAGGAAATAAAAATAAATTTTCATAATTTTACTTCAGTTAGTAAGTACATAATAAAATTGTTTATTTGTAAAATGTATCCAATTACTCATTGTGGTGTAACATAATACAATTATTTAAATACAGTGTGCTCTAAGTTTAATTATTTTAAATTAATGTATTAAATGTTTTTAGTCAACATAGGGTTAATACTCGCAGCGATTTGTTCGACAAGATCTCAAATAGGAAGCTCTTGTTCATTCGATGTTATATATTTCTAGACCGCTTAAATGAGTCCTCGCCTGCGGTAGGTACGCAGGGCGGGAGGTACGTAGGGCCTCTGCCACGAGTACGAGCGTTTTGCGACGTGGCGAACGAATTTCTAGTTCATTGCGTTATTTCTATAACCATTGACTACGACAGCCGTTGTATAGCGCGCAATGAACTAGAAATCCGGTCGCCACAGTCGCAAGTCGCACGTGTTCGTGGCAGAGGCCCTACGTACCTCCCGCCCCGCGTACCTACCGCCTACCTACCGCAGGCGAGGACTCAGTTAAGCGGTCTAGCTATAATTCATTACAACAGTCACTATTAATCTATATTAATGTTATAAAGCTGTAGAGTTTGTTTGTTTGAACGCGCTAATCTCAGGAACTACTGATTCAAATTGAAAAATTCTTTTTGTATTGGATAGTCCATTTATCGAGGAAGGCTTTAGGCTATATAACATCACGCTGCAACCAATAGAATCGAAGCATCAGTGAAAAATGTTGCAAAAACGGAAACAAGAGCCTAAAAAATGAAAAATGTTGCCGAAAGTCACTATTCCACGCGGACGAAGTCGCGAGCACAGATTATAACTAGGCTTTGTCTATCGTATAGTGGTGTCTATGATATATTCTTATATATTCGGGTAAGGTAATAGATCTTGCCTGTATATAAAAAGTAAGTTAGTTAGCCTATAACTGTCCCACTGCTGGGCAAAGTCTTCCATAATAAGGTAATGACTTTGGTAACGACATACTACTTTTTTTTATAAAATTTGTTACTTCTTTAAAGCTGTGAAGTTTCTTGCGCCCATTCTTCTCCACAGCTAAAAAATAGACGTCCTGAATGGGTAGTAGGTAAAAAATGTATGGACGATTCAAAAGCACTTTTCGTAAGTTTATTTGAATTTTTTTTTATATTTAAATAATCACCACGCTTGCCAAATGCGGCTTGGTGATCACAAACCCGGGCTATGCATCGAAAAATCCGAAACACACTTTGCCCGACCTAGGAATTGAACCCGGGACCTAAAAAAAAAGTAGAAATTTAAGTGGCCGAAATCTTTCCACGAAGAATTTAATTGGTGAAAAACACCAAAATCCCTTTACAGCTTAACAGGATTTATGAAAGGCGACATTCTTAAGAAGACCCTGTAAGCTGCTAAAAAAGCTCGGAGACTATTTGACTTCGTAGTCAAATAGTCTCCGAGCTTTTTTAGCAGTTTTCTCGGTAATCATATTTCACAAAGATCGGGCACATGAATAAAGCGAATGGCAATCTATCTTTGTATCTGACTTCCCCGAAGACGTTAGTTTATATTTTATGTGAGGTCAAAGTGTGCCATTTTATTTCTTTACCCAACTGTTTTTTTTATTTAGGAAAGAAAACAAACTTACAATATGTATTTATCAATAGTAGAAAGGAAAAACTACTGATACGCCATTTTACCAACTGTTCAGCACAGCTGTTCAAAGTTTGAAAACTTAAGAAAAATATTATAAGTATATTTTTTATCAATTAAGTAATCTTTATTTTATTGATTCTTACGAAATATAAAATTGAATGTTTCCTATGTAAATACAGAGAAAAAATCCGATCGATCTCTGTCTATAAAACTAGATTCGACCAAATGTGATATTATAATGTAAATATCGTCATCATCAGTATTGGCAATTGGCATAACGGAAAAGCCAGTGATGAAAACTACTAATGATTAAAAAGCAAGTATATAACGCAAAGTATTTAAGATATTAAACATTAAGCATTTTATGATATTAAAGATTAATTAAGATTAGTTATTAAGTTTGTCGCTAATATATACTATAAATTTAATTTAGTATAATCCTCAATATTTGCATGCCACTTGTTTCAGCAAAACATTTGTTCTTATTATTTTCTTTTATCATCATGTGAACCATGTTTTTATGCGAATTAATTTTTTATTTTTATTATTTATACACAAAACGTCGGGTACTTAACAAGATACCTTAGAAACCTATACAGAGCAGTTTGCGCGAAACCCCTCTAAACATTTTATTTACAAAGCATCAAATATTGGAAGACATCAAATACCTTTATGGGTAAATCCTTAGAGAAAAAGGTTATGATATGTTTGCGCAACCTTCGTTGTTTCTGCTATTTAGTTTACGATTATTACTGAAGTATACGTGGCGTGCACTTGGAGAGGCCTATGTCCAGCAGTGGACGTGTGTAGGCGGTTGATGATGATGATGATGACTGAAGTAGAAATTCTATAAGTAAGGACAGAGATAAGATTTTTTACTTCCTAATCTACGGAAGAGTACCTACATTTATTAATTATTATCATTATTCTATTTTTTTAATGAGAAGGTCGATGGCACCTTTTGCAATTGCTAAGGTTAAGCTAAGGCCGGTCATCGGATGGGTGATCAAAAATATATCAGCTCGAGCTCCTCTGTGCTTCGGAAGGCACGTAAAGTCCAACGAAATAACCAAAAATGAAAACTATCAATGATCGAAAGCTATTGCGTAATAAACGCAAACTATAGATGCTTCGTCGATGTTCGATATTACCTATAGGTTTTTTATACTTAATAACAGTTATGTTAACCCATCCGGAAAGCTAATACGCTTGCGTTAGGTAAGAGTGATGAGTTCACGTCAGCAGTCTTAAAGCTATGGGAATAGAACAATTCGATTTAAATTCGATTTCTCGCATTCAACACGACCATACTATTCGTTTGCTTGGTTTTAAAATAAAAGTCTTGGCCATATTTTCATGTGTTCTGTGTTAAGTTCTTAATGAAAAGTGACGTAATACATCATACATTACTCAGTAGTCGAGGATTCGGGGTAAAGTGTGCTTCGACCTTTGACCTTACCGTCGTTTACCATGAAGGCTAAGCGCTTTCACGTGGTGAAATAAAATTATATTAGTAGTTAAAATAGGATTAATAGACGTTCGACATTTGAATTGTTCTCGTCGAGCGATCAACTGCAGTGTTACCAGGCTTCAAAAATAATAATAAGCCCCCATTATACTTATTATTTTACGACTTCTGGGTACGAGTATGAGTGTCTTATCGATAATGAGATTTAGTATGGAAAATTTTTAACTTTCTTCGTTTGTCACCAGGAGGCAAGAGCGAGCCTTGCAGTAGTCGCATATTATGATGTGTAATATTTGACATCTCACCTTAGTAATAAGCAATTTTAACATTATATGTCATTATTGTTACATCATTTTATAACTATAAAATAAATGCAGTAAATACTCATAAGAAGACATTTGACATATCAAAATGATCTTTGATAGTCAAGAGCCATAATACGTCACATAATATGTCATGTTCATAATATCGATTCTAAATTTACAAAATGGCGCGCGCTTGCGCGCTTTCCCAACTTCCTGTTACACTGTTACACATACTTCCGTCCCATTTCACGAAACCACTCCCACAAATTGCTTATATAGAAAGCGAGCGGAAAGATGTTACACATCAAAAAACTTGCACTAGGCACCCTAATAGCAAACGAGACCGACGACGGCATAATATACACACTCCTCACATCAGAATACCATAAACTATCAAATTTCCTCTATAGACTGAACTTTATGTTTATGGCACATGAAGAAATTTGACAGTTTTGGATAGGTTGATGTGTAGGCGTCTGTACCTTCCGAGATATGAATGAAAATTGGTAAAAAAATATGATCAACCATCTCAGACGTCTAGGAACCCTCAAGGACGCTTAACTTTTGAAATCGTTCAATGATTTAATGCCGCCATGCCACAAACTATGGGTGCCGAATTAGGAAGGTGCCGAAACGAAACTAACCCACTTTCTCATAAAACAATTTTTTCTTCTTCTTTGGTATTATGTAAAAGTAATTAAACATACTTATAAAACACAGTGAAAAAATTAAACGCCTACCCGACCCAGCCAGGAAGCACTTAAAATAAAAAAATAAAATTTACTATAGCCTTGTGTTATCAAATCTGTGGTATTTCATCTGTAAAGATGAAACTACATGGCCATCAGTTGCAATGACCGTTGGATAGATGGCACTCTGCTGCTAAAAAAGCATTCAAAAAATTAAAAAGCAGTGACAAAATTCAGCGCTTCCGTCACCCTTCCTGGTAGCATAGCGGTCAGTGCAAGCGCCCTGATTGCGGAAGACCCATTTTCGATTCTTGACTGGGTCTGGTAGGCGTTTAATTTTTTCACTGTATTTTATAAGTATTTAATTCAGCTGCAGTGCAGCAATTAGCACTTAAAATAAAAAAGTAAAAGTAATTATACAATTTATCAGCTATAAGTAATACTGTTTATACACATTATTTATTTATTTGTTATGAACATAAAACTCTTTTTACGAATCTACTCGCGTTTATTCAAAATTATTTCATCCTGACTTTTCAAACCTTTTACCATGGGCATTCTCTCACCCCTTTTTCATTTCAATTTCTAGTATTCGCAGAAGCTTAAGCAAACAATATTCTATATTGCTGTGTCCTTAAACAGTAAAGAACTGTGTTGATAGAAATATGGTAATCTAAGCAATAGAAAAACCTCGACCGCCGAGGCCAAGACCTTAGTTCGCCTGGGTGTCACAATCACAACCTCCTTCTAGGATAAGCACAAAGGTCGCAATAATATTATTATAGATCTTTTGTTATCTCCATTTTAACCCACACGCAACGTTTGGGGAACAGTTTATGTGTCAATGCGACTCACATTTATTTCGACGGATTTAAAAAAAAGTATGAAATTTATTTTTACGTATAGGTATATGTTTATTTTGTTTTAGAATATCAAGTGTGGGTAAATAAAAGATCTCAGAACAATAACGAATTCTGGTACTGCGGCAGCTACCTAGCGCTTAGAATGTCAACTTTAAAACCATCAGATGATAATTATGTTTTTAAAATGCAACTCGTCAAGTATTTAATTATAGTAATGCGGGTCGTACCTGGTTCAGAGACTCTCCCTGGCAATACAACGTGGTAACGCTGCCGGTATCATGGGAACCTTTGAGCCGGGGATGGCCCGCGGTGGTCTTTTAGATTAAGGTTTTAAATTGGAATATTTAATTATTATAACTATTTGATTGTATCCATTTATTATTTTAATATTATTAATGTTAATAGAAAATACATAAATAAACAATATTTCATTATAGTAATTATATCTAAGTTACAAGTTTTATCCAAGTATATTTACTTGTATTTTCGGATTGGAATTTTCGGAAGGAATTTTTCGGAATTGTATTTTCGGACTAATTGGGACTGGAGAATTGGTTTCAGCTTCTAGAAGTATGTGTCTTATACGAGTAAGAAAAGATGTTGTTAGCCAGAAAAAAGAACATACTAGTTTCAAATAGTTGGTTGTAATAAGTATATATGTAGCTTATATACTCCATAAAGAGTAGACGAAATAAATAAGATATTTAAGCTTGTGGTTGGATAGATATTTGCATTAGGAAAGCATCAGTGAATCGTGTGAAAAAGCAATAAATTTCTTAGAACCACTTAAAGTCTTGTCGGGTTCAGGTCGGGGCATTCACCCTCAGCACCTATGTAGACATCCAGACACGGACACAATAAGGACAAGAGCATATTTAATGATTCAGATAGACCATGCAACTACACAACTTTCCCCAAAAAACATAGGTCAAAAAACGAGATATTTTTTTTACTTTTCTATACAAAGCTTCTATTGACCGAGCAAGGTTTATATGGAAAAGTAAAAAATCTCGATTTTTGACCTATGTTTCTTGGGAAAAGTTATTCAGTTTCATGCCAAATCACATTGAAGTCTATTGTAATGAAACGTTTAATTACATTACACTTACATTAGACTTCAACGACAATATTTAAAATATACGTTGAATGCAACACTATTAAGCATATCCTTGAACTTGGTATTGCTTGAACAGCTAGTGGATACTATCTCATTGTAGGCTTAAATGGGGAGGTTGATAGACTAGCTCAAAAGACTGTGATAGAAGGTAGTGTCAAGAATGTAATCAAATCAATAAATCTTACAAAATGTTTACAGTAAAAATAAAACGCAAGTACTTAGAAGACGTCTTATAGAATAAAAACAGACGACAATAAAAATGAACGAAGATACCAACTAAATAAGCTAGCTAGACTTTAATTAAAACGTTTGATCTTGACATGAGTCAGTGTTTCATTTTTATAATAATAAACTTACTACACAATTCAATAATTTTCATAGTTTCCCAACCAATTTATTTTTATTTGCGTTTTGTTTCAAAACTAGTTAGCAAAAGTAACTAAATAAATCTTAGGCATGAAAGCACTTGTTAGCATCTATAGCAGGAAAATAAAGGCTTTGGATAACAAATCATTACTGAGCTCGACACGGAAGAATTGCTACCATTTTCTTGTTAGATGGTTTGTATTGTATAAGTACTTAGAGTTGAGTTATACTAAGAGTTTACGCAACTTGGAGATTACTTCACTAGGTATACCTGACTCTTAGATTCTAGACTTATAGATTAATATGTCACTTTTATAAATTATCATTATATTTTGAAAAAAAAACGGGTAAGTATCTTTCATAAAAATAAGTTTGTCGAGTTTAAACTGATGTAAATTTTGGGCTGAAACTATTCCATTAGGTACTTAAATAATGTAACATTGCTTAATAAGTTTCTGTGAGAGTTATGGTTCAAGAAACTGAAGTGGTTGTCTCTTAGATAATGTGGTTACGTATAAAAAGTAAGTCACAGTCCTGAAGGTCATAGTGTCAAACAAAAATCTGGTATGTCTCAATCAGATATTTTTCAAAGTTATTAAATTATCACTACTAAAATTATTAGTTAATCATTCCTTTTTTATTGAAGCCCTTTGTTTAAAATAATATTTAATTTACTACCAGACTTGTCTAACTTGTTCTTTACATATTATACGTTTTTATGTTAACTAGGACTAGTACGAAATTGAGAGCAAGAAAAAAATTTACCATAATCTTTTGTCCTTCCTTTTTTCGAGGATTTCGTTTTATAAATATAAAAAGATCATAATCCATTGTCACATCTGTAAAATTTAACATCCAGACTTTACATAGTGTGGCGTGAATGGTAAAGGAAAAAAAATACTAGTTGACGAATAGTAAGCTTTTTTTGTATTATTATTATCCCTATAGCTTTTTTTAATACTTTTAATACTTTTTATACTGTTGATGAATTTATGAATAACAAATCTAATGCTTGATATACAATCTTAAGACATATATACTTAATTAATTCTAATTCCATTTCATTTTAATTATATTCAATTTAATTTAATATTTGTATGCTAACATGTTAGCTAAATGTGCGATTCTTAACCTCACACTTACCATCACTTTAATGTACCGCATTTAATACGAATAAATGTTTTGATTTGATTAATTTGATTTTATAAACGAAACAAACTAAAAAAGTATTTTTTTAAGTCTAAAATAATGTAAGCACGAAATCTTGTAAAAAAATCTAGAACAAAGATATTTAAAACACGAATAAAAATATTTAATATTATAATTAAATATTTTTATAATAAATAACACACACACGTTAATTCATCCATTAAATGTTAAAAATAATATAATTTTAGTCAGTGACCAATACGTGAGGTTGTTTGGAGTATTAAATAAATATTTGAAACGTTTCTTCGAAATTATATAGTAAATTATGTAACTTACCTCGTAATCACATGTTATGCCACTTCACCAATAAATCAAATCACTGCACAAACAGTTAGTGAGTCCATTTAACTAATGACTTTAAAAGTACGCACTCTCAAGACTCAACAAATAAGTTTTTTGTAAGTTTTCATTTATCTCTATGCAGGAACATTGTTTCAAGCTCACTCGACATAATGGGTACTTAATGGTTTTAAAACCTTTTTGAATTACTTTTTTCTATTTTCAAATATCTGTTTCAGAGCATAGATGACGCTACTGGCAGCATAAAGGTCGCAATTCTTTTTTTAAATACGTTGCAAGTTTTTCGCGGCAAATTGTAATGGCGGCAATGTGACGTTATGACGTGAATGCCGCGCTTTCCTCGGCGCTACTAGCGTGAAAGCCGTCGGTGCGACCGCTTCTCTTGTGCGCTGTGCGATGCGCGAATTGCACTATTCCTTACTTATTTTTTTCTCATTTCCATCCTGTGGGTTTTAAGAACTTCCATTTTATGTAAATAGCGTGCGTTAATGATTCGTACCGAATGTAGAATTAGTGGCCTGTTTTAAAACATAAACTTGTTTCTTGTTTCTTTGCGGTAGTTCAACACTCGTTTTTCGCGCTAAAAGCCTGCTTTTACTTTTACATTAGTTTTATATAAGTATTTGTAAGATAGAACATAGATTAAGACATATTTGTTAATTTTTTTGTGTTTTACTATTGTACTTATGCGTTGTTGTTGTTTGTTTTGTTGATATTATACATATAAAAGAAATATACTTGTGTATACACATTATGATAAATATATGTAAATATATTTATCATAATGTGTTCTATGTTTACAGTTGTAACTAACAAAACAAAACTAAATAAATAATAAACGTGCTAATAAATAACTATTATAGCTTTGGATCAGAGATGATTGTGTTCTGGATTCCGGGCCTGTGGTTTGTGTATTTTTAACTAAGACAAAAATACTTACAATGCACTGTCTGTCTTTTTTTTATCTTCCGATTACTCTTATGGCATCTTACTCTAACGTCTAACGCTTTGATCTAAAAAACGATATATTACGCTTAAAACATATTAAAGTAGATTTCCCGTTGGAATTCATGAATAACGCATGTTTGAATTGATAATCCAACCAAGTATCAACTCGCATAACTAAGATGTTAAGTATATAAATATCGATCGATCACTATGAATGACAATATAATAGGTTGGGGAAAAAGTCTTTTCGCATATACTTAGTATGTATGAACTTGTAATAAAATCTCTTTGGCTCTACTATTTGTATCTGGCTGGTTTTGGTATCATTAAAATTTTAAATTTTAAAGTGGTTTTGATGTCAAAGATGCACCGAACTACTGCGAACAACTGATGAAATCAAAGCAAGAAGTTGAGAGAAAGCGGCCGGAATTAATCAACGGCAGGGGTGTGGTTTTCATCATGATAACGCTAGACCTCACACATCTTTAGCCACTCAGCAAAAATTAAGAGAGTTTGGCTGGGAGGTGTTAATGCATCCGCCGTATAGTCCTGACCTTGCCCTTTCGGATTTCCACCTGTTTCGGTCTCTTCAGAAATCTGTAGGCAGTGTCAGGTTAACATCACGAGAGGACTGCCAAAACCACTTGTAGCGGTATTTTGATCAGAAGCCCCAAAATTTCTATAGCAATGGGATCATGTCCCTACCTACAAGATGGAAAAAAATCGAACAAAATGGCACCTACATACTTTAGTTAAATGTAAATAAACTATATTAAAAAATGTTTTGAATTTTCTTAAAAAATGCGAAGAAACTTTTACCCCAATCTATTATTTTTATTATTTGGTACTTATGTTTATAGAACCTTGACGACTGTAAAAATCCTTGGGGAGACCTTCGCCCAGTAGTGGACGTCTTTGGGATTTAGATGGTGATAATGATGTTTATTTACAGATAATAAATATCTTTAATCTAATCCGTTCATGCCCATTGGATTTTCACATTGTGCATTGTCCCGTTCTAGATAAATACATATAAGATAAGCATTGGAGATATCTACGTCAAAATTATACTTCAATCTATTTATTTGAAATATTAGCAAACATATTTTAAGTCTACCTTTTTTTTAATACGTTAAACTTGAGTTTTGAATATAATTTTGTTTTGAGAGTGTTTCATTATGTAATGATTTTTATTATGTTATTAAATCCTTTATTGTACCGACGGCGACGGTGGTGCCTGCACATCAACAACGTATTCAAAAATGACAAATTTCTTTAACAAATGTTTAATCATCCTACTAATATTATAAACGTGAAAGTTTGTAAGTATCGATGGATATTTGTTACTCTTTCACGTAAAAACTACTGAATGGATTTGATGAAATTCGGCATACAGATAGTTTATAACCTGAATTAACACATAGGATACTTTTTATCCCGATATTCCCACGGGAACGGGAACCACGCGGGTGATACCGCGATCGGCCGCTATTTTTCTATAATTATAAAAATATCAATATGAGTTTAATAATAAAGATTAAATATAAGCATTTGCTCTTTAATAGTTTACCTTGACAAGTTTCTTAACAACCTTATTTTTCACTATCCATCCATACTTACAAACTTTCGCGTTTATAATATTAGTAGGATAGAATGAATTTCATATAACTTTGCCAAATTTGTACCTTTCATTTTTTTTTAACCGCACTTCACATGCTGGTATCTTTATAATCTAAAGTCATATTTCGGCGCTTTGCACACCGGCTCGTTGGTCTAGGGGTATGATTTTCGCTTAGGGTGCGAGAGGTCCCGGGTTCAAATCCCGGACGAGCCCATTTTCTTTTTGAATTGCTTTGGAATGCTTACATTCTTTTTACAGTTGAAATTTATTATTTGAATTTTTGCTAAAGTCGTACTGTCCTAATAATATTGTTTTCTTTTAAAAATAAGCAGTGTCTGTAGTTACCTATTGTGGACACGCTTGCACATCATACTGCCACAGACTGTCAAATGTCCTCGTCTGTACCTAAGTGGTCAATGTAGTTAATTAACAAAAAATGAATTTATTTATAACATGGTGTTACATTATTACTAGTTAAACGTTTTTACAACACATAACTATAAACCTTAAAAAAAATATATAATTTATTAATTAAAATATTTTATTAAAAGGAGTCCCTTTAGGCAAGGTTCCGAAAATACTGGCAGCGTTCCCCCTTTGAATAGCTAGACTAATTCTTTGTCCGAGGTAGCTGCCAGCTCTTCGGTCTCCTGTGATGTCGACTAACCTTTTTGCTATTTCCTTAAAAAGCCTTAAAGCGCTAGGACCCCACGGACCAAGGGTCTCTAACTACATGATAACTTTATAAAACACTTTATTTCACAGACCTAAAAGCAATAAAATAAATAAAATAAATGTTTTCCACACTCACACCAATTATCCAGCCCCAAGAAAACAGAAACTCAAGAAATCGTTTACTAGACAACGGATAAACATACTTAATATACTTAAACTAGCTGACCCGGCAAACGTTGTTTTGCCATATAAATAATTAGGGGTGGACTACCCCTAACATTTAGGGGGATGAAAAATAGATGTTGGCCGATTCTCATAGATACCGGATAAGCACAAAAAATTTCATCAAAATCGGTCAAGCCGTTTCGGAGGAGTATGGCAACGAAAACTGTGACACGAGAATTTTATATATTAGAAGATACATACTTATTATTATACATAGGAAACACCCAGACCCGAAACAATTTAGAAAAACAGGTATTTCTAAATTGATTGAACCCGGGACCTCAGAGATGGCGACACCATGAAAACCGGTGTGCAAGCCACTCGACCAAGGAGGTCGTCAAGCAATAGCGAACCTCACTTTATTATTATTATTATTTCTTATGGGGACGTCGCCAGCCGAGCGGACGATCCACCCGCGTTGTTGCGGGCCACTTCATCCTTTTCCCCGTTCTCCCTTCTGAGGGAGTTAAGGTTCATCCAGCTTTCACGGCGCCCCGTCGAATCTTTTGGTCTCTTTAGTGAATCTTGCTATCTGTTCCACCTTCAGATCCTTTAGGTCCTCTATGTGTAGTCTATCCGACCCCCAGAGCTCCCATCTTGCCAGCGAATACATAGGGCACTCGGCTAGTAGGTGGAGGCTGGTCTCCTCGCTTTCCATGCACTCCGGGCATATGGGGTCGGTTTTCACTCCTATCACTGTCATATGTCTGTTCAGTCGACAGTGTCCTGTTATGACTTCAATGACTAGCCTCATGTTCTCTCTGGAGAGTCCCATTAGTTTGCTAGTCTTTTTCTTATCCATTCCCTTGATGAAGATCTTCGATTGTCTCATGCCATTCGAGGACCTCCATCTTCTGTTGGTTTCTGATGTAATGCTGTGACTGATTACTCCCTTGGTGATGTTGTGCGCTATTGGCAGCCGAGGTTCCGGCCCCACCAAGTTTTCCTCTGCTCCCTTTCTGGCTAGTTCGTCAGCCTGTTCATTTCCCGTGTATTCCTCGTGTCCGGGAATCCACGCTATCGTTAGGTCCGTTCTCTCAGCCAGCCTTTTTAATGATTCCTTGCATTCTCTGACAATTGCTGATGTCGTCTCTTCTTTGCCTAGTGCCTTCAGCGCCGCTTGGCTGTCGCTGTAGATAGCCATCTTTCCTGTAATAGTGAGGTGTTCAGCTATCTCAGCGCATGCCATTATTGCGTATATTTCCGCCTGGAAAACACTAGCGAATCTTCCTAGCGGTATCGACTTGTCTATCTCCGTCCCGTCTGCACATTTAATGTGCACGCCAGATCCAGAGAGCTTTGTCGACTCCTTTCTGGAGCCGTCTGTGTAGCAAATGATGCCATCATTTCCTACGCTCCAGTCCTCTCTTGAACCTATATGTATTCTATATTTTTTGTCAAAAATCCTTTCCTTTCGTATTAAGTCGTTGTTGGAAAGGATCATTGACAACCTATCTTCATATTGTTTACCTATACTGGCGTGACCCTTATCCGTGAAGTTCCCGGTCCATATGCCAGTGCTTCTTAGCTTGAACCATTGTTCCGCTGCTCTTCTCTTTATTTCTAAATCCAGGGGATTCAGCCCCAGCAGGACCTCGAGCGCGGCTGTAGGTGTGGTCCTCATCGCGCCCGTAGTCACTAGGGCCGCTAGCCTTTGGATTTTGTCTAACTCTGCCTTGTTTCTCCCCACTGCGGCTCTGTGCCACCATACGATAGCTCCATGTAGGATTCTTGGCATTATTATTGCCCTGTATATCCATAGTGCCATCGCTGGTTTCATGCCCCAGGTTCTGCCTATCACGCTTTTACACTGCATCATCGCCATCTTTGCCTTGGAGCATGTGTTACTGATATGGGTCCTGAAGGTAAGCTTACTATCCAGTGTCACTCCTAGATACTTGACTTCCTTGACCGTCTCCAGCTCCTGGTTGTCCAGTATCACTGGTTCAGCTCGCCCTATCTTTCTTTTCTTCGTAAATAGAACTAATTTGGTTTTTTCAGGGTTTAGGTTCAAACCTTTGCTCCTGCACCACCCTAAAGCTTCTTTTAGACCTCTGTTCATGATTTCACACATGACGCTGAGAACTTTGCCTGTCACCAGGAGTACACCATCATCGGAGTACACTTGTGTGTAAATGTGCATCCTGTTTATCTTGTTAACTAATTCATCTATTAGCAGGCACCACAGTAATGGTGACAGACATCCCCCCTGGGGGAACCCTCTTTTCGCCACCACTGTACGTGTTGTTCCTGCTATCTCTGTGCGTATCAGTCGGTGTCTTAGCATGGTTTTCACCCATATTGATACATCTTTATCTATTCCTTCGCGGCTAAGGGTATCCTCTATTGACTCGGGGGTCGCTCTATCAAAAGCGCCCTCCACGTCAAAGAAGCATCCCATTGCGTATTCTGTATTGCTGATTGATCTTTGCACTCTTATTACCAAGTTGTGGAGGGCCGTTTCGGTGGATTTGCCCTCCATGTATGCGTGTTGATTTTGGTGTAGTGGAGATCCGCTTTTCTCTATTTGTTCTCTAATTATTCTGTCTAGGATTTTCTCCAGTGTCTTTAGTAGGAATGAGGAGAGGCTAATGCATCTGAAGGCTTTGGCTTCCTGGTAGGATGCCCTGCCCGGTTTTGGGATGAATACTGCCTTCACTTCCCTCCATTTTCTTGGTATATACTTAGTTCTGATGCTGCCATTGTACAGGGCTAGCAGGTCCTTGCTTATATACTTTATAGCTATCTGTAACATTTTCGGGAAGATTTCATCCGGTCCCCCTGCCTTGTATGGCTGAAAGGATCGGACGCTCCACAGTAAATGTTCTTCAGTGATGATTAACTTTGGCTCCCGGTCCACCGTGGGACCTGGGACGATTGGTACGTCATCAACTGTACATTCCTCACTGTCCGGGAAGTGTGTTTTCATCATAACCTCCAGTATCTTTTCCGGATTAGTTATTAGTTCTTCTCCGTTCTTAATACTCTCTAGCCTACGCGTGTTGGCTTTGGAGAACGTTTTTACCAGTCGCGCAGCCTCAGGGTATCTTTCGACCCCTGCGCAGAACGCCTTCCAGCTATTCTTGTTCTCCCTTCTGCATTCTTTCTTGTATAGGTTCCTTTCTTCTCTGTATGTTTGCCAGCTCTCATCATCGTTCCTCTTTAGGGCCTTGTTGAGAGCTCGCCGTATCTTTTTCCTCTGTTTCCCCAGTGCCTTTGTCCACCAGGGTTGTCCTCTGTCTGGTCTTATCTCTCTCAAGGGGCATGCCTTATGATAGGCATCCCTTAGAGCTTCGTCCAGTCTATTCGCTTCCCCTTCAATTTCTTGTGCATCAACTAGCGGGGTTCCTCGTCCTGGGACCCACTTCTCCAGATGGTGCTGGTACGTGTCCCAGTTGGTTTTCCTCGCATTTCTTATCAGAATCTTTTCAGTCTTGGCCTCCAGACTAAATGTGATGCGTCTATGATCTGACATAGAGTCACTTTCGTCTGTTTTCCAGTCCCTTATGTGTCGGCTAATCCTATCTGTAGCAATAGTTATGTCCAACACTTCTCGTCTAGCCTTGGTTACGAATGTGGGCGTGTTGCCTGTATTCAGTATCTCCAGGCCTGCCTCGCTTATAAATTCTAAAAGTAAGTCACCTTTTTTATTACAGTTAGTGCTACCCCATACCACATGATGTGCGTTGGCGTCGCACCCTAGAATAATAGGAGTATTCTTACCTTGGTATTTTCTTACGATTTCTTCCATAATCTCACTTAGTAGCGATTACACCCGGCAAAATAAAATATATTTTTTCTTAATTTTACACGATTTTACTTAGCAAATTACTAAGAGCGGTAACATAAATCAATAAGGTTTATTTTAAAAGGGTTTGTAACACATTCAATAATGAATCCTTTATGAATAAGAGAACCTAAACCATGAATTACTTCCGCTATCCTAATTATTAACATTTTTATTCCCAGAAGGCGTAAACCAATATAAGAACAGTCAAGCGTAAATCGGCCATTTAAAAGCCCCATATCGCAATGTATTTAAGTGTTCTCATACATCTTAAGTTCATTAGTTTCTAAATGGTATACTTGCGTTTACTTTACACTTTTGATTTTATCCTAAAGTTTCTAAACAAGCAAAGACAATTAGGTATATTAGGATCACGTATTTTTTGTAAGGAGCTCCCTGGCGGATGGTTAACGCACTTGATCTGCGATTGCTGAACCTAAGCACCTTTTGCAAAGGCCGGCCATCGGATAGGTAGCCAAAAATGTATTATCTCGGGCTCCTCCGTGCTTCGGAAGGCACGTAAAGCCGTTGGTCCCGGCTGCATTAGCAGTCGTTAACAACCATCAATCCGCACTGGGCCCGCGTGATGTTTTATAGCCATTTCTTCGTATGGTATTTCCATCTACAGGAAAGACTCGTGTCCCAGCAGTGGGGACACGATGATCTTGATGATTTTAATCATATCCTACATTAGCAGCCCATCCCTGCTTCGCACAGTGGACATTTTTTTTTTTATTTAGCCCATGTTACTCAGCGCTAATGTAGCATTCTAAAGATAAAAGATTTTTTAAATCTGTCCAGTAGTTTTTAAGTTTATTCGTTGCAAACATACAAAAATACAAAAAAAAAGCTGTCCTCTTTATAATATTAGTATGATATGCTTGGTTGGTCAAAGATTGCGAAATAATAATCGAACAGGGACCTCTCGGTATCCGATACCGAAGGCTTAACCACTTAACCAATGAGCTGGGTATAAAGCGTACGGTCCACAGGTTATAGTATACAGGACCCTGAAAGTATAAAGTTTATATGAACAGATAAATCTAACCTTGCCGTACTTGAAAGGGAATGTAAAAATAAACGTCGAGGGGGAGAATGCAAACCTTTACAATGCACGATACACGTAAAACACACAGGCTTCGTACTTACAGGCTTCGTGGTGTAAGCTTTATATCTCACGCAAGTTACTGTAATGGTTTTTGTGAGAAATAAGCTTAACTTGATAAAAGCCAAATTGTTGAAAAAATTCTACGAGCGGAATTCGAATCCGCACCCCATGACATGCCGGTTCAGGTGCACTACCGACTATGCTATCGTGGCACGGGTTTCGAATCCCGCTCGTGGAGTTTTTTCAATTCTTTGTCTTTTTTCAAATTGTAATTTTGTTCGTAACATTAATAAAAATACCTATAATTTTACGCAAATTTTGCAACATTAAGCTTATTTATGATTATATACTTACCTATTTATGTATACTAGTGATCGCAAAATATCGTAATTTTATAAAGGCTGCACGGATTGTATCCTAAGCAATGAAAAATTAAAAAAGATAGTATGTGAGTTTGGATTGACATTGACAGATTTCGGCCGCTCCTCTTCCATTTTTGAAATTTTTGAAAAGATTATATTTGTGTTTGTCAAATACATATGCGTGTAAGTCAAATACATGGTAGTGTGTGGTAATGTTTGTTTTATTGATTTAATGTATTTTAAAAAATATTAACATTCTGTACTCCTTCTCTAAATAAACTTTAAGTTTGCAAAATTTCATACTCCTCCGTCCGCGCAATTTTCGTTAAAAGGGGTACAAAATTTTAAGCGTATTATCTATTAATATAGATAATCATAAATAAGCTTAATGTTACTAGTTGGATATAATGGACTTGATTTGAGTCCGCCTGGGTCTACCACTATCTTACCTACCCTAAATATGTCGCCATAACATCAATTCTAGCATTGTTGAATGTGTTCTAATGGTAGATATAAGAAGATAAGATAGCCAGTACCTCAATAGTTAAGGTTTCCGGGGAAGTGTGTCTCCACCTTCGAAATTAACATTAACTTCAGGTGATATGAAGGCCAAGCCCTTTCCTGCCCGTAACGAAATAAAATTAAATAAAACAAAAACTCTATCTACCCTATGATATTTAAATGATTACACCAATTTCTGTGGGTTGCTTTGAGTTGCCATTTTTGGTATCACCGGTTGTATTGAATTGAAATCGTTCGTAAATAATCATTGTCGAAATAGTCACCGATGGCTTCGAATACAATGTGTTAGTGTACACAGTTCAAGAAATATTGCTACTGGTTCATAAATCGCACTTTTCAGTTCAAGCACAGTTCAAGTGAAAAAGTAACTGTTTTCTCAAAAAAATTATGAAATTGAACAAGATATCTTTTATTGCTAATTCTTGTAACTCCATAGCTTTGGCATTGTGAAAAATAATATATAAATAATAATAAAATAAAAAACTAACGTTTTATTTAAATAAGTACCTAGGTCCTAATACAATTTTTTTTTGACTGAACGTAATTGCACCTACCATATTATCTCTGGCACTACCCTATAATTGACTGGTAGAGAATGTATCAGGCATTAAGTCCGTCATGTAATTTATGTTGCAAAAGTTTTTAAATAAAAAAATAAAATAAATAAATAGGTATGTTGTATCAATTAATTCAATGGTTTAATATGAGAACATACTTTATCAGACCATCAAACAAAAAAACTGATTTAAATAAATACCGAATGCCAACAAGCTTCCGTGCTACACAAATATTACCCTTGTTTCCGTATATTTAATTCAGGCAAACATTGAATAAGTGTACTAGATAACAGGATAACCAATGCTTAGGTTAATAGCACATACATATTAAATGCAGTATCGTTTCCGTGGTAACCTCATTTGATAGCACTGTAGGTTGCTAATAGTCGTGGACTATTTGGAAAGCGAAATATTTTCAATACTTAGTAATCATAACTAAACTGGGATGGCTTTCTATCAGATTGCGACGTGAGGAGCATGTTCTTACGCTTTTGTTCAACGTGCTGTATGACCCTCGTACCCCTCCTTACCTTAAGGAGCGTTTCCGATTCCTAGGTATGGATCACAATCGCGTGCTTAGGTCCGGGGCTGATAACCTGCTGAAACATCCCTTGACTCGTTCAGAGTACTTTAGAGATTCTTTTACAGTTAAGGCTACCAGCCTTTGGAATAACCTCCCGCCTGATGTACGTCACTCCAAGTCACTTGCTACATTTAATCTGTATCGTATGTAGGTATATGTAGTTTATTATAACAATATATATTAGTAGGTATTATGTATATATCTTAAATTAGCTATTTTATTAATATAATTATTTTTTTTGTTGTATTTTTGCTAGTTGCCGGTGCACTACCTCTCATTGTCTCCTAATCTGTCCTATGCCACAAAGGTTGTCTGGAAGAGATCGCTTTAAGTGATAAGACCGCCTTTGCCTACTATTATTTTAAAATTTCCTGTTATTTGTTTTGTGTATATTTGTGTAAGCAATAAAGTGTTTATCTATCTATCTATCTATCTATCATACCTTTCTCATTATACCATAGAAGGCATACCCGACGTTTCATATAAATCAGCCCGTGAACACGGCCGGCCGGTGCAACAATGTCGAAATGTCGGATAGAAAAGGTACGTCCACTAAGTGTTTTTTGTTAATTCCCTTTAAAAACTTTATCAAAATGGAACGCGAACGCTTAAAAATGTATATGGTGAAATATTGATGATGTGCACTTTGCATTCATAAACCCGAAACCGATCCGAACCGAACCCTTCGGAGAATCTAGTAGGGCACGGGGATACGCACTTAAGTGCGTGATGCCGTTCCCTCTAGAAAATCTCCAAAGGTGATTCGTTTCACACGGCTTGAGGAACCCTTTAAGTTTCTCGCCACCCTCAAAAGAGCCCGGTGAAGCTGAAAATGCCGTTTGAGGCAATCGGCAATCTCTCTCCAAAAAAGCCTTCTAAACCAATCATAACTATAACATATCCCTATATCAATAATATAATTAAAATCGAATAAATATCAACGTGTAATTAGTAACACTGTCGGGACGGTCAGCTATCAGCTAAAAATGTCGTATGTCCACTATCTTACGATTGATATTAGGTTGCACGTCAGATAATGATAAGGTTTAATTTCTATCAACGCGTATATAGTTCATTTTACCTAAGTACGAGTAGTTCAAAAGTAGTTTAATCAAACTTTTTTATATGTTCATTTGTTTCGTGATTTCTTTCACACCATGCGAGGATGTGGGTCCCATCGTAACCAATGTAATAAAAACTTACGGGCCAGTTAACTGGCCGTATGGTCATATAAACTTTTTCAGTACTTTTTTTTTGTAATTACCTATTTGTTTTTTAATGTTCCCTTGAGAATTTTCAACTTGTTTGACCGAAATAAAAAGTAGCTTCAATATCGGGCTTTTCAACAGCTGTCCATGTGCACAAGAAACAAGTACACTTTATTATTAAGAGCGTTTACGCCGCACACTAGCGCCGCCAATGAAAAAAAAAACATATCTAGTAATTAGAGATAGAAAATCAAATTATGCTCAACAAACTATCTGAATGAAGTAATTTAATTTAGTGGCCGTAACGTCTTATTTAACTAAACCATAACATGTGAGGTGTTCATTAGGTGTCGTAAAAATGCTAAATTACTTCATTCAAATAGTTTGTTGAGCATAATTTGATTTTCTATCTCTAATTACTAGATATGTTTGTTTTTTCATTAGTGGCGCTAGTGTGCGGCGTAAACGCTCTTAACTATAAAGTGCTTCTTGTACTTGTATAAAATTTGTGGAAAAGTACTTAGTTTTGTTGTATTAGTAAAATCGACAGTGTGAAAGCTTGCGATATACACAGCAAGTTGCTCCGCCAAGTGGGCGCGAGCCTTCCTTTTGGATGGATAGGGAGAACGGAACGGACCATAAACCACCACGCGGGCCCAGTGCGGGTTGGTGGTTGTTAGCGACTGCTAATGCAGCCGGGACCAACGGCTTTACGTGATTTCCGACGCATGGAGGAGCTTAAGATGATACATTTTGGTCACCCATCCGATAACCGGCCTTTGCGAAAGTTGCGTAACTTCACCAATCGCAACCACTGCGCCATCGAGCGCCTCAAACGTTCTTATAACAGTCATATATTATAGTTTAGGTAGACGATAATATAACCAAAATTTAATCGGTTGACGACATAACGGAGACAGTCGTTCGGGATGATTAATGCGCCCTGACAAGGCTGTTTTAGTGAGATTGTTGAGGTACCTATATTATAGGTATCTACTACATCGATTTGTGTTCCGCTGTAAGATCGGGTTGAAAGACGTTTGAATATTTCTAATTAAAAGGTGTGCTGGACATAATTAAAAGTGTATTAATTAAAAGGAGTTTTCCTTGAAAAATTAATTCAAAAATCTATATTTTAATATTATAATTTGAAGAGTTTGTTTGTTTGAACGCGCTAATCTCAGGAACTACAGATTCGAATTGAAAAATTCTTTTTGAGTTGGATAGTCCATTTATCGAGAAAGGTTTTAGGTTATATAACATTACGCTGCGACCAATAGGAGCGAAGCATCAGTGAAAAATGTTGCAAAAACGGAAACAAGAGCCTAAAAACGTTTTCCCTCCTTCCTATGATATGGGGTCCTTCAAGAGAGACGTGAAGAAGCACCTTGTGGGCCGGCGGAGTGAAGTTAACTGATGCTACGTTTGTTTCCACGCTGCACCAGTTGTCTTCGCGTCTGGACTTCATTTCCACTTAACATCAGGTGGGATGGAGTCATTTGCCGAGCTAAGTATT
The DNA here is from genome assembly GCA_947562085.1 of Eudonia lacustrata. NCBI lineage: Eukaryota > Metazoa > Arthropoda > Insecta > Lepidoptera > Crambidae > Eudonia > Eudonia lacustrata. The sequence continues at coordinate 9,457,460 of OX387327.1, read as the reverse complement.
AAAAAAAAAAAAAAAAAATGCTGTCGAAAGTCACTATTCCACGCGGACGAAGTCGAGAGCACAGCTAGTAGTTAATTAATGGCAAAGTGATCACAGAAATCGATCTGTCATCTGCAAAAAGGATAGGTAAATACTAGCTACCACCATCTTATCTAAACATGTCTCCATTACATCAATGTTTGTAGCATTGTCACTGTTGTGTTCCGGTAGCTAGAGATAAGATAACCAAGGTATCATTAGTTGAGGATTCTGGGTAAAGTGCGCTTCTATCTTTGGCCTTATCATTACTTTACATTAGGTTAAACGAAGGCCAAGTAAGGCCAATTTAAAAAAAATGGATTTCAAATAGTACGTAGTAGTAATAGTACGTACGAATCGCTTTGAGTGTATTCATAAAATGGCAGTCACTTAAAACACTGTCCCGCAGACTTTTTACAACACCAAAGCCATGAATGGCTGGAAGAGATAACTTCTAGAGATAAGCTCTTGTTAGTCTTGCAAAACGTACGAGTATGTATCATTGTGAGTATACTGACTTTAACCGCCTCTGTGGTCTAGTGGCTAAGACCACCGGTTTAGACCCAGAGGTCCCGGGTTCGATTCCCAGCGGGGGGTACATGTTTGTGTACTCGGTTTGGTTCGTGGTAGGGCTTGTTAGTCCGCCTGGCTAGCTACCACCATCTTATCTAAATATGTCTTCATAACATCAATGTTTGTAGCATTGTTGTTTTCCGGCAGCTAGAGATGAGATAGCCAGTGCCTCACTAGTTGAGGATCCTGGGTGAAGTGCGCTTCCATCATTGGCCCTTATCATCGCTTTACATCAGGTGAGATCAAGGCACTGTGCTTACCCGTAAAATATATATTTTTTTAAACTGACCTTTCTATATTATGTCTGGTGAAACGTGTGTATTTTAAATAAACACACGCCTGCACAGAACTACCACAAGCTATCAAATTTTCAATAGAGTTTGAACTTTGTGTATATTAAATACTAGTGGCCGCTCGCGGTTTCACCCGCGTGGTTCCCGTCCCCGTGGGAATATCTGGATAAAAGATATCCTATGTATTATTCCCGGTTATAAACTATCTGTATGCCGAATTTCATCTAAATCCATTCAGTAGTTTTTACGTGAAAGAGTAACAAACATCCATACTTACAAACTTTCGCGTTTATAATATTAGTAGGATGCTTGAACATTTATTAAAGAAATTTGTCATTTTTGAATACGTTATTGATGTGCAGGCGTCGCCGTTGGTACAATAAAGGATTTAATAACATAATAAAAGTCATTACATAATGAAACACTCTATAATTATAACAGCATTTATTGTCATTTCGTTTAAAAATAAATAAATTACAGTCGAACCCGGCGAGCCACTCAGGGGCCCTTGAATATTCATCCAGCGCCGGATTCCACCGTATAATTGGCTACTGAGAACGAATTATACGGGAAATAAATATAATTCCGGCCGAAAGTCCCGGAGTTAGCCAGCCCGGCTCCGGACAATTTATGCTAAGGTTTATGCCAAGTTTTGACATTGTTTGCGAACCACCTATAATGCCCCTTCACATTAACCTAGCTTTTTGAACTTCCACCATCAATTCTCACAATATTAATAAGACAACTATGAAACTTTAATCGAGAAATTATGATACAAAAAGTTTTTACTTATTGTAAAATAATTCTGTTTTATTACAATACCTATATTACTTCTCTTTTTTGTTTAAATCTCAACAAATACAGTGTTTTTGAACTTAGAATAAGAATCTTAGAATATTATCTTTATGTAATGTTTGTATTTATCTTAGCATTGTTATAGAATATTATTCTTATTATGAATGTTATAATTAATTATACAGGATCAATACAATCGTATTATGGTTGTAATAAAGTTCTAATTAACGGATTGTTTTAACAATCTGAATTGATCTGAAAGAAGTAAAGTCGTTTTTCGGTTGAATACCTAGAGAAAAATCTGATGAAAGTGCCCTCGCCATATATCCTTCAAATCTTTGATGGAAACTTGGCGAAGGTCCATCCTATTTCATGAATTGTGAAAATTGCTTAAAAACAACAACCTTAAAAAGATCTATATTTTGAACACATAGTGATGAAACTAAAACTAAACAAAATGAAGTGGTTAAATACTAATTGTGTCCTATATATTATCTTAATGTGATTACTAACACTTAATTAAATGGCTATATATCTTACTAGCAACTTTCTTTTTAAAATTTTCTTTGCAGACAATTTTAAAATATTTTTCATAGTTTTAAATCAAATGATATTTAATTGGAAGAGAGCTGGCTGAGAGTAGCCGCGGATCGTGCTCAGTGGCGTGTACTTGAAGAGGCCTATGTCCAGCAGTGGACGTGTGTAGGCTGATGATGATGATGATGATGATGATATTAAATTTATTTTTTTTTATTTGTAAACATATCACAATTCTAAATTTCTTAATCTACTATTACTGGCAGTCTTATTGACGGCTGATTTTTAGAAATATATACTTATTGTCAAAACCCATTTTACTCTAAACTAGTATTGTATAGGCAAAACTAAGTATACCTAATAATATTAGACGCAGTTTCGTTTCTGAACTGCTAACTTAACTGAGTTTGACTGTTGACTTAAAACAATACCGCGTTAGCCCAAGCAAGCGCGTCGCAACTAAACTTTACACGTTAATAGATATGCCTAGAAAAACTAATTTAAACTAAAATGAGTTTCGACTAAAACATAGACAAATAGCATCATAATGCACTATTTGGCATTTCTACAGCTCTAAAACTAAACTAAAAAAAATCACTAATTGATTTTGAACGGTGAATATTGTCTTATCTCGTTGAAAGAAACGAAACATGACTACATAAAATATCAATAAATAACAAACATCGTCAAACTAGTTTATGCCGTTGATAGGTGCAAGTATTATTTAACAGCAGTTAAAGCATAAACAAGTTTGACAAACTACTTCCAGTCGATGCTATAAAGCAGGGTGGTCATGGTAAGATTTGGTAGTGCGTTATAGCTGGCAGTCGTGGCGATCGGCGTTGTCTGGCCAGTCGCAGACGTTCAGTTTTACGTTGAAAACGGTGCCTGGCTGGCATTTGAACTGCATGCCTTCGCCATTCACGCAACGCCAATACTGAAAATAGCGTAAGTATTAGAAAAATGTTATAAATTAACTCAGATCTACTTTTATTTTTATTTATTTATCGAAAATACAATTTTACAAATATATTTAGACAACTTTACGTCTTTAAACCTAAATGGTTTGTCTAGGCGTTGCACATTCGGCTCGGACGCAAACATTTTCAACTTGTAAAAGTCCAATTGCTAAGCTCTGGAATTTTGACATTTTATATGAAAATAGCATGTATGGATACTGGACCATAACCCACTTAACGACTTTTAACGTGAATTCCAAAATTATAATTAACCATAAGACGATGTTAAATGTAATCATGAAATAAATACCAACCTTATCACAGTGCTTCTTGTCTGGAATGTAATCTTCCTCTGTAGTGCAAATGTCAGAGTTGTCAATCTCGTTTTCCTGAAATATGAATAGATATATTTTTAATGAAAATTGAATTATTATGTTATTCAATGTACCTAGTAACTACGCTTCAAGTTAATCTTTAAATAAAACATATAATTACTGCTGGTTGTGGCTCCACCTCAGGCTTTTCAGGCGCCTCCGAAGTCTGCGACTCTGTCGACTCCGAGGTCTGCGATTGAGTGCTCGGCGCTTGAGTGGTCGGCTTTACCGAGGTGGTGGTCGGTTTTCTGGTTGTGGTAGTGGTTGTGGGGACCGGCTCGCCCTCCGAAGGGTCCGACGGCGTCGAAGGCGGCCGCGCCCACTCCGGCTACAGATAAAATCGAAATGAATAATGGCCGGCAATTTGTTGATGCGATTTATTGCCGTGCTACTTGCTGATATTTTGGCTGGCGATGAATAATTTCGCTCAGTTATTCGTTTGTGCTATAATAATAAAATGCTTTTTGATAACAGATTGTGAACTTATTTTATAAGTTTTTTTTTTTAAATTAGTAAACTTTTTTTGGAACTGGACTTTTGACTGGAAACCATTTGGCTTTCACCTCTATTGATTGTTAATGACGATAATATATATGAAAGTGCACTTCGCTCGAAATTCGTTAAATACTCAGGTACTGGTTATCTTATCTCTAACTTTTGGAACACACAATAATGCTACTAACATTGTTGTTAGTAGACTCAGATAAGATGGAGGTATCTTGCCAGGTGGACTTAAAACTAGCCCTATCACAAACTAAACAGAGAACAAAAATTTGTACCCCCTCTTAATATCGAACCAGTAGGCTTAGCCAAAGTAACATTAAGAAAACGATAGCGAAGTTCGAAAATAATAAAATGTATGGGATTGACATAAGCCGCGCTAAATCACGTGGTCAATCTTATGTCAATCTCGTACATTTTATTCTTTTCGAACTTTGCTATTGTTTTCTTAATGTTACTTTGGCTACCGCCACTGGTATCGCTGGTTCTGGGACCACTCTAGTCTAACCACTAGACTACAGAAGCGATAAGACCTTTTAAAACCTTGGTAACTTATTACTGAAAAGGAGGACTACCAATAATATTACTGATTTTATAAACAAAAACCATTAACTTACCGTGGGAGTGGTATTCCCAGTCTTCGGTGGTGGGACAGTGTACGCACTCATGTGCTTATGCAGCATTTTGATCAACACATTCTTCTCTCCACACAAGCCTTGGAAGTCGTCCATGTCAATGGCCCATGTCATAGCACCTAAGTAGCCCTTCTCCTTGATCCAGTTCATCTTGATCTCAACGCTGCGGGGGTCTTCATAGCCAACCCACTGGGTTCCTTTGTAAGCGTAGGGGCACTTCCCTTGGTCGTCCCACTTCTTGGTCCAACCGGACTCTTCCTTGTCGACTTCGGTACAGATCTAAACACAGACCAAATATGATCGAAAAGTAAATATGACATGTAACTATTATAATCATCCTATAAGCGCCACTGCTATTTGAGCCTTCTCACAATGACATAAAATACACATTGGTTGCACCCATGGATATTAACGACAGCTATTCTGCGACAAATTCTGGGCCCAACGGCTTAACTTGCCTGAAGTACGAGAAGCTCTAGATGTTTTTATTTGGTCACTCCGCTGATGACACATTGCAAAAGTGTGCTAGATGTCATTGCGGGTGGCTTAAATTCGCAGGATACCAAATCATCATCATCATCATCAGCTCATTTTATGTCCCCACTGCTGGGGCACGAGCCTTCCCTATGGATGGTTAGGGAGAACGGGCCATAAACCACCACGCGGGCCCAGTGCGGGTTGGTCATAAATATTCACCATATATTTTGTAATCTTATTTATTTAATGGACATATTGTCTGCTGTATGTATGGGTGGGGTGCCTAAAGCGATAATGAGGTTTCGAACACCATAATTACCTCATAATAAGCCCAGAATCCAGTAGCGTTGGTGTACGGAGCAGGGTCACCACCGCCAGCTTCCTTGTTGATGTAGGTGCCGAGGCCGTAGTTGTTGTTGCCAGCAGATAGTGTGAACGAGCGCCCGTAAAATGGAATGCCAACCACCAGCTTGTTGCTGGGACAGCCCTTCTCTTCCCATAGGTTCAGGCCATCGTTCTGAAAAGGGGAGGTAATATCAGAAACTGTAAATAAAGGTTGAAAATATGTTTCAGGGCATGTTTTAATTCCTGGTGTTTGTTAGGAGATAGAAGTGTTTTTAGAGTTTCGTACCCAAAGGGTATAACGGGACCCTATTACTAAGACTCCGCTGTCCGTCCGTCTGTCTCTGTCCGTCTGTCACCAGGCTGTATCTGAACCGTGATAGTTAGACAGTTGAAATTTTCACAGGTGATGTATTTCTGTTGCCGCTATAACAACAAATACTGAAAAACAGAATAAAATAAATATTTAACACGTTGACTGACGCCAAACCAGACACATTAGAAAATTTATTGTTTGTCGGTCAGTGGTGACCACCACGGCGATTAAAGACTTAAGGGGCTCCCATACAACAAACGTGATTTTATTAAATTTTTTTTCTCGGTCTTAATTCAAATCCAAATTCAAATTCAAAAATCGTTTATTCAGTTTAGGCTACAAGTAGCTCTTATGAATGTCGCTATGCCATCGGTTCGTAAGTCTACTCTGGGCGGGAGATCTTGTACTGCGAAGAACCGGCAAGAAACTCAGCAAGTGTCCAGATCTTTTCTCCCTTACAGCGTCAAAAAAAAAATATTGGAAAATCAATTCAAAATTATCATAGCAGGACACTTTCCATTACAAATAACGATAACAGGTAGAAACTTGAAATATTTTTATAGATAATGGTACGGAACTTTTCGTACCATTATCTTTACAAAATCTCCGACTCGCACTAAGCCGGTTTTTTATTGTTATTTTAAATTTACTATAACCGCATTTGGAAATCAAGATTAATTATACATAAAATATACGCGTAGCATGCAGAGGCTTCAATTGCCTGTACTACGGCTTTGCCAATGTAACTGTCCTGCCACAAACGATTTTAGACAGCAATTAAAGACAACTAGTCTTAGGAATAGGAATAGGATATTACAAAGTGGAGACCGCGGCTCGGCTAACAAAGAGTAGAACGCCAGCCGGCTAAGTGGAACAAAGATATACAACCTTATTTTTAGTTTATACGAAAATCGAAACACGGGTCAAATATTTTCATTTAAAGAATCAGTACAAAAAAAATATCTTGAAAACTCACGAAGTTACAAGCTTTTTGTGTTGTCCCGTTGTGTTTTTTAGTAGGGTATACTTTATTTGAGATTTTGTAAATATTATTTGGTCAAAATGTAACATGGTATAAAAAATATTGAAATCGATTCTATTACTGATTCTGAACAAACAGTTTTCAGGTTTCGCATAAACTAAAAATAACATTGTATACAAAGTGGCTGACAGCAGTTGGTTAAGTAGATTTGAAGTTAGGACTCAGCTGCAGCATTTGAAGAGGTCTTTGTCCAGGGCTTCCACTTCATCATCATCATCATCATCATCTCAGTCAAAAGACGTCCACTGCTGGACAAAGGCCTCCCCCAAGGATCTCCACAACGACCGGTTTTGTGGTGCTCGCATCCAGCGGCTTCCCGCGACCTTCACCAGATCGTCGGTCCACCTTGTTGGAGGCCTGCCCACACTGCGCTTTCCGGTACGCGGTCGCCACTCCAGGACTATCCCGCCCCAGCGGCCATCAGTCCTGCGAGCAATGTGACCTGCCCACTGCCACTTGAGCTTAGCAACTCTTCGGGCGATGTCGGTTACCTTTGTTCTTCTGCGGATCTCCTCATTTCTGATTCGATCACGCAGAGAAACCCCGAGCATAGCCCTCTCCATTGCTCTTTGAGTGACCTTGAGCCTTTTTATAAGGCCCATAGTGAGCGACCACGTCTCAGTCCCGTATGTCATCACTGGCAACACACACTGGTCAAAGACTTTCGTCTTGAGACACTGCGGTATATCGGACGAGAAGATATTTCGTAGCTTACCGAACGCTGCCCAGCCTAATTGGATTCGACGATTGACCTCTTTGCTGAAGTTGGACCTACCTAGCTGGACCGTTTGTCCCAGGTAAACATAATTGTCCACAACTTCAAGGGCAGAGTCCCCAACCTTCAGAGGAGTGGGTACGACACGTGAGTTCGACATAACTTTCGTCTTCTCCATGTTCATTTTAAGACCCACTTGTTGAGAGACTCTGTTGAGGTCACCGAGCATTGCGCCGAGGTCTTCCAGGGTCTCAGCCATGACCACTATATCGTCAGCAAACCGAAGGTGAGTGATTTATACGCCGTTGACGTTGATGCCGAGTCCTTTCCAGTCCAGAAGCTTGAAAACATCTTCCAGTGCAGCAGTGAACAGTTTCGGAGAAATCACATCTCCCTGTCTCACTCCTCGCTGCAACTGGATAGGTTTCGAGCTCTGGTCCTGAAGACGGACTGACATAGTGGCGCTTTCATACAAACACCTCAACACTTCGATGTACCGATAGTCAATTTGGCACCGCTGGAGAGACTGTAGCACGGCCCATGTCTCAATCGAATCGAAGGCTTTTTCATAGTCCACAAACGCTAAGCAAAGAGGCTGGTTATACTCTTCGGTCTTCTGTATAACCTGCCGCAGCGTACCACTTATATATATAAAACAATAAAAAAAGAGCAAAAGCTGCAACAAAAAAAAATTATACCCCTGCCGTGCCCCCAAGGAGCCCCGGTCTGACCGATGTCGACCGCGAAGACAACTCGGGTAAAGAGGCCTGACCTCGACGCCCGAACCGGCCCCAAAGCAGGGGCCAAAGAGAACAACTAACTAACTCATCTGCTATTATGAACGTTCACAATAGTGCTTCAGTGACCTAATAATGACTTATAGACTATGACAGGGATGGCAGATTCTAGAAATTGATATACGATTGTAGAAGTTTTAAAATAGTAGACATACAAAGTCCAGCTCATTCTAACTAAAAAAATGCTCAGTATGACAAGATTCCTTACCACGTTAAGTTTCTCGTAAGCCCATTGGTCATGGGGCCGCTTGTAGAGAGGAGAGTGTACGTCAGCGAAGCCAGCCCAGTTACCACGCAGGTCGTATGACATCACATGAATGGCGTCGAGCTCCCTAGAAAATAAGTAGGGTTTTGGCTACACGTCATGTTGAAAAAATTTAATAGCATCTTTATATTCCCAAATGTAACCCCCCCCCCCCCCTGTTTTACATATTTTCTAAACAATTGTTGTACGTATACATATTGTATTTCTATCCCTTCTCCTTGCATCGTATTCCTCAATGCTGAGGGTCGTGACCTCCAGGATATAATTTGTCTCTCACGATGTTCCGCCATTTTTTACCATACCATAACCTTAACCTATATTTACAAACAAACCCATTGTCCTGCAATTTCTTCGGTGGTAAATGCCAATGGGAAGCTAATAGGAAATGCTTACTGGCAGAGTTCAGGAACGTGATATCCCTCCATCAGCCTAAAGTTAGCTAGTGGCACAGCAGCAGTCAGCTCCCAGCCCTTGCCCACTCTGATGAAGGCTCGTCTCAGCTCTTGCACCAGGTACAGGAACTTGTCTTTATCAGAGAAGGAGCCGCCGCGGTCCGCAGCACCAGGGTACTCCCAATCGAGGTCCAAACCGTCGAAGTCGTATTTCTTGAGGAAGTCTGTTGATAGGTGAATAAATATGTGATTAAGGCCCTAATCAAAGTAGCAGTAGTAGTTGACAATTGTGCGCATTGCTTCTTTAAGTTCTCAGCTACGGGCACGAAAGTTTCCCGGCGCAGCAAATGGTTTTCTAGTTCATTGCGCGTTAAACTATTGTAGTCTTAAGTCAACGGTAGTAAAAGTACGCAATGAACAGTGAAACCGCACGCCGCGCCGCATACCGCCCCTAATTACGTTTTATCAGTGCGAAGGCAGCGTTTTAGTTGCATTACGTGCCTGCTAAGCTCTACGTTCTGATATGCATGCTACTAATAATTCACGTTCAATTTTTTTTAAATTTTTATCCTAGTACAATATGGAAAGCGCAAAAAAAATTTAACATTTAAAAAAACATTGATTTTTGTTTTTCAACACAAAAAGATTTTTCATGGACTGTTCATACTTTTCATTTCATAAATTAAGTCGGGCATATTTTACTGGCACTCGTGTCGTATCCACCCTAACACTCAGCTGAACGAGCAATTAAATGCATGCTCTAACTATGTGTAGTAAAAAATGCTATAGCAAATGTTTTATGTTGCCTAATAACTGCATTATTATTATGTATTGTTATGCATTATGATGTCAAACCTTTTCAGTAGGTAGAAACAACAAAATTCAAATCTACGAGTATAAATAATACCGTCAAAAGTTGACGACAATGCTATATACCATAGGATCAAACAAAGCAAATAAACCCGTTTGACTTACTGCCAACGAATTAAGATCTTTTATTTATTTAGCTTTAAACTGTCTGATGTATAAACATTTTATTAATCTATATCGCTTAACAACTTTTAGCATTTAATAATATTTTTTTCTCTACCTGCAGCCGCAAATTTTGGTTTTTCTAGATTTTAGATACACGATACTAATGGTTACGCGGTATTGCACTATCACCGACGATAATTATGTCTCATACTCCTCGTCTTTTAATAAATTGCATTCTCATTCAAATTTCATCTTTATGAGCTTTGTAATAAGATGCGGGAAGCAGGAAGATGAATAATGCCCGGTACTAAGTACAGTCACGTAGCAATGCAAATAAATGCAAGCCTTTTTCCCATGTCAATGCCTTTGTCGTAAATTAAATGATTAATGTATGTGTTAAAATTTTAAATATGCATTATTTTTTATTTATAATGAAAATGTTTTAGTTCATTTGTGTAATTAACACAAGGTTATACATCACTTCCGGTTATTTATGACTACTGCTAACCGCCTATTTGGTCGAGAGGTCCCGGGTTCGATTCTCGAGTGATTCGGGTGCCGATGACGGGTACATACTGGTTTCGTTGGTATTATTAGCCTGTCTGTCTTATAGTTATCATTTATTATTATATCGCTAACAACTTTCAACTTGATTATCGATCGACCAAAAAAAAGAATTCATAAACATCTAAAATGTCACTGTCGTAAATTTTAACACGACAAGCGTACAATCGTCCCCTCTGTCAGATATAATTGGACGATTTTGTCATAAAAAAAATTACATTCAAATTAGTAGCAGACGCGCTGGCCTGCCAACGTTTGTTTAATATTCCACGCCCATACCACCCCATACGTCCAATTTTGAACAAATGCCAAATAATCAAAGGTGGAATCACTGCTGCCGATGTTAGCATCGAAATGAAACAATTTATTTCATTAATAAAAACGTGACAGAATATCGTTACGATCTATGTTCCATTTTTGAATTTGGAGTCATGAAGTACAAAATAAGAATAATATAATATTTTGTGCATGAATTTAGCTATTACTTTTTTAATAACGATGTTTTATTTTTTTATTTGAAACAAAACACATTATTTTTTTAAATCCCTTTGTATTTAACGTTATCTAAGTTTGTTGTGGTCTCGGTCGCAGAATTATTGTTTTTGCAAGAGACAGATTAGATATAGAACTATTCGTACAAAATACATCGTAATAAATAGAAAGATTTCCTCCTTTTCCACGTTAATGATGTCAAAGGTTTTTTTTTCTTTCCTCCTTGCGTAAGAAAGTTATGCTCTTTAGATTATTTTGTTTCCGTATATGGTGCTAGTTTTTTAATTAATGTAATAACAATTACAATTCTATGTAACATGTAATTGTACCTGTTTATGTAATGTTACATTGTGCTCATAGTTTTACCTTTTCTAGATGTGCATCAGTTTGTTTTTATGTAACATGTATACTATATTACAAGCCTATTAGTAACAAAATGCCTAGGTAACGTACAGAATCTCACGTAAAATGCTTTAACAGTCGCAATATTTATCACCTAAACATCACACTTTTTGACAACACGTAGGAACCCAAATAAAGTTATAATCAAATAAACCTCACAAGCATCTATCCATTCTCCTTTATTTATCCCGTTCCGACCATCCATCTCAGGGGCCAAACTGAAAATCAGCGCTGAGCTCAGCACATTGCTGAGACGGTACCCTTTGCTTACAAATACACAATATTTTTAGTTATAACTATTTAAGTTTAGTTTTAAAAAAAACTGAAGATCTGAAGTTGTGATTTTTGTTCAATAAAATATTTTTATGTTTTATCTTTATCTTTTTATCTTATCTAAATGTATACACGTAAAATAAATTTTGTAAATCTTAATTTATTTATGAAATTTTCGCTAATAAGCTTATTTAGGTGTGCATGTGTAATTAATAATATTTCTGACCTATGTTTTATTAAAGGTTTTGAGTGCGGCCTAGGTACCGTACCACAAAGGAAATTAAATAAAACATCATTATTTTTTATACGATTTCGACTTAATTACTGTATAGTTACTGTTATTATTATTGTTCCGTTCTAATTTAATAAATATTAGGTCCTTACTAGAGATGTAAAATGACTGAATCTGACCAGTCACGATTGTCAAAAACCGTATTTGACCGGTCATTTATTGTCAAATTCAATCAAATTGACTTAAACATATTAATATTTCTAACTGTTAAAATGACTAAATACAGGGTGTTTGGAAGGTCGGTGCAAAGCCTTAAGAGGATGTTAGTATGGTCCATCTAGAACATTTTGAGCCACACTTGTTTTAGACCAAGTCTGTTATTATTATTATTTTTTGTTGACCTGCGATTTTAGTGCCAAAAATCCAAAATTTGCTAATTAATTGCTAACAACATTCAGTTTAAGTTAAAATGTCTATTTTTTACAATTTATTTTGTTAGTGTAATGTGTCCCTAATCGTATCGAAGCATTTTTGAAGCACCATTGTTACCAAAAAATAAAGTTACAGGCCATTCAAAAGTGATAGAAAGTTTGGAAAAATAATTTTTCGACTTTAAATGTTAATTTAAAAAATAAAGAAAATAGCTGCAGATGTTCAAACACATTTAAAAACATGCTAGGTTAATGCCCTTTCTTTTGAGATATCACTTACGCAGATATCATACCATTTCTTGAAATTATGGTGCTTAAACCAGTTAAGAGTGATAATATCGATTTTTAAGAAGATTAAAAAAACATCATTTTTGGTGATCTAACTCTCTAGCCTTCCCGGTAGCATAGCGGTCAGTGCAGCCGCCCAGATTGCGGAAGACCCAGGTTCGATTCCTGGCTGGGTCGGGTAGGCGTTTAATTTTTTCACTGTATTTTGTAAATTTTTAATGAGCTAACTTTAATTTTCATGTTCAAAATGTCGTCTACCATTACGAATACATGCTCGAGCACGTTTTCTGACTTCAGTCATGCTGATTTTTAGCATTATTTCTTGTTTCATCCGTTCAAACAGAATGGATTCTCTCCAATAAGTCCTCCTTCGTAGAAATTTCCGTCATGTAGACAAGTTCCTTTGCCCGTCCTCATACAAAAAAATCTACCGGGGTTAAGTCGGGCGATCTTGAGGGCCAAGGAATTGGCTCATCTCTGCCGATCCAGCTCTCTGGAAAACAATTATTGAGGTGTTCTCGTACTGTTAAGGTCCAATGCGTTTCATAAAGGAGGGTTGGTCAACCCTCCTTCATGAAGCGGAAATACCAATACTGGATACTGACAGGAGAATCATGTTCCAACAAGATGGATGCCCAGCGCATTGGACTTAACTGTACGAGAATACCTCAATAATTGTGTTCCAGAGAGCTGGATCGGAAGAGATGGGCCAATTCCTTGGCCCGCAAGATCGCCTGACTTAACCCCGGTAGATTTTTTTGTATGGGGACGGGCAAAGGAACTTGTCTACACGACGGAAATTTCTGGAAAGGATGACTTATTGGAGAGAATCCATTCTGCGTTTGAACGGACGAAACAAGAAATGATGCTAAAAATCAGCATGACTGAAGTCAGAAAACGTGCTCGAGCATGTATTCGTAATGGTGGACGACATTTTGAACATGAAAATTAAAGTTAAATCACCAAAAATGAAGTTTTTTTAATTATCTTAAAAATTGATATTATCACTCTTAACTGGTTTAAGCACCATAATTTCAAGAAATGGTATGATATCTGCATAAGTGATATCTCAAAAGAAAGGGCATTAACCTAGCATGTTTTTAAATGTGTTTGAACATCTGCAGCTATTTTCTTTATTTTTTAAATTGACATTTAAAGTCGAAAAATTATTTTTTGCAAACTTTCTATCACTTTTGAATGGCCTGTAACTTTATTTTTTGGTGACAATGGTGCTTCAAAAATGCTTCGATACGATTAGGGACACATTACACTAACAAAATAAATTGTAAAAAATAGACATTTTAACTTAAACTGAATGTTGTTAGCAATTAATTAGCAAATTTTGGATTTTTGGCACTAAAATCGCAGGTCAACAAAAAATAATAATAATAACAGACTTGGTCTAAGACAAGTGTGGCTCAAAATGTTCTAGATGGACCATACTAACATCCCCTTAAGGCTTTGCACCGAGCTTCCAAACACCCTGTATAACTAGTGACAACTATTAAATACGATCAATAGAATGTGTAGCACATATAATGATTTGGTTAACGAGCCTAGGTTTGCGAACATAGACATAATTTTCGGATAGTTATTTAAAACTTAAACGCAAGCTTTTAAGACCTTAACACTTTTTAATTTTATTTTATTTTATATACTTATATATATTTTTTTGGTGTTAAAATTTTATATTTTTATTGTTATTTGTAAAATTCCATTGTATACGAAACTGGTTTATGTTTTATTTTTAGAACGTCATTTAGAATTTGTTTGGTTTTGTTTTTAGCTTCATATGTTTTTTGTAAATGCTGTGTATGCCTGTCATAAATGTCATACATATCTTATTACTACAAACATCTAATTTTAATCAAAAATATGTGAACATTGTTGGTGTACATCAAAATAAATAAATTTACATTACTGCCAATTCCGCCAACATCGCACGATTTCAGTTTATTTAAAAAAAACAAAATTGTTATTCTGTGTTCATGGAGGAGTACGTTTCTATGATGTTTATGTCACGTTTCCAAAATAAGTAGTATATTTAAGTATTTATAAGCTAAAGAAAATTCAATTTACTCTTTGTTTACTCATAATGCGGTCGGTGGTGCAAGTCGTGACAAGTATCAACTGCGCGTGACGCGATGTTATAAAAAGAATTTGAAACCTAAATCTAGCTAAACGCTTTTTTACATTTTTATTCAAAATAAATATTAAAAAACACTAAAGATCATATTGACCATATATGACCCTTTTTGACAGTAAATGACCGTTTTTGACCAATTTGACCGTAATTGACAGTCAGTAAAATTCAGTCACTTTGGTCATTTTCATCTCTAGTCCTTACCTATGAAATTGACGTTTTGTATGAAGCTTTTTTTATAAAATTTTATTTTTCATACTAACGTTTTTTTAATTTTCTTAGCATCTATTTATGTTAACACTATAAAAAATTGTAGAGTAGTGTGTTTGTTTCACTAGCTAAATATAGCAGACATTAAAAAGATAAAAAATCAAGTCCCTTCAAAGCTACAATGAAACAAAAAGACAATTCCGCAAACATAAAAAGTAGTCAATTTTAAAAAAAATTAGGCGATAAAGACACAAAAATAATAATCATTGTTAATACTGAAGCCTAAGTACAATGTCCTAATTAAAGGTGTATAATAATATTAATAACCGGTATTGACTTTTAGAACTTTTAGACCTTTTTTTAATAAGTGAGAAAAAAACGTCAATTTCATAGGTAAGGACCTAATAATAAGCTCAAGCAATATTCTATGTAAAAGCTCAAATGATAGCCTAAATTATATGTAATGCCAGGTAGTAATAAGTCATACACATATTGGAATGAAAAACTTTTAATGAATCAACTAAGTGTTTACATTATTATGCCATGCTGAGGGTCCTGATTGGCTCGTCACTCTGTTGTGTTTGTTATTTATTTATTTTTTGTTTTTCTGTTTTTGTATTTTGTCTTTTTTTTTAAATATTATTTTATCTTTTTTTTAAACGTGAGAGTCAATAAATGTTTTTTCTTTTCTTTTTTTTTCTTTTCTTTCATTTCCATGCTGGCCTGGGAGTCCCGTCCCGCGCTGGTCAGGGACGTGAAAATTATGTATCAGATGCCTTATTCCCCGTGCATGTCGTAAGAGCCGTCTAAGGGACAAGGGTTCCAAGACGCTCGCATATCAGGCGATCGCCTAGCAACCAATCACTGATGATATCATTCCACCTTGAAACCATACTTTAATTATGCATAATGTAGCGTCGAGGTCACTAACGACGAGTTAACTCAAAATTGGTGATGTTGATGCTCTCTCTACTCCTTTTTGGGAAAAGGTTGTGAAAGTATATATGTAATATACATACTAGTGGTCACCCAGTGGTCGAAATTCGACCGTTATTTTATTAAGGCTGCATGGATTGTATCCATAGCAATGAAAAATTTAAAAAAATATAATGTGAGTTGGATTGGCATTGACAGATTTCGGCCGCTCCTCTTCCATTTTTGAAATTTTTGAAAAGAGTTTATTATACGTGTGTCAAATATACATAATTATGCGTGTGTGTCAAATACTTGGTAGTGTGTATAATGTTTGTTTTATTGATTTAATGTTTTTTTATGCATAATTAAAAAAAACATATTTATTCGGTTAACCTTCTCTAATATAAACTATAAGTGTGCGAAATTTCATACTCCTCCGTCCGCGCAATTTTCGTAAAAAAGGGGTTTTTTGAAATTTTATTTGACCGCGCATCACGTGAAACTGGCTGAACGGATTTGGATGAAACATTGCACATAGACAGACCATGACCAGGACTAGAATAAAGAATACTTTTTATTCCGGTAACAGGTTCCTGTGGGATAGTGTAGTCTTCGCAAACGAAGTCGCGGGCGACAACTAGTACCTACAATATGATTTTATACTGACGTTTCAAAACCCTTTACAAGATCGGTAGTCGCAAGCAGACATCCTCTGTGAATGTGTGTTCGCGTAAACTTTAATAAACAATATCAAACGAAATTCAAATGTATTGCAGGGCAGCTGTGTTAAATGTGACACTCTGTTGTTGTTACATGTTACATAATGACAGGGAAGTTCTAGTTCTAACCAAGAGGCGCTAGTTGCAGACCTAGACCTATTAACTTTAAAGTAAGGGCTTGGTTGAGGCGAAATTGGTAGGCGGCTAGCGCGACAAAGATTTTTAATCAAGAAAGGAAACAAGCTACCTGCTATTTGTTCAGTTTAGAGATTCGTGTTGGTTGTATTCAGATCAGAGTCAAGATTAGGGTGTTATATCGACAAAAGCCTGAGTGAAGTTTAAATTTTTCAAGCAATTGGTGGAATTGTGCCAGGGAAGGTCGTACCCTCTTACAAATAAACTGAACAAAACTGAGTTAGCTTGGGATATATATTCAGTGTTTTGTCTCTCTTCATACAATTCAAAATTATATTTGAGGGACATATACAAAAGACTGAAAAACTACTCCAAGTTTAAGCTCTGTTCATTTCATTGATTCATTCTTCTCGTTAACTAATAGCTTCCTGCGATAGACATCACCAAGGAAAGGAGGGATGTGAAAAAGGTCTTCTCCTAGATGTGACACATTTAATAGTCAATCCAAAAAAGTACTTACCAACAACACTTCTCACGAAGGCCATTCTCGAGTTCTTCTGCGCTACCATTTGGGAGTACTTAGAGCCGCCTTCAGCCCATCCCCCAACTGCTACCATGAGCTTCACCGTTGGGTGCGACGAACGTATTGCGGTGAAGTTCTTGAAACCACTCTTCTCTACATCCAACTGAAAGAGCAGAAAAGTTTAATAAAAATGTTCGTGTTTTATTTTAATATTGAGAAAACATTTAAAAATAAACAAGGGTGACGTTAAAATAAAACAATCGAAGGTTATAGAAAAAAGGTTGTCTGTCTCTGTATATCAAAAAATTAAGAACAATTTGTTAGTTCGCTTTGTATATTTGTTTACTTTAAGACGTTTTAACATGAGTGAATGTTTTAGTGCACATAAAATACATATCTATCTTATTAGTTGTTTTTACTATTGAGATTCTCCTACTTAAAAATTCACGGCAAAACATCGCGTAAAGAATCACGAAACATTTAGGCGCTACTACCATCAAGGTAATAACGCTACGCGCAAACTCGTGATGAAATATTTTTTTTAATTGTTCGTGATTCAAGTTATAATAATATAATAAAGCTGAAGAGTTTGTTTTTTTTTGTTTAAACGCGCTAATTTCTAGAACTACAAGTCGCATTTCAAAAATTTTTTTTGCATTTGAGAGCCTAATTTTTGTGGAAGGCTCTCTATACCTATGCTATTTAAATGATTGATATTAATAACAAAACACAAATGTTGAAAAAATTTCCACGAGCAGGATTTTAACCTACACCCTTCTGATATACCTGGTCAGGTGCTCTTACTCTTTTACTTTGAAAGCTAAAGGCGCCCATTCAATGTCAATAACTACCGTCATTAACATCCGATCATAATATTTTGACAAATACTAAAGATCAGATAAGAAGTAGGCAAGAGCACCTGACCCGGTATGTCAGAAGGGTGCAGGTTCAAATCCTGCACGTGGATTTTTTTTCAACATTTGTGTTTTTGTAATTTGTTAGCAACAAAATTTGCGTTAAAAATTATATAAACAAAATAAAAACATTTGATATTAATAATCCAAAAATTGCTGTTGATGCAACCGCGGGGCACAGCTAGTGGTGAATAAAGCTCGCACTCGGCACCCTGGTAGTCAGTCACGTAATCTATTTGAATGGTAGAATGAGGAAGTTCAGCTAAAAATACCCCAGTCAAAATACCTCAGGATCGATGACGAGAACCTCATGCGATTTCTCGGTGACGCCGATGAAGGAGTATATGATGTGCGTGCACATGTCCACAGGAATATCCTCGATGCCATACTTCCCCACCCCTGGGCGGTATACAGCCCAGTTGCTGAAGTAGCATACTATGCGCGCTTTGCTATCCGCTGCAAAGAAATTACATTTCATAAAGCAATACAGTTATAATATGTTTGTTGGAAAAGTTAGGGAAGACACTGTGGAATATACCACAGTTTTACTTTCACAGGCTGCAAGGAATTCACTTTTACTGTGTATATTGCTGTTGTGATGAATAAAGATATATTATTAATCAAGTCATCATCATTAATAATCTTAAGCTTTCTCATATGGACATGAGGATATTTGGTGACCGTTTGGCGAGTTGCATCTAATTAGAGGCTTCTTCACTTGCATAAAAGGATATTGGACTATTTGGAGAATTTTAACAAATTCCTTCTTATATTAATTAATTAATTACAGTACAGATATAATAAGGTTATCGTCACCATCAACGTCACCTCGCACAGGCCCTGCCAGAATACCAGCGCCGTTGCGATGAGTCTTTCTCACACCGTAGCGGCATATGCTGAGGTAGGGTCCTGATTGGCTCGTCACACTGTTGTGTTTGCTATTTTTTTTTGTTTTTTTGTTTTTGTATTTCATGTCTTTTTTTATTCTTTTTTCTATTTTTAAACGTGAGAGTCAACAAATGCTTTTTCTTTCTTTTTTTCTTTAATGTCATTACTAATCTTAACCTTTCTCACATGGACAGTATGGACAAGACGAAATTGTTATTTTCCTTGAGTTTAAACTAATTCCATTTTATGACAATTGATGGTTTTTTTATATCTCACGGGTAAGCATTTGCCCTTCATTTTACCTAGTGGTAAACGATAATAGGCCCAAAGGTTAAAGCGCACTTCACCCGGAATTCTCGTCTTCTGAAGCACTGGCTATCTTATCTCTAGCTGCCGGCACACAACAATGCTACAAACATTGATGATCTAATAGTGGTTAAAACTGTTTTAGACCCAGAGGTCCCGTTCGATTTCCAGCGAGGACTATGTGATTGTGTACTGGGTTTGGTTGGTGGTAGGGCTTGTTTGTCCGCCTGGCTAGGTACCACGATCTTATCTAAATATTAGGCTTAGCCAAAGTAACATCAGGAAAACGATAGCGAAGTTTGACCACGTAATTTATCGCGGCTTATGTCAATCTCATACATTTTATTATTTTCGAACTTCGCTGTCGTTTTCTTAATGTTACTTTGGCTACCGTCATGTCGCCATAACATAAATGTTATTAACATTGTTGTGTTCCGGTAGCTAGAGATAAGATAGCCAGTGCCTTAGTAGTTGAGGATTCCCGGTAAAGTGCGTTTTCGTCTTCGGCCTTATCGTCACTTAACATCAGGTGAGATGAAAGTCAAGTGCTCAACCATAGGTAATAAAAATAAAAAATAAATCTGAAATCAAGCTCACTTATAAACATTGCCTACTTAACAAGAAAGTGGGACAGGTTTATTCAGTGTAAGCGCAATAACAGTGGTTGGCTAACGGTAGCTAATGAGACACAGCAAATTTCAAGTGATTGCTTAGCTGCAGTTCATAAGCTTAAGTTAAGTTAAAAGAGTGTTTTTGATTGAATCTTTAAAATATTTTAATGTATACTACACTTAATAACCAACGGTCATAATCAATTCGAGCGCCCATGTAAACCAACCACAATATTACACTCACACGCACTTATACACATCGACACAATACAACACACCTATTCTGTAAGTTATCATTCGACAAAATTTCATCTACTTACCTTTTTTTTCTTTTTAGACTACCATTTGATTTTTAGTAGCATAATATGTTTCTATAATTGGCTTATGTTTAAGTAACATCTTCTGTACCTTGTGTTTAGTTAAATGCTGTTGAAACATTGTTGAATAAATAAATAAATAAATAAAACACAAACAAGGAATGGAAACACTCAAATAATTGTTTGAAATACAAATTGGACATCGTGATTGACAATTTGTCATTTTGATTAATCGTTTTGTAGTCTAAAAAGGACATTACTTTTTCTAAATGTATTTGTATATAAATTCTTTTTATAATAATAATCATATTTAATTTACAACTTACATTCGGCGGTAATGCCGACCGCTAGGACGGCCAACGTCGCAAGTAAAAAACGCATTTTGTACCTGAAACAATAAAGAGAAATATAAGTCACGGGCTATGAGTTTTACCTAAGACATTCTCTATTTTTAACCGACAAAAGAAGGAGGTTCTATGTTCCACTGTATGTATTTTTTTTATGTATGTTCATCGAACAGTTTTGAAAATCGGTTCTTATTGACAGATATCAATTATGGACCGATTTTCAAAATTCTTTTTTTTTATACAATTCTGATAGACTATGAAACTATAAAACAAATCAGAATAATAAGTCTTTAGAATTTAAATTCATTATGAAGGCGGTGACCTAAAGTTTTTGTGATAATTGGCTTAATATAAATACCTACATAAAAATCTTATGTGCATACATTTTATGTTCATACATTTTATATAGGTACAGATAGCATACTTGTAGAATAGTTTCGCTTCATAGGTATGCTATCAGTAGTACATTCTTAGATGTTATTAACATTGTAAATTAGTTCTTACTTAGCGATTAAATATTCGGCGCGGCGGGCGTTACCATATTCATTGCGTTTTATCTATTACCGTTGACTAAGATGTTTGTTTCCAATACGCAATGAACAGTAAATTCGCTTGCCACGTCGCGAACCGCTATTACTCGTTGCTGAGGCTTAACGGTAACATCGCTCTACTTGCCTTGTAACCAGTGACCTGGTGACACTGCTTATTGTCAACACTACTTGTCTTTTTGTAGATTGCTCGCTCTAAATGCCAACTATCGAAAGTAGCCTAGCAAGACTTATCAACTGTATATCTCCTTTTAAAATAGATCATGATCTCGATTGCGAACTCCACAAATTGAAATTAGACACTTTATACGCATTCACTCGCGTTTATTGTACATTTCTTGACGTTTCTGACGTAGCGCCGATAATTTACAGGATGAAATGTTGGACGTCTCATAATTAATTTGTAACTTGCTACCTTCAGCTGTTTTTAATCAGGGGTATTTTGTAGATCTTTCTAGTTTTGTACAGCTTCGCTCGAGATACCTACTTATTTTTGGAGTCACAGTCATATATTAGGTCCTTACCTATGAAATTGACGTTTTGTATGAAGATTTTTTATACAATTATATTTTTCATACTAACGTTTTTTTTAATTTTCTTAGTATCTATTTATGTTAACACTATAAAAATTGTAGAGTAGTGTGTTTGTCACTAGCTAAATATAGCAGACATTAAAAAGAAAAAAAATCAAGACCCTTCAAAGCTACAATGAAACAAAAGGTCAATTCCGCGAACGAAAAAAAAGTCAATTTAAAAAAAATTGGTTGATAAAGACACAAAATGAATAGTCATTGTTATTACTGAAGCCTAAGTAACATAGTCCTAATTAGGTGTCTAATAATATTATCAACTAGTATTGACTTTTAGGAGTAATACACCTATTAATAAGTGAGGAGAAAAGTGTGGCTCATTTTGGCACGGCCACCAACCCGAAATCTGAGTTTACAGGTAATTAGTGGACTAATTGGGAATTAGTGGATAAATCTCAGAATTAGTGGGGTCATGGTTCAAAAGTTATAAGGGATACAAGGTGGCCGTGCCAAAATGAGGCTCATTTTAGCACGGCCACCTTGTATCTCTGAAACCACGGGTCGTAGCGAAGATCTGATTACACCAATAATTAGTGGATAATTAGTGGGAATTAGTGGATAAATCTTAGAATTAGTGGGGCCATGGTTCAAAAGTTATAAGGGATACAAGGTGGCCGTGCCAAAATGAGGCTCATTTTGGCACGGCCACCTTGTATCTCTGAAACCACGGGTCGTAGCGAAGATCTGATTACACCAATAATTAGTGGATAATTAGTGGGAATTAGTGGATAAATCTTAGAATTAGTGGGGCCATGGTTCAAAAGTTATAAGGGATACAAGGTGGCCGTGCCAAAATGAGGCTCATTTTGGCACGGCCACCTTGTATCTCTGAAACCACGGGTCGTAGCGAAGATCTGATTACACCAATAATTAGTGGATAATTAGTGGGAATTAGTGGATAAATCTTAGAATTAGTGGGGCCATGGTTCAAAAGTTATAAGGGATACAAGGTGGCCGTGCCAAAATGAGCGCTCATTTTGGCACGGCCACCTTGTATCTCTGAACCCACGGGTCGTAGCGAAGATCTGATTACACCAATAATTAGTGGATAATTAGTGGGAATTAGTGGATAAATCTCAGAATTAGTGGGGCCATGGTTCAAAAGTTATAGCAACTTCTTTTTTCCATACAAAAACAACATGTGCAGTCGCGCACATAAGCATTTAGTTATTACTTGAATTTATTGTCATACAACATTGATCATTCAGTTGTAGACTATAAAGGTTATTTTGGCAATGAAATTAACGGATTCAGCGCCATCTGTTACGTCTTTGAAAAAGTAGAAGTGCAACGAAGTGCATTGTTTTGATTGCTTTATCTGTGTATGAGGTATTGTGAACCTTGTGCTGTACGAAATACAGACGTTCACACTTGTGTAAACATGTAGTTTTTTTTGTTAAGTTGTGGTAAAGTACTTTGTTTTAAAAGATGAATAAAGACTACTCAGTGGATAAATATTAGTTCGTACAAAAGTTTGTCTAGGTGCAATTTTATTATGATTGTGGACACTATCCTAAATTTTGTGTGAATTTGAATGAATATGTAGGTACAACAAGGTGTTGCCAGGTCACTTTTGCCACCTCTGAATAATAATAATAGTAGTTGCCACATATATTAAATACCTAATCAAAAAAAAATGTGAACTTAATTAAATAAATAGATAGTACTTAATATAAGTAAGTAGTTAATATAGGCGTAACAGAATACAGTCAAAGCACCAAACAGAATAAAAACACGAATACATGAGTCGGTGCCAGCATATCATGAATTAGTTTTAGATTACTAGCACTGACTACAAAAATTACTGATTATTGTAAATATTGGAATCGTGTAGGTATGTAAGTTAAGTAAATGATTTCTAACATCTTAATTACATTTTTAAAAGCTGTTTTTTAAAATTTTATTTTAAATTTTGCTTTTTAGTGTAATGGGGGAATTTTTGATACTTATCTATTAAACATTAATTTATTTTTTATTTTTTAATGGCCCACTCGCCATTAGAACAGCGCTCAATCATAAAGCTACGATATAAAGAATTATACCGTTGAGGAGTTTTAGGTACCCTCCATCACCAGCTAATCAACATGGGAAGATGACTATCAATTAGACGCAAATAGGTACTTTAATATCATTAGAAAAAAAATAAGTAACGCGTTGTGTGTGCCTACAAATAAAGGTTCGGCAGACTAAAGAACATAAGTCGAACGATTATGTATGCATATAATCGTTTGACTTATGTGCTTTTCATCATCATCAGATCGTGACTTGGTGACAATGAGACCACCTCGGTAATGGAATTAAAAGAATTTTGAAAATCGGTCTACAATTGATGGAGATATCTAGTTTATCTACATACAATAGTAAAAAAGAACCTCATCTTTTCTTTGAAGTCGGTTAATAATTAAATTGTAAAGCATTCAAATGAGCCTTTTTATATTTTTAAAGAAATGCATTTATATACTAACTAGTTTGTTTTTTTTGGTTCCCGACATTAAATTAATGTCATGTACAATTATATCCATACCGATTCTCTCTCTCATTTACTTAATTGCACTCTATATACCTAGATTCTTACTTAGACTCTTTATACCTTTCAATTTTAAATTGTTAATTCAAATTATCAATTAGCTTCATGTACGCGATTGTACATCTACTATGGGAAAATGAAAAATCGATATAACTTTTCATGGAAGCTCCCACTAATTCTGAGATTTATCCACTAATTCCCACTAATTATCCACTAATTATTGGTGTAATCAGATCTTCGCTACGACCCGTGGTTTCAGAGATACAAGGTGGCCGTGCCAAAATGAGCCTCATTTTGGCACGGCCACCTTGTATCCCTTATAACTTTTGAACCATGGCCCCACTAATTCTGAGATTTATCCACTAATTCCCACTAATTATCTACTAATTATCTGTAAACTCAGATTTCGAGTTGGTGATGGTGGCCGTGCCAAAATGAGCCACACGGAGAAAACGTCAATTTCATAGGTAAGGACCTATTACTTCGTAGTACCTAGGTCGGCATGATGGCCAAACCATTTTACGTTGATAAGTACTACATAGGCAACGTTAGTAATATAATTAAGTATTCAATATTTGTTAGTGTACGCAAATATAAGGCATATTTGCGTTTAATAACATCAAAATAGCAAGCAGTTATTGGCTATTTGTGGATCATATTAATTGCAATGGCTTAGTTCGTGTAAAGTGCGTTCAATACACTAAAAGTCGCCCTGACAATGTAAGCAAAGTTTATAGATTTTCCAGCCGATAACAGTGTTACAAAGTGGGGGTCTACTATGTTCTGTTATTCCAATTCGAAGTTAGCCTAGTATTATCCCGGTTTAGGATCAGTCGATGTTGAACCTACCTTAATTGGAAATTGATCATGGCAGACTCATCAAATAATTGTTAAACCAGGTTTTCACCATTGGTGCCTATTCATCATCACCATCATCATCATCATCATCATCTTAGCCAAAAGACGTCCACTGCTGGACAAAGGCCTCCCCCAAGGATCTCCACAACAACCAGTTTTGTGCTGCTCGCATCCAGCGGCTTCCCGCGACCTTCACCAGATCGTTGGTCCGCCTTGTTGGAGGTCTACCCACACTGCGCTTTCCGGTACGCGGTCGCCACTCAAGAACTGTTCCACCCCAGCGGCCATCAGTCCTGCGAGCAAGGTGCCCTGACCACTGCTACTTGAGCTTAGCAACTCTTCGGGCTATGTCGGTAAACTTTGTTTTTCTGCGGATCTCCTCATTTTTGATTCGATCACGCAACCCCGAGCATAGCCCTCTCCATTGTTCTTTGAGTGACCTTGAGCCTTCTGATAAGGCCCATAGTAAGCGACCCCGTCTCAGTCCTGTAAGTCATCACTGGCAACACACGCTGGTCAAAGACTTTCGTCTTGAGACACTGCGGTATATTGGACGAGAAGGTATTTCGTAGCTTATCGAATGCTGCCCAGCCTAATTGGATTCGACAATTGACCTCTTTACTGAAGTTAGATCTACCTAGCTGGACGATTTGTCCTAGGTTCAAACAAGCATCTAATTATTTATTTCTAGGAGTGAAAGTCCTTACCATATTTACCCACTAAAGAAGAGCAGAACAACAAATCTGATAAAAAATCCAAGCTACAAGATTTTTATTGGGTTTCATCGACAGTTTTCATGGAACTCTATGACAATGTTACTGAGGGTAGGTATACTATAATTTAATGTTGTTAAGTCATAATTGTCTAGCGTATGCATTCAGGTGAGGCAGGAGTGGTTGATTATTATACTGTTTCTGGATTGTGGTTAAACGTTTATAAGTACTGCAATCAACCTCAGGGTAAAAAGTAGAATTTGAGGCATTCGGATATCCTCCAATATATTCATAAGAGAGGAGCTTGATTGCGCAGTGGTTAACGCGCCCGGTCTGCGAGTGCTGAGGTTAAGCAACTTTCGCAAAGGCCGGTCATCGGATGGGTGACCAAAAGTTTAAGCTTAGCTAAGTTTAAGTTTAAAGCTTCGGAAGGCACGTAAAGCCGTTGGTCCCAGCTGCATTAGCAGTCGTTAACAACCACCAATCCGCACTGGGCCCGCGTGGTGGGTTATGGCCCGCCCTCCCTATCCATCCATAGGAAAGGCTCGTGCCCCAGCAGTGGGGAAATGATATTTATAAAAAAAACATTTTTCTCATGTTCGTTTCTGATTCAATGAAAATTCACGAAGCACGTACCAGAGTAGTATCATTTATCTTTCCTTCCACGTAAATATCATTGGCATTCGAACACAATAAGATGTAGTTCCGATAAACAGTCAAGTATCGCTAAACACATTACGATAAGCTCTCGCGATATTATAATATTTAGTAGACACAAAAGCGAAGCGTTTCTCCCTTCGTCGAATATTGGTATTCAGAAATACCAGGCATTATTATGGAAGACGTTATGGTGCTGCGCAATATTGGATTGATCCTAAATATGTCAGTTAACGATCGCTGATATCATCGTTTTTTTTTTCTTCTCTTTTATTAAAATATTATTTTGCAAACGCGACAATAACAAAAACGGGAAATGACTTGATAATTAGTGTTCCTTTGTTGATAAGTTTATAGGCGTAGCGGCATGCTAATTCTTGATGTTACTTTATCAGATGGTTGACTATATTAAAATGTCTCAAATAATATGCTTTGGAATTCCATAGGTATTGTAAGCAAAGAGATCGCGGTTCATCCCAAACGAAGGTAACGACGGTCACCCTCAATAAAAAAATGAACAACAGCACATAAAGATGTGCTGTTGTTCATTTTTTTTATTGAGGGCGAGGATGCTGATGGCCTCCTTTTCAGAGTCCGGTGACTCTGAAAAGGAGGCCATCAGCATCCTCCCTTTTATGGGGGCGGCGAGAAACTTAAAGGGTTCCTCTAGCGGTGTGAAACAAAGCACCGTCAAAGGTTTGCCACATGAAACGGCATCATGCACTAGTACCCTACTAGATTCTCCGAGGAGTTCTGTTGGATCAGGGCGTGGAACAACCAGAGGGCGCCTCTAAAGGCTTAGAACCTTTGCTCGGGTAGACTGGGTCGTGGGGGTGGAAAGCTGAGTTTACGTGAAACCTGGGACCTAAGCCCATCAGAGGGACGTGTACAATGTGATGTTGATGATTATGATTCCCTTTATCAATGAAATTGTCAATTCAACTCTAAATGGTCAATTGAAGAAACCAGATCAATTCGTGACCAACTATAGTTGTGTTGTAAATTCTACTAAAAGTTTATAGTTAAAATAAATAAACAAAGCTTCTGTTCATTGAACTCCATTGTTTAAAAATTATATGAATATTCAATCTAAAATAGGACAGTTCACCCATGCGTGTAGAAAAAACAAGTGAAATAAAACACAAAACAAGAAAGTTTGAAAACAACTGTCATTTCCGAAAGACTTATTTAGGACGTTATAATATTTACACCGGCCAAGCAACGACAAACAATTTTTTCTTCTTCTGTACCTTCACAATGACTCGGTTTTCAATTCGAAATCTTTTGAATTGGTGATTGACTTTCGTATCGCAGATATTCTACCGGTTTATGTTTTGTCCTTTTTAAAGGACAAAAAAACGACATTTTATTTTGACATTAATAACTATATTTTGCACTGGGAATTTCGATTTTTATTTTCAAAAGCTTATTGTCAATGCGCTATTAACACAATGCTGCTTCGAAAGGCAATTTAGCCATTGGTTCCGGCTGCATTAGCAGTCGTTAACATCACCGCACCGCACGCACTGGGCCCGCGTGGTGGATGGGCCATTCCATCTCTATGGATTTCCATCCATAGAGATGGAATGAATCCATGGAGGCAGTGAAGACATATAAAAATGAGTTAGTGATGGACACATTTATATCGACTGATATAAATGTGTTCATCATCAGCTCATTTTCCTGGTGAACCCAAGAGAGCAATTATGCTTGTGTGTTATCCATAGAACGGAGTCTACGTAGTCTGAACTCCTGTCTCCTTTTGCTTTGTTAGTTTAAGTTCATTATCTAAAGATTTTGTAATTTGGGAATAAAAAAATTCTATTGTTTTTTAATTTAAAAGATATAGGATTGAACTACGATTTCCCGCCTTAAACCCGAGCATAGGATAAATGCTCTTCTGCTAGCGAACCTTCAGTTTGGTTAAGCGTTTCATTGCTCCGATTTATTTCAGAACCCCAATCGTAAATCGCCCAAAGAGTGTGGACATCAAAAGATTATTGTATGAATGTAAACAAATTAATTTGTATCATCCCTCCGCTAGGGTCACCCTTTTAGGAACAAAGGAGTCATAATTCATAATTATTTACTTACCCTAATCTAATGCTATTGGGTTCGCTACCAAAACAGTAGGAATAATATACATTATACGTTTTTGTGATATGCTGCAATATCAAATATTTCTGGAAGCCTTGAAATGCAACACAATGACGGCTATTTCTACTCCAGGATTGGACCTCTTGGAGAGCCCTGGTGCTGCTTTGGTGGTCATGACCAGGATGATAAAATCAGAATGAGCCTTATTACCTGTAGGTGATCTAATATTTTTTGTTTATGCAATACAGTTTTTAATAAACAAACAATTTTAAAGTGACTACTTCACAAGGACTTTAAATCTCGACTCTTTGCGAAAGGTTTTAGGTTCAAGTTGGGACTCGCATTATGTCAGCCCCCCTAGACAAGTGGCATAACGGTAATATTATAACTAATATTATAAATGCGAAAGTTTGTGTGTTTGTGTGTATATTTGTTGCATCTTCACGCTGCAACGGATGGATGGATTTGGATGAAATTCGTCATACAGATAGTTTATAACCTGGATTCGGCCGCTAGTAGAATATAAATTAAATATAACTTTTTGTGTGGTCGAAATTTGACCGTAATTTTATTAAGACTGCACGGATTGTATCCTAAGCAATGAAAAATTTAAAAAAATAGAATGTGAGTTTGGATTGGCATTTACAGATTTCGGTCGCTCCTCTTCCATTTTTGAAATTTTTGAAAAGAGTTTATATGCATGTGTGTCAAATACATGATAAGTAGTGTATGTAATGTTTGTTTTGTTGATTTAATGTATTTTTATGCATAATTTAAAAAAATATTAACATTCTGTACTCCTTCTCTATATAAACTATAAGTGTGCGTTTCATACTCCTCCGTCCGCGCAATTTTCGTAAAAAGAGGTGCAAAGTTTTTGCTTCACGTATTAATATATAGATTATTATTGTACGGAATTGATATAAGTCAACGATACGTATAAATGACGTTTATATCAATCCCATACAATAATCATTATATTTCATTTCTATTCTATTAGCGTTATGCCACTTGTCTAGGGGGCTGATGATCCTAGATGCAGTACTTTTTTAAGTTTTACACAATATTAAATTTTTAATAGTTTTTTTTTTCTTTATAGTGTAAATTAAAATGTAAATGCGACTAGAAATAATTGTATCTAGTTAAAGCTATAAAAGCACATGGAAGCCATTTCGTGTCTTCACTAAAGTTTATTTTTCAGTGAACCTGTAGCACGTATACATATACGTTGACTATTTGATATTCAAAAGCTTATTACAGTGCAGGAGTTGTATTAAAATTGTGACTTTTGGTTACTTCATTTTAAAAGTCGTGTGGTCGTGATTTGACAAAAATACGTACGAATGTTCCCAAACGACACTTTAACTACTTCTCTTCATTGCCAATCTTTAGTTTTACGAGAAAAGTTAACCATCAAAGCATACATCGGACCATTAAAATTGAAGTCATTGAACCTGCATTGATATTCCTACAGTGTTCCCTTAAATTACTTAGAGGCAATAAACTTACAAAGGGCTGGGTGAGTGCCACCAAGGGCGTGTTAACAACCATAGAGTGTAGACTATACTATACTCGTAAGCATTAAATGAGGACATACAATTTTATGAATTTCTCAGACAGCTTCCAATAACTTTATAAGGCTTGCTGTACATTTTTGATGAGCTCTTTTCATTTGTTTTCGTTTTACAAAACCTCTTTCGAATGGGCTTTTAAGTAGTAGCAAAATTGCTGACTTTCAAACTGTTATGGCACAAAGCACTCTTGTAGACCCGTCAGGCTATTGGTTCCGGTGGTTATAATAGGCCCACAGTGGACCTTATTATTATAAATAATGTAATCAAATGCACAAAACTTTTGTGAGTCCTCACGCGCACTTTAATATGTGTGTATTAATGAAGCAATTTCGTAGAACATCTTTTAAGTTGTATCAAAGGCTACAATTATTTCCTTCTGAGTGTTCTGTTGCCTGCAATAAAACAGGTGAACCTATAGCAGGCAACAGTGTAGCAAATGACAGTGCCTTTTGTTTTTCTACTATTGAATATTTAAATTATTTATTGTATTTAAGCAATAAAGATTTTTTTATTTTATTTTATTTTATAAGAGACTAATGACCATTCGCGACTTCGTTTACTTAATATTTATTTCCCCGTGAGGTAATCTTGGAAAATTTTATCTTATCTCTTATCTAGGTTATGAAAAAAACCTGCCTGAGAAAAAATTGAGCGTTTTAGCAGTTTGGGCTCTACGATACAGATCGTTCTTCAGTAAGGCTAGAAACTTCTCTTTTTATATTTAATGATGAAAGGTATATATGTTGATATATATGCTATGCTATGATTATATATATGCTATAGATATGCAAAGAGCGATTCCCCATCGAGTCATCGTCCGTTCACCGTCATTCGTTGCGAAACAATGGCACTCCGGGCTAATGTCAATAGCATATCGTGATATTGCGCTTAGGCATGCGCCGACTGCCAATAAGTATTCTGCGCAGGCGCACAGGAATACTAATTACCAGTATATGGCCTGTTACAAAAATCATAACGTCGAACTTTAGGACCTCGGTTTGGCGTTTCGATTTTTAGAGAATGCACATGCCAATAGAGTTTAAAATTAAACTGGTGATTTTATCTATTCCGTGGTCATAATCATCGTCTAATTGGTTCTTAGATAATGATACTTCTTAGTGGTCAACGCGCCCGGTCTGCGAGTGCTGAGGATCATAATATTTTTACAAATACTAAGGATCAGTTAAGAAGTAGGCAAGCTATTTATAAACATTTTAAACAAACAATGTCACATACTCTTTATTAATAGTATACACTTCCGCTAGTACGCGTTCGCGAGAGTGTAAATAGAGCCAGCAATATAACAAAGGAAGACTGTTAAGGGTAACCATAATTAATAAAAACCTTTATAGAGCAGAAGGTCCTTCAAGCTAAACGTTCTTGGTGTCATGTTAACCGCTATATAAAATGCCCTAAGAGCAAAACGTCCACAAATGAAATAGTTTGCTAGTTTTCGAAGCAAAAAGTTATTGTTGCTTAATGTTCGCAAAGTAAAACCTACTGAGAGCAAAACGTCCTCAATTTGTGTCGTCCTCAAAAAGAACACGGAGGCTGGAGTCAACAAGGGCTCGACTTGTTTCAACGTGAGCCTAATTTAAAAATCAGAGTCAAAATAGTTTATTTATGGTAATTAGTTATTTATTCTTAAATTATGTTCCTGTTTAATTAAAATTTACACTTGAGCTAATAGAGTTAATATGTAAAATTTAAAAACATGGATAAGTACAACTATTGATGATTTTTTTAAATCTATGCGGCAGAAAATATACTTATTATCACGATCCTAAAAATAGGTCTTCTTTCCTAGCGTAGCGGTATATGGTATATACCAGATAGAGATTATTTTATCCACGACCATATAAAAAGAAACTTCGGAATTTTTCAGGAATGATTATAATCATTAAGATTTGATTACTTTACTTAGAAATACGTTAACTGGTGACTAAATAATATCTTAATAGAAATAGAAATAGAAATATATTTATTGTCTTTCTACATTTTTATATAAAAGATAAGAAAATCTACAGTACAAACAATACAATTAATACTTAAAAACAATAATTTATGAAAAAAAATAATAAGAAAAGACAAAAGGAAATAGCTCAGCCTAAGTTAGTTGAGGCCTAGACCTTAACCAACGCTGTTTTTCAGCCACTCCCTATACTCTTAAATCTTAAATAATTATTACAAGACAAATTATGGATTTTCATACTTTGCCGGCAGCTGCTTGTGTACATTTAACTAGTATAGCAATTTTAAAATTTCAAGAAAAATAAAAGATGTCCCTAAGTAGTTTTAGCCATGATCGCCCTACTCGCCTCGCCTACATTAGAAAACTTAATTATCCAATTTTCTCTAAAACTATTGAAGTACAGGTGGTAAGTATTTATATAGTATACACAGAGTAACACCCTCCGGTTTCTATGTAAAGACCGTAGGCGGCGAATCGCAATTTCTTTTTTATATATAAAAGGGCGTAGAAGTTCATAATAAATTTACTGAACCCGACAATGCCAAGGCGCGTAGGTAGATCTTAGTTAGGCGGCATTTGAAAGCATAACATAACACACTAAAACCTCACGAACTTTGGTATTATAGCGTAACATTAAAGTTTCTGTTAATCCTGTCCATTTTTTATCTGTGCATAGTAAATGCACAGATAAAAAATGGGCAAATGATATATTACCTACTAGCTGTGCTCGCGACTTCGTCCGCGTGGAATAGTGACTTTCGGCAGCATTTTTAATTTTTTAGGCTCTTTTCCCGTTTTTGCAACATTTTTCACTGATGCTTCGCTCCTATTGGTCGCAGCGTGATGTTATATAGCCTAAAGCCTTCCTCGATAAATGGACTATCCAACACAAAAAGAATTATTCAATTCGAACCAGTAGTTCCTGAGATTAGCGCGTTCAAACAAACAAACAAACAAACAAACTCTTCAGCTTTATAATATTAGTATAGATATGAGCACGCTTTTAAGTATCACTTAATTAATTCATGTCTGGCGTCAAAGGAATAACATTTGTTTAATAGATAAAGGAATTTTGATTTATTTATTTATTAATTTATTTTTTGGTTCGGTAACAAAATACAAATCAAAACATACAATTTTTTACATAGGTAGAATGATATTTCTAAATTTGCATTTCAGTAACAACCGAGCACAACATTGAATTTAAATATATTAAAATAAAGAGAGAAAAAAAGATATAAAAGTAGGTACCATTCTTAATTCAGTCTTATTTCATAGTAAGAAGCAAGCCAACGTTTTCTGAACATTTGATACTATTTAAGAATGAATTTAATTTTTGATGAAATATATCAAGGCCCTTACATAGATAGATTATTTGAAGGAAATGTTACAGAAACTGGTAAATAAGACAAGCTTTTGTACTATGATTATAATAATGAGTTTTGATTACACATTAAAACCAAGAAACCATTTCAACAGCTTTTATGGTATAGTGATTAAGATCACCGGTTTAGATCCAGAGGTCCCGGGTTCGATTCAACCACAACAGCTATTATTACTTAATAAAGCTAGAATTTAACTGTTTGGTAACTGTACACACAATAAGTAAATCATTAATTCAAATAACAGAAACTTCTTGAAGTCGATTTTTACTTTTTATTTTTAAGTGCTACTTGCTGCACTGAAGCTAAATTGAATATTTATAAAATACAGTGAAAAAAACGCCTACCCGACCCAGCCAGGAATCGAACCTGGGTCTTCCGCAATCCGGGCGGCTGCACTGATCGCTATGCTACCGCGAAGGCTGACGTAATAGCGTTTCTTTAAGTCGCTTTTACGAATGTAATTATCTTTATGTGGGTAGACAGAGCTTATTAAATATGAAGTTTCAAAAATTCCATTTCTTTTCATCTTAATTTAAATCATACGCCTTAATTACCATTAAAAAAATCACCAAGACTGTTTAAAGTATCTTGCTCAGTTTCTCTACCAAAAGTTTTAATTGTTCGTTAAAAGTTTTGAAAAGATTTTCTTCAAGAGACGGGTTTTAGTTTTAATTTTGGTTCGTGTACCTCAACTTTTAGGCTTTATTTTACTACTAGTGGCCGCTCGCGGTTTCACCCGCGTGGTTCCCGGTTTCACCCGCATCCCGTTCCCGTGGGAATACCTGGATAAAAAATATCCTATGTGTTATTCCCGGTTATAAGCTATCTGTATGCCGAATTTCATTCAAATCCATTCAGTAGTTTTTACGTGAATGAGTAACAAACATCCATACTTACAAACTTTCGCGTTTATAATATTAGTAGGATGCTATTTTAGGTAGACTTGTTAAGGTCCCATGCTGGCCTGGGACGTGTAAAGAATGTATCCACTGCCTACTTCCCGTACATAACGTAAGAGCCGACTAAGTGACAAAGGTTCCAAGATACTCACACATGGGCTGGCTATCAGCTAGCTATCTAACTGATGTTATCTATTCCCCACCACGTTAAATCTGGCGTCAAGGTAACGGCGAGTTTACTCAAAATTGATAGGAAACAGCCTATAATTGTCCCATTGCTGGGCAAAGGCCTCCATCTTTGAAATCAAGTCATCGCTAGTATTGATGGGTAATGGCTTGATCACCACGCTTGCCAAGTGCGGGTTGGTGATCACAAAACCGGGCTATGCATCGAAAAATCCGAAAATACATTTTGCCCGACCTGGGAATTGAACCCAGGACCTTCGGGTATCGAGCCGAGCGCTCTGCCACTCGGCCACCGAGGCGTTCAAAACTGATGATTTTGATGATTTGCCTATCATTCTTTGAGAGAGGGACGTGAGATATTTTTGTATGTATGAAATTTTAGGTTAAAGCTAGTATTATCACTTTGAAGACTAGTCGGACTATACTAAAGAACGTTAGAAGTAAGAAAAAGTATTATTTACTTATAGCTTCTAGGTTGTTAGATTTAAATGAAAACCGGGTTTTAATATGGAAATATTTATGGGTAATAAACATGTTCATATTCATTGTACCATTAATATGTACTGTTACTCTTTTTAGACTTGTTATTATATCGTTGTGCGTTTTATTTTCATCAGCAAATTCTTGGGCAATAGAAGAAAATAGACTTATTAAATACATACCTAAGTAATAAAAATGATGAAAGCCGTTTTTCTTTAGAACGTTCAGTGTAGAATTTGAAAATGTAATAAAACAGTTCCGATATGATATTGTCATAGTATTCATATGATATTATGAAGTCGACTCTTACCCCCTTACAAATAAACACTATTTAAGCATTTATTTAGTTAATCATTGTTTTGTCTCTTTTTCTCAAATTGAGAACGACGTTTGTGTGACGTTGACAAAACAATGATTAACTAAGTAAATGCTTAAATAGTGTTTATTTGTAAGGGGGTTAATCGTTAATTTTTCCTTTCCTTTGCCTTTTATTTTTCAATTTTTTGGAACTAATTTAGCACCAGCTTATTTATATGTCCCTACTGCTTGAACACGAGTCTTCCCTATGGATTAAAAGACCCTATGGTCTTTTAATCTATAGGTCTTTTAATTCTTAGGGCCTTCGTGGGGGTTTATGGCCCATTTCCCTATGGAATGGGCCATAAACCCCCACGAAGCCCTGTGCGGATTGGACACAGCCAGAACCAACGGCTTTACGTGCCTTCCGAAGCACGGAGGAGCTCGAGATGAAACATTTTCCGTAACCAATCCGATAACCGGTATTTGCTCGATGGCGCAGTTGCCATCGAGCTCCTCAATGAACGAATTCATTGATAGAAAATAAAGTAATTTCTCTTTGTTTTTTTTCTGTATTTGCGTCGATTTTTTTGGCGTTTGAAAAGGAGGTTTCATATATGAACGCACCGTGTCATTTTAATGCCGTATCGGTATACCGATACGGCATTAAAATGACACGGTGCGTTGCATCTATCAGTCAGCATAGTATGTTGCGCCTGACTGGCTCGCACCAGTGAAATCACGTAATCAATGTTTTCTCTGTTATTTCATTATGATATACTATATCGATTACATACGCAGTATACACTTAAACAGTTCCTATACAGAAGAGCTCGATGGCGCAGTGGTAAACGCGCTCGGTCTAAGATTACTGAAGCTAAGAAATTTTAGCAAAGGCCGACGACGAAAGTTAATCATCTCGAGCTGTCACGGCTGCATTAGCAGTCGGTCAAGCACCTATCCGCACTGGGCCTATGTGGTGATTTATGGCCCGATCTCCTTGTTGTGTATTAATCAATACATTAAATTTTGACGACCTCCTTGGTCGAGTGGTTTATTCACCGGTTTTCATGGTGTCGCCAACTCTGAGGTCCCAGGTTCGATCCCCGGTCGGGTCAATTTAGAAATTATTGTTTTCTATCTATATATGTATATATTATATTTCTAATTATTGTGTTCTATTGTCTCGGGTCTGGGTGTTTTTTTATGTATAATAAGTATGTATTTAAGTATTTTAAGTATGTTTATCCGTTGTCTAGTAACCATTTAACGAGTTTCATAGCGAAGCTTCTCTTGGGATAGATAATTGGTGTGAGTGTAGGAAAGTTTATTTATATATTTATTTATTTGGAGAGCGTTTGCTCATTGCCTCAAACGGCATTTTCAGTATCACAGGACCTTTTTGGGGGCAGCCACAGACTTATATGGTTCTTCAAGCCGTGTGAAACGAAGCACCGTCAGTGGTTTTCTATAGGAAACGGCATCACGCACTAGTGCGTGTCCCCGGTACCCTACTAGATTCTCCAAGGGGTTCGAATTGAATCGGTTCGGTAGCGGAACAACCCGAGGGCGCCTCTACGGGCTAAAACCTCGGCTTGGGTTGACCGAGTCGTGAGGAAGGCTCGTGCACCATCAGTGGGGACATTAACGAAGTGATGACTTAAACAGTAACAATTAGATTAAATACATACAATATTTTTTTTGTTTACTTATTTATTAAGATGGAATCAGGTGTTCACTCTGCGATGATCTATGGCATTCAAAAATGCAATTAAAATAATATACTTCGCTAGCTCATTCGGTTATCAAGCTTGGTGTATGTGGCACGCAAGCACCCAGCCACCGATAATTTACCGAAACATACCTATTCGTAAGCATTCGTATACGAACTACGTATTAACTTCTCTTTGACTATCCATTCGCTGTAGGAGCGTATTTTAATGTACTTATACTTTGGCTACAGAGTGCCGCCGATGTGATGGCATCTTCTATCTCGAAAAAGAGGTACTAAAACTTAGCACATTTAGTGAATATTATAGGAAAATTATAGAGTTTTATGCATACTGTTTCTTATAGGTATTTTGGGAGTGCCCGATTACTGCAACTGGCCAAGGTAATAAGCTGACTACAGGTATTTATAGTAGGTATCGAAGTATCAAGAGTATCAACAGTGTCTAACACTGTTAGCCCAGATATCGACACCGATATGTCGAACACTGGTGATCCAACCTTACTTTCGTTTATAAATATCAGGTTCACTTGTTTAAAACTGTACAATCTTTAAATTTCCAAAATTCACCAATATTGTCTCCACTACATAAAGTTTAGCCCATTTAAAAATAAATATTCAAATTATTCATTATTCGAAACACAAATAAATAACAAGTTCGGAAACGAATAACATCATCATCGAATTCACTTTCACAGCGAACATTCATTAAACATTAAAAACAGCATGCTGACGACTAATCCATTAGTAAGTTGAGTTTTTATATTTTTAAAAAACTGTATATGGTAGTGGCGCCAGTGTTCGACAAAAACCAGTAATGAACCAGAAAAAAAGTATCGAACTTTTTTCTTTAAATAGAAGACTCCTATTTCTTATAATTAAAGAAAAATTTTCGACGCTTTTTTTCTAGTTCATTACTGGTCATACTGGTACTAATCAGCACCTGATTTGTGGCTTTACCGATAATCGAATACAGAATCGTGCTACCTAGCTGTCAACCAGTAATTGGAACTCTTGTCCCGTAAACAAGGTGCTAACATCATGTGCCTAGAGCTGACGTCAGGTGTAGATAAAGGGCAGTTAATGACCGTGAAAATGCATCCAAAGTGAGGCTTTAGCTTCAACACACATGTCGCCGGTGGACAGCGCCGTATAGCCCACAGCCAGGACGTCGGCTTTTACGACAAGCACAAAAAGTTAAGCAGCTGACATTTCAATGAAATTCTATAATTATTTTATGGCGAAGAAAATTGGTGTCAAATACTGCTAATACGATATTCGATTTACCTAATAATGTCACATGAATATTAGGCATAAAGCTTTTTATTAGGGAGAAAATTATAAATGCCACGAATAAAATATGAATGGAACAGTTTCGGTGAAATCATGCAGTAACTTTGTCCTAAAGAGCCCGTGCGAGTGACTGAGTGAGATATCCGATAAAATTTGCATTAACGAGTAATATGAGATGTGTTAAAACAAGTTTAAATGGAAAGTCAATCAATTATCACTGTGTATGGATTAAAATTATTAATTTGTATAGGTTCGTAGATGGATTATCATTTAATGTTTTTAAAATGTACTTAAATCAAAGTAAAATCAAAGTTTAAATTTGGAAGACCGGCCAAAAAGGTTAGAGTAGTGTAAGAAAACCTTTTTATATTTCAGCAAACTAAAAAGTTAATCTTAACAAAGTAGCACAGTTCCGCGTTGTCGTATATCGATATTGTAAAACAAATATTATTAAAGTAAACAAACAAGTAATGCCGGCCGGTATAGACGCGCAATCAAAACAAAAACTCTTATAAATAGTATGTTTTGTCTTCACTACATAGTATAAAACAAAGTCGCTTCACGCTGTCCCTATGTATATATGTATGCTTAAATCTTTAAAACTACGCAACGGATTTTGATGCGGTTTTTTTATTAGATAGAGTGATTCAAGAGGAAGGTTTATATGTATAAATACATGCATAATATAGTAGAGAAATACTGATAATTTGAGAGGTTTCACATTTTTTGGTGCTTACATTGCAAACGCTGGCTGAACCCTAAGAGATAGATCAAAATAATGTGTAGTACATTATTTTGATCTATCTCTTAGGGTTAGTATTGTACACCTTAAAAAGGTCTAAAAAAGTCCCTGATAGTATATGTCTATCTCTTAGGGATAACCCACAATAATAATTTTTAATCCTTTACTTTTTACGAGAAATAATGGCTTATTTACGAAGCGATTTTAAGCAATACAGCATTAATCTTTATCCAATGAAGTACCTTAAATACATTGTGCATTTAATATAGATCATTAAGGCCCTTTACAGCATGTAATTTAAATGAATATTTTTGAAGATATTACAGATTTCAAATACAGGGACATAGCGGTTGCGTGTATGAGCATTGCACCCGTGCGAAGCCGGGGCGGGTCGCTAGTTGTTTATACATTAGTTCTACCCAATGACGTTTTATAATATCATTGGTTCTACCTCACACCTTTAAAAGGTATTATTTTTTTGAAAGTTGTGTATTTCGTATAAAAAAGATGAAAACGTCGGGTTAAAATAAAATGAAAAATAAACCTGTTTATATTCGTATAAAGCGTTTCATGTATAGATTATGCTTTAGAACAAGAAAACAATAATATTATAATTTTTTTTAACCTAAAATTACTTGTTATTTTATTAGTTTAACCTTAAATTGTTATTTTTCTATGCTTTCTATCTGTAGTCTGTATTGTGCCTTAAAGAAATAAAAAGGGCAATGAAAAAAATCAAATTCAGATATAAGCGTAAACAAAAGATTATTTAAGTTTCCATATCAAAAAGAGCTAGCTATTATTGAAAATTACGACTCTTTACGAACTTTCACTTACACAACGGTTAAACAATAAATAAGCAGATGGATTATTCAGTTTTTTATGTACAAAAAGATTAATGGATTAGCAAATAACGTTTCCTCCAAAGTAATTGTGCAATGCAATTCCAACCATTTACGGTTATGCGTAAACTTTACTTACTTTAAAAACATTATTATTGGTTTATAAATATTCTTTAAGGATCAAGATGACAATGTTATGGCACATCCAAAATATTATTTTATAACACGTTCTTGTCGAACCTGTTTTAATTTTATTCACATAATAAGATTTATGTATTTCAAGACACATCGTTTGTCATTTTAAAATAATTAAATCACTGTATTCTGTTGTTTTTGAAGAATCGAATCACACATTATTACACCAAAATTTTTTTATAATAAAAACACATTTTAGAATCACAAAAAAAATTTTAAAAGTGAAGGATAAAAAAATATTATTTTCTAATTTTATATTTTTTGTATTTTGACACTTCAATCTTCAATCACTATTTCCGGTGCGGAAAGAAAAAAAATGCGTGTACTCACGTCAACGGTGATGCGTGCGGCGTTCGTACGATTGCGTCGCTAGATCGGTGCAGCGCGGTTATATGCGCAAGAGCGTCCGCTGGTCCGCGCGCGCATTCACAGGGTGTGCGAAAACCGCAACATTATTTTTCCTGTTAGTATGAAGATTCGCTATCGATGATTCGTCACTGTGGGAATCTGAGTGTGTCTCCGAATATCAATGAGTTTGAGAGGTTAAAGATATTTATTTTTATTGCTTTTTAACAAAATTTATGATTGTTTTTTTATCGTACATACATATATTAAGTTCAAAGATGGATTTTGTTAAAACAAATGTCTTATAAAGGAACTTTCTAGAACTTAATTTTTAATACGCTTTATAGAAAATCTTTAAAAAAATACAAAATATCATCTAAAACCGATGGAACTATTTATTGATATAGTTGATTGAACCCTTTCGGCATAAATGCTATCCGTTTCCCAAAACACCCGTTCCCAAAACATCCGTTCCCATCATTATATTTTCCTAAATTACCCTTTTCTCAAAATATGCGTTTCCTAAATGACATGTTTCTTAAAATATGCGTTTCCCAGAATATATCTTTCCCGAAAAATCCGTTTTTCAAATCAGTCTCTCAAAAACACACACACTCGCCTTCCAACGCGGGGTAGGCTAACAAATATAGGTAGGTACTATGTTTTGCTAGTCTGTCTAATTAATCTATTTTAAAGATTACGCTCGCAAGGACATCACTCTAACTGGTTATCTCGGAGCGAATTCGGATGTTCTGGGAAACGTTCTTTTTGGCTAAGGAGTGTTGAGAAACAGTTATTTTGGCATACGGATAATGCGAGAAACGGCTCTAACAGAAAGGATGTTTTGGGAACGGGTGTTTTGGGAAACGGATAGCATGTGCCGCAAGGGATTGAACGTTCTTTACCACCATATTGGCTGCTAATAAAATTTGCCGCAGTTTCTCAACCCTTTTTTATTTAACCGCATCTGTGGTCTTCTAGTGTTTAGACCATCGGTCTCAGAGCTAAATTATTATTTTTTAATTTGTTCATGACCATGGATACTACTAGCCCTTCAGTCGAAAACTTAATATATACGTTTCTCAAAATTAAACTCTTTAAAGGATGATGATGAATGATAACAGAAATGAGAAGTGGGAAATGATATACCCCCCAACTCCTCAAGTATCTCAGTAAAGATGTGGGGCTTTACTAAATCCTAACGCAGACTTCTTGAGAGAATTTGAAAAGTGCCGTTGCACTGTTTTGTTTCATTTGCCAACACTCATGCACACTCACGAACACTTAACGTTTAATAATCCACCATTATTTCACATTAATAATCGACATAACACAAATTTTAGATAATAAAACAAAACCGCAGACATGACTCTCCACTTTCCCGCCAAGAAGTCTCTCAGAGCCAAAGACAAAACTGTGTTGCAAGCTTCAAAAAGACCTTTACCTCGCTCGATCCTTAAAATGCCGCTACACATTCACATGATACACTAAACATGCACACTCACATCCAATACACCGTACTCGTAGAACAAGAGTACGAAGACCCGGTTTACGCACTCTACACCAGGTACAGACATGTACCTGGGCACTTCTCCCCACCCCCACGACCCTGTCAACTTAAGCAGAGGTCCTAGCCTTGAGAGACGCCCTCGGGTTGTGTTGCTAACCTTCCGATCAGAACCCTTCGGAGAATCTAGTAGGGAAATGGGACACACTTGCTTAATGAAATGGCATTAGAGAGGGAATGCCCTCTGAAACCCACGGGCGCTGTTTTGACCACAAGGCTTGAGGAACCCTTTAAGTTTCTCGACGCCCCCAAATACGCTTACGCTAAAAAGACCACTAGAGCACATAAGCAAATACTCAGAAAAAAATGCTGAGCGTTAGACGAACGTTGTAGTTATTTGTCCAATCAGCAGAATAACAACTTTAGCTAATTTCTTAAGTTTACTTTGAATTTCTTACAGATTCATGTTTCACTTACTATTTTAAGACTTAGACAGTTCGACATCTAATTAAAGTCTACAAAGTTTTAAGTAAGTTATCAGTGAACTTGAAACAATAACCGAATACTTGAAATAAGCTTTCTATGTTCAATAAGCTAGTAAGTGACAATAAATTAATTTGCATTTAGAAATAAAAGTGACGCGATTCTTAGATTCGTCGAACACTTCAAAACTGATGCCGTCTGAACTTTGCCGAGAAAAGTAATCAATTTGAAAATAAAACAAAATAAATATATAAATAAGTAGCTTTTCATTATGATAATAATATTATCTTATACAAAAATAACTTCTATGTTTAGAGGGCCTAGTGTGAGTTTTGTTTACTATCCACACTAGCCCTAGGTATCATAGACATACGTTTATACCCGAAGTTAGCTCGCGACAACGACCGGTGTATCTCTGCGAAACGTCGGGTAAAACAATTGATTAAAATGTAACGCGAAACTTAAGTTTAGTTTTAGTTCATTTTATTAGTTTTAGTTTAGTTTTTAAATAATTATTTATTTTTAAAGAAACAGCTTAATTCGCCGTTCACATATCATTGCCGTAAATACTGCGACAACTTAACAATAGTTCCCACATTTCGAAACACCCTTTAGGTCATTGATCGATGATGCTGCACAATCGATAAGCGAAAAGTGCAATGTATCAAACAATGAGA
Source organism: Eudonia lacustrata (assembly GCA_947562085.1). NCBI lineage: Eukaryota > Metazoa > Arthropoda > Insecta > Lepidoptera > Crambidae > Eudonia > Eudonia lacustrata. The sequence continues at coordinate 9,414,148 of OX387327.1, read as the reverse complement.
CCGCACAGTGGGTCAAACAACGGTTCAAAAAACCAGTATGCAAGCAGCTGTCCCAAATATCTTATCATTAAATGTGTATCAGGTATTAAAATGTCCCGTACGAAATCGCGAAATCCCAATTTTTATCTTTTAACTCCTGTACTTGTTTTTTTGTAGATTTGGTTAATTATTTTTTAAGGCCATCAAGGTTTTTTAATTGCCAGTAACCCAGTTAAGCTTAAAACAGTTACTGTTAAACTTTAAGCTAAGTAATTTAACAAAATAATGTATTTTCGAAGTGATTTCAAATTTGCGTTTTACGTTGACAAGTTTTTTGATAAAGTCATATAAAAAATACAGGCACTTATCAGTTGTTTAAACTGCCTGCTTGTTAGGTATAATAATAATGATAAAAAAATTAAAAAATGAGATTATATTAAGCACTGTGGTATTTTATTTTATGTGGCAATAGGTACTAATGAAAGCTAAGTAATTTTCGCTATGCTGATTACGAGGATGGGTAACCAAAACCAATATATATTTGATTAGATACCTTTTATCATCATCATAAGCCTATAAATGTCCCACTTTTGGACTTTCGATTCTTTTGAGTTCGATTTCAATTTGGTTACTTGGATCCTCTTTGGTGACGAGCTCGATCGCGCAGTTTTTAACGCGCCCAATCTGCGATTGCTGAGGTTAAGCAACTTTCGCAAAAGCCGATCTTTGGATGGGAGACGAAAAATGTATTATGTCGAGCGGCTCCGTGCTTCGGCAATCACGTAAGCTGTCGGTCCTGACTGCATTGCAGTCGTTAAATACTAATCCGCAATGGGCCCGCGTGGTGGTTTATGGCCAGTTCTCCTTGTCCATCTCTAAGGAAGGCTCGAGCCAAAGCAGTGGGGACATAAATGAGCTGATCATAATGGTGACCCAGCCATGCAAGTGTTGCTTAACTTGCAAGATCGCAACACGAAAGCGCAAGTCGCTGTGCCATAGAGTAATGCGTCATCTGTCATTAAATAATGAAACATCTTTTTAGATTTTAGTCCCCATTCTTAATTTATAAGCGTTAATTGATTGACATACTGACACAGTGACTGTCTTACCAATATCTTAACCTTAAAATAATTAACGATTTAGAAGTTGCTAAGGAAAATTTACACGGACGAGTATAATATAAATGCGTGGGAATGTTTTTGGATAAAAGGTTTTCAGAACTTTTCCCGAAACATAGAAAATGATTTTGCTCGCAAGTAAGGTTTAGAGACATTATGACAATCAATGTCTCCACAAACATTACGTTCATTTACAATGAGATAAAGAAAAGTTATATAAAATTTTTAAAATTGCCTCTGGTGGCGCAGCAAAAAACAAAACATAATAGGTCCTTACCTATGAAATTGACGTGTTTTTCTCACTTATTAATAGGTGTATTACTTCTAAAAATCAAAACCGATTGTTAATATTATTATATACCTTTCATTTATTTTCTGTCTTTATCGCCCAATTTTGACTAATTTTTTTGTTCGCGGAATTGACCTTTCGGTCATTGTAGCTTTGAAGAGTCTTGAATTTTTTCTTTTTAATGTCTGCTATATTTAGCTAGTGAAACAAACACACTACTTTACAATTTTTATAGTGTTAACATAAATAGATTCTACGAAAATTAAAAAAACGTTAGTATGAAAAATAAAATTTTATAAAAAAAGCTTCATACAAAACGTCAATTTCATAGGTAAGGACTAGAGATGAAAATGACCAAAGTGACTGAATTTGACTGACTGTCAATAAAAATCTTTATACAAAACGTCAATTTCATAGCTAAGGACCTAATATAAGTATGTATACTGATAATTTACAATGTGCTGTCGTGTGTGTTGTTTATCAAACATTTAAAATAATATTGGCTTCCTCAAAAACCACTTATTTTCCTATACTCTGTCCATCCACTCTTGTCTCGTTCATTCACAATCTGACGGATCTACCATCTGATTGGCATACGGGACACGTTACCATAATAATACAGATATTTGGAAACCCGTAAAGAATTTCTAGGTGAAGTAGAGTATATCCCCATTATTTTATTTATCGCTCAACTTCTGTTATTGTTAAGATTGAACGTTGTATTAACGGATCTACTCCCTGTTTCCAATTTTGAGCATAATAGGGTCGGCGCAATAAGTTTTATAAAAACTTTCTTTGTTTTATCTCTTGCCTACATCACACTAATATTATAAATGCGAAAGTTTGTGTGTATGTATGTTCGTATATTTGTTACTTTTTCACCCTTGGATTTGGATGAAATTTGGCATACAGATAGTTTATAACCTGGAATAACACATAGGATAGTTTTTATCCCTATATTCCTTCGGGAATCACACTATAAATATACTAAAAACGACAATTTCATTTTCCAATAAAAAAATATTTGTTTGTTTTGTTGTCATGGAAACCAAAGAGATTATAGTCACTTGATGGAAACTGTCAAAGCGTTACGAAGTCCGCCGGGTCCACTAGTCATTAATAAAAGGATGCAAAATTTGAAAATCCGAAAATCTTTAAAATTTTAAATATTTACATTAATTGAGTCACTACGCCATTGTCGGTTTGTGAGTCTACAGGGCGGGAAAGCGCAATAAACTCAGCAAGGGCATTGCTTTCCTCTAATTCTTACAGCGTCAGCTATTAAGAAAATGCCCTCCCTATAATAGAAGGACACTTTCCATTACAAAATACAAATAATATTGTAATAGAAATACACGATCCGATCCGAACCCTTCGGAGAATCTAGTATGGCACGGGGAAGCGCACTTTTAAGCGTGCGATGCCGTTCCCTCTAGAACAACACGGCTTTCAACACGGCTTACACACGTACCCTTTACGTACCTCGCCGCCCCCAAAAAGCCCGGTGACGCTGATCCCGTTTGAGGCAATCAGCAATCTTTCTCAAAAAAAAAACAAAATAAATTAAGTAATATTAGTCCAGAGTGGTTAAGGACTGTTTTTTTACACATATTGAAAGATAAGCAGCGTTTTCGTACTTAGTTTTCTTTGGTATTGTTATTTGTGTTTTAATTATTTGTGTTCGTTAGCATTTAAACGGCCCATTTGTGGTTTGAAGCTTTTACCCTACAACGATTGTGTGTATAGATCAATGAATAAATAAAATTATTATTAACAAACATAAATAAATAAATAAATTTCCCTACACTCACACCAATTATCTAGCCCAAGAGAAGCTTCGTTATGAAACTCGTTAAATGGTTACTAGACAACGGATAAACATACTTAAAATACTTAAATACATACTTACTATACATAGAAAACACCCAGACCCGAGACAATTTAGAAAAACAATAATTTCTAAATTGAACCGACCGGGGATCGAACCCGGGACCTCAGAGATGGGGACACCATGAAAACCGGTGTACAAACCACTCGACCAAGGAGGTCGTCAATATAATAATAACATAATCTAAAACTATAGTATATTATCTTGACCAGCCAATTGGATTAATAAGCCAGTATTATTAGCTTTCGAAGCTCACCTACTCTAGGAGACATCAAGTGAAATCGCCAAACAAAAAAACAAGTTAGTCCAACCACCAAGAGATATTCTAACGCATCCATTTATCATGTTTTTGCATGATTCGTTTTGTGTTATATTTATTGGAACGTGGTATTAACAGCACAAATATTATTACAGATAACAACCGCCTCTCTGGTCTAGTGCATAAGACCACAGGTTGTCAGACCCAGAATTCCCGGGGTACATGAACATGAATCTAACGATTCCCGGCGGGCCTGGTAGGGCTTGTTTGTCCGCCTGGCTATCTACCACCATCTTATCTAAATATGTCGCCATATTATCAATGTTTGTAGTTTTGTTGTGGGAACCGGAAGGTAGCTAGATATAAGATACACGGGTCAAAATTCTTTTTATACGACTAAATTAAGCAGTGATTTTAGAAAGAGAGTGACAAGGCAGACTACTAAAGCAAATCTTAGTATAAAATGTTTTTGTTTTGTTTATAGAATTTTTAACGCAAATTTTGTTGCGAACAAATTACAAAAACACAAATGTTGAAAAAATTTCCACGAGCAGGATTTGAACCTGCACCCTTCTGACATACCGGGTCAGGTGCTCTCCCAATTGAGCTATCGTGGTTCTAACCAGCCCGCGGAAATTTTTCAACACTATTTACTGTTTACTTTGAAAGCCAAAGGCGCCCATTCAATGTCGACAACTACCGTCATTAACCAGGTTAGAACCACGATAGCTCAATTGGGAGAGCACCTGACCCGGTATGTCAGAAGGGTGCAGGTTCAAATCCTGCTCGTGGAAATTTTTCAACATTTGTGTTTTTGTAAATCTTAGTATATTAAAAAACTTGCTTTAGACTACAACAAAAGACTATGACGAGACACTTAATAATAATAAGGATAACAATTAATATCACTTAACTATAAAAACAGATTAAGTGGTATCACATTATTAAAGTGTTTGTTACAAATGTGACATACTTATAGAAATTATGCTTGGAATTTATTCAATGATTCATTTGATACAGTATCTTACTTATGAAGTAGTAAATAATTATAGTTACATATTAGTGATAAAAATTGAATTATTACAGCGTTTATATTTTCATATTGTTCTTGTATATTTAGAAAGGTCGTAGGTAGTCATCTCAGCCAAAAAACGTCCACAGCTGGACAAAGGCCTCCCCCAAGGATCATGAGAGGTATTTGCCGTAATCGCCACGCTTGGCAGGCGGGTTGGCAATCGCAGTAGGGTAGTAATGACTGGTACAAAACAACACAAAATAAGATAAATAAAAATAAAATCATCATGAATTTTAATTCAACATTCATTCAATATAACAGAACCTATATCACAACACAATTTAATATCATATAAAAGACTAAACAAACAAATTAAAAATCGATAAAACAATTTACCTTACAAATGCTCCTGAATCGTCTCCGTTTTATATAATGACGAAAAAGATAATCTTCGGTTTCATTTCGCGGTCGCAGATGGAGAATTCTTGCAGAAAAATAACAATGTCTGCCATAATACGCAGAAAGTACTTATTTTGACTTTCTTTACAAGGTACCTTATTAATATATATCTGTTTTCTATATTTTGTTTTCGTAAGGCCACTAGGTTAATGACCTTCATTAACTTTCGGCAATTCGGCATTATCAATAATATGGGAATTTGGAAGTAACATCAATACTGTATTAATAAGGCGTTTATGTATTTATAGAGAGGCTAAGAGCTCGGCCCTACCGGAAGTCTTGGGTTCATTACATAGGTAGCGCGAAGCGTTTTTGGAATTCGAAACAAAACGGTGCTCTATCAGCTACCTAGAATAGGTAGCTGATAGAGCTAGTACAGCCATGTTAAGAGCGTTTACGCTGCACATTAAATATGGCGTTATAGTTAAAAGTGGCCGTAACGTCTTATTTAACTAAACCATAACATGTGAGGTGTTCATTAGGTGACGTAAAAATGCTAAATTACTTAATTCAAATAGTCTGTTAAGTATAATTTGATTCTCTATATCTAATTACTAGATATGTTTATTTTTTCATTAGTGGCGCTAGTGTGCGGCGTAAACGCTCTTAAGAAAGCACTCGAGTTTATGATAAAAGGAGATCAAATGCCTCCCCTCCAGGAAGTTACTTTAAAAAGCTAGCGAGCCTCTAGAGTGCGGACTCCATGGATTGCCCAAGGAGTGCGTCTACCTCGACAAGGATCCACGCGCTTGCTGCCAGTCCTCGTCACCTCCGCGAAGCAAAAGCGCACCTTTGACTCCGTCTGCCTGACGTATATCTCACCAACACTCCTTGAGTTCCCATGTATGATTAGAAAGGCGTAAACATTAGCAGTGAAACAGAAAATGGATTAATTTTGAGAAAGTTTGCCGTTGGCCTCAAACAGCCTTTACAGCGACTTTTTCAACTGACACCGTCAGAGGGGTGGGTTCTAGAGGGAATGGCATCACGTGTTTCCTACCAGTTTCTCCGAGGGGTTCAGATCGGATCGGGCAGGTGATGGAGCCATCTGAGTCCGTAAGTCGTCTTTTCAAGGGCTATTTAAAGTTTCGTTAAATATGGCATTCATCATCAACAACTCATTTTACGTCCCCACTGCTCGGGCACGAGCCTTCCCTATGGATGGATAGGGAGAACGAGCTATAAACCACCCCGCGGGCCCAGGCTGGATTGGTGGTTGTCAATGACTGCTAATGCAGCCGGGACCAACGACATAACGTACCTTCCGAAGCACGAAGAAGAGATGATAAGAGTTAGGTCACCCATCCGATGACCGGCCTTTGCGAAAGTTGCTTAACCTTAGCAATCGCCGATCGCGTTAACCACTACGCCATCGATATCCTTTGGAATATGGCATTGTGATGCCAATTTAAAACGTTATTACTTTAGTATAGTTTTACTACTTATGTAAAATTTATCTTTAGTATCACGTCTCTCATCATGACCTGGCAGTGCCGAGAGCGCCTCACCTATCACGCTAGGAGTATTTGAAGGTGGGCGGAATTTGAAACGTTCACCGCAACCCTTGACATTAGACATAAATAATTGTTGGAATCTGTGTTATACCGATTTTAGTCCATCCTATTGCCACTTACTCGTTTACTGGAGGTTTACACTAAATAAGATATTATTACTAAAAGTACCTATAAAGGTATGTTATAATAATAAGTTAATAAGTACATGCACACTTTGAAATATTAAATTGACAGTTATGAACCAACCTTTAATCTTCAATTGTTTCAAAACTATTATGATGAAACTTCCTATATGAGACGTGGCCAGTTAATACAAAACGTTTTTTAAACATTACGTGAACACTACTCATTGCAATTAAATAAAAATCCTGAAAAGCTTCTCATTACGTCAGGATTAAATAATAAGAAAAATATTTGCTAGTATAGTTGCGTGTAATTTTTTTTTTGTATATCATCATCATCATCATCAGCCCATTTTAAGTCCCCACAGCTGGGGCACGAGGCTTCCCTATGGATGGGTAGGGAGAAGGGGCCATAAACCACCACGCGGGCACAGTGCGGTTTGGTGGTTGTTAACGACTGCTAATGCAGCCGGGATCAACGGCTTTACGTGCCTTCCGAAGCACGGAGGAGCTCGAGATGCTAAAGTGTTGGTCACCCATCCGATGACCGGCCTTTGCGGATGTTGCTTAACCTCAGCACTCGCAGACCGAACGGGTTAACCACTGCGCCATCGAGCTCCTTATATATATATATCTCGCTGCATATTGAGCTATTGCGCGTATAATGAAAGGTCGACAGTTCGAGTTCCACTAGAAGCATGCGTAGGTGTATTCTGTCTATTTTGCTACTTTAAATTTCTAAATAATGCTTTATTTAGAAATTTAAAATAGAAAAACTACCTAAATAAATAATTAACTTAATATATATTCTCATTAACGAAGGCCAGTCGTTAACTTTACACAGCTCCTTAAAATCTAAGATATAAATTTAACTTCGTAAACGATAATTTGTAAACTGTTTTCTTATCAGACTGCCTGTCCTATAAACAATGGAAGTGTACCAAACACACTTAATCAAAACAAAATCGATAGTCAATCTGGCTCCGAAATAATTAAAAGTTAATTAAGGAAAGCCTAATGAATGCTGACACAGATACTTACTTCAGTTTAACCTACATTATATTTATTAGGTTAATTTTATCAAGATAACGTTTTGGTATAGAGATTCATAGTGTGATACCATTCATAATGTAGTACCTACTACGAGTATAATGGTATGAGCAAACATTGTTGATGCTATTAATTTTCATTTCATTATTTCAGCCGAAAGACGTCCACTGCTCTGGACAAAGGATCTTCACAACGATCGCTTTTCAATTTTAGTTACTGAAATAAAAATATTAACTTACAAAATGTTTATATATTTTTTAACGCAAACTTCGTTGCGAACAAATTACAAAAACGCAAATGTTGAAAAAAAAATTCCTTTTTTTTTTTCATTTTTTATACTAACTTACGTTTACTTATCGATGTAGGTAGTACTTGAGTACGAGTTCAATGATTTATGATTTATAACGCCTCGGTGGCCGAGTGGTAGAGCGCTCGGCCCGATACCCGAAGGTTCCGGGTTCAATTCCCAGGTCGGGCAAAATGTATTTCGGATTTTTCGATGCACAGCCCGGGCTTGTGATCACCAACCCGCACTTGGCAAGCGTGCTGATTAAGCCATTACCCATCAATTGTAGCGATGACTTGATTTCTATGGTGGAGGCCTTTGCCCAGCAGTGGGACAATTATAGGCGGTTTACTTTACTTTGTCTGTTGAATGTTACGTTTCTGTTGAGACTTCCTTGCGAGTGAGGAATCTTATGAGGTCTGCCCATCTGGTTGGACGATATCTCTTACCAACTCTACCTCTTACTACCAGACGCTCCGTCGAATCTTCCTTGAGAGTTATATGCATACAGAATTTCAATATAATGTTTAGGTCTTTATATCAGCTTACTGTTTTGTTAATATTAATTTATAAAAAAACATCTTCTAGGTAAGTTTTCGTTTCGTCCGGCACGCGTGGTTGATTAAATTAATTACGCTAGCTCTGGCGACCTATTTATATCTATTAACACACACATTAATTTGACAAATTTAGTTTATAAATATCATTATATATACCATTTGGACTAAGTTTTACAGCCGTTGCGTAAAACTGACTTAAACTTTTGATGAAACTTCATTCTTGCCAAATAAGCTTTTATTAATTCTTCAATTAGTTCGTATAATTATCATTTCTACGTCTATTGGATACGGTTACTGAAATGACCACAACTGAGTTTAGAAGTGTCAATTTAACAAAAAAAACTTTAACCTTAATACCCTCAAAATAGAATATGCTTCATTTTTTTTCACAATAAAAAAAAGGTTAATTTTCTTTTACAACTCATTGGCTTTTGTGTTTCCCGACAGTTTTGCTGAACATTCATTTTGTTGCGAATTCCCAGCGTTGATAAAACAGCAGCGACTATCATCAATCAGAGTTTCTTCCACCTCTACGGAGCACCTTTGTTTTCGAACTCTCACAGCTTGAGCATAATAACTGTTCTAAAGAGACATTACGAATTATGATTGACTATGGCACACTGCATATTTCAATTATTAAATTAAGTAATTTTAAACTTAATTCAGTCTAAAAATTTACTTAAAGATGTAAAAGCATCTTTTAATTAATTCTGTAATCTTTTTATGTGAGGTCTGTCAGTTGACAATGTAAACATAATACAAAATAATCAGTAAAAATAGCTTTTTTGTTTTCATCCATCTTTAAACAATGAGTTTGAGTATACATTTATCACTTTTTTTTTGAGAGAATTTGCTGATTGCTGCTGTGCATTTTCAGTTTCACCAGACGTTTTGGTTGTGGCGAGAAGCACCTAAGAGTTTTCTAGAGGGAATGGCATCACGCACTAGTGCGTGTCCCCGTGCCCTTCTAGATTCTCCGAGGGGTCGGATCGGAGCGTATACACTGCTGGACAAATTGAACATAGGCCACTCCAAGTGCACGCCACTAAGCACGACCCGCGGCTTCTTATCGAGCTCACAATAGTTTTCAATCTCATGAATAGAAAGACAAAGACGAAGAAAAAACGTACTGTCTCTACTTTTAGTACGGCTAAGTGTACATTCCAATGTCGCAAGCGTCCCTTGATCTCGTATTCTATTGATCCAGATCCATTGACATTTGAGACCGGTCGTAAGCGTCTAACGGAAGGAAGATCTCTAACATTGGATCTTTGACAAAGGAAAGACGACTGTAACTCTATAGTAACACAAAGTTCAGTGTCGTATGACGTTTAAACGTCGCACGCGCACTGAATTGAAAACAGTAATGTTCATCACAATAACAACAAAGAGTTTGTACGTGTTAAGTGATATGAGTCAGTCAGTTGTCACCGACCGACTTCGGAACCAGTTTCCTTGTGATTTATCTGGCTTATAAATAAGTTCTAAGCTTCCGCATCGCGTCTTCGTTTGTCCTAAAAGTCTGTATCGCGTGCCCTGGTAAGGTTGTATTTCACCGGGACAATAGTACTCTATAGGACTATTGAGTTCTTCAACTGTCCTCGTGCAAAACATCACGTATATTCCGATGTTCCGTTTCGATGAGAAGGAAGAATTGGTAAAAAAAACAAAAAAAAATGTTATAAAAAAAAACCTTTTGAGTCTCATATTTGTTATATCCGATGTTCCAGAAGTAGCAATAAGAAAAATAAAACTGAATGTAACATTTTATGTATTTTCATTTTATGTAAACTGTATGTTTTTATGGGAAAATAAAAATTCTTTGAACCTAACATACAAACAACTTTTGTAAAAAGCAACACTGAGATAAGTTACCAAATTAAAAATATTTGGTTCCTTTTTTTGGAAGGTACGTAAAACCGTTGGTCTCTTTGGCTTAACATTAGGCCAGCGTGGTGGGTGGGCTTAAAATTATTAATTTTAAAAATTTATAAAACTTTTTTAACCATGAAAAACAAAATGAGTTTGCTTATTATGAAAAAAGTTAGGTAAATTAGTGGGTAACTCAACGATGAAGGAGCTAAAGTTTACGCGTAGGAAGTTGAAGGCGCAGCTAATGAATACATTATTTTTAGCCACAGAGCTCAAACTATACAAAACTAACGAAGGTTGTATTGTATTGCTATTTATATCTTATCACACTAATATTATAAATGCGAAAGTTTGGGTGTATGTATGTCTGTATATGGATTTGGATGAAATTTGGCATACAGATAGTTTATAACCTGGATTAACACATAGTATAGTTTTTATCCCGATATTCCCACGGGAATCACACTATAAATATTTTATCAATATTTTTCACGCTTTAAACGAGAAAAGAGCGGGACACTTACTGAGTTTCTTGCCGGTTCTTCTCAGTACAAGATCTCCCGCCTAGAGTAGACTTACGAACCGATGGCATAATGACGTTCATAAGAGCTATTTGTAGCCTAAACTGAATGATTTTGAATTTTGTTTTTTTTTTAATTTTGTCCCTTACTAGATTCTCCTAGATCTTCGGATCGGATCGGGAGCTTACCAACCCGAGGGCGTGTCTAAAGGGATCTTGGCTCGGGTTGACCTGGTCGTGGGGGTGAGGAAAAGCACCAAGGTACATGTCTGTTCCTGGTATAGAGCACGTGTGAACCGGGTCGTCGTACCCTTGTTTTATGAGTACGGTGTCTTGGGCTAAACATGCACTCTCGCTTAGGTGTGCATGTTTAGTGTATTCTGTAAATGTGTGGTGGTATTTAGAGGATTGGGCGTGGGGACAAAAGTGTGTTGTGAGCTGGACGCGTATCAACCAGATTGGGTTACTGCAGCGGCGGACAGAAAAGAGTGGTAAGGATAGGGTCTTGCAGTAGCTTTATTTTAAAGGTCATGTTACGGAGTAAATACTTCTTTTAAGATTTTATTCTTTTACTTTTTTTCTAAGTGTCATTTTCTTTTGTTCTGTTTTTCTTACTGATTGTCGACGTGGTCGATGTCTTGGTATGTTTTATTTTTATTTCTTCTTCTATTAATTATAATTGTACGTTTTACTTTGCCTCTTATTCCTTAATACAGTCCAACTTTCCCTATCGCCTCTTTCCGTTACAGATCCATTCCAGAAATTATAATACGCTTGTGTATACGTATGGGTTCGCGTACTGAGGTGAATACAAACTACTGAGTTTAACGGATCTGTGGGGATTGAGCCACGATTTCTCTCATTTAACCCGAACATATATCCGTTCGACTGCCGACGCATCGTCATCATCATCATCATTAGCTCATTTTTTTGTCTCCACTGCTGGGGCACGAGCCTTCCCTATAGATGGATAGGGAGAACGGGCCGTAAATCCACCACGCGGGCCCAGTGCAGATTGGAGGTTGTTAACGACTGCTAATGCAGCCGGGACCAACGGCTTTACGTGCCTTCCGAAGGTCAGAGGAGCTCGAGATGATATACTTTTGGTCACCCATCCGATGACTGGCCTTTGCGAAAGTTGCTTAACCTCAGCACTCGCAGACTGGGCGCGTTAACCACTGCGCCATCGAGCTCTTCATACGCTTCATATAAACGAATAAAAATAACATACTCACTGTATTTATCAATCAAAGTCAAGTAAAGCAAAAAATAATAAATCATAGATTTTTTCAAAATGAATCAAAGCAAGTCACAAACCATTAATATATTTTTAAACATCATATTATTTTCAGAAAATACATTTGACATGAGTCGAAACTTGATAGATTTTAGTATCGTTATGATATTTCTTTTTAAAGTCTGCTTTTTCTTAATGCTTATCTCATTACAAAATCCAATATTCAGTAGTGAGACGTATGAAAAACTGCAAGGCTAGCAAGCTTTAGTGGGTACGATCAATCAATTGAATGTAGACACCGGCGTAGGGTGGAAAGTCGATTTATCAGCCATTAGCAGATAGACCCGTAGTTTTGGGGAGAGCGTCCACTGGATTCAGGGCTTGATACCGTTACCAAATTCTCTCTATAAGTAACGGTAAGTAACGTTATTTCTATAAAGGTAATTTAGTAACGTAACGTAACGTTATCTTAAAAAAAGTATCGCTACATTTTTCGTTAAATATTGCGCTTTAGCCAATTCGTGTAGAGCGGTAAGTTAATTTACCGGTAAAAATGTCACCCATGTAACGATACAAACGAAACGATACTGTAGGAGCATAAATGAACTGGTGAACTACCGCCGCCCTCTAGGCCATCCACGTTGCCTTCTTCGTCGGGTCGACCAACATCTATAGCTTATCTGCTGTGGGTTGGCTTCTCACTGTAGCCTCTACTACTCGATTTCTTACTTACTTTACATTCTTTGCATAACTTACTCTATGCGAAGCACGAATCGTCTATGCACTATTCCAAATCGTCAGTATTTTCGATAAATAAATATAAAAAAAGTATCGCTACATTTTTCGTTAAATATTGCGCTTTAGCCAATTCCTGTAGAGCGGTAAGTTAATTTACCGGTAAAATGTCACCCATGTAACGATACCAAGCTTACCGGTACTTTCTTTTTAACGGTATCTTAGTTTGACAGAAGTATCGATACCAATTGTTTTACGGCATTCAAAGCCCTGCACTGGATGCCATATTTATTACTTCTTCATTAAGACCCATACTTACTTACTTCCTTACTTACTCCGCTGGCTCAGCGACCCGAAATGGATCATGGCCACCGACACCGAATAAAAAAAAGTAAACTCATTATATTTATTTATCGAAAATACAACTTTACAAATATATTTAGAAAACTTTACGCCTTTAGACCTAAATGGTTTGTCTAGGCGTTGCACATTCGGTTCCGACGCAAACATTTTCTTTTTTTTTTATTGCTCGGCAAATGACTCCACTCCACCTGATGTTAAGTGGAAATAGAGTCCAGACGCAAGAACAACTGGTGCAGCGCGAAAACAACGCAGCATCAGTCACCCTCACCCTGCCGGCCCACAAGGTGCCTCTTCACGCCTCGTTTGAAGGACCCCATGATTTATATTCTATAAAACACAACTATTATTCTATAAAACACAATAATAAAAGTGAAGACATGGTGTGTATTTATTAAAACAGCAAGTTACTCATCGCGCCGGCCGCACGCAAGCAAAAATACGCCGAATACCCACATCAATACACGGCACAGCCGAGCATTATTGTCACCGCCTACATTCGCAGGTTTTTGGCTTGCGTACAAGAAAATTGATTCGTGTTTTAATTAACTATTTTAAGTTTAATGAAAATTATTAATTATAAAGTGAATTGAAACCTATACTAAGTAGGTACAAAAGTTTATTTAAAGTGGAACGAGTTAAAAGTGTATAAATTTATTTGAATTTTTTTTTTAACTGTAAACACTTTTGTGTATTCCAAATAATTATTCTGGTGTAAACGTCGTCGCTAGTATACGTTCCAAATAGAGGCATTCAAAGGTGAAGAGCCTTGATAAGCTAACGAGCAATGTGCGCGTGTGGGGTCGGTGATACGATTGTTCGGAGGGTACGCGCGCTCCTACACAGCCTTTCATCCCAAAATAAAAAGACTGCAGAATGTAAGCTTCGTACAAGCGCGCTCGCGTAAAGCACTCATAGACAACTCTCATCATCAGCCATATGACGCCCACTGCTGGGCATAGGCCTCACCCAAGGATCGCCACATGTTCGGTCCTCATGTTGGTGGGGGGGTTGCCATAATCGCCACGCTTGGCAGGCGGGTTGGCGATCGCAGTATGGCCTACTGTTTGAGGGAGGCGCTGCTGCCCGTCTCCTGCAGGCGGTTTTCCCTTTGTCACCTTCTACGACTCCCACGGGAAGATAGGGGGTAATGCTATTCTAAGCCGGCATCACACGGATACGGAATCTCGCAGCGGGCGCTCGGACTGTTCTAAGATCTGTGTCCGTGCAAGGGTCTATGTGTTATGTATGTATTAAGAGGAAACACCAAGGTCGACTGAATTGAAAAATATGTATGAAAAGTAGACAAAATCAACATTTCGTAGTCCCCTGATTTCTTTCCCAAAATTGGACCGATTTAATTACTTTTTTATTAAATAGTAAAGAAAAGCTTTGGCAGTGTCCCTTTGTTTTCTTTTTTTTTCATAAATTAATTATTAAAAAAGATATAAACCTTTAATAACCTTAAAAAACTGCCAGATTTTCCGCTGTGTTTCCCAAATTTTACGAGATTATAATAAAAAAGCAAAACATAGTGACACAGCCAAAACCTTTCTTTAATGTTTAATGAAAAAAGTAATTAAATCGGTCCAGTTTTGGAGGAGAAATCAGGGGACTACGAAACGTTGATTTTGTCTACTTTTCATACAAATTTTTCAATTCACTCGACTTTAGTATTTCCTCTTGTCCGTAAGTGACAAGTGTCATATATTTTATTTGAAATGTCTTCGTCCATTTATTTGATGCCGCGCGGCCATACTAATTTTGTATGGGGAATTTAACGTATTAATTTGAAAAATAATAATTTCAAAAACCGCTCGATATATCGAAAATGTGAGACGGACGATTTGTAGCTTTTTAGATAAACTATATGATATCAACAAAACGCCACCACTCGTTTTCATGATTTTTGTCCAACTATAAATGATATGGTAGAAAAAACTATTAAGTGTGTTATGAATTTATGGATCGGTCTAATTGAAAACACGTACCCTTTGATGCTAAATATATATTTTGTTTATTAAATACGATAGTATTTTCAATTATATCAACTTAACCGTGACTTAATTTTTGGCATTTTTTGGTCGGCGCACGCTTAATCTTACTTTCTGGGGTCTCCTTATGTTGTGTATTCTTGTTGTATAGGTGCCTTATAAAACTAGTTTCGTTGGCCTTATTATTTTTTACAAAGTTTATTATCGATGTCGATGCACTACATAACCTGCAGGAGCTCTATGGCTAGAGTTGCCATCTTTTTTTTGGGCAAATAAAGTACATTCATTATTAAAAGGTAAAAAAAAAGTAAATTGTGTCAAAATAAAGTACGATTATTTATTTCGCTCAAATAAATGCTTCTCATTGCTTTTAGAAACTTTGAACAAATAATTATACTGCTAAATAGCTGCACAGCAACTTTTTTATGTGGCATATGTAAAAAGAATCCCAGAGAACTACAATAGGGGAAATAAAGTATTTTCGCGTACTTTATTGTTCTCATAAAGTATGGAGTACAATTACCCGAAATAACGTACAATACTTTTCACACCACCTGCTCGACAATGCCTCATTATATATCATGCAAACCTTACTCAAAGTAAATCATTATAGCCCTTGTCTTTTGCCGGGGTGTAATGTTGTACTGAATTTCATTATAACTCGCCGGGCAGTAATATGATTCTCACTTCTCTTAGTTCTTCTTGTTATGCATTAAAAGTCTAATTTCGTCAAAATCGCGCGGCGCGCGGCTGCTGCAGCTGCTGGTGGCCGACGGCGAGGAGGTGGACGGCGGCGCGCGCCGCGCCTCATTTATTTGAAAATCGAACTTATTCGAAAATCGAGTTGGCCACGCCACGGCAAGCCGAATGAAAAAAAATCAATACTTAAAACAAAAGCCGCGAGTATACGGTAATACGGTGTAATCAGTATCAGACAAAACTGCAAAAGAAGATAGAATAAAACATTAAGAAAATGTCGAGTGACGAAAGTGATTTAACTCCGGAGTCCATTAAATTAGACGCCTTAGGTATTGTTAATAACCTACTATCAGAGAAGTCGAAGGAAAAATACTTGAAAGCTTACGACGATTTCCACAAATGGAAAACTGCAAGAGGCGCAAAGTCTGTGTCGGAGTCAGTGCTTCTTGTTTATTTCGAGTATTTATCGTGTACAAAGAAGTCCAGCAGCCTGTGGTGTATCTATTCGATGCTTAGGTTAACAATAAGCATCAAACACGACATTAAGATAAATACATATAGCAAGTTATTGGCATTTTTAAAGAGGAAATCAGATGGTGATCGAGCAAAGAAGTCAAAAGTATTGACAGCGCAAGATGTGGAAACTTTTCTGAATGAGGCTCCTGATCACAGCTTTCTGGCCATGAAAGTAAGTATGAGTACTGCCTACTTTTTAGTTACGTTTCTAGTACCTACCTATAATAGCTCTATAAAATAGTTAATGAATAAAAGGGTATTTAAATGGCACACATTTAAAAAATACACATTCTAAGGTTTTGTCGCAAGCTTTTTTTATAATATAAAGGTCAAAAAATGTAGTAGTGTATCTATCTATTTACTCACAATCCTATTTTTTGTTACAGGTAGCCTTGATTTTTGGAGTGAATGGCGCATGTCGTGGAAATGAACTCGTAAACATAAAAGTCAATGATATCAAAAAACATGCAGATTTATTGCTGATTAACTTACCAGATACCAAAACAAATAGAGAACGTTCGTTCATAGTTCGTGAAGATTATGCAAGAATTGTTGAAAAGTACCAAGCTCTGCGCCCCTCTAATATAAACACCAACATATTTTTTATCGGTTACAGTAATGGCAAATGCACCAGGCAAGTCATTGGCAAGAGTAAAATCAGCGCCATGCCAAAAGAAATTGCAAAATACCTCAAATTGCAAAATCCCGAGCTCTATACGGGTCATTGTTTGAGGAGAACATCGGCAAGTCTGTTGGCAGATTCAGGAGCAGATATGGCCCAGATAAAACGTCATGGTGGCTGGAAATCCGATGCAGTAGCGGAGGGCTACATAGAGAATTCCATACAAAACAAAAACAAGATAAGCTGTCGTATTGGTGACAACATTCATCTGAAAACTACGTCCATTATTGATGATCCTTGGAAACCTTTGCCACCACAGCCATCTAGCTCAAAATATATCCCGTCAAGCCCACTGCCTCAAGCACCACCTTCCCCAACCTTTACTGTGCCAAACGACCCTCACACGCAAGGTTCTGATGTATTGGGTGCTGCTACTCAAATAAATTCCACCTCAACTAACATAAGCGTACCAAAAAATATAACCATATCTTTACATAACTGGACTAATGTATCAAACATCAATTTTAATTTTTAATTTACTTTTTATTGTTATTTACTGTGCCAATTATATATAATTAGTAATGAAAATAGTATTTTAATAAATAAAATACTTTTTCTAGTAGCCTTGGTTTTTATTGTCTCGCAAAAGGTGAGAAAAGTAGAGTATACTCCTCAGGGATAAAACTGATTTTGCCTTGGGCGCGCTTAAATCCTTCACTGCTCTCAGGACTCCATTTTAATTCCCTCGCTTCGCTCGGGAATCAACTCAAAACCCCCTCGCTACGCTCGGGAGTTAAATCTGGAGTCCTTCGTCACGCTCAGGATTCAAATATCGCGCCCGTGACATAATACAGTGCTTTATCCCCTTGGTGTACAATCTACTATTATAATAAAGTACGGGTGGCAACCCTATCTATGGCGTAGTGGCAAACGGACTCAGTCTGCGATTGCTGAAGTTGAGCCATTATCGCAAAGGCCGGCCATCGGATGGGTAGGGGAGGCACGTAAAGCCGTTGGTCCCTGCATTAGCAGTCGTTAACAACAACCAATTTTCCCTGTCCCCTCGAGTCAACTCCGCCAAAACTCCGCCATATAAGAGGACATTTGGTAGTCGACTTTAGAGTTGACGACCCGAGCAGTGGAAACTGCGAGTTGTACTCTTAGTGCAACGAGAAGTGAGCGAGCTTACAGCTCCGGTAACCTATCTGAATATTAGGTAGTGGACTATACTTGTCCACGGGGCAACTCGCTCGAGACACTAGTCTTATGAGTTCCGGATAAAGAATGCGCTTCAGCGCGTCCTGATCTGGCGTTATGACCTGACGCAGATATTCCCTTGTGTTTGCGCAAGGTTGTCTGACACCTACTTTGTAACCTAACAGTTGGTAGGGGGTGTCAGTATAAACATTAGAAAGTAAAGAAAAAAAGAAAGAACGACATCAATTTCGTGTGTATCGGGGATGTCCCTTCGAGGTGGTTTACGGCCCTTTTACCTATCCATTCATAAGGAAGGCTCGTGCCTGGTGATGTGATGATGATGATTGACATAACCTGTCCTGAATCCACCCATCAACCCATCTAGAAAAGCCAATACGCTTTTAGGTATGGGTTCCTGTCAGTATATCTAACGGAGCTATAGGTATCGAAACACGAAATCTTGCAATTAACCCATTACTAACAGTCTATGGAATCAATCTGAATAAATATACTGATTATCTATATATTATCATCACGTGAAGCAAAAACTTTGTACCCCTTTTTACGAAAATTACGCGGACGGAGGAGTATGAAATTTCGCACACTTATAGTTTATATAGAGAAGAAGTGCAGAATGCTATTATTTTTTTTAATTAAGCATAAAAAATACATTAAACTAAATAAACATTGTTTCATACATTTTACAAAAACTTCAAAAATGGAAGAGGAGCGGCCGAAATCTGTCAATGCCAATCCAAACTCACATTCTATGTTTTTAAATTTTTCATTGCTTAGTATACAATCCGTCCAGCCTTGCAGCTTCATCAATTCGTCATTCAGCCGAAATAGTAAACAGCTTTTTATAAAAATTACGATCAAATTTCGACCATTGGGCTACCACTAGTATGTATTATTATCAAATTTTTTTGTCTGAGTGGTAGAGGCACGCTGCGTTGCAGCACGAAATGGCTCGCCCGGCGTAATACCACCCTCTCACAGAATATCGGCGTGAAACAACGGCACTCGTTGCTGTTGTGTTTCGTCCGGTGAGTGAAAGCACCGGAGGCCCATCTCTCACCCCTCCCCCCTCCCAATTCCTACTCCCTCCTAAAGATCCAACTCCTTCCTCAAGGTCGGCAACGCATCTGCGATTCCTCTGGTTTTGCGGGTGTCCATGGGCGGCGGTGATTACTTTCCATCAGATGACCCGCCTGCTCGTTTGCCTCCTTTTAATATTAAAAAAAATAAAATAATAATATACTCTCAAAACTATCCTTTTCATTAATGTGATCGAATGTCGTCGATTTTAACTCGCACTAGGTAACCTGTGGCGGTAGCCAAAGTAACATTAAGAAAACGATAGCGAAGTTCAAAAAGAAAATGTATGGGATTGACATAAAATTAACCACGTGATTTAGCGCGGCTTATGTCAATCCCGTACATTAGGTATATTCTTTTCGAACTTCGCTATCGTTTTCTTAATGTTACTTTGACTAAGCCTATACTGAACACTACATGCTGGCTTCCCAAAGCATCATTCGAAGAAAACTATACTATTCGTAGACTTTTTTCTTGTTATTTCAATACGTTGATTTATAATTTATAGGCTGGGAATCGAACCACAAGGCATCAGAGGCACAATCATTATTGCCTAGAGAATTAAAGAAACAACCTTTGTTTGGTAGATACATACAATTATTTTATTTATTTTATTATTGCATATTCTTCTCCATCCCTCCTGAAGCGGTCGGGGGGGAAGTTCCGCATAATCAACCATCGGGCACAGTGGTGTGCCCAATCCATTTTCTCCTGTAAGTATAAACAATAGGTTTTGGCCAATATTCCCATGTCTGAACCCACCTGTAGGTTTTTTCTAGACTGATGTCTTCATCAGTCTAGAAATAACCTGTGTCCTTACACTGTGACTCTATGGAGAAGCTTAATGGCGCAGTGGTTGTCGCGTCTGCGATCGCTAAGGCTAAGCAACTTTCGCAAAGGTCAGTCATCGGATGGGTGACCAAAAATATATCCATTTTACCTCTTCTGTGCTTCGGAAGTTACGGAAGGCACGTAAAGTCGCTGGCACCGGCTGCATTAACAGTCGTCAATTATCACCAATCTGCACTGAGTCCGCGTGATTTCATGGCATGTTCCCAGCAGTGGGGACATAGAAATAAGCTGATAAATCTGAAGGAAGGACTCTTAACATAAGGGTTTAAAAGCAAATAAAACAGAATAATCATGAATAGCATTTATTTTTAGATGTGAATGTACCTACTGTCAGTACAAGGTAAGGTCTGATGTAAAAGAATATAATAAATATACAATAGTATGCACAGTTCCCTGTAGATAGGTAAGGTACACAACTCAACTAAGGCTTAAGTTAAAGTGGTTCTTCTAATTGGGGTATATTTTAAGATCTATGGATCTATTAATACATACTAGCAAAAAGGTTACAATTGAATTATTTTACTTTATTTTATTTTAATTGTGTGCTTGTTATAATATACTTTGAGGTGATGATTACGTTAGAGAGTGCTGGAGACGTAGCACATAACTTAATGGTGGAAACGAAACTTTGAAGTGGGTAAAATAAGTAATCGCCTTTACTTTTTCCCACCTCGCTGGGCAAATGCCTCCATTATTGATAACAAATGATCGCTACTAAAGGGACATTCATAATTGCCATACCAGAATGTGACATTTTGTGACAAGGGACAGGGGGGAGCATTGTGACGTCACATGTTAAAATTCAAAAGTCCATGGACTTGTGTCCATGTCATATCATCTTGTGATGATTAAGTTTTGTATTTTTAATTAACGTAATTAGTTGTCTATTGTTTCTTAACTAGTCGTTTGTTCTGTACACTAAATATTTGACTTAATGTTGATTTTATTAGGATTATTTAATAAATATAAGAAAAAAATTAAAATAACTGTTTTCTTCTGATTATTTTTAAATACCTACATGCATAAAATTGGAAAATGTGTGACGTCACATCAGGGGGGAGGGGTTTTCTAAAAATGTGACAACCTGTGACAAGAACGGGGGAAGGGGTTAAAAAGTCCTGAAATTCGTGTGACGTAATTAATGGACGGCCCCTAATGGGTATTGTTGTAATCAACACGCTCGCCGAACGCGGTTTTGTGATCACAAACCCGGGATATGCATCAAAAAATACTAAACACAGACAATTATGCTAACATTGATGTTATGGCGACCCATTCAGATAAGATGGTGGTTGCGAGCGAAGCGGTATTTAAATCAAGCCATGCCACCAACCAAACTCTGTAAAGTGGCAGGGTGCCAACTAAAGTCCAGTGTCGATGTAAAGGCCGTCAGAGGCCACCAGAAAAATCTCTTTAACCTTTTTACCGCCAACAACTTCTATAGAAGTTCGAGATTTTCGTGCTGTCCACGCCAGCACTTCTATAGAAGTTCTTCTTTGTACCTACTTTATTAAAATACATTTATACGTTGGCGTACAGCGGGACATCGCGTGCAGGATAGTTGGGCGGTGAAAAGGTTAAACAAAAACATGGGCGTTTACAAAATGGATTAAGAACTTAACTACCTATTCCGTTTCTGTGCAGTTTAAGACTATGCTTCCAGCACTTGTAGAAATATGATTAGCTCACGGAGCTAAGGGGAGATAAGTGCTTATCTATGCAAGATGTGTAAGATTTGCTTAATGCAGAATGTTCAGGAATATGTTATGGTGCTTAGTCTTATAGTAGTGTGTATTGGAAATGGATACAATATTTGTTTACACCGAAGTATTTATTATAACTAGGTAGGTACCTACTTGTATTGTGATTTTATATACTTATGTATATTTTACAATGTAATGTAATGTACCTATGTCAATTATTGTATTATCGATGTAGATAAAACGGCATTAACACAAACCTCAGCGGTTTTAAATGCTGTACTAATTTTAAGGCATAAGTAATCATGTTATTGAGTAAAAATAAAAAATAAAAAAATAAAATATTTAATCAGAGAAATTACAGTTCATTTTATTATGCATGTGATTGTTTTATTTCGTGTTTTACCTAGGCAGTGTGCTTCTAAAAGTAATCACGTATAGATTTGTGAAACCAGATTTAAAAAAGGAAATTAATAAACAGAAAAAAATTAAGACAATTTGCATTGAACATTGCATGATTGCCAAAGTAAGTGAATGAATAAACCAAGATATATTTACGAACTATGTGTAAATTCCTCTTTGAGAGCCTCAATTCTGAAATGTTTAAATTAAACTAGCAAATCTTCAATCACAATCCTTTGCGTTAATAGTCAGGATCAGGACAAGGTTTGTATTTAAAAAAAAACATTATGCGATATGGGTTATCATGCGGATGAAGCCGCGGGCGGGCAACTAGTTACGAGTCACGAGCATTAAATGTTTAGTTTTGACTCTTATCCCATTGTATTAAGAGCTACATTTTTTACATGCTCGTGACTGTACATTATAAAACCTTGAAAACCTACAATTAACAACTGCATATGTGCCACACGACGACGATTAAATTGCAAACAGAACAAAATAAAAAACCAAAAAAAAATAATAACGAAAATTGTTTAATTTATTCACATTAAATTAATTACAAGTAGAGAAAATAAACGAAATAATACTAAAACGCATTGTTATTCGTTACGATAACTTAATTTAAGTAAGTAGGTACATTTTTGATTCATACATTCCTCAAATATTCGTACAATATAATGTGCTTCCACTACTGTATATAAGTTTAATTAATTGATTTACATGGCATCGTTAGCATAATCTAATACATTTCGCTATAAATACTAACCTTACATCTAAATTAACAATCGAAGGCCCTTTACATAGAAGACTTTTGTATTAACCGTAGTGTCTATGTAACTGTCAATTGTTTAATTTCAAATAGAGAAAAAGAAAATAGTTACAATTTTCTACTAACGGAGGAATGTTGTCAAAATTGAGCAATTGTTAAGAAAATTATGAAATTCTTTAGTGGTAATTAATGAAACATGCTAAGCTTTGATTTACAATAATAAAGATATGACATTTCATTGGATATGTGCAAAATTAGCGTACAGTCGAGCTAAATAACATCTGAACAGATTTGTACACAGTCATTGCCTTACTTATTTATTTTTATTTATTTGTATTCGAAAGTCTTACAGCATAATAGTCAAGTAAACATCAAAATGTTCTTAGACATCATGGAACATTAAATCTTTTGTCAAATAAATTATTGTAACAGTACAAAAGTGGTCAAATATTATTGAATTAGACTGTACTGTTCCCGTTTGTCAATATAATAAAAATTAAATAATTATCTTGGCATTAACAATTAAAGCCTTTATTTACACTTTAAAATTAATCACATTTTAAAATTATAATTATAATGTCAAAAATTTCATAATTATACGTGCGTTAAATCAATTTTTTTCAAATAAACATTGTCAATTTTCATTTGACCTAATGTAAAAGGCTAAAAACATCTTCATTTCTGCGTCTGTCATTTGGATCTTTCTCGAATATCGTCAAAGCTTGTAAAATTAGCCTTTTGCAAACATATAAGTATAACAAAATTGTATATGGCAACAAAATAGCAAGTGTCCATATTAAGATTGTGATGCTTTCAACTATCTCATAATGATCCAAATTATGAGTGAAATTCCACGTAGTTTAAATTACGCATTTATTTTTTTTTACATATAAAATATTGTTGTACACACAAAAACTTTGAACGTACAATTAAAAAAAGTTTTTATGTGACATAAGTAAGTCTATCACAATAAAACTACCACAGAACAATGTGCAATTTGTGGTCAGCAAATGTTCACTCTAAAGTCACAAGTTAAGCAAGTGACCAATTAGAAGATGTAGCGAAATTCAATGGGAGCGGACCGCGTCGTTAATCCACTTGTAGATAACTTCGACAAATCAAATTACAAACTCACGGATTGGCATCGCCAATTTATAACTTCAGCCATTTGATTCGATAATTCCGCGTTAAATTTAATGACGTGTACAAATGCTGAAATAACAGGTATAAGTACGATCGACTTGCGAAAACGATTACCATCTTAGACTATTACGCTCGAAAGTTGGCAAACGGGGTTTATTCTCAAAATTAGCTTTCGTTTGTCGTAAAGTTTGCATCGATTGATATAAGAACATGGTACTACTCGTAAAGACAAGACAAGTCGCATAACGCTAATAGAATAGAAATGAAATAGAATGGTATTGACATATGTCAACGATACAATTTACTATATTACACAACGAACAAAGGTTCAATCCCGTACAAAAATCATTATATTTAATTTATATCCTATTAGCGATATGCCACTTGTCTAGGGCTGTTAAGGTTTTCAAAAGTCAATTGTACATACATATTTACGTTTACGAACGTAGAATATTTGTCAAAGAAAACATGAGTGTATGATCATTGGTGCGACTTATTTTAAATTGATAACATATGTATGCAAGATAGAAAAGCACACCTTGATACAAGTTTCTAATATTAAAGCGTGGTCTATCATTTACGATAAGTCAGTATAAGTTTACCTCATTTTACACTAATAATTGAACATACTACTTTAGCTTACAATATATTAAAGCCCACAGAACTTTTAGTAACAATTCAATATCAATAAGGTACTAATAGTAATTGCCAAGAAGTAAATTCAATAGTAATGGCGCATTATTGGCCGTCTAATAGGACAATACGTATATTGATAATAATTAAGTAGCAATAGATCCTATACATTAAGCTCATAAAATGTCTCTAAAGGAAGAAGAACATAAAAAAATATCTGAACTTAAAATGTTGGATAACAACAAATGCATAGTTCGATTATTCTGAATATTGTCAATTGGGAATGAAATCCAAGAATTACTTTGTATAAGCAATGCTAATTCTTGTTTAAAGAAATTAATGCATATAAAAGGGCAGTGTATTTCGAATAAGAACAGGATTTGATACTGCTAAGGTAGTTTTTCTAAACATTTTATATTTAAGTCAGGTAAAGATTTAGGTCTAAGCGTTGTCGTATTGAGTCGTATTATAAAACTTCTACTTAAGTACGCAGTCTAAGTAAAGAAGTTGTCTCGTTGCTGGTAAATAGGTAACTCGACATCCGGTGATCTGTCGTCCAGGTCGTTGTTTCTGTCGTTATATGGCAGCTCTTCTAACGCTTTCACTGTTTAAATATAAAAAACATAGTTTAAATCAACTGATATCACTAAGAGACTAGATAATATAGTTCAAACTAATCAAGTTTTTAAATGTCACATATACTGAGTAAGTTACAAACTCTACCAATTACTTAAAAGTATGCAAATAGCATTAAGAAAAATGCAGTACGAATGCAAAGGAAAAATATTATTTTTAAACATTATTTAAAAAACTTTAGTAAAATTACTGGAACATACTGAAACAACAAACAATGCAAAACAAGGGGTTCTACTCACAACTGTATGGTAAAAAACGTAACATGCTGCAACACAGGATATCAGGAACTTGAAAGGACCGCCCAGTTTCGCCAATTTTCTTATACATTTTGATATGGTAGTAGCTTATACTAGGGGTAATTTTGATATGTGTGAAATGTGCTTAGAATGTGTGTGTATGGGTGGAGTAAGTCAGTTGTTCGCTGTGGACGGTCCTTGATCAGTGGTGGTTCCTGTCGAAGATGGGACAAACAACATCAAGCCAGTTGTTACATGCGGTCGCACAAGTGGGTGTTAGTCACACCAAACCGTTTTTAGAATTGTATAAATTGCTACTGAATTTGTAAAAACAATTTTAAAATATAAAATATAACGTGATTAAGAAAAATAATAATAGTGCACTGATTAACAATGGTGACATAGTAGTTAAATGAAAAACAAACGGACCTGTCAAAGTGTCATACAATTCTAATAACAGATACAAAATTAAAATTGCAAATCAAAGTGCAAACAACATTGATGCTTCAACTAAACATGTGGGTAATAATTTCAAAATTGACAATGCGGGCTCAAAACGTGAAGTTTTAGGTCAAATAGCGACATCAAATCACACCGCTGATAAATTAAACTGTAATTTGAAGAAATTGTTGAACAAAGACTAATTGTTGTTACAGAAAAGTCACTTAATTTCCAAATACAACTTTAGGTAATTAATCACCCGGCTAACAAACAAATATGGGCGAGTTGTATCGAATTATATGCGGTCGCAAGAACGGAGCTCAAGAGCCCGTTTGTAATTAATCTCGAAATTTGACAGTTTTATTATTGTTTTTGATTATGTCACAAGTTAATGTACTCAATCTAAAGTTTCAAACCATGCGTTCCCACAGACACAGTGCGTACTATTAAATATGTCGTACATTCATAAGTCTGATTATTCGATAGGTGGAAAAACTACTCGTAACTTTCCACATTATTCAATTGAATTTAAAGTTTCTGCAGAACCCCAACGTCATGACTTTCTCAAAGTAAGTATTTCAGTTTTGTCTAACACAAATGTAAACAAATTACAGCTTCATCTATCGCAAACAGAACTCAACACAAACACCTCAACAAACTTATAAATAGTTCTTACCAGCGATGATTTTGCTCATTTCGGTGACTTGCTTCGCGAGGATCTGGTTCATTTGAAGCAAGTGTTCCCGCTGCCTCTTCTCGGGGCCGTCCGGGCTCTAGCGTATCGAAGCACAGATATAGGATGCTATTTACTTATTTACAGCCAACATTCAAGCGGCTATTAAAGCTGGGTGCTTGCAGACAGAATATAGACAGATCTCATATGTTTTCTGAAGATTAGGCGTACACCACACATTGAAATGAAACAACTTTTACGGATCTACTCGCATTTACTTTACACATTGATAGACATTTCACTGTGACCACGGACCCTGCAATGGGTTCAAGACGAAATAAAATAACATCAATGTGTAAAATAAATGCGAGCGAATTCGTAAAACTGGTTTTATTTCAATAGATCTTAGAAAAACTTAGAATTTTTGAAATTGGGGAGACAATCGTCATCGAATGTAATATATTTAAAATGTCTTAACTTTTATTCCGTCTACATGCTTAAACACAATTCTCTTAATTTATAGTATTCGTTTAGAAGTTTTATTATGAAAATAAAGAAAACAATGATCATGCAGAAGAATGTTTGCATTCCAGAGACGACAATGAAAGCAGCGATCCGTGGTGCCATGATTAAATTAATGAGAAGAAAAAAAGTTATGTAAAATTTTTTTTTTGAGTAGTATTGTTAACTGAAAATAACTGATTCAGAAATGCAGACAGTGAAAATACTATTGTGAAAGTAGTTTGAACTAAATGATACATCACAACGACTATAACATTAAATCCTACCTAACTGACCTCAAAACGAACGATCCGGACAGTTGTCTGAGATAATCAAAGTTAGTATGAACAACAGTTAATGAAATAGGGAAATAAAATAATAATAATAATAAACTTTCCTACACTCACACCAATTATCTAGCCTAGAAGAACTCGTTAAATGGTTATTAGACAACGGATAAACATACTTAAAAATGAAAAAAAAAAAATTAAAAAAAAAAAATAAAAAAAATTATAAAATATTATTATTATATTAATTATTAATTTTTTCCTCAAAATGAAATGAAATGATATACAAAATAGAAATGAAAGAAGAGCTGTTAAAGAGTTAAGTGCTCGCCTTATCGAGGCCACCGGTGACAAGAAGGCTGACAGCTACCTCTGCCAGCGTATTAGTTTGGCAATCCAATGGGGCAATGTTGCCAGCATTCTTGGGACCGTTCCCATGAGCCCACAGTTGGAGGACATCTTTTATTTGTAGGTCTTTAGTTTTTAATTTTCTAATTATTTTTCTGTTTTTTTTTTTCAAGTTAAATTAAGTAATGTTTCTTTTTGTTGTGTTAAAGACGTTGTTGTAGTTCATAGTAAAAGTTTTAAAATAGAAATTAAATTAAGTAATAATGATGAATACGTGAAAAGTGAAGGTAGATTATACAATTTTAATTCTTATTAAATCGTAATAATTTCTGGTTTGTTGTGCTGTCTTAGATGACAACTTTAATTTTATTATTATTCAGAGAAAAAAGCAAATCTTTTTGACTTACCTTAGTAGGATCGGCTGAAGTACTGGTAAGCATTTTCTTAATAGATTCAACCTTTTCCTGGCGCTTTTGTTGTTCCTCAGGCGATAGTTCTGGAAGCTGCGAAGAACAAAATATTTTTAGTAAGGCTTTTTCACATACAGTATTAATGTATATCTTTAAATGCGATCCAAAAAAGGCGTTAAAAGCGAATTTAAAGTTTATTAAGAAATATTTTAAAAATATGGTAAAATAAGACCTTTTTATTTTTATACAAAAATTTTATCTTGCCTTGTTCTTACGCTATATTTATATAAAAAAATAAAAACATCAGCCATACATTGCCGAACATAATAAAATATGGCACGTATAGAAGTGAGATATCATGAACCTTATATTGACATAATTAACTTATACCGGCACATCATTGTCATAAAGTCTGTTATAATTTTTTATGTAATTACTAACAACCTTGACCTGGTCCTAAATATTTTTATTTGTATTCTTATTTGTACTAAAGTTCAAATCATACCTTCTCCGGTATATACCGCTCCGGTATGAGGATCTTCTGTGGCGCGGCGAGTAGCTGATCGATGGTGTTGTCGGCGAGCCGGAGCGCCTGCGCCGGCAACGCGGAGCGCACCACGTCCGGCGCGGGCGCAGAGCGGAGGGCGCGTTCCATATCCGCGTCGTCCAGGGAGCGACCCAGCTTCTGTTTATAGTCAAAATTAATGCCTGAGTTATTGTGAGATTATTGATAATGCTGCAAATAGTACTCTTCATCACCAGTGCATTTTATGTCCCCACTGCTGGGGCACGAGTCTTCCCTATGGATGGGTAGGAAGAAACCACCACGCGGGCCTAGTGCGGATTGGTGGTTGTTAATGACTGCTAATGCAGCCGGGACCAATGGCTTTACGTGCCTTCCGAACCACGGAGGATAATACTTTTATTTGTTTCTTTATGTTATGTTACTTTTGCGAATACGGGTGAATGCGCTTCGGCATGTTCTAATCTGGCGTTATGACTTGTCGTAGATAGTCTCTTTGCGTATTTTTCAAGTTAAGGGTTAGCAAAGGACATCTGGCACGTTTTCGTACGTTTCATATAAACTAAACTATAGGATTGGTACTGGTTGCCAGTACAAATATAATTAGTGTAATGAAGGGTTGTCCTTAAACGACAAACATCCTACTTTTAATTGCAATTGTGTCCACATGAATGAAACGAGTTGAACCATACCCATCAATAACGTCTCACAACAACAACAAAACGGCTGGGCGCAACGGTTTAACGTAGCCACGGATAAGTGACAGGTATTTATAGTTTCGTCTCTAGGCCAGTCATACGCGAACGTAATGAACATAATGTTCGAAGTACTTACACTTCAGTAACTATAGTAATTTTATGATTACTAACCGATTTTACAGTTATTATTTTAAGAAAATAACTGATTCGAAAATAAATTAAACGTTAACTTACATCTTGATTATATCCATCTTGAGGCATCTCGTTCAGCGTCTTCGCGCTAAGATGGTGTGGTGCAGTATAATGCCTCCTCTTTTCCTTCGGCACTTGCCTCCTATGCAGCGACCCGTTCTTCGGCTCCCCTGACATCTCCGTGATAATCTGCTTCGCCGCCTCGCTCTTGAATATTGGAGACAATTCCATATGGGACCTCGTCAAACTCACTATACTGCTGGTCTTCGACAAAGGATCGTTGGTCAAAGTCCTCGAGCTATCAGTCGGGCTGTTTAAATACTGGGTAGACAGAGATCTATCGTAGAGAGACTTGTCGTAACTTTTATGGTAACTGCTACTTAAAGATGATATGTCTCTAGAGTAGTCGTAGTTGGATAAGGACGGGCTGGAAGGGTATTTGGGACTGAGCTCCATGTGGTTTTCGTTCAAGCGCAAATAGTTTGGTGGTTCCGGCTGTGGTTTCGTGTAGTACTCTTCGAACTTTCTGTAGTCGTTTCTTTCTGTATTTTCTGTGTACTTTCTGTCGTTCGAAGAAGCTCGGGCGTAGTTGAGCGATTGCACCAGCTCCTCTTCTATGAACTGGTCGAGGTTGACGCTGATGTTGGTGCTGGGCCAGTCTGACATCGGCTGTAAGGAGCGCTCGCGGTCCCTTTGGCGTCTCTCGCTTTCTCGCTTCACTATGCGGACCGTTTTGATCTCTTGCTTCTCCACGTTGGATAGATTTCCTGTTCCAAATAATAAGATTCGATATTAAGTATGCATATGTCACAAATGTTAGTAAGGGTGGATGGTAACTACTTTTATGTCGAAAACAGTACATGTATACCTATTATTCAATCAATATGATAACTTGTCATTGCCATTTTTTGAAGATTCTCAAGAACTGATCAAGTTAAGAAGCTATCTACAATATAATCCTTATATACAGGGTGTCTCATTTAAATCGGTCAGAATGGGAAAGTCTGAAACTATAAGACATACGAAGATCTGTTCTTAGGAACCATGTCATCGATTTTAATAAGAAGAAAAACTGCATTCATACATTTAAAAAAACCTGTACTCAGCTCGGGAATCGAACCAGGTTGTTTTGAAAAAAATAAACTTACACTATTTCTATTTAGAGATCGATTGTGTAGGTCTTAAGCAATAAATGGCTCTATGAAACATGATGTCTAAAATAAATAAAATGCATTGTTTTCACATACTTTTATTTATTTTAGTAGGTGTTCGAAGTGACCACCGTTTTTTTCAATACAATATTCAACACGTTTAGGCGCAATGATCTTGCATTTGCAAAACCAGCAAAGAGGTACAAACAACCATAGAGACATTTTTTTTTGTAGAATGTAACGGTGGTCAAAGTATATTAAAGAGGTTAGCTAGTTAGAGTGAAATAAGATCTAATGCATTCTTCTCAATTCAAAAAGGTGATTGTTGAGTAGTCCTTTTTGCCAAGCCTCGTAAAGCTTTGAGAGATTATTTTAGATGTTAGATGTATTATTCGTATTCTATTGTAAGAACTTACCAAACCCAGAATGCTGCATTTCCTCGCTGGTCAACGGTGAGGTAACGTCATTGTATCCCCCTCCCCTGGTGTCCACATACAATGGCGTCTCCATGCCGTGGTCGTAATGGCCGGGTGCCATTAGAGGGCTTGTCATCTCGTAGTCGTATTCAGACTGGCCATGGTCGATCGTGTGGCCAGTGTCGAGGTTAGTCTCTTGCCAGGAGGAGGATGGTGGTCGATGTTTCGCTATGAAAGTTTATGTTTAAAAGTTAATGATAGGCAGTGCTGGCTAGATGTTTCGCATAGTAAAATAAACAGTATGCTCAATGTACACGGTTGATTTTTCAATACGAAACATTTACGTCGTCTCTAGTCATGAGTTGTCAAGCTTAACTAGTAGCCAACGATGTGCAGTTCTCCAGTAGTGTTATGGGATGGGTAATTTCTTTGAAGGAACCCACCCACTTTAGACCCTTGTCATCATGCGTACAATGCCAGCATCGCAAATATTAACCGGCTTTTTGTAAGTGGTATGACTCACGGTACATATTTTGCTCGATTTGTTCGGTGGTATCCTCGGTCTTATCAGCACTTACAGGCAAGATAAGGGCAAAGTTATCATCATCACCAGCTCATATTATGTCCCCACTGCTGGGGCACGAGCCCTCCTTTCGATGAATAGGGAGAACGGGCCATTGATTAATATTAAAAGGGCCTTTAAAAGGCAAAGTTATAAATATTTATAAAATCTATAAAATACAGTGAAAAAAATTAAACGCCCACCCGACCCAGCCACTGACCGCTATGCTACCGGGAAGGCTGATGTAAGCGCTGAATTTTTGTCACTGCTTTTTAATTTTTGAGTGCTAATTTCAGAATAATAATTGTTTTGAGGTGCTAATAGCGGCACAGTGCGCCATCTATCCAACGGTCATTGCAACCGATGGCCATCCAGAATCATCTTTGCAAATGAAATACTACCAAATTTTTTCACTGTAGGTATTTTATAAATTTTATAAATATTTAATTTAGCTTCAGTGCAATTAGCACTTGAAAATAAAAAGCAAAGTTATAAAATTATAGCTATCCCTCTCTTACCTGGCATGGCGTCGTGCGTGGACTGAAGTGCGTGTGACTGCTGCGTGAGGTGTCTCACCGCCTTGCTGAGCTCTTGTCTTTGCCGCTGAAGTGCTGACACTAGGTGCTGAACTCTTGACACCTCTGTAAGGTATTCTTAAGTTTTCATATTATGAAACACTTCATAATTTAGGCTATATGGACATAGCCTGCTTCGCCGGCATTGTACCTTAACGGGAACGGAACAACTGCCAGCATACGGTAACAACTGTGACCAAATCTTTCAGCTTCTGATATAAAAAAAAATGTATAACGAGATTTAACGCAGACTGCTTAGTACAGTATTCTAAGCATACATTTCTAAGTTATCCCGTGGCTACGGCCGGTTAATTACGGGCAAAACAAATTTTGGAAGGTTAAGCCTGGAATACCAAAAAAAAAACGTCCCATCTCGTTAAACTGACCCTGTGGTCTAGTGTCGACGTCATTGTAATCAGTTATGTGTATAATACTCTCCTGGCAAGCTACCATCACTGCCTTACCTAAAATTGTTTGTAACATTGTTGTGTAGTCCCGACCGTTCGAGGATATGATAACCAACCAGTTTCCAGATCATTTCAGGTGTACTTGCTTATCGTTTGGGCCCACTATTATTACTGTTATTATATTAGCCGTTAATGTCCTAAGAAAGGCCTTTTTTCCAATATTTTCCACATTTTGGACCTTTGTTATTACTAAAAAGAATTGTTGTCATTTCGAATACGTACCGTCTTCCAGCATGGCAGTCGGGTGCGCCGGCACAGCAGCGCGGCGAGCTTGCAGCGCGCGCCTCAACTGTTGCAGCTCGCGTTCGAGTCGCGCGTTGTCTGCCACCGTCTGCTCCAGTTTCTAAACGCACAACATCACTGGTCACTATACGTTTAGGTATCTTAACGGTTTCATCAATGCTTTTGATTTGATGCTTCCAAACTTACTGCTCTTAACATCTTAGAGCAGTATGTAAGCTTCTACAGTCGGAGGCTTATATAGTAACTGCTCTAATGGTTTTTAAATTAACTACATGCCTTTACCACAGTCTATCTCTATTAGCTTGTATGCTTTTGCTGAATATAATCTCCATACAAAAATATTAACTCATTTTGCTCATTCTAAATATCATTAGATTCTAAACTATAACATAACAAACACACCATAAAACAAACTACACATTATTTTAGCATTCCATTCTTCAAAAGAACTCTATAGCAATCTCTACATGAACCCTGTACTAGTATTATTCCTATATTTAATATTTACAATATTCAATTGGCATAGATCAATTGAAAACTACGAATCTACTACGAGTATAAGAAACAAAACCATTATGTTTATTTCATGCTCATATTCCACACCATACAACAAAACTGCAATCGAGTGCTTATATAATAAATAAAAATAGTAAGTGCAGTATAGACGAAAACCTTATAAACCTTAGAATTGTGCGCCAACATCGCGTGGACGCGCGCCAGCTCGGCCTCTAGGCCCGGCGGGGGGGCTGGCGGGGAGCGGGGCGCGCTGTCGAGTTTGCCGCGAACTCCTATTCAAACATTCGATTTTAGTTTAATTATTTGTATAAATGTGAGTCCCCATCATAGTCGACATTATAGTTTAGGGTGATAAATAAGCATGTTCTGTTTCTGTTCAAACATTCCATTTTAGTTTAAATATTCCTATAAATTTGAGTCCCCATGATAGTCAACATTACAATGTTGAATAGTCAACATTGTAATATTAAATTATTGTAAATTATTAATTGTAAATTATTGTACGTATTGTAAATTATTGTAAATAGTAATGTCCCTATCATATGATGGGGACATTACTATTACTATTACCCTTTACTATAGTATAGGGGTGATATACGCAATGACCTAATACGGCAAGACTTAAGCATTCCCACATGAACATAGAGAGACAAGCTCATCACGCTTGTCCACCTGGCGTGTTGATTTGTTTTAAAAACTACCAGCTTACAACAAGCGAGATTAACGGCTTAAAATGTCTTCTAAAGTACGGAGGAGTTCAGAATATTTTATTTGTCACCCATTCAGTACACAGACGTGCAAAGGGCTTCGCCATCAACAAAGAAAAATCTATTACAGAATAACGAAGAGCCTATTCACACAGCACGCCAGATACCACACATCTATGTTAAAACATCCATTGTTAAAACAATTACACTCGTAGAAAAAATAAACATCATAGATAAAAGATAATTATACCTACTCTTTAAATAAGTTGTCACATACTTGACTACGACAAAACTGAAAACCTACTATTATTTTAGAACAATTTTCATCATCACTAAACGTATAACAAGCAATTTGGAAAAAAATCAAAATTCAAAAAAATTCAAAATTCAAAATCATTTATTCAGTTTAGGCTACAAATAGCTCTTATGAACGTCATTTTATGCCATCGGTTCGTAAGTCTATCTACTCTGGGCGGGAGATCTTGTACTGAGAAGAACCGGCAAAAAACTCAGCAAGTGTCCAGCTCTATTCTCCCTTACAGCGTCATAAATATTGGAAAATGCCCCATCATAAAAAGACACTTTCCATCACAAATAAAAACACAAAAATGTAAAAGACAATCACAACATTTAAAAAAACACAAAAAAAAATAAAAAATAACTAAATAAAATATTTAAGTCTGCAAAAACATAATTTACCAGTTTAATTTTTTACATTGTAATACAGTACTAGTAAAAGTCAAAACCTATCTAAGGAAAAAAAAAAAAAACAAAAGTTAAAACTATAGTTAATAATAATAAAAATAAAACTAATTGTTCAACGCAACGCTATTTTGTTATCTGCAGGACACTGTTTATAACTTGTGTGTTGTCTTGTTGTGTTTATAACTGTGAATAACTTGAGGAGTTCTACCAACCAGTAAGCAGTGACTCGATGGCGTCTTTGTCCGTCTTCAGCCCCTGCAGTATAGCGGCCTCATCAGCCAGCTCCTGTTCCAGCGCCCACAGCTCAGCAACTCTAGCTCTTGCCGCTTCTGTTTCTAGAGGCTTTCCTGCTGCAGCGCTTTCCAGCCACCTGTAAAGTAAGCAAAGGTCAACTTGAAATAAGATGATTGAACTATTCATCTAAGTGCTGCTAAATGTCTTGATACCTTCATCAATAATGCTCAGAAACAAAAGTAAGTTCTTTCCGCGATTTCATGAAAAACCATTCAACCATTTTTGAATCATATACAAACATAATTTCAAAACAAAGTCAAATCAACATAATCTAGCATTCATTTTTTACAACACAGACAAAAATTTGATATGATGAGGATTGTTTCAGTTCAGTGTCATTAGATACAAGAAAGACAATGTAAGCTCTTTATTAGCATCTGATCAAGTTCAAAATATATTTAATGAGTCCAACTATTTTATCTAAGCAGCATGATCTTACTTACCTCTGCTGTTCCAAAGCATGCTCCGCTAGAACCTTGTGCCTTAGTCTTTGGTTCCTCTCTAATCGTTCTACTGTGGATCCAGGTCTGTTATACAAGGAACCCAGCTTCACCATATTGTCCACTAACTGTACCAAAGGCTTGCTCTTTTCGTACTGGTGCTCTAATTGCATTAGTTGCATACGCAGATGTTCTAACCGTTGAAGATTCTCTTCACGTTCCATCGCCTTAAGAGAGCTAAGGCTGTCCTGTAATTTAAGATTTAACAGGTTTTTTAAAATTAATAATAAATAAGTAGTTAAAATATAAAGAAAAATTAAAAATAAACGAAAAATAACAAACAAAACATAAACATGAAAAACACCTCTATGCTATTGATCTGCAAACGACACTGTTCTATGGCACGATGGGTGGCGGCATGACGTCGCCTCAGTTGTATCAGGAGCAGGACTAGCTCCTCGTGAGTCCGACCCAAGAGCTCTCCAGCAGTCGGCACTTCACCCAACTGATCTACGTAACCCACCCGCTGACCGTCTCTTTGCTAATGATAATAAAAATAAACGAAACACAAATGAAAATGATAAATCAAACAAAACATAACAGAAACGAAACAAAAACTTGAAATAGGACCAAAATTTTAGGCGTACCAAATCGTCGTTTTCAGTGTTTCTTCGGACTCTCGGACTGACAGCTCTGATCGGTTGCTGAGAAGCTCGTGAAGGTGATCGAACTGCGGACCATGTGTCCTCCGTCGCATTGAGTGTATGTAACTGAAATAGATAGTAAATATAGTCTATCACATGACTAGAGTCACAAAAATCAAGACTGCAACACGTTATTCTTATATTTCTATAGCACTTACATTCTGTTGAGAAGATGAAATCTGTTGTGATCCGTAAGTGTCATTAGCAGTTTTATCTTCTACCCATCTAACTCTGGGACTTACAGCGCGTACTGGTATATTTGAATCTCTAGTATTCCTTCCGATGGATGTATTGCTTCCAAGGAAAGCTTTCTTTGACAATGTTTGATGGTTTATTGAATTATTATTGGAGCCAGGGTCTATAACGTTGGGGCCTGACACTGCCATAGATGCTAAAAAGGAATAGACATCATTGGTAACACCTTTAGAAGTAGTCTTATAAAAAATAAGCAAAAAACCATTTAGTAAAACGGAAAAACATAATAAAGTACTCGTACTATTTACAAACATTTAAGATGGTACATGCTTTATATGCTGTACACCTTATCGTGTTTAAACACTTCGTGAATGTCAATATAGCCAATTAAATATCCTTGTCACAACTTTGTTTAAAAACTTTTTATTTACAATACTTAATAATGACTTTGCTTTGCAGTTTATTAAAAAAGAAATAGAACTTACACGGTGTACCTCACAGGACCATAGAATGTTAGAGGATACCTTCATTGCTTGCATTGTCAGTCCCGTTGTCCGTGTTACAGAGAGCATCCCCCATGCCCACACCGACACCTGCACCCCGCACGCTACCTACCCCACTTTTCATCAAACCACTTGACATTAAGTCCCACTGACGAAGTTTTTCTCTGTCTATTTCAAAACGTTTCTTGTTCTTGGATTGGAAATCCCTTTTCTTCTCCACTTTTGGAGTGACTAGTGTATTACTAGCTGCATCTACAGCTAATTGCTCATAAACACCCTCATCGCATATCAACGGTGACTCGGTATTTTCCGCTAGACTAACGTATACGTCATCATCTTCTACTTTTTTTTCTTCCTCAAAACAAGTACCATGAAAGCTGGCACTGTTTTCCCTAAGTCTTACTAACTGGCTTTGGATGTCACAGTTAACGTAAGTAACGTTTCGAGATGGTTTATTTCCCGAATCTCTTTTAATACGTTTGATACTATTCATTCCGCTAGCATCCACAGTGGCGCGGCCCATAGAAGGTTCTGGAGGCACATTTCTACAATCATCAAGATCATCCATAGATCTTGCATGTCTATGTGACACTCTTCTTAAATTGTCTCTCCATAATGCATCCTCATCCCAATGCTTCTCACCGCATAATACATTTTCATACGTACTTGCCTCAGCTTCAGCGTCGTAATAAACAGTATTGGAAGAGTTTCCGCTACAATGTGATGACATACTTGCTGTGGACATTTTTAACGACGAACAAGCATTTAAACTACTTTGATTTAACACATTAGAATCAGGTGAAGAATTCTCAGCATTGCTTGAAATGCTTGAATTCTTTTTACTACCTAGACATGAAGACATTAAGCTCATTGACTCCGGTATTTTAGAATTTTTACTACCACTGGACTCGTAAATATTTTTCATGTCTATTTCAGGATCTTTGTCAGCAGCACTTAAAAATTCTACAGAAACGCTTCTTGCAGAAACAGCTAAATCAAACGATCTATCAGTCATTAGTACGTGATTATTTCTTATTGGATTATGTATATGTGAAATTTCATTTTTCTTGTGGAGTGGTCCCCTGCGTCGCTGATTGTTAAGTTTACGATGAAGGTTAGTATTCTTTAAGTAATGAGACGTAGGGAGAACGTTTATATGCTCTTGAGAGGACAAATCAGAATAATAGTAAGGTGCACTATGTTCTGTTGAGCTTTCTCTGCTATGGAAGCCAGTTGTGGTGGATGAAGTATTTGTCTCAATGCTGGCTCTTAGAGTAATTTTCTCATTTTCGAATTCTTTAATCTTGTCAGCTAGAATGTTCTTATTTAAATTCTTATTTAACGAACTTTCTTCGTCAAAACTTTTACAATAATAAGAAATTGGTGATTGTTGTAATCCTGTTGAACTGCACGAACTTTGTGATCCATGAAAACTTGATACATTTCCAGCGATATTCCGATGATGCATTCCAATTAAATTTTTGATTTCTGGCTTGTCATGCCTACAACTATGGTTTACAGGTGTACTAGAACAACGTATATGGGAAGTGTTTGCATGTAAATGAGCCGCTCGAAAGAGGTTATCTTTCGACGAAGTGTTCGTTTCTCCCAATGACATATCAAAAATTGAATTTCCTTGTAAAACATTGATGACATCACTTGTGCTAGGTTGTAAATTATCCAGAAAACTATCCAAATCCACGTTTCCATGCAATGCACTAGGTGTTGCTATTTCCGTAGAATTTAATTCAAACAATGAATCATCAGAAAGTGGTCTTCTCTTTAACATCATTTCTGGATCACGATATCTATAGGAATGCCTTAAATCTTCTTCAGCTGCAGCGTCACTTCCATTTAAACTTACTACTTCAGATGAAAAATTTGATGGAGTGATTTCAAATTTACTACTAACATCAGATTCTAAAGACAGTCTAGAAGATGCTTTATCTGCATTATAACTTCTTAGAGATTCAGTTTCAATACTACTAGAAGTATAATGTTCTAGGATTGAGTGACTTAACAATTTTGATGTGCTTTCGTTTATTTTGTTTTTTTCAGTCGAGAGACTGGCCCTGCTATTTCTAATTTTTTCACCTCTTGTAAGTGTATCATGGATTGAGGTTTTACTTCCATATATCATCAAGGATGTAGTTTTTCTTTTAACTGTGTTCATTTTTTGATTTTCGCTAGTTAACATTTTGAGTATAGAGTTATCGTGTGACATATCAGACTGATCTAATTTATCTAAAATATATTTTGATAATGCATCATCTGATAAGTCATCGCAAGGCGGTGAAGAGGTAGGGATCGGCGGTGGAGATAAAATTTCACTATCAGAACTATCTTGTCTCATTAAAACACTTCTGCTACCACTGAGATAATAGGATGCTGGTCTAAAAGTATCTGATATACTAAATCTACTAAATGGAATGTCCAAAGGAGTATCCTTAGCAGCTTCGTCATCAGCGTCCGAACAATCAGATTTATCTTTCAATGGCTTTTCAGCTTTTGAAACCCTTTTTAAGGTATGATCTTTTGTGTCAGCAAAATTTGATGCAGTATCTGTTTGTGCATTGTTTGAAGATTTGTCGGTGTTATTGTTACTACAACAAGAAACATTACTCAGTTCCATATAAACGGGTTCAATTCTACCACCATTGACACACACTATTTCGTAAGTTTGCATATCCTCCTCATCGTTACCAATATTCATTTCAACATATGGATTGTCGTCACAACTTAATGGCATACTTTCATCGAAGACACTTAGGTTTTCAAGAATTATTTGATGAGCTAGTTCCACTGCTGAAGTTTTTCTAGGACTCATGGGTAAATAATGATCTTCACACGTTGAGACAACTGGTGGTGTCTCAGATTTTGTTTCTGTATTTAGTGGGATTTCATTTGTTTCAGAGTCTTCTTCGAGGTTTAGTTCACATAGCATTTTTTTTTCATCATTACACGATTGAACTTCACACTCCGAATCCAACAAAACTTCATCTAAGTCATTATCCGTATATTCGCCTTGTGTTTCAGATTCTGCCTCGCTTTCATGAGTTTCGTATCCACTAGGATCAATTACATCAATTTTTAATTCATTATCATCTTCCAAATCTTCTTGATTATCTTCATCGTTAGGTTTGTTTTCTTCATCGTCTATTGTTGGTAAAATTATTGTACTAAGAACATTTTCATACACATTTTCCACATTTTCAGTGCATTTTTCAGCTTGTTTCTCAGGTATTTCAAGATTATCAGTCTCACTAATATTAGGTGCGTGCGGGGTTAAAGGTGAGCTTACGAGAGGACTTGTTATATTCACTATTTGGGACCTTCCTGCCTGCATATCTCTTGGGTTTTGCAGTTCAGTGCCCGATGCTTCTTCTGAGGTGCAAAAGTGAAACTGATAAATACTATATACTTTGGTGATGAGAAGGAACAATTTGTGTGGATATACTTTTATACACATGTTAGTATTTAGATTCATTGGCTTCAAATGTAAGAAGATGCGAACTACTCTTTACACAACCAACTGAAACCACCAATAAAACCCACCACCGATACTATTTAATACAATATCTTGTTAGTGGCACAATATCCCCACAGGCAGGAAGGTACCCTTCCGCAAAGCGAAGTCATTACAAATGCAGGACGATATAATTTACAAAAATAATTTTATAAACGTGTTCAATGACGAAGTGTATATAATTTTTAATATTTTTAGATATATTAATTTGTAAAAGGCCATATTGTTCTTAAAAAAGTAATTGTTGTCTGATAAGTCAGTCATAATTCAGGTAGAAATAAACTGAAGGTTAGTCGACATAAATAAAAAACGTTATTATATAATCGGGAATTAAATAATTATGTGTTGTTATGATGTATGAATTACTTAATTAAAATAATTATCACTGCGACATATATTATAAATAATATTATAACGGGCAAGTACATTTTTAACATGCAATCATATAATAATACTTTTACATGCTCATTTACCTCTTCCTTCACAAAATCATATTTTAAATACGAACTTATAATAAAAAATAAATAAATTTTTGTTTATAGTTTAATCTTTGAATACATGCCATGAAAAGTAATAATAAATAACGACTTATATAGTAAAGAATTGGAATTTTAGTCTGCACATACCTTCATCATCTGAAGAGTAGCTGTTATAAGAAGAATTTGTGTAAGTGTTAGGTTTATATTGGTCGGATCTCAACGACTGTCGGCTCTGGTTTAGCGAACGGGCCAAAGATATAGTTGCTGGTGTACTTTTCCTAGTCAAAGGAGATTGCAGCATTCTTTGTTTCCATTCTAACAACCGTTTCATGGATTCTTCTCGCTAGAACATGCAAATATATAAGTTTTGCTAATCGACTTAATTAGTAGTAAGTAATTGTTATTGTGAAGCACATACTTAATAAACTTTTTGATTGAAAAGTATTTAATTTAAAAAATTGACTTTGTGCTCCACAGGTTCACTAGTATCAGGCGGTCCCAGGTTATATTTCCAGATGGGGTACATATTATTTTACTC
The DNA here is from genome assembly GCA_947562085.1 of Eudonia lacustrata. Classification (NCBI taxonomy): domain Eukaryota; kingdom Metazoa; phylum Arthropoda; class Insecta; order Lepidoptera; family Crambidae; genus Eudonia; species Eudonia lacustrata. Next base: position 9,372,294 of record OX387327.1, on the reverse strand, counting down.
GATTTAGCTAGTGATAATGCTTGTTTTAAGTTTAATATACTGTGTTCTGACAGTTAAGAGATTTATTTATTTATTCTTACCTGCTGTACTTTTTTTTCACCCTCTTTCTCTGTAGCGGTAGATGGTAATCTCGCGCTAGCAGATCTCATAAAACCATCAACAGATGGGTCAAGTCGACTTATGTCTTTGGTGTAAGCACCTACGTTCGAACCATCGCTCATAACGCTTCCACTTCTATACAGTAAATCTTTCTGATGCTCAAGCCCTTTTTCTTTTAAAGTCCAATTTGAATTAAGTCCTTCCAAATCCTCGTACTTTGAGCTACTGTTTACATTTTCACGAGGTCCCTTATTAGGTCCCAACTCTGCTTCATAATTGTTATTTGACATCTGTGAGTAAGCTGTGCTCAACTGTTTTTCAGCCAAACCACTTGCGTACTTCGCAAGTGGTATTTGAATATTGCGTGGTGCTAAGCCCGGTTGCAAATATTGTGCTGACTGACGCATTTTCTCGGCGTAACTCTCTTCAGAATAGTATCTATCCGAGCTGGGATCGTAATACGAATTTATATCGAGACTAGATTTAGGTCGCTGCGGTTGTTTCGGTGGGTCGCACGTTGCTCGAGCCAGCATCGTTTTGTTCAACATTTCATTTTTAGACTCGTATTCTAGAAAATCTGCGCTATGAGGTCTCGGCATTGGAGGTTGTATACCACTGGACTGCATTTTCTTTCTCCTCAAAACTGATGGACCATTGAAAGTCTTCTCCTGAGGCTGCAAAAAAACATTAAATATAAAAACAAATTGTTGCTGAAATGCTATGCTGTCAATGTACACTAGACAACAGAATAATATACCGAAAAATATAAACATGATTAGGGTTTGTGTTTGTCAAATTAAACAAATTTCTATTTCCCTCCTAGGAATTGAGTGAATATAAATAGGCTGAGCCTCTACTACTCCCATAAACAGCCGGCAACATTTTTTTAAATATATTTTACGGGTTAGCTCAGTGCCATGATCTCACCTGATGTTAAGTGATAATTGGCCTTACTAATGATGGAAGGGCACTTCACCCGGGATCCTCAACTAGTGAGGCACTGGCTATCTTATCTCTAGCTGCCGGGACACAACAATGCTACAAACATTGATGTTATAGGGACATATTTAGATAACGTGGTGGTAGCTAGCCAGGCGGACAAACAAGCCCTACCACCAACCAAACCGAGATACACAAACATGTACCCCGCACTAGGAATCGAACCCGGGATCTCTGGGTCTAAGCCGGTGGTCTTAACCACTAGATCACAGAGGCGGTTAACAATCACCAAGTAATAGATTTATTCAGTTAATACGCAAACATTAATACTCACGTAAGACCCAATATAGTTTTGTGATTGTTGTTGATTTAACTGCGGAGTATTCGGTGACTTAGCGTAAGTTCCATATACGTCTTCATAGTCTCCGACCTTTCCTTTATTATTATAAGCTGCCAAGGTAGTAGATCTACCGTAAGTATCAGGTGTTCGCCTTTCTATTAGCAACCGTTCATTTACCCCGACCGCTCTATTACTTCTTACATTTAATTCACCATAATCGTCTCTGTTGTAAGCATTTGATTCTATATTAGGCTTTGCATTGGACCGAGTTTCTGCATAAGCTTCATAATTCTGTATAGATTTTTCCTGTTCTGACATTAAGTGATTGTTCATGCTCTGGATAATATTATCTTTGGGTGGTGTTTCCATCTGAGGGGTATTGTCTTGCAGAAACGGATTACGTTGCGGTTGGCGGTCATATATTTGATCCTGTACATTCTCCAGGGGAGCTTGTTGCGGCTGTTGTTGTTGAGTCCGAATCCTATTATCAAAGTAAGGCGATTGAGGATTAGACCTGTACATGCTCGACGTACTAGGTTGACTGTGCTCGTGTCGTTCGATTGTGTTTGTCAGTGGCAAAGAGAGATTGTGACTATCGTATGGTCGTTTCGTCTGGTACTGTATGGGTTGTTGTGGCGGTGGTGACTGCGGGCTGCAAGTGTATTGACTTTCTTGGGGGCTGATTTCGTAGTTTAACTGTTCCTGATATCTAGTGTGGTTATTGCCTTGACTGTAGTGTGATGCTGGCTTTTTGAGTAGGTCGTAATTTGGGTCGTACCTGTAAAGTTTTCGTTGCAATGTTACTGTATAATTAAAAACTTATTCAATTCAACATATTTTCAACTAGTGATATCTTTTACTTACATGTCAGGACTTGGCGAGTTATATCCCTCGTTAGATCGCCTCGGTTTGGGTGGAGCATTAGCATAAGTCGGTATATCATCTCCTTCCTAAAAAAAGAATAAAACGTTTTTTAATATTTTAATTTAAGTGAAGCGTGCGCTGTGAAACTATACATTAAATAATTATCAAATGGTGACGACATTCGAACCATTATGCACAGTTATCTATAAATGTGTATCGTGTCCTTCCTAAAATAGAATAAAACCATAAAACCTCTTTTAAGTATTGAATTAAAGTGAAGCGTGCTCTATGAAAACCATACATTATATAACTATCAATTGGGGCGACATTCGGACCATTATGCACAGTTATAACGACAGTGTAATCGCTGTCCTTGGTTCCGCTCCAACACACTTAATTGCCGATCACCTGCACTGTACACGCTCGTGCACTATATAATACGCACCTCTATTTTTGCAGCTGCTCGCTCGTTCTGTTTTTGTTGTAGTTCACTGAAAATTTAACAATACAAAATTAATGATTGATTGTACTTGACGGCTAGTATTGAATAACAGTCTAACGAGCTAATGTCAATATAGTTTAGTGAAAGCAATTAAGTTATCAAAATATTAAACAAATTCTAATGGACATTAATCTTACTTAGGGCTTTGCATAAGTGCGGCCATGGTCAACGCCTTCACCCATTTCAACATGGCATCTTGGTCTGGTGCTGCCAGTATGTAGGTCCGCATATTGGCGTGTTCCAATTTGAATGCATATTTTCTCAACACTTTATCTTCAGCTGTGCATGCAGACACTTTGTAAGAAGGCAATAGCACCGATCCCAATAACTTTTCCTCGTCTTGACCTGTCGAAAGATAATAAGTTAAAAACTTGAATAAAAAATATCTCGAGCTGCTCCATTTTCCACTGAACCTAGTTGGTAATGGGCTAGCGTGGTGGGTTATGGCCCTAACTCTAAGTGCTACTGTTCAAGTCGGAACATCTGAGCCCACCAGTGGGACAGATGATGATGATGATGATGATGACTACAGAGATCATCATCATCATCATCATCCTCTCAGCCAAAAAACGCCCATTGCTAGACAAAGGCCTTCCCCAAGGATCTCCACAACAACTGCTTTTGTGCAAGTGTTATAAGTAGTTAAACATAAAGTTGATTTAATAAAAAGTTTATTTAAAAAGGAATTAATGATTTTTATATTAGTTGTGTAACAGAGTAAATAAATTTATTTAAGTAATAAATAAATTTAAAAAAGTAATACTCTTTCCTTAGGTATTACTTTTAAAATAGACTGAAATGTTTAATATAATAATACTTACTTTTATAGTAGAACAAACAGTATTCAGACAGCACAAACCATCGTTTTCTCCAAACTTTCAAACCATCTGAACCTTGTTTATAAAGAACACCAGCCATCGCGACAGGAGCCGAAGGCATTCTCTGAGCTATAGGTGATCGTAAAGCTTGGTTGCCTCCACTACTTCGTCGGCCTTCAGAAGATGGAGATTTTACACTATATGTACTTGATTCACTAGATTTCAAAGGAGATATTACTCCTATATTATTTTTCTGTCCCTGATTGTTCATTTCTGAAGGTGGTGATTGACTATGGCCCTTGTCTCCTTCTGATTGTCGCCTTTGTCTTTCTACTTCTCTGAAGTCAGTCATTTGATTTGACTGCCATTGAGATTCTACGTATTGCCTATTTTGTTTTTCCATGTCCCTGTATTCATTGTTTTTTGCATACCTATCAAAGTCTTTATGAATATCGGGACTACTATATTCCTTAAAGTCGATTTTACTACTATATCGGTCTAAATCTCTATAAGAACCATCGGAGTATATACTATTCTGTAAGTTGGGAGGTGGTTGGACTCCGTGGATTTGTTGGAGTAGTATCTGTCGTTCTGCAAACTTTTGTTGTTGCTGCATTTGAGCTTGATTCTGATAATGAATTTGTTGTTGTAATTTCATCTGTTGAATTTCATTATACTGTCTCTTTAATAAATCCGTATTACTCTGCGGTCCTATCCTATTCGAGTACGGAAGATATGGCTTAGATCCGTACTGGTTTACATTAGGTCTATACGTTGGTTGATGGTTTTGGTATATTTGATTGGCATCTCTCGGTGGGTTACGTTTCAAATAATCCTGAAACACTTCTGCGTTATATCCCTTGGGTATATTTTGCAGTAGCTCATGATTTACATTGTGGTCGGTGTGCACGTCGTTTCGTTCCATTCTGGGCGGTGATTGTGGGTAATTGTAATTATCGTTTGCACCGTAGTGCCTTGCGTAGTCGTGATTATGCCCAGTGCTATACAGATCGTGTCTATTTTCTAATAGCGGGGAACGTGCGTTCATATTTGAATGATACTGGCTCTGTAGAAGTTGGTGCATGACGCCGTTAGGTTGAATCTGGCCAGCTTGAGCCGATGTGAGATGTGCAGCGAGTTGTGTGTTTTGTGAGGCATAGATCTGATCTGGATGCACATGATGAGCCATAAGATGCTGTTGTGTGAGCGGCTGCTGAGTCGCCGGGGCTGGTTTCTTGTTCTCCATTTGATATTGTGACTGTGCAATCGGTGGATCAAGCCTGAAAAGATAAAAAACGAAAATAAGTTCATTTGAGCTTCATGGATTCCTACAGATAAAATTGTAGCACGTTTTACATAAAACGGTAAACATTGCGTGCTCAGCGGCGTATAGACAAAAACGATTCAATTTCAGTTGCTTAATCGAAGACGTTTTATCGTCGTCAATGCGATAAGGTGCGTGTTAGAGAAAAGTGGCTAGATTGCGAATAATCACGTTTTGTTTTTTTATTATAGAGTATGTACCTAAATAAATGTGTATTTTATTTAGTGCAGTGTTATAGGTGGTATCGTATCGAAAAATAAATTGGTTGCTGCTGTAAAATTTGCCATTGTTCCAAGGCGTTCTTGTAAATTAAATACATTAATATTAATAAACTAGCGGCTAACAAAAATACAAAACTTTCCTCTTTATAGTATTCCTGGCGGCCCGTCGCGGCTTCGCACGGGTGGACATTTTTTTTAAAAATTATAGCCGATGTTACTCAGCGCTAATGTAGCATTCTAATGGTGAAAGAATTTTTTAATTCGGTCCTATAATTTTTGAGTTTATTCGTTACAAACATACATACAAAAATACAAAGCTTTCCTCTTTATAATATTAGTATGATTAGTATTAGTATAGATATTTACATTTTTGTGCAAGTTACTTTGAATACAGCTCCTGATAAATTTGACTGTTTTAGTATTAAGATTAAGTATCTAAGTAAATATAGTAGTCTTAAAAATCCTTATTAGTGGATGTCTGCACTCTATAAGGATCTACCTGCCTTTCAAGCTTATAGTCTATAAAGTTACTAAGATTTTACTTTAGCATGGCCTTTAAATCTTTTGCGCTAAAAGCGAATTCAATTAACACCTAATGTATAAAAGGTGTGAACTTAGTACATATCTACAATTGTAGTTTTATCAATAATTATAAAAGTAAATAAAAGGCACCTAGATTTGGAACGACGACCCAGATTGTTTAGTTCGATGAATTTGATAAACTTTACAGGTGCGCAGGTACTAAGCGACTTAAATATTTGTTCGCATGTTTGTGAAGACTAATGAACTAAGCATCGCATGTGACCCAAGACGCAAAATAAGGGACCCCAGAAGGCAAGCTTAAAAGGAAATACTAAGGTCGAGTGAATTGAAAAATATGTATGAAAAGTAGACAAAATCAACGTTTCGTAGTCCCCGGATTCCTCTTCCAAAACTGGAACGATTTAATTACTTTCTTCATTAAAAAATAAGAAAGGCTTTGGCTGTGTGTTCTTATGATTTTCTTTTTTTTTATATAATCTCGTCAAATTTGTTTGCTGGATGTCTGAACACAGCGAAAAATCTGTCCAATTTTTGTGGTTTTTAAAGATTCATATCTTTTTAAATAATGAATTTATGAAAAAGAGGAAAACATAGGGACACAACAGCCGAAGCCATTCTTTAATTTTTAATGAAAAAAAGCATTTTTCGGTCCAGTTTTGGAGGAGGAATCAGGGGACTACGAAATGTTGATTTCATCTACTTTTCATACATATTTTTCAATTCAGTCGACCTTGGTGTTTGCTCTTAAGAGCGTTTACGCCGCTCACTAGCGCCGCCAATGAAAAAAAACATATCTAGTAATTAGAGATAGAAAATCAATTTTGTGTATGAGCAATAAAGAATTTATCTATCTATCTAATGCTCAACAAACTATTTGAATGAAGTAATTAAGCATTTTTACGTCACCTAATGAACATCTGACATGTTATGGTTTGGTTAACAAAGACGTTACAGCTACAAACGGCCACTTTTAACTATAACGCCGTATTTAACTAAACTATAACATGTCAGATGTTCATTAGGTGACGTAAAAATGCTAAATTGCTCCATTCAATTGTTGAGCATAATTTGATTTTCTATCTCTAATTACTAGATATGTTTTTTTTTCATTGGCGGCGCTAGTGTGCGGCGTAAACGCTCTTAATACATACCTCATTCGAGCAACGCTCACATAGACCGGAATCTGACGACCTCCTTGGTCGAGTGGCTTGCACACCGGTTTTCATGGTGTCGCCATCTCTGAGGTCCCGGGTTCGATCCCCGGTCGAACCAATTTAGAAATACCTGTTTTTCTAAATTGTTACGGGTCTGGGTGTTTTCTATGTATAATAAGTATTAGTTTAAGTATAAGTATGTTTATCTGTTGTCTAGTTACCCATTTCTCAAGTTTCTTAAGGAAGCGCTTTTCTTGGGGCTAGATAATGAGGTCTGTCGCGTATGAATTTGCCGCTAAGGGCGCTTGTGTAGCGTGAGGTCTCCGAAATGTCAAAACCAGTGTAAAATTGTATTACCTACATCAGGCTTCTCTTTAAGATTTAATGTTAAAATGTTTTTTTCAAACACGTAATGTTTTGAAGGGACACGTTGACCCTGCGAATCGCTACTAACCAATGCTTTGAGACAGCTTTATCTTTCGGAAACTTATGTCCGCCTTTTTTTCCGAGCAAAACGGAACTGCGCAATACTGTGACATGGCCAATACGTTCAGTCTACGGTGCTATTGTATTAAATATGATTTAAATGTAAATTTTTGTTTTGGCGCCCGTAATAACAAACATTGACAGCCGTACTTTAGGACCTCACTCTACAGTGGCGCCACCTGGTGAGACAAAAAACGATAGCCCTCATTGGTGTGAATATAGGAAACATTATTTTGAATTTAGAATGTAGGAATTATTTATTTAAACTAGCAACGGCTGCGCTCGGAATGTCCGAGATTCCGCGTCCGTGAGAGGTTGTCTATGGCTGCTGCGTAGCTCGGGCACGTTTGGACGAAGCTTACTTTCTGCAGTCTCCATATCTGGTGCCCAAGACGACAAAGTAAACATTAGTGTTTGAGAAACGGTTCGCATGGGCCAACGCTAATATTGAAATTAAGCTATACCTCCATGTTTGATGATAAAATAATGTCTATGTAATGTTTAGGAGAGAGAGTTTTGAAGTTGACTTTGATATCAACTTCTGACCTACTTAAGTTTTAACAGTTTTAACCAGTCAACTCCGGAACAAAACTAATGACAGCACCCGCGCCGATGACGTAATTCGCAAAATGGCGAAAAATAAATTTAAAATTGAAGATGCACAGAGAATAAAGTTATTGGGGGTTTTGAGTGTAGCAAATTTATCCTAATTTTTTTATGGCTAAACTTCTTCATACAAAAGTAGGCTCTAAATAGATGATATTTAGTTCTAATGTCGAGTGGAGGAGCGTTGGGGTTTGACGGTATCTGGCCGCGGGCAGTCGTGCCCGCCTAGGGCTTGTCCAGTGAATTGAAATTATAAATTACACTGCGTGTGCTGAAGTTTTCAATCCTTATGTACGACGGTTACAGTTGTATAAACATATAAAACAAATTAGTTATTATCATCTATTACTGTCCATAAATCATGTTACGTATCTAGACATTTGACCAAATGTTAGACTAAAAAAAACATTAGGGAGTTGAAAAATATAAATTTAAATGAAAGCAATTAAGTACACCATAAAACTTTATATAAAGGCCTAGTAAAATAATAAAAAAAATACGAAAATATTAAATATTTTTATATATATATTAAAATATAAAATACGAGAATATATATTATAATCATTACCATAGTATTGTTTGTTTAATATGGTTTGCACATACAATACCTACAACGGCTCGTGAAATGTTACATTGTTTACTGCAGTACCGCACAGAATAATACCTAATTTAAATTTTCTCATGCTTCCCCTCACTTATCCTTTTCTGAAGCTAGACATATCTAGCTTCAGAGATTGAGCCATCGCTCAATGCCGTTGTACTATACATTTATTATCAGATTTAGTCCTAACAATAAACCACACTACAGAGCTACGTTCGAACTATGCAGTAAACTTTGAAATGTGTAGACAGATTTTGCGAGACGCTCCGGAACTAGTCTGCATTCCCTAGCTGAAATAACGCGGTCAGTGTTAAAAATATAATTTAGCGTCGAGAGGAACAGAATCTTAACTTTTTGCAGAATAATTATCTCCGTCATCCCATTACTTAGTCTGAACACTGCGCTTTGAAATTAATATAGTGGATACACAGTAAGTACATTCAAACACTCGAATCATCATCATCATCATCACTAAATTACGTCCACTGCTGGACAAAGGCCTCCCCCAAGGAACATCTAGATGATGCTGATGATGCGGATGCTGCGATCATCTAGCATGGAAAAAAACACTCGGACATATAAATTATGGATGTTTTGTCTATTGATATACCTATATAATTTTTACGAAAATGTTGTTGCGAGCATATAATAACAATTTGAAATAAATCGGAATATTTGGACGAGCAGGATACGAATCCTGAGGCATCCTGGTGCGGGTACGAACCCGCACCCTTTGACAATCCGGGTCAGGCGTCTTTCCAATTCAGACTTATTAGTCATATATAGGTAGTTAACTAAAAGTTATCACGAGAAATAAGTTATTTTGGTATGCGTATACACATAAACTGGTATACTAGTTAGTAGGATTTTATTTATTGTTTTTAATTGACAAGCTCATAGTCTACCACGCTGCTGGCGCAATGCGGATTAGTTATTACTACCAGTAGGTAGTAATAAGTAGTAACTACCTTACATCATAGATACGTATATGGATTGATATTTGCTGTATTAAATATAGCAAAGCTTATGAATAACTCAACATAAACATGACCGGGCGAACGAATCACGGCGGACACGATGCGAGGCGGATGTCTGCTAACGAATGGCAAATGGGCCTCAATACCAATCAACCTTTCCGTAAACTCCCATAATAGATAATAGATAGATAGATAGATAGATAGATAGACAGATAGACAGATAGACATATATATATCTGTAGATGGATGGATATACAAATACTTTAAATTGCTCACATACAGTTTCCTATCAAATACCATATAGAGGTCTTCAATTTACGAGTGAATAGGTACCTTCTAGGCAAGCATCTGACACCGTAGGCTACATCATCACTCATCCACCACCATACCAATAAGTGAGATAGTAGTCAAATGCAAGCCTATCTAATTATATTTTTTTAAATACAGATGTAAAAAATGCGCATCTTAAAGCTAGTATTGGCATAGGCGGTCTTATCGCTAGAAGCCAAGGAGATAGTTCATCATTCAACCATTGTTCAACACGAACTAATGATCAACACCTTTTTCCTTTCATCATCATCATCAGCTCCGCTCTTCTTTATGTCCCCACTGCTGGGGCACGAACCTTCCCTATGGATGGATAGGGAGAACAGGCCTTAAACCACCACGCGGGCCCAGTGCGGATTGGCGGTTGTTAACGACTGCTAATGCAGCCGGAGCCAATGGCTTTACGTGACTTCCGAAGCACGGAGGAGCTCGAACTTTGGTCACCAATCCGATGACCGGCCTTTGTGAAAGTTGCTCAACCTCCGCACTCGTTGACCGGGCGCGTTAACCACTGTGCCATCGAGCTCCTCTTTTTTCCTTTAATCACTAGAAATAGGGATTAGTAACTGTGGGGTCAGCAATATGTTCTTACAATCTATATATTAATACGTGAAGCAAAAAGTTTGTACCCTCTTTGTTATGAAAATTGCACGGATGGAGATGTACGAAATTTCGCACACTTATAGTTTATATAGAGAAGGTTATCCGAATGTTAATATTTTTTTTAAATTATGCATAAAAATACATTAAATCAACAAAACAAACATTACACACACTACCATGTATTTGATATACACGCATATATATTTGACACACACGCATATGTATTTGACAAACACGCATATTATACTCATTTCAAAAAAGATGAGTGACCGAAATCTGTCAATGCCAATCAAAACGCACATTCTATCTTTTTTAATTTTTCATTGCTTAGGATGCAATCCATGCAGCCATAATAAAATTACGGTCGAATTTCGACCACTGGGCGACCACTAGTTTATTTAAATACAAATATAACCATAGGCTATTTATATTTTGACGAGTAATAAATCCACACTCTCATTGAGATGGTACTTTTCCCGTAATTAGTGCGACGGCAGACAGCTCGCTGTTTAGTCTGGCTCGTTAAAAATATAATCTAACCGATAATGCGTGCATTGCGTCGCGAGCACCCGCCCGCGACGGTCTACTTGGATCCCGGCCAAGCAATGATGTGCCGTGAGCCGTGGAACCAAAACATATCGATCAACAATTCATATCTGTTTACTCATCTTAACCGTTTAGTTTTAATGCGAGCAAATTACAATTGTTTCTTCAACACTATCCCAAACTCGTTGCTTATAAAATTTTGTTAGCTTGTTTTGGTGACTTTGATTTTTTTCTTTCGCTTTGTCGTTTTATTCAACAAGACATTATTTTTACTAAGCTTAGTTAGTAGTGAGATCTTTAAATGCTACTGTATTATAAAATATAATTTGTTTAGATGTATAATATAAAGCTGTGTGTTTTCTTAATACAACAAAAAATAAATAATACAATAAAAACAAAAAATAATAAGTACGTCTAGAATACAAATCTTTTGATTTATCTATTTTTGGCAATAGTTGCCCCTAAGGGATGCAGTGCCCTTGCAGGGTGTCGTTGCTCGTTCTTTCTCGTAACTTGTAATATATTATCTAAAATCTTTACCGCCCCTGGCACGGGTTCGATACCCCGCGTGTGATTACATGTTATTGTATTCGGTTAGTTGGTAATAGGACATTTTTTAAGGTTCGCCTGGCTTATGTCTATCGCTACAGCAGTGCTAGAAGCTCGCCTAGGCTTTTTTTCTATATTTACGGGTAAGCACAGTGCCTTGATCTCACCTGATGTTAAGGGATGTTATGGCCAATGATGGAAGCGCACTTCACCCGGGATCCTCAACTAGTGAGGCACTGGCTATCTCATCTCTAGCTGCCGGAACACAACAATGCTACAAACATAGATGTTATGGTGACATATTTAGATAAGATGGTGATAGCTAGCCAAGCGGACAAACAAGTCCTACCACCAATCAAACCGAGTACACAAACATGTACCCACGCTGGGAATCGAACCCGGGACCTCTGGGTCTAAACCGGTGGTCTTAACCACTAGACCACAGAGGCGGTTATCTTCGTCTAGCTTGGGCCACCACGCTCTATAGGGGAAACCCGCCAGAGAAAGCAAGCTCGAAGAAGACTGGGCTACCCGAGCTTCAGAAGTCTGAGACACCCGAACGACTAAGAGTTCCCCACCCTTAACCGTCGCCTTACCTACGTAGGAACGAGCCTGGCCAACTGCCCGCCGCCTCCTTCCATATAACCAGATGGTTAGTTAAACCATTTGGTGAGTTAAGGCTAAATAATATCACGGAGATTACTCCGTGATATTATATAAATGAGCAAGCCAGCAAAGACAAAGATATTATATTATTTATTTGTTATACATTGGATACAGGCAACTGTCAGTTGTTCCAACTGCCCTGCCTGAATTACCTATAATAATAATAATAATATTACGCCACTCACTTTCATCGATACAAACATACTTAAACCCTATGTTGCAGCTCAATACCTTCCCTATAAATCACACCAACGCGTCAGCCGCTGGCGCGTCAGCTTGATTCAATGTCATTTCGACCTATTTAATGGCGACAGTGATGCTTGCTCTGATTCCTTCCACAATTAGACCACCTGTATTTATATCATTTTGACATGCTTTTGAAACCATGGAAATTAAATTGGACATTGCGTTATGTTCTTTTTTTAATAAGAAGTAAGTTTCTTTTTGCTTTAAAGAGCTACTGATTTGACTTAAATGTGTACAACAACAAAAATTAATACAAGGCGTATTTAAAAGAGTATCTTAATCTATTAATGGCCAAATCTGCTTATCGTAACTAATTCTAAAAGTCTAGTTTTGTTCTTGAAGGAAATTTCTAGAAATGGTCGATTCTTGGTTTTATCTGGGGTTAAAAGTTAATTATAGGCTATAAAGCCAAAAGTGTCGGCATCGGAAAATCCGAAACTATAGAGAAATTGGTTTCACGGTGAAGAACCATGTCATCGAATTTATACATAGTTCACGTGAACTGCATTAATAAAATCAAAATCAGTTCATTTTTAAACTATCATTGTCACTTGCATATATTATTATTTAGTTGCTGTGATGACATCTGTGATTTTACCGAATGCAATGCAGCAGCCGAAATATCGGATACCCAATAGTAAACAAAAAACCGTAAATAATTACTCCAAAATCTGTTCCATTTCTGTGTTGATGTTATTTCTTGTTATTGTTATTTTATTTTGTTTCTTGTTATTAATTTGTGTTATTAAATTATCCGTAGCGGATGCGCTGTCGGATCGAGCGTCATCGGGCTCTATTCAATGTCACCGTGAGCAGCCGACCTAATTAGTGGGTCGCTTGTGGTTGCCCTAATTCCCTCAGCTTAGACCACCCTCGTTTGACAAGGACGACCCCCCACGACCCCCAAAGGCTTAATGGTTGATTTAATAATCACAATTTAAGTGTCATTGTGTCTAATCTATACATTTTATCTAATTTACCAATCTATACTATTAACAAAGTGGTAACGTTTGTAACTTTGTTTGTTTGTCTGTATGTCTGGAACTACAAATATCAAATAGTGATCCAATTTCAAAAATTCTTTCACTGATAGGATGCTGCATCCCTTGCGGGTAGCATAGGCTTTTTTAACCGACTTCAAAAAAAAAGGAGGAGGTTCTCAATTCGACTGTATTTTTTTTTAATGTTTGTTACCTCAGAACTTTCGACTGGGTGAACCGATTTTCCCTGTGTGGTGCCGGGGATAAAGAATTGCACCACCCCATCTCTTCCTGTGGGTGTCGTAAAAGCCGACTAAGGGACCATTCCAGAGGATGGGCAGCAGCATCTCTCTGATGTTACCCTCAACCTACTGCGATCGCCAACCCGCCTGCCAAGCGTGGCGATTACGGCAAATACCCCTCATATCCTTGGGGGAGGCCTTTGTCCAGCAGTGGACGTCTTTGGCTGAGATGATGATGATGAACCGATTTTGATGATTCTTTCTTAATTATATTTTATTTTTAAAAGAGTTTATTTTTAAATATTTAATCAACGCGGACGAAATCACGAAGAAAGTGCTGGTGTTTATTTATGCAAGATACTTTAATAACATTTATGTTATAAATTTATATAATAGTTTAAGGTGCGTCCAGGCTAGAAATGGCGTTAATGGTTGAAAATATTATTTCGTTATATAGGTTAATTGATAAATTTTTTTAACTGTTAATTTTAATGGTTGAAAATATCAGTTAATAATTTTATCGAAGTAGGAGTTTGAAACATTAAAATGCTCTATTCTTATTTGTAATCCTGTGTTATAAGGATTCCAAGTGAAGTACGCTTTCACTTTGGGCCCTCATCAGGTGAAAAAACGAAAGAATATTTTATTTTTTGATAAACAAACAAATAATAATAAAAAAATATTTTGGATTTCTATAAAAAAAACATTGAACTACCTACCTATTGTACAACAAAGCAATAATGAAATGAGAGATGGCGTGATCGATGGACTAACTGAACTTCCTTCAAAAGACATAACTCCAAACTCCATTAGAACTTACAAGATGAAAGAAGTAGAAGTTTTATATTTTTCCAATGAAACGGCACTCGGAACGTCAAAGCGCATTACAGAAGAACTGGCTATCATAGCTCGAACTGTCGAAAAACAATTAATGCTACTTACATTGATGTTATGGCGATATCTTTAGAAAATATTATTTAATAAAAAAAAGTTGTAGAATGAAATAATGCAGTTATTACGTAATCAATGACGCGACAAGTTGGCGATAACGCAAAGAAACCGTTCCATGACGTCTCAGTTTAACAAATAATTAAATTACTTTAACTGATGACGTCATTAGAAAACATTAGCATTCCAAGAAATAGGTATACTACCTATCTATGTTCTTTTCTTACGCTTACTAAGTAATGAATATAGTTCAAGAACTATATTGTAAAAGAAATACTTATATTATTCATTAGTGAGTTATTAATTATTATTCAACTTAATACAAATAAAAACTACACCTAAAAGTGCAAAGTTAACTTTACACCTAAAATAATTCAATAAAACAAACCTATTCTTAAGTGGTCAGTCAGTCCGTGGATTAAACTTTAAAAATGTCAGATTTCCATACAAACTTTCCACCCCTATTTTAAAGGTTTTAGAGGTTTTTCGAACGTTAAAACACTTAGTTGAAAAATCTATAAGGTCGATTAAAATATTTATTTTGATAGTTATTACTTTAAAAATAACGATTTCCCCAAAAAAAAAACCTTTTTCCCTTTTTTACTCCTTTAAAGGAAAATAAACTAAATTCCTGAGACATGTCATCCTTTATTTCTTTTCAAGAACCCAAATACCAATTTTCATGTATTTTACTTAAAAACTGACGGACTTTCATACAAACTTTCACCCCCTATTTGACCCCCTTAGGGTGTGATTTCCGTAAAATCCTTTCTTAGTGGCTGGTTACGTCACTCAATTAACCTACAGTCCAAATTTCATCTAATTAGCTTCAGCGATTTAGGCTCCGCGATGATGAATCAGTCAGTCAGGACAAGTCATTATATAATATATAGGTAGATATTATTAAAAAAAAACAAAAATTGTGTTACGCACTAACATAGTAAGTACAGTCGTTAACAAAACTCCTACTATTATTTAGCCAAAATTAAAGTTTAAATTAGAAGAGAACTTAGATTTTTCACGCAATTCCGGAAATATTTCATTTCCGGAATTGCTTGAAAAATCTAAATTCTCATCTAATCTAAATCTAAGCAAATTCTAATTCTGTACCTACTTATATGTTACATAAAGTTATATCAAATTAATTAAATTATCATCTGCACAATTTCCATATGGTAGACAATCAATTATATTCTGTTCTATTCTATACGGACCCTCATTAAAATCCCGTAACGTTTTAACGGAATATATTGCAACCTGCAATCCTGCATATCGTCTAGTAAATGCTATAAACGTAACCGTTCAATACAAGGTGTGCTTAGGTATCTTTAATACCGTTCACCTAGAACTCAGTCTCACAACACTCGCACAAAGATAATAATATAGTATATCAGTCCAAGGGCAGTCTCACGCGTTCTCGCTGCATTTTTAAACTCATAAACATAGTAGGTACATTTAAATAGGCAATAGCAAGTTGTGTGTAGCTACCTACATTACTTAGCAATTACAAGTCAATGTTTTCTTTTTATTATTTATCATTTCGCCAGTGTTATTCACTATTAGGAAGGTATTAAATATTTTATAAATAACTAGTGGCCGCTCGCGGTTTCACCCGCGTGGTTCTCGGTTTCACCCGCGTGGTTCCCGTTCCCGTAGGAATATCTGGATAAAAAGTATCCTATGTGTTATTCCCGGTTATAAACTATCTGTATGCCGAATTTCATCTAAATCCATTTAGTAGTTTTTACGTGAAAGAGTAACAAACATCCAAACAAACTTTCGCGTTTATAATATTAGTAGGATTAATTATGATTGATTATATGGTAATGGTAAGGTTTTAATCTAATTCTAGATATTCATTTTAAAAACATATACATACAAAATACTGAAAAAAGTATAGGTGCGCGAAATATACACACAACACAACATACACAACATTGGAACTATAAGACTGAGAACGATCGGTGATCTAACCACTAGACCATAGAGGCGGTTCATGTCTGTCAGTTGCCAAAGTAAGCAACTCGATCTCATCACGTCAGTCGCTACCATAGACAACCAAGGATTGACACCTTGATTGAGATCACAAAGCAATTACATAAAGCCTCATTGAATAACAGCTGACTTATGTGCGGTCAGCGAAGAAAGAGGTTGTGACAAAACTTCCTCTGAAGAATAATATCGTTATGGTTGATATAGTGATTGACAGTTTGAAGTTTCAAGCGACTCTTTCAATCTACCTATAGTATAAGAAGGTGTTAGATAACTTTTTGCCTCTGTAGATGTCGCAAGCTGTTTGACGGTAAAGGTTATGTCAACATTGAAATAAATGAGAAGGTAACAACAGTTGTGTCTAGTGGAATATTGAAACTGCTTATCTCAGGTCACGATTATTGACTATTGTTGTTATAGGAACTTTTCAATGGTAAATACAGCACAGGTTGTTTCTTCTTTAAATGAGCACCGTGAACTTTAAGTAGTTCAATTGCTTTAAACAGGTGATAGTACATTACAATAATACCTACTCACTCAAAATTAATGGAACAGCTGATTGCGCTTCAATAGGTGTGCTTGAAAATGGTTGCGATTTTTTAGCCTGTACTATTTTGTTAATAAATATGTAAAATATGTTAATGAAACAACTATTGAACACTAGCGGCCGCTCGCGGTTTCACCCGCGTGGTTCCCGTTCTCGAGGGAATATCGGGATAAAAACTATCCTATGTGTTAATCCAGGTTATAAACCAAGAAATGCCGAATTTCATCCAAATCCATTCAGTAGTTTTTACGTGAAAGAGTAACAAACATCCATCCATACTTACAAACTTTCGCGTTTATAATATTAGTAGGATTAGGTAATAATTTACTAAGCTATACTTACAGCTATAATAAAGCTTATGAGTCTCATAACACAACCCCGATCCGATGCGCACCTCTCGGAGAATCTAGTCGCACGCCGTCGGGGACACGCACTAGTGCATGGTGCCGTTTCCTCTGAAAAACCTCCGAAGGTGCTTCGTTTCACACGGCTTGAGGAACCCTTCAAGTTTCTCGCGGCCTTCAAAAAACCTGATAGAGCTCAAAATGCCCAAAACTCTCAAAAAAAAATAACTCGTAAGCTACGCTGTCATCAGCTATTAGAATCCGTTCCCTATTTACTTGTAACGTTCTCATCCCGTTATTCAATTAAAGGCTTGCCTACTAATACTTCTATATGTAGGTACCTATTAAAAGAATATTACCGATGAAACCAATGATGTGAAAATTGTAGTAGACAATTTTCCCCTTGATGAGGAAATAATATGGACCTTTGACACAATTCGCACGCAAAATGAGGGGACACATACATCTAATTTAATCCTAAATTAGATGTACCATTGTCAGGTATTCAAGTTGGACACCTTTGTACGAGTATACCTTAAACCACGACTAATAAACAAGCTGCCACGTGAATTATGCGGTACGTTGTCATGGTTTGGTTTATGGTTTAAGAAATTTATTTCTTTGCAAAGAATACATGATTCACTTAAAGAAATAAAATTTTACCTTAAAACTAAATTCAAGTTAGAAAATGACGAACAGAACGAAAAGTAACTAAGAAAACTTACGTTGGTATATGTTTTGTTTTGTTATGGTAATAAATTAAAAAAAAAAATCAACAGAAACAGTGTTAATAAAAATTTCCATGAGCGAAACTTGATTCACGGGACGAAAATAAACAATTGAATTGTGACAATTGCTCTTTTTTGAGGTCGTATAGTAATTTCACTGGTGTACTGTTCAAACTGTTTTTTTGTTATATAAGAATAAGAATAATAATAAGAAAATGTTTATTTGGTTACATCTAGAATAATTAGTTTGGATTGTGTGTACCTACATGCTAATGATCTGTTAAAAAAAATCAGGGTGCCTTTTAGGGTCTGTGCGAGCAATTAAATTCGATACACATTATGCCAAGAGCCCACGCATTCTTTTTTATATTACAGCTAATAGTAGTACCTTTAAGACAAAATTCTTAAATACGGTCGCATAGTGACGAACACTTGTTATTAAGCATTTAGGCTGACAAAGTCACGGGAGGTCGTTTCTTATGTTCTGCGCATAAAGCTGCGAGCAACCACTAATCTAATAAAACAAAAACTTATTCTAAAAAAAATCATTGGAGCCCATCCGGTGCATCATTTAACCAGCCTTAATTGCCCGCAAACCTCCACGGTAGGTATTAACGGAAACTGCAGGCGCAAACAGCATTTAAATAATTCCTGTTGACTAGTCAGGCTAGTCTCATACTAGTTTATGACTAGTTTGAAATACAAGTATAAAACATTGGCTCTCATCAGAGTGATTCCGCTAAACACGCTGTTGGAATAAAAATAAACTATCTGGTACGTCGATGATCAGGAGCTAGCTATGGTTACATTTCTTTTTTTTAAATTAGTTTGTCAACAAGTTTAGCCGCTGGGTATAGAAATAGTTGATCAGGTTTTGTTGACAATTAAGAGATGAAGTTAGCGACAGATACCTACTGTCAGTATTTTCTTTCTTTTTTTTAATTATTTTAAATTTTGAATTTTAACTGCTTGCTCGTAAATTTAATAGTCGAATCTTACCAGATTTGTCATATTAGTGTTATTGTTTTATATAGCTGTATTAAAATATTGTTTGATTCTTAAATAAAAATTAAAAAGTACACTATTCCCGAGGTCTTTATCCCAGTCAAACAATCGTGTTTCTCGGGGCACGCAATAAACTTTAGCGATAATAATAATAGCGAATAGGACGCTTGCAAAGATGTGGGCGGAAGTTAGTAATAGATATACTACCTAATAGATAAAAATCTGGATACTGCACTTTGTTAAGGACACTAGCCAATGTCGGTAGACTATCATTTTCGTTCAATAACAGCTTGTTAACTATCAATTTTAATACATACAAACTTTTCAAAACCTGATTTATACAACTGGCTAACCATAGCGATTGCAAGGTCGCATTTTAATTACAACCTTCTTGTATTGCACTTGTATAGAGATGCTGTTATACGAAATACAAATGCCACTTAGGCTGACTTAGGTATACTCGTAGGTACAAGAGAAAATAATTACATAGAGTAAAATATGAATTCTGAAAATTGAAATACGCAACTAAGAGCTTTCTTAATAATTTTGAATAGGTATACATATTAGAAAAACACGATGTTTATTCTTAAATAGTACATAGATTTCAGTTATACGAGTTTGATATGACAGATTTAACTTAAGACTGTAAATTGTTAGATGATTTCAAATAATCATATTTCATAATAGCTCTTGATTGTAATATATTCCCAAACAAACCTGGAAACCTTTGAGCTTCAGAGCATGAGCGTGATTTTCCGTCATCAGTTTACATAATATAATATAACAAGGAAAGAAAGTAGTTTGAGCTTCAAAGCAGTAGTTTCGTAAGCAGTGAGTAATACTACTCGTAGAAGACAATTCATCGTATTGGAATGCTACTTTCTGTGGTCACACACAACTTGTCATCTGACCGTTACATGATTTTGTTTAGCTGGCTTCCTATATAATGTATGTCACACGTCTTCCTTTTGCTATGCAAAATAAGTCCAACATTGCGGCCGGTGTCTATATCTTTGGTATTCTTATGGCGGTCCCGGACTACCCTGACAGCACGTGAGATATACCTATAAGAGTTTTTAGTGAGAATGCCTTCTAGCTACCTCATATGAGGGGATCGCGAAGGCTCCTGTCCTATAACATCGGCGTTCACGTGAGTTCCGCGTTTCACGATATTTTCAACAGCCACCCGAAACTGCGAAGAGTCGTTACGAGTCTTATCTCAGACAGTCATTTTTATTTATTAATCCGAACAACTATTAAAAAAAATATTTTCGTCAAAATCATTTAGCAACAAAAAGTCTGGTATGCAGTTTTCGGGGACTACTACTTCTACACAGTGCGAGACATTCAGGTTCCAAAGAATTCGATATAGCAACGTTAGACCGGTTGGCCACCGCAAGCGATCAGTTCCCTCCCGCGCATTCTTGCGGCCGAGGTGAACAACCCGCGCGCACGTCGTCCTTCGAGCCCCGTTGCGCCACAGCCTGACGGAATACCGTACACCTATAAGCCCTAGGGCAAAGCTTAGACCTTTACAAGTACCTCCTATCTTATAATGTATAAAGTTTAAAACAGTATACCCGTCGTCTTTCAAGCTCCGTTGCGTCACAGGCTGACGGAATACGGTATACCCAAAAGCCCTAGGGCACAGCTTAGACCTTTACACGTACTGTTACTATTTTATAATGTTTAAAGTTTAAGATGGTGTATATTATTTAACTGCCTTGTTGCCGGTTGCGCTCAGCTATATGCGTAGTTCCTAGATTCAACTTTCAGGACGGACAGTGTGTTTCAGATTTTGCAATGCATAGCTCGAGTTTGTTATCACCAATCCCGCTTGGGAAGCGTGGTGATTAATATAATACCCATAAGTTGTAGCGATTTAACTTTAACTTTTTTATAATCTGGAATATATCTCATGTGCAATCTTATAGCTTGAAAGAATATTCGACCAATCTAATATGACAAATTTGTGCTTTTGATGTATTAAATTGCATACACGATCTAAGAAACCCGATAAACTTTGTTACAGAAATTATAATGCAACATAAAATTTTCTCAGTTCTGCCATTTTAAAAGTCCACAATCGTGTCTTAGTTTCCTGATTCTGACTTATTTTTCATAGTTCAAATGTTTATACCTACACAGTTTTCTATCAAGTGTGTATTTTATTGTGCATCAAAACTTGTTAGTAGCATTTAATATGGTGGCGTTTACACCTCACGTAGATCCCATTAATTGACACATTATTATTTTAATGGGCGGCGAGGTTGACAACCGTCATTGTACGTCCTTGAACGGGCGTTCCACAGTCCGACAATTTACAGTGCATTCGCACAAAAAGCTAGGTACCCGAGCGACTTCTTATATGGCAAGCCAACGTTTATCATTAAGGCCTAGGGTGGCTCTTTAACTGGATTTCTAGAGCCATTACTTTAATGAGAAAATAACTATGTGGTTTTCACATAATTATATGCTAAGAATAACAACGTTTAATGTTTTTTGTTCGTAAAAGACATAGGCTATCGATGTTATTTTGAGATCAAAGTAAATTAGTTATTTTTCAGATTTTAATTTAAAAAAATACTTTATAACTTCGTTGTTTAAAAACAATCGATAAATTTAAGAAGATTAAAAAAACTACTACTATCTTACGAAAACCACCGGGACCAAAACTTATCGTAGTAGGTACCTTTCAAAGTACGGAAAGCAAAGTGATGCTTGCTACTGTTCATTGTCTACTCTGTGATCCCCAGCATCCAACAAGAGGTGTGCGAACAACGTGCACGCCGGACATTCAACACGCGTGCGATAAGTCGTAACTTGAGCGGCGTGTGTTTGAGACAAAGCTGTGCGTACAGTCAACGACAAAAACTGATTAATAAATAGTTGGCTAACATACAGGTAAACTAGTTTATTAAGTTTTGGCAAGTAATAAATAGTTTAGGTATCACTAGGGTTATTTTGGCCTACTAAAGTTAATTTTAAAAACGCTTAGTGTGTATTTTATTAATATGTAACTAAAATTTTTATTAATAAGTTTTATCTATTTATTTGGACTAAGATTTATATTTTTTTTATAGCAAATCGAGAAAGCTTTTCATAGACTCACTACTGAGACTGCAGTTACATAGCAAAATACAAACTAACAAAATCGAAAATTATTCTGAATTCTTGTTATCATAATCCATTTTTACTATTGACTGTACTATTACAAGCAACCTTTTAAAGTACCTACATGCCAACTTGTCTTGCCGATACAGCATCGGTGTCACGGCAGAATAGGCTAGATTCCTTCTTGGAACGGTTCTCAAATGTGGCACTAATGGCGCATTAGCAACTTCTGTAACGACTACTGCAGACTGCTTAGATGACAAAATTCTGTTCCGCAGAAGTTGCGTAAGTTAAAAACTTCATGGAAATAATAACTTTGATAAAGCCTCTATAGTTGAAGATTCGCGGAATCTTCACCATAAAAATGATAGAAGGTATTATTTTGTTTCGACAGTTACGTGTAGAGATATTATTATGATAACCTTCCTTAGTAGTGAAGAATCCGGGTGAAGGGACGAAGAAAAAGCTAAATGCTTGTGTGATATTATTGATTATAATATTTTTAATATATTTTTGTTTTATTTTGTACTAATTCATAACTGTCTGGTATTATACATTCAGGGATTATAACTTTTCCAAACCTTTTTGTAACTGATTGTACATGACTACCTCAGATTTTAGCTGTTGTGCGAGTTGACGACACAAATAATAGGTAAAATCAAGGGGTGCCATCTCGCACTCCTGTGCGAGTTGACGAATAACTCGAAGTGAGCATCCATCTCCCCGCTTTACCCTGATAAGCCTACTGTCATTTACATTTAGGATAGTAAGATTTCAAAAAACATTTTATTACTTATTTATCTAAATAAGATCCGGCAGTGTTAAGGTTTTGAGTAAAAATTGTTTCAGGCTTATTTGGGTTGACCATAACAAAGCCCTTCTTCGTTGAAGGATAAAAACACTATGTTTTATAAAATAAGGTAGGATATGGCGAGAAACTCCATAAAGTCATCGATCAAATGAAACATCCATATTTTCGAGACAGAACTTTTAACTACAAATCTGTATAATGTTTTACAAGTCACAAGTTAATTCAAAGCTATATTTTCCTATTTTTAATTTTACTACTCGAATCGCAAATAGCAGTTGAGGTGTTAACGTTTATAGCGCTATAATTTACACATGACATTAATGTCACTTTTAAATCACTTTTATGGAATTCCCGATTTAAAACAGTATTTACAGAAACGTTGTACTAACTCGTTTATTCCTTTCGTTTGTTATTCGAGCTTCAATGTGTAACTACCATAGGATTTAAACAAAGGGCAGTGAGTTTTTATAGTACACTTGCTAAAGCATTCAGTGGTGTAGTTTTACAAGCGTCACGACAAGGTTACAGCTCAAAACTTTAAACAAAAAGGTAACTAGCAGAGAGTTGGCTACAGCAAAAACAATGGAACAAAACAAGAAACCGAACGTATCAGTTTAGCTTTTTGTTGGAAGGGAAACCGGAATAAAAAAAAATAAAAAAAATGTTTGCTTGCGCGTTTACGCTTCTTCCCGATAGATGGCGCTAAAAATATATAAAACATTTACAAAAAAGTAGTTAACATTTTTTTGTATGTATAATATTAATTGTAAGATTGATATAAACTATTAAAATATAACTATTTAAACTATTAAAAACTTATAAATGAACATAAAAATCGAAAAGTTATTAAATTATTTTCGAAGGATCGAACTTAGGATTTTTCCTTTACTATTATAGCACGATGCGTCGTCGCAGCCGCTCGGCCAATAAGTTCTTTGAAGAAATGAAGAAAGTTGTGGCTATAAGAAAGTTACTAGAAATTATCTAAACGTAACTTATTAATTTAAAATGCTATCTATACTACCGCCATCTAGTGACATTATATGGACAACCAGTCAGTAACTTGAGGTTCCCCTTACGGAAGATGGCGCTACCGTATATGATTTTTTTGTAATTATTCAATGTATGGAAGATTCACCCCTCTCTAAGGGGCTAAGCGTATGCTGAGACGCAGGTAACGCAGCACAGCACAGTGTAGATTTTGCGGGGCAGGGCAGTTGGGGCAGACATTAGGCCGCGAACGCATGCTGCGACGCAGGTAAGTGACACAGCACGGACACATGAGTTGTCAATGTCAATGTCAGAGTCTGCAAATGTGAGTTGTTGCTTGGAAAACTGTAAGTGATTATCTAAAAAAACGTTCTATTAATGGATAATTTGTACTATCGAGAGAGTTTTGGAAAGCCATACTAATTTTCTGTTTCGTTAACATGATCCAATGTCAAATAAAACTCTCACTAGGCACCCAAGTCGAACGATCTTCTCGTATGTAGTTACTAAAACCGTATGATACTTATATACATACATGTATGTTTATTTAATGTTTATAAACAACACCCCGGATTTTCTTAGTAACTGTCACATTTCATATTCGAAACAACTTAAACAGCAATAGCTATAATAACTTTAATCACAATATCTGGTAAGTCGCGTGTTTACCAAAACATTACCAATGGAATGTGTAATATTGAGTAGCATTCGCGTAAATACAAGAAAACCGGTTCCAACAGTAAGTAACCCATAATATTTCTACAATTTTACGATCGTTATAAACCTTTTCAGTATGGTAATTAAAAAGTATCGAAGCTATAAATGACTGTGGAATAGTTGAATAACGGAACCTTTATTACCCAGTTAAGCATGATGATTGTTTTGTTTAGATTCACTGCTTGAAATAATCTACCTTTCTTCACATTTCGAAAGCACTTTTTGTGGTAAAATCCGTTTCACGCCATTAACAAAGACATTGAATTAGTTTTAATTAAAAACAGCGACACCTTGGGCCTTTGTGGAAGCTGGGTCACTCCGAAGGTTTCAAATTCGATCAGCTATGAATTGAGGAGCTCGATTGCGCAGCGGCTATCGCTTGTAATCGCGATCTTGCAAGTTAAGCAACTTTCGCAATGCTGGGTCACCGGATGGGTGACCAAGTTAAAATATCTGGAACTTCTCCGTGGTTCCGTCTTGGACTCTGTTGTTATTGTAAGATGGCACTCGAACCCACCCACCAACCCGCATCGCTTTTCGGTACCTACTTATCTTCACCACATTGTCTTAGACACTGTAGTAAGTGAAACTGACTTGTCGTCTATATTTTATTAATTTATAAAACAACGTGTAATTGAAAATTCTTTTTTCTAAATAAATTTTGGTTAGAGGTATAAAAGTGTAATTTTATATTAAAATTCCAAAATATAAATAATACTCTAAGCTATTTTAAAATAGCCGAATATAAGCTCTAGTTTTTCCATTCATTCCTGGATAGTCTTTATCCTAGCATAGGCAAAGCAGGCCTCGCTCAATGAGTACAATCCCGTTGAACTCAATGTGGGAGGTGGCCGTGCCATTGTACTGAGGCCGCGCGCCATTCTCGTCAAGCCTCCGTGACGTCACAACATGATCTACCAAACGCTGGACATTCCAACGATCCTTTTATTAGGTACTTAGTGTATCTCATTGTTTACTAACTATAGTAACTAAAGATTAAAATATTTTATGAACATCAGAGATTCGTTTAGCATTTGGTCACAACGAATCTTCCGTAAGTACTTAAGGGGCATCATCAGCATCAGCATATCAGCAACCCCGCTACACACGACTTTAAGTATTACACCGACACCCCCTTCCAGCCAGGTCGTAAAGTAGGTGTCAGAGAACCTTGCGCAATCACAAGGGACCATATGCGTCAGGTCATAACGCCAGATCAGTTCGCGCCGAAACGCATTCTTCATCCGGAACTCTACAGACTTGTGTCTCGAGCGCGTTGCCCCGTGGACACGTATAGTCCACTACCTAATACCCTAGGTTACCGGACGGAGCTGTGAGCTCGCTCACTTCACAACTCGCAGTTTCCATTGATCAGAATATATCAGCAGCTGAGTTTTGGCCTATCCATATAGCACATTAGGAAATATGCTAGCCTAATGCGGGTTGGTAGTTTTAATACAATACAATAGATTTATTGTAAATCATAGTAAATAAGGTGTTACAGGTGGGTTTAGTACATATGAACCCTGTTGGGTATGACAATTTGAAACGACAGGTAGATTTTAATAGGTACTTAGTTCATTATAGTTTATTGATCTGAATGTTAAACAGAATAATTAATTGAATAATGAAATTTAATTAAATGGAATGGTTTTAGCAACTATCTTAATCTCCCGTAGTGCCCGTAGCACGTAACATATGAATGAAACAAAACTAAACTAAACTACCGAATCTACTAACCACGAGTACAAACGAGAAGAGCTTCCAGGAAACTCCTTATTTACACTATATTTTGAAGCAAGTTACAATTATTATTATGTAATATACCTACGAGTTCAATTCCTTTCGGCACATGCTATCCGTTTCCCAAAACACCCGTTCCCAAAACATCCGATCCCATCATTATATTTTCCTAAATGACCCTTATCTCACAATATGCGACGTCAGAAACTTTAGTCAATTCATTCTACCGCCTGATGATTTACTGGAATTTAACAATAATGTTTTCAAGGAATCCTCATAGGTGTGTTGGCAATCCCATTTTCAAAGGCAGCCGGGGCCAAAGTTGAAATTGCTTGCAACACGAGTAACTTTATAGCAATCGCAATGGATTTGCCGAGTTACCACATTTTATAGAAAATGTTTCAAAACAGTACTGAAGTAGTAATTTTTTCTCCAAACTTATGGCATATTTTGTATTCGATCGAACGCAAAGTTTTTCATAAGCATTAACATAAAATTATAATAATTGAAAAATTAAATAACTACTATAGCAATTTGAAAAAAGACAAAGTGTTGAAAAAATTCCACGAGCGGGATTCGAACCCGCACCCCATGACATACCGGGTCAGGTGCACTGCCAACTATGCTATCGTGGCCACGATAGGGGTTTCGAATCCTGCTCGTGGATTTTTTTCAAAACTCTGACTTTTTTGACGACCTCCTTGGTCGAGTGGTTTGTACACCGGTTTTCATGGTGTCGCCATCTCTGAGGTCCCGGGTTCGATCCCCGGTCGGGTCAATTTAGAATGATTGTTTTTCTAAATTGCCTTGGGTCTGGGTGTTTTCTATGTATAATAAGGATGTATTTAAGTATTTTAAGTTTGTTTATCCGTTGTCTAGTAACCATATAACGAGGTTCAAAATGAAGCTTCTCTTGGGCTAGATAATTGGTGTGAGTGTAGGAAAGTTTATTATTATTATTATTTTTCAAATTGTAATTTGTTCGCAACAATATTTGCGTAAAATTATGTGTAAATAATCATACTATAGCAATATTATGTTTTACATCTACACTAAAACAGTTTACATCATATAGCAAGACTACTTTTGAAACTGATAGCCATACCTATCAGTTTCAAAAGTACTGGATGTATGTCTTGCCAAGATCATTAATCAAAAATTAATAGAGACTTTATTTTACTAACACTTTTTTATAAATTTTACTAAAAAATGAGTTTAATAACCACATTGAAACATGAAATAAAATATATTGATTGTTGTTTATTGATTACTTAAGTTTACGCGAACAGTCATCTGGCATTCCAAAATTTTGTTATTTCATAAAAAAGGATGAACGTATCAATTAAGAAAATGACCGCAATCCTAAATAGCCTAAATAATCCCAAATTATCGCAAATAGCGAAAGTGTTTTTTTTTTCTGAGAACTGTTTCTATTGTTTCTCAGAGCCTCTCAATACTGTGACCGTGGCCGTTATTTTTCTATTTTTTTTTTTTTTTTAGTTTCTGTTCCTCTCTTTTATTTTAAAAGATGCGACATAGTTAGTTTTTTCTTACCTTCCTTTACGTCAAAATGGTGAACCGGATGTAACTTTTGGCATAGTAAATAGTTTGAGAACCGGTAAGAGCTATTAGTTATTTGTTATCCCAGGAAAATATTTTTTTTTCAGAAATACTTTAAGGCCAACAAAGACACATAAATTACTCCAAAAGTACCTATTTGTTATGTGATAAAATAGACAATAAATGAGTACAAGCGATAATGTTTTTAAGGTGACCTGAATTTTAATTATCACTAAATATAATGCCAAGAGCGTGTAAAAACCGCAAAGTATAGCCGAAAAAAAACACAATCACAAATAAATTTAAAAAATACCATAGACTTCAAACACACATACCTAATGACAATACATTATTACAATACATTGTTACAGTAACCACTATTGATAAAGTACTTCGTAATGAACCTATTAATTCCGCAATTAAGTACGTGCCGCCGCCCGCCTTATTTGTAAATTTAATTGCAAAAGCGGCACATGACACGAAAATTGAGGCAACACCGATGTAAATACGGCATTTTATATTCCACCTGCGGCTGTGACCAATCAGACGGAATAACACCTTCGTGGGGAAACGACAATCGGACGATTCCAAAAAGTTTGTATGTCTTCTAAAGGTGGCGACTGACCATAGCGTATCATCGTAACGTAACATTCGCGGCGAGCTTGATAGGTTACGGCATTGCTGACTGAACGATAACAGTGCTTGTTAAGAACACTCGTGCTACACTCAAAGGGATTCGCTGAAAAACCGATCGCAGGGTGGAGCAAGCGGAGCTCGCAGCGAGCGTCTTGGCCTTCGATCAATAATGTACTAGATTCCCGATGAGTGCTTGAAAAACGGAACGCGCTTTGGGGCCACGAGGCCATAATGACGTTTGTGGTGATGACAGTAAATATTAAGTACAAATATTTTGCAACCTTAATTATGTAATCTTTATGTTTAAGATTTAATGTTCACAGTAAGCAGAAGTTGTAGATGCTATCCAATGTTTTTTCAGATTTTGTTATTCGAAATTTAAATGTAAATATAGGTACGAGCAAACAGGACCACTTTCGAGATGCATTGTTACATAGTAGTTAATTATTAGTACATAATTTGTTAAGTTAAGTTGTAAGATGCTTATTTAGTACATAATTGATCATTGGCCTTGTCTCATTCTCTCACCGTTGTTCGCATTGAACATGTTACGTTACAGCAAAACGCTCCGATCAGTCGCTACCTTAATGACCTGCCGATCGTTCGGTTCGTGATTCCGTGACACGCGTGGGGATTACCAAAAAGTCATTACGTATTACTATATACTATATACCTATTATTTATCAAAAACCTGACACGGTTTATAGTCAAAATGTCTATCATTAATGTATTTATAAGCTACCAGCACTTTACTTGCGACTTCGTCTGCATTTATTTGGGATTTAAAAATAATACTTTTTAAAATAAAATATAGCCTATGTAACCCGCGGGAAATGTAGCATTCTATAAGTGAAATAATTTTTGAAACGGGACCAGTAGTTCCAAAGATTACCGTCCGCAAACAAACAAACAAACAAAGTCACAAAGTTTACTTCTTTATTAATAGTACCTATATAGAAATATTGATTGAAATTTGATAGTATATAGATATATTGACTTAGAGGTTAATAAGGTAAGGTTATATGTAAGGATTATATATAAGGACGGACATGAGGCTCTTCGTAAAGACAAAAGTCCAAGTAGTCCAGTAAAAGAATTTAAATATTTTAAAAACCTAATAGTTTGAAGTATTTTATAAAAGGACTCCATGACTGATATAAAAGAAGACTAGTGGCCGCTCGCGGTTTCACCCGCGTGATTTCCGTTCCAGTGGGAATATCTGGATAAAAAGTATCTTATGCGTTATTGTATCTGTATGCCGAATTTCATCCAAATCCATTCAGTAGTTTTTACGTGAAAGAGTGACAAACATCCAAACAAATTTTCGCGTTTATAATATTAATAGGATTAACTTAACTCGACTCAGTGTATCGACAGTGTTTAATTCTTCTAGCATTATCCTTAACTTGAAATTGAAATATACAGAAAAAATGTTCTCAATAACTTCTTAATTACTGTAATAGGACTATTATCTGAAATAGACAGAACAAAACTCTAAACAGACGACGAAATTATAAAAAAAAATACTATGTAAGTCATCATCATCATCATCATCTCAGCCAAAAGACGTCCACTGCTGGACAAAGGCCTCCCCCAAGGATCTCCACAACGACCGGTTTTGTGTTACTATGTAAGTAATTTAAACTAATTCTTACTAACTCACTTTAAACAAAATAATGAAGAGACAATAAATGAGCAACTATTAACGATAACTCACAGCTTAAGGAGCCAGAACGAACAGATTTTTGATAAGGCTTCGTGAACGGATAAAACAAAAAGCAGCCCGAAAAAAGAAAGGCCTCGCACGTTATTAAGATATCAAGATTGTGTTATTACCGGTAATGGTAACGTTAAAGCGCTCAGTGGCAAAAGTGCGACTGTAATGATGCTAAATAAAAATTTGAGTATTATTTAATTGCTAGTTTTCTTAGATTAAATCGTTTGCGACGACGGTTTTATTCGAAACGGCAGCCGTGAGAGAAGAAAGTCATTGTGGAGGTATCACATAGGGGCCGTGCTATTATCTCTTAAAGCAATGCTATCGCAGTTGTGAAAACGAGACGCGTGTATATACGCTACACACGTCTCTTTTCACAACTGCAATAATACCTACTGCTTCTACAACTGTGAAATGCACGCACTTATGCATGGTTTATATGAAAATTATAAAACATGCAGCGCCAAGAAAAATATATGTAAATAGACTATATTTGCAACCAGTTGTTTCCAAAATGCAGAATTATGAATTTTCTTCGATAGAAAAAAAATCTAAAGTCACCTCTAAAAAATATTTATTTAAGTAGGTAACTAAAACTGAAATATGGCGTCAAAAATATATATATATATATAGATACTTAAGTTTCTTATCAAATTATTTGGGAAATCTTAGCAACAATAAAATTTTATTACAATATTTTTTTTTAAGTAGGTACATTATTTTTATTTGATAAACGTACGTTACGTACGTCAATAAAATTAAGTATACATACTGTCTGTTCGGCACTTGCCCTCTTTCTGATCTTGTCTACAAATTCTCATTTCCGTATAAATTGTAGATTTTTGCCCCCTTTTCGGAGTTCCATATTTTTTATAGTATGTCGCTTACTTTTCTCGTGTTTTTAATGAATAATCTCACATAAAACACATATAAGAAAAACGCTTTTAATAAAGTTTGTTTTATTAAAAATGCGTTTTTCAAATTTCCTGACTTGAATCCAGTGGATCACGCACTATTTGCATCACTTTTGTTTATATGCGATCAACAAAGAGCGCTGTTTCATGGTTGTCAGCGCCTTAACAGCTCATGGTAAGTCCCTTAGTGCCCGTAACGTATAGGTAGCAACGCGTGCTCGCTTGAGAAATTGCGATGGCATTAGATAGCCCCCATTTTCCAGCAACGTGCGTAGATGTCACCGTTTCTTGACGACATCTCCGAGTGATATTTATTATCTCGTTATCAATTTATCTGATGATGATAGCGAGATCTAATTCAATCCAATCTAGTTAGTTGGCTTGCTTTGATACTATCCTAATACCGTAGTCGAAAATTTGTAAATTTATTGCTGTAGCAAAAAAAAATCATAACAAAGAGCCCAAGAAAATTGTAGGTACCACAATCAATTAAATAATGAAAATGAAATGCAACAGTCAGGTTTTTGTAATATTTTTTTATAGTTTTCAAGCCTTATTGTGTTTAAAATGAAAAATCAGGATATACAGATTTATATCAGCTTAAAACATGTGAATTGTGTGATTTTCAATGACCAATCGAAATATGTTCCCTTACACTTACACGGCATATAGGTATACTAATGTCTTAGAAAACCATAATAATCCAGCTAATAGAACAATTAACGCAACATCATAAAATTATGTTGTTATACGAATGCAACAAAGCGTGCACGTCATAACAAAGCTTTTTGCTAACACATAGTAAACACCAACTGACCGTGGAAGACGGCACACATCTGCCTCGAAAACTTGAAACGACCAATTAACTTTACTAGTGGTCGTCCAGTGGTCGAAATTCGACCGTAATTTTATTCCCTCGTGAGCAGGTCTTCTGAAAAGCAAAACGCCTAATAGTAAAATGCCTAAAACGAATGTCTAAGAAGATTAATGCCTAATAAGCAAAATGTATTTAATAAGGCTGCTCGGATTGTATCTTAAGCAATGAAAAATTAAAAAAGATAGAATGTGAGTTTGGATTGGCATTGACAGATTTCGGCCGCTCCTCTTCCATTTTTGAAATATTTGAAAAGAGTATATAGGTATGCGTGAATGTCAAATACATGGTAGTGTGTGTAATGTTTGTTTTATCGATTTAATGTACTTTTATGCATAATTAAAAAAAATATATTAACATTCTGTACTCCTTCTCTATATCCTACTAATATTATAAACGCGAAAGTTTGTAAATGGATGGATATTTGTTACTCTTTCACGTAAAAACTACTGAATGGATTTGGATGAAATTCGGCATACAGATAGTTTATAACCTGGATTAATGTGTGAACATTTTTTTCCCGGTTTTTATCCCGATATTCCCACGGGAACGGGAACCACGCGGGTGAAACCGCGAGCGGCCGCAACTATAAGTGTGCGAAATTTCATACTCATCCGTCCGCGCAATTTTCGTAAAAAGGGGTACAAAGTTTTTTCTTCACGTATTAATATATAGATGTACAGACGCCTGCAAATCAACCTCTCTAAAACTGACAAAGGAGATGGCTCAGAATGTATGGAGTCTGGGCGTGGTATATGTACAGTATACCAAAATAAAGACACGTAGAACAGTTTTTGATTATCCAATTTTTATAAAATAGATTTGTTTTTTGGAAGGAACAATTATTTGAACAATAGAATTGCAACACACAACAAAATGGTTGATGATATTATTGACATTTCGATGACATTTGTCTGTCACTTGTCAGTCAATTCAATTCAACAAAACTTGCGAAACTTGTGAAAAACTGTTACAAATCCAATAAACGAAAGCCAGATAGGTTGATAAAAAGAACTTAAGACACTCAAACACAACGATCACAACGAACAAACGAAACAAACTAAACAAAATACTGGCACTAACAGTTTTTTTTGTCTTTGGTCATCCGTCGTTTCGTCGTACCATAGTGTAGGTACCTAGCCATTTTTATTACCATTCAAGATTGAAAAAAGGTTGTCTTATTTATTTTATAACCGCTAAAATATGCATTATACCTATGTAATTTATTGTATTTTTCTCTTATTATGTAATTTTTTCCCCATTTTTCAATATAGCGTACATAGTGGCTATTATGGGACATCTCCTTTTTTCAATGCATTTTCAACCATAATAATAAGGCATAAAGTTTAAATTATAATGAGGAAATTTGACAGTTTGTTGGAGGTTGATGTGCAGGCGTGTGTACTGTGGAGCTTAAAACACAATATTTCTTGAGTTATGTTATATATGCCAAATAAGTAAATAATGATCTGTACTCTGTACACAGTCTTAGAATTGAACGGGTCAAAAAACGCCTATTATATCACTTAGCATACTTTTCTGGCATTTCCAAGAAGTTTAAGGGATATGCTAATCGTCTTAACTATTTTAAAATCAAATCTTTAGAATGTAGAAGAAACATGTTAGACTTATTATTTTTATCTAAAATTTTAACTGGTAACATTAATTGTCCTGATCTTTTAGCAAAATTTAAATTCAGAGTTCCCACTAGATATCTTAGAAATCCCATTGATCTTCTATCTCCCCCCTTTCGTAAATCCGTACTAGGCTCTAACTCCCCGGTTCCAAGGTTATGCAGGCTCCTCAACAAATTTAATTGTAAGTTGGATATGTTTTGTTCATCATTATTTAAGCTTAAATGTCAGCTTCGACAACTAGATATTGGTTAGTCTATATTGTAGAATGCGGGTTTATTATCTTTTATACTACTTACTACTACATTATACGTCTTATAAATGGTAAACACTTTAAATTTAATATTTCATGCATGCAGTGTTTACCGACTTACTATTGTACACTTAGCTCTAATTGTATTACTTAGTACCTAAATATAAATGTATTAGTGTAACAATTACTGGTAAACCTAATAAATAAATAAATAAATAAATGATAAGTATAAATTAATATAAATATAAAGATATATCTAGAATAAATTAATATGTATGTGTAAATTAGTTTGTTGGTGCAATGTTTGTAATGTTTTCTTTTTTATAAATTGAAGCGTCTACAAGGATGCAGTAGTGCTCTAACACTTTGCGGTGCCCTTACAGGGTGTCACATGTCTTATGTACTTAATTATTTTTTCGTTCACTCTGGTAATACCGTGTGATATGCAAATAAATATGAATATGAATATATAATTTCTTGAGAGATAATTACAATAACAGCCTTAGCTCGCTGTCACAAAATCAATAATCCTAACATCTTCACTTGTTCTTTTTCTTCTTTTTTCTTAAGCTTCTACTTTTTAAACTCAGGTCAAGTGGTCTAGTGGCAGCTCTGTGGCACACGCCACAGAGCTGCCCGAAGCAAGGAGTCCCGATCACGATCCGATACCTCTATCTGTCTCAAATGTGAACAAAAACTTGATACCTACAGAGTAACATGTGTTAAATATCCTGCATACTTCGACTGCAAACATAACATATCATCTTACAATGACTTAAAACTAAGGTATTCAAGAAATTTGCATAAACAAGTACCTACAGTTTTTTCTTAGCCATTCATGAAGTAAGTTGATTTGTATTGTTTTCTAAAGTTTACGCGAAAACTACGCACTGAAATGAATGTATTCGCGTTTTCTTAACATGACACTTATCTTTTACTAGCTGTGCTCGCGTGGAATAGTGACTTTCGGCAGCATTTTTAATTTTTTAGGCTTTTGTTCCCGTTTTTGCAACACTTTTCACTGATGCTTCGCTCCTATTGGTCGCAGCGTGATGTTATATAGCCTAAAGCCTTCTTCGATAAATGGACTATCCAACACAAAAAATATTTTTCAATTCGAACGAGTAGTTCCTGAGATTAGCGCGTTCAAACAAACAAACTCTTCAGCTTTATAATATAGATTGACGTTTTGCACGTTTTTACAAGATACATGTTCCAGAAAGACTGAGGTGTTGATTATCTCAAAATTTATTTATAACATGTTACAGTATATTTTTTATGGAGTGCATTTTATTTCACGCAAAATTAGTTCAGTTTATTTTTATTTTTTTATTTTTTTATTGATATTAAATAGTTTATACGATCCTTCCAAGCTTTCGAAACTTTGAAAGGGTTTGATACGTTAGGATAAATTAATATTTAAAGTAAACGCGACCAGAACCGTATAAGGCGTTAAATAAAATTGTGTTAAGTATCTCGTATGTGCTAGACCGGTTTTTACGAGGCATTAAGCCCAGTAAAGCTTACGGGCTTAGGAGCACTTTCTAAACATGGTCCGAGATCTACTCGCCGTTGATGCTATATCTCTAAATATGTTAAGAACTGATTACAAGACAATAGCATTATCATAACCTAATCATGATTTTGTTTGACATGTGAACGTAATTAAAATACTATTGTACCTTTTTGGTTCACGACATTTGTCCTAGCCTGAAAATAACACTTGAAAAAGACAACTTGTCTCAGATGCGACATGAAACCATGAAATTTCGTCATAAAGGTGACAACTTTTCCAAATAAGGCAACGCAACATTGATTTTCTTTTTAAATATCTTAACTCAAGTCCATTACGCTATAAGCCAACAATAGTTTTTTATTTCTCAATAAAACACATAATTTGTAGGAAAGTGGAAGAGCATTCACCGGGAATCCTTTAACTACTGACGTCGCCGTTATATGGCGACATATCTATACAGCCTTATTTTTAGTTTATACGAAAATCGAAACACGGGTCAAATATTTTCATTTAAAGAATCAGTACAAAAAAAATTAAAACAATATCTTGAAAACTCACGAAGTTACAAGCTTTTTGTGCTGTTTCGTTGTGTTTTTTAATAAGGTATACTTTATTTGAGAGTTTGTAAATATTATTTGGTCAAAATGTAACATGGTATAAAAAATATTAAAATCGATTCTATTACTGATTCGGAACAAACAGTTTTCAGGTTTCGTATAAACTAAAAATAACATTGTATATATTATTATGTTAAGCAAAAACTTTGACCCCTTTTAACGAAAATGGCGCGGACGGAGAAGTATGTTTCGCACACTTATAGTTTACGAGTATATAGAGAAGGAGTGCCGCATGCTAATATTAGCTAATAATCCAAACTCACATTCTAACTTTTTTAATTTTTCATTGCTTAGGATAGGTACAATCCGTGCAGCCTTAATAAAATATAGTTTAGTAAACAGCTTTAGTAAA
The DNA here is from genome assembly GCA_947562085.1 of Eudonia lacustrata. Lineage (NCBI taxonomy): Eukaryota > Metazoa > Arthropoda > Insecta > Lepidoptera > Crambidae > Eudonia > Eudonia lacustrata. The sequence goes on along the minus strand of OX387327.1, from coordinate 9,335,649 downwards.
AATTACGGTTGAATTTCGACCACTGGGCGACTACTAGTTTAGGTAGTTAGATGGTAGCTAGCCTGCTAGCCAGGCAGATTTCTTGAGACATGCCCTACCACCAACCCGGGACATCTGGATCTAAAACCGGTGGTCATAACCACTAGACCACAGAGACGGTTGAACGTTAACGTGTGACACTTTGAAAAGGTTTTCTGTTGTATGTTTCTTAACGTCTTTTACCATTATGTGAGATGGAGGCCTAGCGCTTCTCTGTTGGGGAGTTAAAGCAATAGCTAATGGGTATTCTTTTATTTTATCATTCCACGCTGTGCCTTTTAGAACAATTTGAACGTTAGTAACAACGCTCTCATAGGTCATCGACCTACATATTGAAGTCGTTAAGATCACCTATCTCGCCATAATAGATAAATTGAAAACCAATCTGTTAAGTACCTACCACAAGTCATTAATTGTATAATGCCCAAATATGTGACCGATATGTTTACGACTATTAATTTGTAAACAATTTTACAATTGTGACATAGTAATGTATAGTTCTTTTCACTTCAGCAACAAAGCCGTATTCATGACGTCATACCTACATAAATGGCAGTTATAGAATAGAATAAATACCTATTATATTCTATAATGGCAGTTAGGATCTATTGCAAACATACACCACGATTTAAAATCGAATTTCAATATCAAATTGTTACATGAAAAATATTGTGTTCCGTACAAGGAGGATTATGGAAAATAATTTAAAAAACTTTTGTCTATTAAAAATTCAAATTCAAAATATTTATTCGGCGCAGCATAAATCATAAAGTTAAAGCAAATAAACTTATTTGTATTTGTATGAAACTAAAATGCTACGACCGACGATCTGGACTCCTCTTAGCAAAAGTTGCAGCTTAAAGAAACTGCAACGCTGATTTTCAGAGGAGCCCGTCATTTGTGTGTGTGTGTGTGTGTGTGTGTGTGTGTAAACATACAATGTTATAAAAATAATGCTATTATTAATAATAGATAGAAATAAAGTTTAAAATTCAGGGCGGTACGCTAAGTACGTGAGCTACTAAGACATAAAACCTATTATCAGATAATTACGTTAAATCCTTATCTCACTTTAATGATGTCGTTAACTACCTACTAGATTATTACGTTTCTAGAGTAGTTTACGATAATACAGATAAGGTATCATAGAAATTCTTTTAATTAGTTGTTCATCTATCGTCACTTCCTCAAAAAACACTACAACATGATAATATTTTAATAAATTTGTAAATTATTTTCAACCTGTCAGCATACGAGTACACTCTGTTAATATATAATTTAAAAACAATTATATTCTGTTATATTTATGAAAGGAGCTCGATGGTGCAGTGGTTAATGTGCCCGGTCTGCGAGTGCTGAGGTTAAGCAACTTTCGCAAAGGCCGGTCATTGGATGGGTGACCAAAAATGTATCATCTCGAGCTTCTCCATGCTTCGGATGGCACGTAAAGCCGTTGGCCCCGGCTGCACTAGTAGTCGTTAACAACCACCAATCCGCACTATTCCCGCGTGGTGGTTTATGGCCTGTTCTCCCTATCTATCCATAGGGAAGGCTCGTGCCCCAACAGTGGGGACATATTAATAATGTACATATATTTATATTCAGACAGTATGTAATCGGCGAACACACTAAAACAAGAACTTTATTGTATATAAAATCAGTAATTTGGTAAGTATGTGAAATTTAATTGCGTATACATATATTGCCCCACTGCTGGGCAAAGGCCTCTATCATTGAAATCATATCATCGCTACAATTGATGGGTATTGGCTTAATCGCCACGCTTGCTTACGAATCACAAACACCCTACGCATCGAAAAATGCGAAATTTACTTTGCCAGACCTGGGAACTGAAGCAAAGCCCTCCGGTTATCGGGCCGCGTTTCACCAATTGACCACCACCACCACGATCCGTGAAGTTTTACCTTCGCAGCAGTTGGAATCTTGTACCAACAATAATTATCACAACAAAACGTCCCCACCACAAAAGGCTGGCACAAGAACCAGCCCCCCGACTATGAGCTCTTTTGGCAGTACAAGTATCTAATATATTAATACGTGAAACAAAAAATTTTTACCCCTTTTTTACGAAAATTGCGCGGACGGAGGAGTATAAAACGCACACTTATAGTTTATATAAGGAAGGTTATCCGAATGTTATTTTTGTTTATCATGCATAAAAATACATTAAATCAATAAAACAAACATTACACACACTACCATGTATTTGACACACACGCATATTATACTCTTTTCAAAAATTTTAAAAATGCAAGAGGAGCGGCCGAAATCTGTCAATGCCAATCCAAACTCACATTCTATCTTTTTAAATTTTTCATTGCTTAGGATACAATCCGTGGAGCCCTAATAAAATTACGGTTGTATTTCGACCACTGGGCGACCACTACTTATTGTAGTTGTGGAAAAAAGAGACACGTGTATATACGCCGACACACGCGTCTCGCTTTCACAATTTCAATAATACTGCTATAAAAGCTCATGGTAACCCCCAGCTCTTTATGATTATAGTTTTAAATAACGGCAGAGTAACTTGACCTGTCGCGCCTTCCAAGAAATATTAAGCCGCTGTTAAATTTGTTCGTGGTTTTAGCTAACCGACCGCAATCGTAGGTCATTAGTAAGTGGTTCATGGGACATTTTTACCGCATATTTTACCTATTTTCTTTATAAGTCGACCGTTTTCTTTCAACTTTCTATTTTTAAAGTAAACGCTTAAACTATACATGGAAACGAAACAAAACAAACAAGTCTGAGATTATTAAGAAATAGAGATGTTTTGGAAGTAAGAAATATCGTTGTTTTTAAAGTAAAATTCGAAGCTATAGGACGATATGTAATAGAGAAAGTGCTAAATAGGCAAAATGTCGTCATCTTTAGAGCTAAGTAAAACTGTATGTTTTTTAAGCCAATCCTATTCTTCTATAATTATTTTTCGAGCGTGCACTAATATAGGCTGACGAATTCTTAAAACTACATGTACACCCCGCGGCCAATCGAACCTGAGACGTCCAGATGTGAGACCGGCGGTCCAGCCAATAGACCACCAAAACTTTCAAAGTGTTATTTAAAAGTTGCTAAAGGAAGTTAGTCAACTCTTAAAATAGCCGTACCTTCGCGTTGACGCTTCCGCTCACTTGCCACGTTTTTTTCTTGGTCTTTATCTTGGTGCTTTGAACCCATTATAGCTTATCTCCACGTGGCCGCGTGGAGCAAGACTTACTTAAATATTTATCTATCAAGATTTAAGCGTGGGTGCGTTTACTGTCGCTACGTCTTAAATAGTGGCAACACGTAAGTCTCTGTGATACCACAGACGCTGCAAAGAGTTTTGTACAACATAAAAAAAAGGTTCAAATAAAAGCAAGTGGCACCGATCAATCAACTAAACCTCAAAACTTCTGATGCAGGTGTATATCAAACTTTTTTAGCAAACCCTACATCAGAAGCAGCCAGACTTGTCTGCGAATGGTGTTGGTGAGCCGTCAATGATTGATATTACTTTACTATTATTGTTAAACATAAATTAAGTTATTTAAATACTAGTAAATAAGTTTGATGTAGTAAGTATAAGTTATGATGGGACTGACATGACATGCTTAAAGTCACTAAAAAAAATTTTAGTAAAAAAAATAAAAAAAGTGGCACCAATCCGACAGTATCCGACAGAAACAGTGATTGCCATTTTTTCCTTCAATAATTAGAGATAGGGGTCAGCAACTGAAGTTTCATCATCATCATCATCATCATCATCATCAGCTCATTTTATGTCCCTACTGCCGGGGCACGAGCCTTCCCTATGGATGGATAGGGAGAACGGGCCATAAACCACCACGCGGGCCCAGTGCCGATTGGTAGTTGTTAACGACTGCTAATGCAGCCGGGACCAACGGCTTTACGTGCCTTCCGAAGCACGGAAGAGCTCGAGATGATAAAGTATTGGTCACCCCTCCGATGACCGGCATTTGCGCAAGTTGCTTAACCTCAGCACTCGCAGACCAGGCGCGTTAATCACTGCGCCATCGAGTTCCTCACTGATGTTTGACTAACAAGAATTTAATACAGATAATTTGCGTCCTAGCTGTCATCCATTAAATTTATTCTCAATGACATTCTATAGGTATTATTTTTGACGAGGAAAACTGGTGATGAACTCTGTGTTACTGTATTGGCACTACGGTAGATAAGAATAGTAGTGTTTGGCTTACATAGTCGCCTTGTGCAAATTTTATTCGCCATACGATCACGTTGCGCGCCACTGTCGGGTGCTGCTTCAACACCATACAAATCCTTGTCTTCGTTAACTAGATCGAAAGGCAAATAAAACTCCCAACTCGGCTGGCAGGACGTTGTGAGGTAGCCGTAAGCTGCAGTATATCGACCGGCCGCCGGCTTTTTGCTTCCTGCACCTGAGTTGAACCCGCCACTTATATATTCTAGCGTTCGACTCTCGAGCTTTTAATACGCTTTCGGTCACGATAGTACTTCATATATACCCCAATAGGGTGTTTGTTAGTTTTTGTTACATCTACATTGTTGCTTCGACGGCCGAGTGGCAAAGCGCTCGGCCCAATACCCGAAGGTCCCGGGTTCAATTCCCAGGTCGAGCAAAGTGTATGTTCGGATTTATCGATGCATAACCCGAGTTTGTGATCACCAACCCGTATTTGGCAAGCGTAGTGATTAAGCCATCACCCATAAATTGTAGCGATGTCTTGATTTCAATGATGGAAGCCATTGCCCAGCAGTGGGACAGTTATAAGCCATTTTGCTTTTACATTTTTTACTTTACATTTTTTTAGAAAAAAAAACGGTATTCAATACAACAATGAAGTATTGTTATCCGGCTCGAAGGACCAAGTATTACAAGTGTTACAATAGGAATCTGAAGTTTTATATATAAAGCATGGACTAATAATATTATAATATTACTCCATGTCTAAAGTACTCTACCTACTCTCTACTCTACTCTAACAAAAGTCCGTTTTCTTTAAATACCTATAAAACGTCGACATTAACATAGACATCTATTAAAAGGAACTTAAGGAAAACACAATTCGGCTTTCAACACACATTTCTTTTTATAAGTCATCTCCTAATCAACAAATTATAAGTACTTTCTTGAATGTTACTGCCTTAAGGTTTTCTAAGAATAACAACCGGCTGGATGTAGAGATGACGCAATGTGCCGCAAGCTGCAACATGTACCTATCGACCGGGCCCGACAGCCAGCATTAAGCACCTGAGTCGTACTCTCTAAATTATAGATGCATAGCATCCTGTGTTCAATGCATTTTGATAGCTATGGTAATAGAAATAAGTGTGATTTACGAGGAAGCTACAGGTGGAACATAGGAAGATCGCTAACTTGAAGATGTTAAATTTGCTTTTCATAAGTTATTAATTAATTTCATATCTTTTAACTGCGTTTATGAGTTAACTGTAAAACCTACAGAGCCTTGACTTAGCCTTTTATAAATTGGCCTTCTGTAAGTATATTTTCTATGACAGCGGAAAAATTACTTCGACGATGTCAAACAAATCTTGTTAGAAGTACTCGTAACGACCTTTTAACCAACTTTGAGAGAATGACAGTTTCAACTTAACCAGAAAATTTTCTTTAATATCTAACTTAACATTAGAACATGTTATTATAAGAAAATTATTTAGCTGCATAGTTTCAAAGAACAACAAAGTTACCTCAGACTCAAATTGGTTCTAGCAAGAATTGCTTGCAGCGAAACCTCTCGAGATGGAAGTATTTCTAAGATTAAACTCAAGCCATGATTGCAGGGACGTCCGCATTTCGCATTCCACAGCTCCCTTCCTTTCGCTAGCAACATTCTGCAATATTCCAACGGTTAAATGTCGAATTGCATTTGTAATCTTTAAAATAGCAATAGGTAGATCTATTGCATAAAATATTTATACAATGGGTGTAGGTACTAAGATTACCTCTTTTCAGTTTTTAATAGGGACATTAAGCTTTATGGCTTAATAAATCTTGACAATCAAGATGCAATTTGGGAAGAGCAAAATAAAAATGTTTCGCGTGTAATGCAATTACTTTTATTTTATGACACCAAATCTAAATCTTAGCATCGGTGTCACCAATATCTGAATGTAGATAGACAGACCTCATTCCGACGACTGATTTAAAAGCCAGAACCAATAGATTCCGAATTTACGACTCATTCTATTCGCTTTCAGAATTTATGTTCTAAATCATACATAACGCTTTAACAACTTAATGGCAAAAGACTTATTTCAATTGGTTTATCTAATACCTTTAAACGAGCAATTCTTGCATATATGTATTTATAATCTAAATCTCGGAAACGGCTCCAAATACCGAGCAAAGCTCGGTCATCCAGGTACTGAAGATTGATAGCAGTACTTTTACGTAGGTGGTCAAATCGTTATTCTTTTCTAAGAAACAAAAGTGTATTTTTTTATCATTAAGTTAGAGACAAAGCATTCCGACAAAGGTAATCTCCGAAATGAGCCCCTTAAATCCTTTCAAAGAAAGCGAGCCGTCACCTTGATTAATTTCATCTCCACGATGTATATTATTAAAAAGCTGGTACGTACGAAAGTATTTAAAAAAACGCAACAAAAGTTGAAAAGGAAGGAAGGTTTTTTGTTGAATCCTGTTTCGTACTACGTACTACAGTGAGGCGCGCGGGCAATCACCCCGCGGGTGAAGAGCGGGGGTGCACCAACTAACATACTTACTACACCTCAGTAACAATCGAGTTTACGATTTCAACTTAGCCTTATGGTATTTATAGGTCAAAACAGACCTTAAAGACATTGACAAGCTTTAGACAGAAAACACATAAGTCCAAGGTTCGTAGTCTACAGATTAACTAGGTTACTAGATACGTGCCTAAACACAAAAAAATTGACACGAGATTGTTTGGGTGTTTCTATTGACATAATTATCACTTCAAAAAGAGAATTGAAAGTTGGCATATCTTATACCTACCAATATTAAGACTTTAAGATAATAATATAGATAACTTAACTATAATTCCTTCTTGCAAGGACAAAACACAGCTGTACAATAAGGTAAGTACTACTCATATCATAGGTCACTTTGAAACTAGTACGTGTAGACACCATGCAAACAAATCTTCGCACGGCTCTCGGCTCGGCTATTCATCTACACACCATCAAACAAAACGTTTAGGGACAAAAAACTTTACAAAAGGTTTCCGTACAACTACCTGCTTAAAGATAGGTCCCAAGAAATGCCCCAAGAAGGGCCCCTACATGTCGAATGTAAATATCTCCTTTACCATATTTGATTTGAGGTACACAATCTTACCAATCTTTCTTATTTTTAGCAGCTGATCCGTCAGGTGAGTCACATTTCTCAAATAAATAAAATGCAAAGTTGTCAGAGGGCAAAAAGTCAACAACGATGTTACTTGAAGAGGGGATATTGAATCACGAACTCGTTTGTGTTTGAGTCTGGCATTAGCGAATTCTTTTGTTAATTTTTGGGTACGTTTCGAGGACACGTTAATTGAAATGGGACAAAACAGAGCGCTATTTCACTTAAATATACAACTTATTTGCCCTTCTAAAAGTAATTTTACATACTTTGCTAACAGTCAAATAGTTTAAGGAAATCTGGTGCAAGATTTCAACAGTTTGGAATGTTTTCAGCTTTTTTCGTTCCCTGTTGGTATTTAGCTAGGACGTCTCACACCTACAAATAAACCGTGTAAAGTGTACATTAACACAAAGTTAACTAAGTCCACCTGTTGACGCCACACCTGGCACCACGAATTAGGGTGGCGTGCATGCTTCTCCGCCTGCAGCCAATGTTTATCTCTCCAACTTTAAATATTTAAACCTCGCGTGACCACATCCCAGACAGCCCCAAATTGTACGCTTCGAAGAAATCTCAGAAAGCTTTTATCCCGTAGAACGCTATCCTTCTCAAAGGCAACAACAGAATATAACTATAATTACAGCCATCCGAACTCGTCGGACCGCCTGTCTAGTAACTAGTACAATATCCGGTTTCCCGTACCTTGTTCGCTGGCGGCATCAAATCCTCTCCAGCTCAGATATTATTGTGCTTCATTTAAGTTTCCGGATCATAGCACATTCAAGTAATCAAACCACCACACTTAACACAGAACACGAAAACTTTTGCGGGTCTCTTTTGAACTTTTGTAATTTTTAAATTTTATATTTAACACTGTGTTTTAAGTTGCTAGTATGTTCTAACGTATTGTACGACAATGTTTTAATTTATGTTTATCACTTATTGTGTGTTATGTTTTCGATGTTTTTTTTTAAATACTTTGAGCGCTTTGTGGTTTGAAATTACGCCAGCGAGTGTTCGCCGTCGACTGGTGGAAGTAGCGTACTCGACTCGCGGCGCGGCAGGCATCACGAGTGGGAGGAGAGAACAGCGATAGATATATAAATGTGTTCGAGTGGAAGAGAGACAAGAGAAAACGTCATCAGTGGTACATTTATAAAGCAACTAATGAAAACTGTCCCCAATTCCGATCAAAAAACCGGCAAACGTGAGTATCTACATTCTGACCGTATAATACTGGTTTTACCTGCGGCGGACCGCGTGCCGATAAGGTACTTTAAATTCCTGCAGATAAGAGTGAAAAAGACGGAGGAGTTTAATGTCGAAGGCTGTACGCACAGGTATACGGCGTATACGTCTATAGATATACGATTTGAAAAGAAAACGTTGACAAAATTTGAATACTGGGTTCGTTAACGGTTACTTTAGAAGACTCAGAAAATTAAACAGAAATTAAGAAGTACTAAAGACTATAGAAGGATAACAATAAATAGTAGTTATATATGAAAACATAACTCTGCTAGCTAAACACAACAAAGAAAGGTAAAAAAAATATGTCATTATTGCAACTTCTGTACATATTATTAAAAAACTAAAAAACAACCTTTTTGATATAATAACATAGAACACTAATTACTGTCGTTTCATTTTACATAATATGCTACTCGCATAAAGGGTCATCATCAGCGTATATTTGTCTCATAGCTACTCATGTCATATCTTTTTCTATGAACTGAACTGAATTGGTAGATTAAGTATACTACACCACGCTAACCCAATACGGTCAGGTATGTTTGCTTATACATTAAATTATAATACTAATATTAACAACTATCACTGTACCTGCGACTTCGTCCTCGTGGATTTGAAATTTAAAAAGAAATATTTTTTATCAAATACTAAGCTAATGTTACCCACAAGTACATAGCATTGTATCAGTGAAAGAATTTTTGGAATTAGACCACTAGTTCCAGAGATTAGCCCCGACATACAAACAAACAAACAAACTCACAAACTTAACCCTTTATTAATAGTAATAGATTACACTATAATAAGATTTTAATCGAAAAGACTTCCCATTTTTATTACCAAACAATCATTAGTAATGATGACAATGACACTAAACCCATTAACAGTTATCGTTTCGACATCAACATTCGATAACGACTCTTCGATACCAAAACAAATGAATGTAGTAATGTAATGGCAAAGGAAACTTTCAAATCACAAAAATCGCCCTAATTAAAAGCTAAAAGTGAAACGAAGCGTTAACAGGTGAAACAACAAAGCTTGGTAGTTTTCACAATGGCAATTCGTAGGCACTTGTAGGGTCTACTGTTTGCGACTGTAGGGTTGCCTCAGTTGCCTGACATATCCCAGCGAACTGCAGAACAATTTATTTATTTTTATTTATTTACTTTAAGGTAAGTACACAACAGGATACATTCAAACTGAACTAAGAACAATAAGAAAAACTAAGGTGTGAACAGGAATGCATCCCAAAAACGTGCACACATAGCACTACAAGAATGACACGTTAAAATTAATTGTTTTGTAATGTATCGTTTTCTGAAGTTTACATAATGAAATGAACAAAGTCTTTCTAAATAAATGGGATAATATAGTATAGAGGAAACGCTTTTAAGAAGTGTTTCAATTAAAGGTGATTAGAAATACCTAAATAGAAATATTTTCTCACGAGTTGGTAGAAAAGTATAGAACCTTTTTTTTAACAAGTTAAACATTTTGGTCCTACAAAGACAACAATAGATAAATTGATTGAAAATTAGTTAAGAAAATCTTTTCTACGATATATATAGTTTACCGATTCACCGTTCGTAAAAAAAATTTGAACATTCGTTCTTATGCTACTATGCCCTGTAATTTTATTAAAAGAAAACCATAACAATGCTGTATAGCAGCTAAAATAGGTATTAAGTTGATCGCTACATCCAGTCAGATTCTTAGCAGAATTCTACGACCCGGGCAGACTTATGCTCAGCAGTAGGCAGCAGGCTGATAATGACGGCTAAACTGAGCTCCAGTGATTAGAATAGAATATAATAGAATAAAACTTTATTGTATTATTGTTACATTTTTGTTTGCTAGGTTACATTGCATTAAAGTAAGAACAGTTACCCTTAACGGGCATACAATAGAAAAAACACATTCAATTAATGATTTTAAATTAAACAGTTTCACTCACATTACATTGTTTTACATTACAAACAAATTAATTATTATTTTTATTATTAATCATTATTTTTATTGATATAATATTTATGCATGCCTAATTAATTGATTATTTATATCATAATATTCATTAACATTATAAAATGCTTTACTAATTAGCCACTTTTTAAACATTCTTTTTTTTATAATCGGGATGGTACTTTGGGATTGCTTATTGCGGTCCCGGATCAGCTTGGATTGAATCCTCACTCACTCACAGACCTATCTAAGTAAAGGTTATTTCTATCACATCACAGGACAACCAGACAATCTGCGCGACGCCATAATTACACAGTAGAGATTCCACCCATGCGTACGATGCGTTTTGCGTCCACGTTTTTCTTACGTACCGCCAAGCTTTGGAACTCCTTGCCTCAGTCTGTGTTTCCTATCAAATATAGTATCAAATATTGGGGTCTTTAAATCACGAGTGAATCGTTACCTTCTAGGCAAGCATGTTACATCGTAGGCTACATCATCACTTACCATCAGGTGAGATAGTAGTCAAATGCAAGCCTATCGAATTATATATAAAAAAAACATATTTTATAAAGTGGAAGTTTATGTTAATGACAAAAAATTATTATACGGATATCCGTACAACTATATAGTTGTACTTACACAATAGTGCAAACTACTGTAATGAATGTGATATTACTATTGTCTTTTTTAATAAGCTTGTATTGCTTGTAACACTACCGTAGAAAGAAACAGCCCTTGCCGAGGTTATTGTGGCTTCTCCTCGGTACAAAGTCTCCACCGTAGGATTTACGAAGTCATGGCTGTGAATAGACGTTTCATAGCTAATTTAAAATAAAATAAAATAAATTAAATTTTGTTATTTTTTTTTGTTTTAAATATTCAATAAATAGAAAAGCCTCCAGTAGCAGCCCTATTCGCGATCGTGATTCAGTTCCGGAGCGCGCGCAGCTCGTCTATTTGCCTTTCCTATTGGCGTTGGACAAAGGTGGTACACTTTTACCAATTAGCCGTCGGCGCATGAGCGGTTGCCGACAGGCGCCGCTTTGTTTCCCAAAACCAGCGCAATTTGATCAAACCAATTTGTGCGCAAGTTGATTTAATTATTATGATCGTATAATATTTATTATGTAACGTAAATGCCTATGTTGAGTGAGATAGATCGAATGGTAGGTAGTAGATAAGAAGAGCTGAAAAACGCTTCCATTGGGAGAGGCAGCAGTGAACTAATACAGGTTGAAAATGCTGATAAATTAAATAAAAATTTCTACGTTTCTCTAAAAGTCTTTATATATATATTTTATTTAAGTATGTATGTATGTGTATGAAAGGTATTATTGGTACTTATTTATTTAATGTTCGCGGACTTCCTCTATCTCTTTCTTAGATTCTCTAACCAAAGGTTGTCTGGAAGAGATCGCTTGTATCGATAAGACCGCCTTTACCCATATACTGGCTTTAAGTTTTTGTTTAACCGTTGTTTTCCTTTTGTTTCCATTTGTGTGTGAGCAATAAAGATTTTATCTATCTATCTATCTATCTATCTATCTTTATTTTATTTCCTAAATATAAGTATAGCTACTAAGTTATTGTTTTTACAAACTAGTTTCAACCGCTGCTGATTCCTTCTTTCTCGTTAGTTAAGAGGTACACAAGTTTGACCTAAGTTTCCTGAGCATGTTGTGAGAACATCCAGGCTACATAGAAAAGATCCAACATAAATAATAATGTCAATGCTCATTTAATTTCGTGCAGTTAACACCATTAAATACTAATTTTCTAAATTATGAAATCGTGTCCCTTTAATGATAAACTGGAAATTCTACAATATAAATACCATTATCCTGCCTACATCATATCTTGTCACCTCACCTCTCTGTAATACTCTTTAAATATTAAACCAGTACTTTAAACCCAAGAAATATTTAAAAAAACAATTAACTTCTTCAACTTTTATTCACCATCAACTTCATTACAAAAAAATTGGTTTAAACAGTTTCGAAAAATTAACATCATGTCTATTGGAACGGTAGCGACTTGAGGTTACCTAATAAACTGGGATGTGTTACGAAAGTTCCAAAAGTACTGTGTTATAATATATTTTATAATTATAACGTCCTCGTCTATCGTTTAGCTTACCAAAATGGTCGAAGAAGGTTAAGAAGAAGAAGAATTTAACACTAATTTCTGTACAATTTTTTTTTCAACGCCTCCATTTTATTTATTATCAATCCTCTCCATCCCTAGGTTGCCTGGAAGATATCATCATCATCATCATCAGCTCATTTTATGTCCCCACTGCTGGTGCACGAGCCTTCCCTATAGATGGATAGGGAGAACGGGACATAAACCACCACGCGGGCCCAGTGCGGATTGGTGGTTGTTAACGACTGCTAATGCAGCCGGGACCAACGGCTTTACGTGCCTTCCGAAGCACGGAGGAGCTCGAGATGATAAAGTTTTGGTCACCCATCGGATGACCGGCCTTTGCGAAAGTTACTTAACCTTAGCAATCGCAGACCGGGCGCGTTAAGCACTGCGCCATCGAGCTCCTCAAGATATCGCTGTTTTTAAATTTTAAATTCTTTGTCATGTATATGTTTTTATGTGTACAATAAAGTATTTTATTCTATTCTGTTCTATTCTACTTCTATGGTCTAGTGGTTATGACTACCGGTCGATTCCCAGAGGGGTGGAGTACATGTTGTGCTTGGTTTGGTTGGTAAGGACTTGTTTTAAATCCACCTGGCTAGCTACCTATCTAAATACTATGTTGCCATAACATTAATATAGTAGCACGAAATTTTCACGAAATTTCTTGCCTCGTACTACAGTGTTGTGGAACCAGCTCTCGGCGGCGGTATTTTCGGATCGTTACGACCTTGGGATCTTCAAGAAACGAGCCTATTCCTTCCTTAAAGGCCGGCAACGCGTCTGCGATTCCTCTTGTTTTGCGGGTGTCCATGGGCGGCGGTGATTACTCATTACTCTCTCGTTTGCCTCCTTCTTTTATAAAAAAAAGTAGCATTGTTAAAATCCGTCAGTTAGAGATAAGATAGCCAGTGACACAGTAGTTGAGGGTTGCGGGTGAAGGTAGCTTCCACCTTCGGCATTATCACCACTTACGATAAAATGTGACGGAGGTCAATTGCCATAAGAATAAAAAAGAGGAAGATTTGACTTTTTTACTGATTCATAAAATACAGTGAAAAAATTAAATGCCTACCCGACGCAGCCAGGAATCGAACCTGGGTCTTCCGCAATCCGGACGGCTGCACTGACCATTATGCTACCGGGAAGGCTGACGTAGGCACTGAATTTTTTCACTGCTTTTGATTTTGACTGCTTTTTAGCGGCTGTAGTGCCATCTATTCAACAGTTATTGCGACCGGTTGGCTATGCAGATTCATCTTTACAGATAATACCACTATATATGCTACCACAACGCTACAGTTTTTTTTTCACTGTATTTTATAAATGTGTCTTTCCATTAATTTTAGTGTTTTTGGAATACTATCAGGTAAAAAATAATATTTTTTTAACTGATAGTATTCCAAAAACGCAAAATATTTCCACGAGCAGGATTTGAACCTGCACCCTTCTGACATACCGGGTCAGGTGCTCTCCCAATTGAGCTATCGTGGTTCTAACCAGCCTGGATGTTAATGACGGTTGTTGACATTGAATGGGCGCCTTTGGTTTTCAAAGTAAAAAAGTAAATAGTGTTGAATAATTTCGGCGGGCTGGTTAGAACCACGATAGCTCGATTGGGAGAGCATCTGACCCGGTATGTCAGAAGGGTGCAATGCAAGGTGCAGGTTCTAATCCTGTTCGTGGAAATTTTTTCAACATTTGTGTTTTTGTAATTTGTTCGCAACAAAATTTGCGTTAAAAATCATACAACCTTATTTTTAGTTTATACGAAATCCGTAACACGGTTCAAATATTTTCATTTAAAGAATCGTACAAAAAAAAAATATCTTGAAAACTCACGAAGTTACAAGCTTTTTGTGCTGTCCCGTTGTGTGTTTTTAGTAGGGTATACTTTATTTAAGATTTTGTAAATATTACTTGGTATTACTGATTCTGAACAAACAGTTTTCAGGTTTCGTATAAACTAAAAATAACATTGTATAAACAAAGAAAAACATTTTATGATAGTATTCCCATATTATATTATAGTTACAGACAGTAAATAAATAAAAATGTGTGAGAATGTAGAAACTTCATATTACGATGTTCACGAATGAGTCATTTGTATTTGCTATACTTAATGTGTGGATATTTACCTTGTACGAGCATGTATGCAAAAGGTATGAATCTGTTTAACTTTCAACTAACGTAAGATGCCTTTGTCTTTACCGTCGGGTAAAGTAGCTAATGAACACCTTCGGAGCATATTTTAAAACATGGCATAAAAATGTGCAATACGACAAAAAATCATTAATTTTTTTTACTTACTTATATTATTTTTGAATTTCGCTTGCTACAAGATATAAAAAAAATATAAAAAATCAACCAGTATCAGGTAACTCGTAATTTTTTTATTATACTTTTAACCTTTACCTACTTTCCTACATAAATGCAACTGCGTAGGAAAATTCAAGACATATTTAGTATTACGCGATACCTTTGAATTGTAAATAAGCACATTAGCTAACATTTCATAGTATCGTTGTTTGAAAAGTTATTACTAGTCACCAAATGATATATGATTTTTAAGTAGGTAGGAGTTGAATTGGCAAGAAAATGTGGAATTTATCCTTTGAATTAATGCTACTAACGTAGAACATTAGTGGTCTTAATGTTGTACCTATAAACTTTAGAAAACAATTATTTGTTTTCTAAAGTTTACGCGAACACTACACACTTTAATAAAACATGCCCTTGATTCCAACCACCCAACCTCTACATCAGGTTTGACAAACCTCAAATACTCACTAGATAACAACGATTCATCTAGGATCTAGGATGAAACGCGAGATGGCGAAGCTGTTGAAATTTTAAAAAAATATCCAAATTTTAATAGATAAGATTAGAATTTACTACCGGCCTGGAATCCCATCATACAAACTATTAAATCCCAGCCCCAACACCAAACTGCCAAAACAAAAGATACTGTAATTGCGTAAAACGGAACGCACCCGCATATATGTAGGTATGCAAGTTACTTATTAATTATGAGACGACCATGGGTCTCCCTGTGACCACGAACCCTGCAAAGGGTTCGAAACGTCTCAGGATAAAATAATCTAAATCAATGTGTAATAAACGCGAGTAAATCCGTAAAAGTTATTTTATAGCATCTAAATAACTAAATAAATGCGCAATGTCGCATAAGCTATAGAAAGCCACAATAAACCTAATAAGACTAGACATATCGAACGTGTTCTACGTCTCCAATAACAAACGGCCTGTTCCAACAAACGGGAAGCGACACGATCTTGCCGGCCGTAAGTCAACGGTAATGAATGCAGCCGGGTGAAGGGACGAGTGGCGAGGCGAGGCGGCAATTCTCGCCAGATGTCGCCACGTGCCTTGAATAGTAACCGTATATAAGGCTGGCCCTTGTAAACTCTGGCATAACAAAAAAATCTTAAGGACGAGACTTTTCTTTTTTTAATCAAATAGGTAAGGGTTTGACCACAAACTCATTTGTGGGAAGATGTGGCTTACGGTGGAACGTCGCCCAATTTGCGCAAGCTGGATTTTTTATCTGATACCTCAAGACTTTGAACGTTTGTCTTAAAATATATCTACAAATAGCAGTACAGAAGACTCCGCCTTCAAAACAAAGACCTAAAAAAAAAATTTGGTCTTTGCTTCAAAATATAAGCTTTCTAGACCACGGTTATAGCAATGATTCACACTTGGGGTCATTTGCACATTGAATAAGAATGACAATATTAACATCATGGTCTTTTTTGTTTGCAGTCAAACAATCATGAATCATTTGTAAAAAATGTAGTCACAAACCTGCCGTGTTGCTATATATACAGCAATATTGCATTCGAGGAAAACATATACTCTGTTTTCCTACAAAAAACGTCGTTCTTATAATCTTAAACTTGCAATGTTAAACGCGTGAGTCCGTATAAATATTTTGCGTTTAAAACAAACCCTGCAAAGGGTTCGAAACGTCAGGATAAACATTAATTAAACCTAATGTATAAAATAAACGCAGTACATCCGTAAAAGTTGTTTCATTTCAAAGTGTTCGCGTAAACTTTAGAAAACAATAGAATTTTAATTGTTACACCATTAAATTGATGAATTTTGAAATATATTAAGATATATTAAATAAATAAAATAAATAAATGCGAAGCAGAGTAGCAGCCTTCAATGAATAATGTAATAAATGATAAAAGTTCTTTTTTTAAATAAACTCAAAACGAATAGTTATCATCTACATTTTTTTAACAGCCGGGAATAGAACCATAATAGTAGTTTATGCAACTGTCATATAATGAAGGGTATTAAAACACGAGTGTGAGTTTATGAAACGAGCGCAGCGAGTTTCATAATAGTAACGAGTGTTTTAATACCCGTGTTATATGCAGTTGCATACACTACTTTATCTTCACTAATGCAATTAGTCAAACAACAAGAGTAAAAGCTGACAATAGTTTATTTATAATAATTGTTCAAATTTCCGCCATTAAAATCTAACCAATGAGAGCGCAGCTGCGCGCGCAGGGCCAATCAGGAGCGAGCGCGCGCTGTTCTTTTTTTATTTAACTGGCACAAGATCTTACCAAAGAGTTTTGTGTATATAAGTTTAGTAGTTTCGACGAAGTTTTCACGTATAACCCAACTGTTTTCAAAAGCCAGCCTAATGTCAAAATTTTATACAACTTGTATGAGGATTTTGACATAAGGCTCGCCAGGTTAATTGGTCGCGTTTTATTGATGTTATAATGAGATTTTACGATATCGATGTGAATATTATACCATCATGTGAAATTGCTTAAATTGAGTGTTTTGTTGTCTGCGCTATAACAGTAGTAATTATAAGTCAAGTATTGGAAACATAAGTAGAATGTTACAACATTAGTGTAGATAAAAATCTTTAATCTAAAATTTATAAAACTGGGGCAAGACTAGGTTGATGATGAAGATAAGATGTGTTACATTATACACGTTATCCTGTCTTAAATTATAGGAATACTATGAGAACCGTTCAAAGTTTATAGTAATTTTACAACTAACTACAGCACATCTACGGTCTTATTTCCAATTAGCAAATAGAAATCCATTAATATGATTCCGTAAAGCTCAGATGTCATCGTAAATACCAAGTCGTGATATCCTAAGCGGTACATTAACAAAACTTGATTAAACATGATTCTCACGAATTTATCAGTTCCATTTAGCAAAAGTGACATCAAAAGAAAGTCGCATTTAAAGTAACTCAGATGCTTATGTAAATTTCGAGTTGTGACCTTGTTGCGCGTCAAATGAACGATGCCACCGCTGCCCGCCACATTGGATGCCATGCCACAGTGTGCTCATTTGTCAACAGTGTATCACCGATTAGGCGGCGCACAAACGCTCGACTACGCTTGACTAGTTCGTTTGAAGGCGGGAGGGCGCGGCGACCAGACTTGTGGAAGTTCTGTAACATTTTATTGCAACTTAAATTTTTATGAAACATTTCATTGATAGTAATGTAAGATGTTAATGTGTATCATATTATAATTATACTTCGCGCCTCGTCCTCGAGATTAGTAGTTAATTATTTTATATTGTTACTTGTAGTATCGCATAGATGTCACCACTCCTGCACTATCGTTGAGATTTAGTTTTTTTTTTTTTTGTTGTGGTTATCCTTATCTTTCTCTATGGCACCATTGCCTCGCGTTCGTCATTCGCATTTTAGTGCTCGACCACTCCAGTCACTTTAAATTTCTTCCGTGTTCAATCGACTGTTTTCGTACGCAAAATGCCGTAACGTAAAAATCCTAAGACTTGTGAAGAAGAACTTGAACAAATAATGAAAAAATGCGCAAGCTACAGCGCTAAATACGTGACAAAGGAAGCCCGGCGAGTGACTCGCCGCCGTTAACACACAACAACGGACTCGTAAACTCAGGTAACGAGTGTTTTATTAACTTATCAGTGTCTTAATTTTGGTACATACAGAATGCAACCAGAGTTAGCCGTTGGGGCTTCTTCGACGCATTCAAAAGTAACGGTTGGCGTTGAATCCATTGGGGATTTTTACCTAACCTTGACAAGATAACAATCGTTATCTAATATAAGTGCAATGCCATTATTTAATGTTTTCCAAATACGCACTTTTTGCTCGTACCTAGTTAAGTATAACGTATTAACGTTGTCTTATATCCACACCTATGCCGCAATTATCTGATTGATTGTCTGAAGAACTCGATAATGCCGAGCTAGTTGGCTTTACCCATGAGGTACAGGCGCCTGCTGATGATAGTCTTGTAGATGCAATGACTCCCCCAGAAGCGCCCTGTACGTCTTCGAGGGCTCCAGCCCTTGATACTACCAACAAAGATGGTGAATTGGACACTGATGTCCTTGAAATTCTGGGTGACGATCCGTTGCTCACAGAAAAACTTGGCAAAGACATTCGGCAAGAGCTTGCTTGCCGACTTGAACACACATCCACAGAGGGTCTTAATAAAGAGGGTCGTAAAGAATTGATTTCGAAATACTCGATACCCGCCAATTGCTTGCGTATTAACCCCCCAAAAATAATTACCAAAATCAAAGTGGCTATTCCTGAAAACACTGTTAAGCGAGATAAAGGTATAGAAGCCAAACAAAAACAGATAGCAAGTGCTATTTCCTGCCTAGGAGAAATCATTACTGCCCAACTTACGTCAAAGGACATGGACAAAGAAACGCTTTAAAAGCTTATGGATCTCAGCCGATGGCTATGCGATATTCATCATGGGGTCTTCTTAACAAGAAGAAACTTCATCCTTTTTCATTAAAAAAGGATCTTAAAGAACACCTTAGCAATACTAAGATTGATACCTTTTTATTTAGCGAAACGTTAGCTGAGACTAATAAAACAGCTAAATCGATTATTAAATCAGGAGTCAAATTAAAGGCTGATGCATCATACCATAAAATTATACTTAAGCGGGCGAAGACACTAAACCAGAAGAATTTAAACCGCAAAGCTCCTGGTCCAGCATACAGGCAGCCGGGCCCACTGCCGAGGAGCTACAAGCCTGTAGGCCCCCGCGCACCACCTCCGCCACCGCCGCCCGCGCACTCATGGAGACAGCCGTTGCGTCAGCAACAGCTGCCGGCACTGATGCAGACACAGGCACGTCGTCGCTACTAAATTCAGTTGAGTATGCCGGCCGTTTACATTACTTTAAAACCCAATGGTTCCTTATTACGAAAGACAGAACAATTCCTTATTGGATTGATGATTATAAAATCCCTTTCTCGGCTCCAGCATTTTAAGATTCGATCCCACACACTTCGGTTAAAAAATAATATTCTTTTTTACGAAGCTATTGGCGATTACGTAGATATTGCACCAATACGTAGTACGTATTGGTGCAATAACTGAATGCGAACCTTGTAAAAACCAGTTTATATCAAGTATATTCCTTACGCCGAAACCTAACGGTAAAATGCGGTTTATCTTTAACCTTAAAAAATTAAAACTACTAAGAACTGCAGGATTAATTTCCACACTTTATCTTGATGACTGGCTGCTATTCGGTCAAATTTACCAGCAATGTATAGCAAACATAAAAATTACTAAAACCCTATTAACTTCAATTGGGTTCATTATCAATGAGGAAAAGAGCGTTCTTAAACCTTCTGTAACTTGTAAATTTGGTACGATCATTCAATTCGCACGAAATTAATTTAAGCTTACCTTTAGATAAAAGATTGCAAATTATAACAGAATTGGAAAACTTTTTGAAGATAAGAAATTGTAAAGTCCGGAAGCTCGCCCAAGTCACTGGCTTGCTAGTATCAGCATGCCCAGCTGTATTGTATGGGCTACTTGACACTAAGGATTTAGAACGCTGTATTTCTTAACCTGAGAAATGACGACGACTATGATAAAACAATGAATATTCCTGTTAAACTGTATCTGATATTCAATGATGGTTAAACAACATAGGTCACTCAGTGCGCCGCATTAGGAATGACGAAAATAGCACTGAAATTTATTCTGACGCCTCAACGATGGGGTGGGGTGCGGCCTGTCAAGATGAAACAGCGAGTGGCCAATGTTCTAATGATGAGCGGTTAAAACATCTACATTATCTCGAACTCTTAGCTGCTTTCATTGCGCTGAAAACGTTTGCAAAAGGCTTTCAAGGCTGCCAAATTCTCCTGTTCATAGACATTTCCATGCAATTGCCTACACAAATCGAATGGGTGGGATCCAATTCCCACACCTTACACAGATAACCAGGGAAATTTGGCAATGGTGTGAAGATCGTAAGCTGTTCATTTTCGCATCTTATATCAAATCAAGCGATAACGTCATCGCAGATGCGGAATCACGCAAAATTCAAAATCATTTATTCAGTTTAGGCTACAAGTAGCTCTTGTGAATGTCACTATGCCATCATACGCAACCATGGTATCCCGTATTTAAAGCCCTTGTGGTCTCCAGAATTATAACATTTCCACGTCATAAACGCACGATAATTTCCCATTTCAGCTCTCGGTGGATACACTAATCCATTACCCTGGTGGCAGCAGTCTTATCCGAGACGCGCTATCAAAAATTTGCTTAAGTCCCTACTGTGGTATATTTTACTCAGTTATATAATGAAGCCTGTCAATATGGCACCCTGAACTCATGCCGATCAGCGTTGTCGCTGTTACTGGGTCCAAACATATCAAAAGACTGGGTGTATTTCGTCTCCGACCACCGTTACCAAAGTATAATGTTACCTGGGATACAAAATGCGTTTTGGATCAATTGAGTCAATGGTACCCCAATGAAGACCTAACATTGACCAAAAAGACAATAACATTACTGTCACTTACAACTGCCCATAGAGTTCAGACCTTG
This sequence comes from Eudonia lacustrata, assembly GCA_947562085.1. Classification (NCBI taxonomy): domain Eukaryota; kingdom Metazoa; phylum Arthropoda; class Insecta; order Lepidoptera; family Crambidae; genus Eudonia; species Eudonia lacustrata. Next base: position 9,314,008 of record OX387327.1, on the reverse strand, counting down.
TCAAAAATAAATATTAAGAATATACATTCATCATCCAGCCGTATTACTATTACAATCTCCGATTTAATTAAAACATCAAAACCAGGCTGCAAACTGCCAACACATTATATACCTTTTTTTCAATAATAAACCCACTATATGTCCTGGTAAAACTTTGTTATGTTACTAAATTCGAAACACCGCGGGTTGAAGCGGCAACTCCACTGTGTTTGCACGGTTCTATAATAGACCTGTTTTGAACGACGATTGCACATCTTTACCTCATTCTATTCTGATGCAAATTACAATACTGATTGATTTGAAAAATTGAAATTAGGAACTGTTATGAATATTACAAGAATAATTATATATTAGTTAAATTACTGATCTACATAATGTTGTTTAATTAAGTATACAAATAAACCTACATTAATTCGAAAAGTATTTCCATTAATGATATTTCCCACATTATTACTACTCTCAAAGTCTACAAGTAACAATATAAAATAATTAACTACTAATCTCGAGGACGAGGCGCGAAGTATAATTGTAAAATCCGAAGAGATTAGTAACTCCCACCCACCCTTACTCTGCCATTATTCCCGTTACATCATCATCATCATCATCCGTTACATCCCGAAATACATCAAAAAAAAAAAAAAAAAAAAAAAAAACCTGAGTCTCTAAACTAAATGACGAACGCGAGGCAATGGCGCCATAGAGAAAGATAGGGATAACCACAACAAAAAAAAAAAAAACTAAATCTCAACGATAGTGCAGGAGTGGTGACATCTATGCGATACTACAAGTAACAATATAAAATAATTAACTACTAATCTCTTCGGACGAGGCGCTTCGTATAGTTATGATAGAACTTCACTTACAGGTAAGTTCGTTTAATCATCAAAAATATATTTTATTTATTTATTTAATATGAATTCGACCATCACGACCGATATTTATCGCCGATCAAACAGTGTTCTATGTTCCAAAAAGATTGAAATGCTAAAGACACAAGCTATATAAACCTGATATCCAAATAAGTTACTAGCACAGTTTTCTCTCTCGAAAACTCCCATTCGACGCGAGTTTTTTCATTATTCAATCGATTGGAAGTGAACTAAAATCTGTATGGGATCGAAACTGCGCGAAAATTTTAAATTAAAATTTTATGTAAATTGTAATTAGCTTTTACTCTATCACATTTGCTAATGCTCATTGCTAGCGATCGGCACCAAGTTGTTCAATTGCCACTTGATACTTTAAGCAAGCGCATGTTGTGTTTGTCTACAATAGAGAGTAAGAGTTACTGTCGCCATTGTTAATAAAGATAAAGATCATCATCATCATCATAATCATCATCAGCTCATAAAGTCCCCACTGCTGGGGCACGAGCCTTTACTATGGATGGATAGGGAGAAAGGCCATAAACCACCACGCGGGCCCAGTGCGGATTGGTGGTTGTTAACGACTACTAATGCAGCCCGGACCAACGGCTTTACGTGCTTTTTGAAGCACGGAGGAACTCGAGATGATAAATTTTTGGTCACCCATCCGATGACCGGCCTTTGCGAAAGTTGCTTAACCTCAGCAATCGCAGACCGGGCGTGTTAACCACTGCGCCATCAAGCTCCTCAAGATATAGATAAAAAGCCTTCATTGTTTCCATCTCCTTCCTACATTGGTAGGATTGTATTGACAATTTTCTTAATTTAGCTAGTTGCTCTGTATACAGTGCTTAGTTCTTTCTTAATCTCTTTGGTTTTATTCTTTGTTTTTATCAACTCTGTGCGCCTTCTAATTAGCTCTTTATTATTATCACCAAAAATTTTGTGACCTTTTTTTGTCTTATCCTCAATTTTCAAGCTTTTTAAGATTGCCTCCTCTAGTACATTGTAGTAATTTTAAATATTATATGCATCTTTCGGGATGGCTTTTCTGATCTCTCTGATGTGTACTTCTAAGTTATTTAGGTAGCTTTTATTTCCATCTCTGTTTTAGGCGTTTTATGTATTTTGTGAAAGATGTTTCTTCTTTTCTTATGGCTTCTTAAATAATAATAGTAGTAGTGTCGCACGTATTAGTCTATGATCCGATGGGAAGCTTACTTGACCCAGAACTTCTATATTACTTATTAGATGTGGTTTGTTACTTAATATAAAGTCTATTTCATTATTAACTTTGTGGTTTGAGGAAGACCATGCCCATTTCTTACTTTCTTTCTTCTTGAAAAAGGTATTTATAATTAATAGTTTGTATTCATATGCGTAGTTAATTAGCTGTTCGCCTCTTTTATTGCGTTCTCCGTAACCAAAGCTTCGCATAATTAAGTTTTCTTGATGGGTGGGTTTTCCTATTTTTGCACTGAAATCTCCCACAACTATACAGAGTTATCTGCGAGTGAGTGCACTTTATTAACACTTTTATAGAAACTATGGATTTCTTCTGCTGTTGAGCTTTCTGTAGGTGCATAAGTCTATATAACAGAGATGTTGACAAACCACTAAATACATTCTAAAAAAATACTCTTTGATACCCACGGCGGCACACTTATATTTACTCATGTGCTGTCACGACTGGTTCAATATTCAACTCTTTTCAATGATCTATAACCTCCTTGGAAGTTTAGATGTACGGTAAGCTAATCCTTAAGTTTAAAAAAAAAACAAATAGTGGCCAGTGACCCATGGCAGTATCGAAGCTTGCGCCCCGCCTTAAGCTTTGTAGGTTGCGGCGTGCCGCTGAATTCGTCATTCGGGTAGTATCAACCCAATGCCGTAAATCCGTTTCGATCTGCTCATGGATGCACAATTCGTTTTGTATGTTGAAGCCATTGAGGCGTTGTGTTTTGCTATATTAGTATTGAACGGGCAATACATTAACGATCGATACATACGTTGTATCGTCAAACGGTGTACATGAACAGTTCACAAGAACAAAACCTTGATTCTACTACATATTTTAAATGTCCAGGATTGTGTCTCGGCGGCCTTACTTTGACTTTAGGACTAGTGCCTAGTGCGAGTATCATTGACCATTCGATTAAGATCGCATTGAAGCAGCACCTCCTGGTGGAAAACGAGAAGATTTGAAATATTACAAACAAATTCCATACAAATTCTCGTTTTAGTTAACGTGATTGAATTGCTAATGAAACTAGGCACTCTAGCATGGCACTCTAGGCACTCTGAGTCGGGACACTGAGTTTCTATTGAAGGCTTTTTAACACTTTAAGTGTCCAAAAATTAAAACAATAGAAAAATCAATTGTTATGTATCACATGTGACTCACGGGACAGTGAAGTTGTTAAGAGGCCCTATCTCAAAATGCGCGTGCTCGCGCTTTCTCAGTACTACGAGCGGCCGACGCATCGCAAAAGTAGCATTTTGTGCAGTTGTAATTACATTTATTTGAAGTTTAATAATCTTTTATCGCATATGCGATAAAAGATTGAGAAATTATACAATTTGAAATCTTATAAACTAACGTTAATTCTGGTGTACATTTTACTTAATAATATTAATGGAGTAAGGAGATATCTACAGCTAATTCTGAACGTTTTATGGCTTTGAATAAGATTTTTTTTGTAGAAATTCCATTCATTTTTCGAAATTCCGAGGCCTCTACGAATTTAACCACTATTTAAGAGATATTATTATATATTTTTCATTTCGTTTGCTTAGTAAAGTAGTTCAATCCATGAGCTTGAAAATTGCCGTCAGAGTATTTAATTGAAAACTAGCTCCGGAATTTTGGCTTTATATAAATAGATAAGGGAAAATTGCAGAAAGCGAGGCCGCTACGAATTATACTAATAACTATTCTCCACCATACAGTAAGTCAAAATTGTCTAAGGGTTTCAGTTTCTCTGAACAAGAACGCTGAAGTTGGGCATTTTATGCAAAAATCACGGTCTAAATGTATAATAGGCCTCTTAAGGTTGCAGATTCCGAGCCCTGGTAGGTATATAGAGTTTATAGTAAGCAGCCTTACTGTCTTATTGTTAGGCAAATCATCGATATCAAGTCATCGCTATAATTTATAGGTATCGACTTAGTCACCACGCTTACCAAATACGGGTTGATGATCAGAAACTTAGGTTATGCAGCGAAAAATCCGAAGCAACTTTGCCAGACCTGTAGGCTTAGCCAAAGTAAGAAAACGATAGCGAAGTTCGAAAAGAATAAAGTGTATGGGATTGACATAAGCCGCGCTAAATCACGTGGTCAATCATAGGTCAATCCCATATATTTTATTCTTTTCGAACTTCGCTATCGTTTTCTTAATGTTACTTTGACTACCGCCACTGGGAATTAAACCCTCTAACGGGCCAAGCGCTTTGACGCTCAGCTAACGAAGCGTAACTTTAAATAATGATGATTGACTTTCAGTTCATTCGAGAGCTTAATGATATGCTGTGGTATTGAATACTAATCACACTTTGCCTCAACAAAATATAAATTCACACAGTTTTTGTTGGGTAAGCACTCATTAAACTAACTCATTTAGATTAACGACAATCACGACATGCGGTCGTTAATTAATTCCCGCGATGTCGTTAACCTAGTATACAACTTAATTTACTTTTTTTTTTAAACTCTACCATAATCTTTTCATAGTCTCTATGTTCTTGCTATGAAGGTATTGCTAAAAATAAAAAAGCTATATTTTTATAAATATTAATAGTTTCAATCACGCAAACTATTACACTTTAACTAACGTCGTAAAAGTAAGAACTATGTAAACATATTTAGTTTAGACGTCAACCACAAAGCTAGGAGAAAAACTGTATTTTGGCTTTTTTTAGATTTCATATGATTAATTCTTTACAAAATAAAAGTGAATAAAACTGTGAATTTAACCAGCGAGTGGCTGGTTCTTTTCATATAAATTTATTGAAAAAAATACTATAGTAAATAACAAAGTTTAGGTTTTGTGTTGTGTCGGAGGCCAAGATCCTTTATCTAAGGGTCGCTGAGCCAGCGGAGTAAGCAACTAAGTATGTATAATTATAAAGTTAATAGACAGGGCCGATTTTTCAATCCTTAGATAACCTCCGTACTTATAAACGAGTAAAAGCTCATACTGAAGCAAAGTAATTGCTTATGTAAAATTTGCTGGTGCCCCACTGCTGGTGCACAGGCCTCCCCTATAGGATAGGATAGGGAGAACGGGCCACAAATCACCACGTGGGCCCAGTGCGGATTGGTGGTTGTTAACGACTGCTAATGCAGCCGGGACTAACGGCTTTACGTGCCTTCCGAAGCACGGAGGAGCTCGAGATGTAAAATTTTTGGTCACCCATCCGATGACCGGCCTTTGCGAAATTATTTTTAATAATAAAAAAAATTTGCTCGTCTCACTCAAAGCGTCAACGTACCGATAAATTTTAACTCAAACCCAACATTAATAACTCGTGGTGTGCTACATGGATCGACAACATAATTCTCCACGCCAGGTGGCGACTGGCGGTACAAAGTGATGTTTTCCAAAAGCCAGCGATGTCAACATCAGTGAAACTGTTTTATGCCAATCGCGTCGCTACGCTGGAGAAGACTGAGTTAGGGCTGCCCTATGTTGAGTCCCACAAGGCCATCTGCGTTACCGCGGACGCAGATAAAGTAGGTACGTAAAGGCGTTAAGGTGGGGTGGAGGCACCAGTGGGCGACGCAAACCAGTAATCGTCATTTTTTTTAAAATAGGGGTTAGCAAGGGTTAAGAAACAATTGAACACAGACAATCCTGATCGATTGCACAAGATTAGATAATTCTTTTTTTTTGCGTTTGTTGTCAGGACAAGGTTTGTACAGAAGAAAATGAAAAGAAAAAAGTATATTTTTAATAAAATATGATTTTTTAAAATATTTTTTTAAAGTGAGTGAGTGAATGTGGCAGAATGACGTACAGTTTTTCAGCCAGCGTTTGACAACTTCAAACGGACAATACGTCATATGACATTGTACGTCCATGGGTACCTACGTCATATCATAATATCAATCAAATATAATTACCGCTTCTTTTACAAAAGTAATATCGCTGTTTCGTGTGTTTGAAGGTTAAAGGAAAAATATTATACTATTAGAATGCTACATTAGCGCTGAGTAACAAAAGCTATATTTATTACTAGAAAAAAAAATTCCTTAATGAATAAATAAATAAATAGAAATACGATTTATTTGTTTTGTTGTCATAGAAACTGTCAAAGCGGTACGAAGTCCGCCGGGTCTACTAGTTTTCAATAAAAATCTGTGTTACTTTTTGGCGACGAACTGTGTCGAACACTAGGCTTAAAGTGTCAAACACTGCGGGCTTTCGTCTTCTTTCCGGAATAAGTTTAAGTCCGGTTTAAGTTATTTTAAGTAAGTTTATTTATTATTTTTTCAATAACAGATTTCCATTTGGCAACCCTAGCGAGACCACACTGGCGTAAAACCAAATTTTTCTCCTGCCAAAACTTTGATCTAAGATTAGATAAACGACCTAGATTGTTCAACTCCAGGTTTGATAGTGAAAAAGTAATAAACGGTCGAGAATCCGAGTGTTTGCATTAAACGTTGTAGTTAGCGGAACTGATCGTATTTTTTATGGTGTGATAAAAACTATGATTTATAGTGTGTATTGTTTAGTGTGTGTTTAACCTTTTCGTGTAACCTATATTGATCGACTAAGTGGTACGATGTAAAAGGATGTAAATAAACTTTATGTAAACTCAAACAATTTCCTAGTCTAAATGTATTGTTATTATAAGTTTATGTGAGCAGTATCTAGGTAGGTACACATGAATTTTTTGGATGCCCACATTTAGCAAGGCGTAGAGATTAGACAAACATCAATAATCTGTGGTTCTATGGTTTTCATGAAGATGTAGATACTACAGCTTCGTGATGCTTTTACGCGTTTACTCTAGGCAGTCACAGATTAAATAATAATTACTATTCCTAGGGCCGGCGCTATGTTACTTACGTAGGTACTTACTTAATTTTGTATATGCCTAATATATCTCCACCTTGTATGCAATTAAACATTGCAGATCAAGGTTTGATCCTGACTATATCCTGACATACCTACCTACCTACAAATAGTAGGTGTGTAGTAAGTAGGTGTTTTGTGTGAACACGCAAATTTTAAAACTGAAATATTTTCTTTTGAGTACAATGTTACACAATGAAGGTTTACAAAGGGACGGTTTCAACAAGAGAACCGAGCCGAGCGCAAAAAGGACTTTCAAATATTAAACGCAAGCAGAGAAAAACTTACAAAAAAGGAATATTTTAAAAACATTGTTCTTTTAAAATGCTCCATCTCTTTCATTTACTTGTCCTTACATTTTTGTAAGTGTATATGAAGTAAATTTATTGTTTGTATATTTTGTAAATACTACATAATGCAGTTGCTGAGTACGAGTTTTATAGAAGGCTAGCGGCCGCTCATGGTTTCACCCGCGTGGTTCCCGTTCCCGTGGGAATATCTGTATAAAAAGTATCCTGTAGTGTAGTAAGTGGATTTCATCCAAATCCATCCATCCGTTGCAGCGTGAAGAAGCAACAAATATACGAACATACATAGTACACACAAACTTTCGCATTTTATAATATTAGTAGGATTAGTAGGATTCGACCACGTTATTAAGGCGACACACAGAAAAAATGCACCAACTTTCGTCGAATAGTTTAAGACTATATAATATGATTTACGAATCTGAAATGTTGACATAGGTAAATTCATGTCCTATCTTGATTTTGTTTGCTCAAATACACGATTGTAAAATTTTGACTCGATCATAATTATTTTCGAAAACACCACTAAAAATCACTATTGCTGAAATTACAACAAAATTACTTAATTTATATGCTTGGAAACCACTTAAATATATTGATAACATCAATATTCGTGATCTAGTTGCTGCATATTTTGATAACTAAAATCAATATGTTTTTAAAGTATTTTTTAGGTTAACTGTTAATTTGCTGTCTATATTGTCGCAGGCGCTACGTATTATCGTCCTTATGAGAGCGTAAGTAAGGATCAGCCTTTTTGAATGTTCACTAATCGAGGTGTCGTCTTAAAAACGAAAATTTGTATGGCAAATTGTATCTCTCCTTGTTTCGATACCATACAACTTCTCTTTTTCCTTAACTTGATCGAATGATGAAGAACTTCTATTAGAATAGAATAGAAGTATTTACTAGTGAAATGTAGGTTAAGTAGTATCTACTTAAGATGCTTAAGTGAGTTTAATTAGCCATTCGATCACGTTTTAATGAAAACGAGAATTTATATAGCAGCTGTTTAACTCGCCACGTTTGTACAAGCTGTCGTGAAGAGCAACCTTAAGAGGCCTATTACATTATGACCGTAATTTTTGCATAAAATGCCCAACCTCGGCGTTCTTGTTCAGAGAAACTGAAACCCTTAGGCAATTTTGACTTATTGTATGGTGGAGAATAGTTATTAGTATGATTCGTAGCGGCCTCGCTTTCTGCAATTTTCCCTTATCTATTTATATAAAGCCAAAATTCCGAAGCTTGTTTTCAATTAAATACGCTGACGGCAATTTTCAAGCTCATGGATTGAACTATACTTTAATAAGCAAACGAAATGAAAAATATATAATAATATCACTTAAATAGTGGTGAAGTTCGTAGCGGCCTCAGAATTTCCAAATACGAATGGAATTTCTACAAAAAAAAATCCCATTCAAAGCCATAAAACGTTCAGAATTAGCTTTAAATATATCCTTACTCCATTAATATTATTAAGTAAAATGTACACCAGAATTAACGTTAGTTTATAAGATTTCAAATTATATACTTTTTTTGAACGATAAAAAATTATTAAACTTCAAATAAATGTAATTACAACTGCACAAAATGCTACTTTTGCGATGCGTCGGCCGCTCGTAGTACTGAGAAAGCGCGAGCGCGCGCATTTTGTGATAGGCCTCTTTTGGCACACAAAATCCCCTTTTCGTTAATGACGTGGAATGGCAAATGAAACTGGCAAGCCATCCTGTATCATAAAAAAATGTGGAAATAGAGAATATTCTCGAAGTCCTGCCGGTAAAATGTTCGTGTCAGTTCAAAAGCTTCGTTTGCGTCTGACAGGCAGCGCTGCCGGCTATGTGGAATAGACTACGTAGTACTCGTACACAGGAGGCAGGCGTCACGTCTCGACAGCGAGAATCCCTGCACACTTCCCTTTGTAGTGAAAGGAGTTCTCTTTACTATTCGTACAGACGGCAAAGAAATAAAATGGAATATGTTGCTAAGGTAGCAAAATAAGTTTTTATTATTATTATTATTATTATTTGAATTTTACATTCACAATATATGTAGTTACAAGATGAAATTTTACTAGAGATATTTTCTCCGCAATGTTGCCAGCAACGTTACCAACTGCTATTCTTATAGTTTGCAACACAGGAGCGCTTCTACTGTTTTAAAAAACTTTTCTCTATCATATTGCTAGCAACTTAACCAACTGTTTCTCCCATAGTTTGCACAACAGGAGCGTAATGAAAGGAACATGGCGTCCACAGTTTGTATGCGGCGGCACGCTCATCATTTGAAGCTCTTTTATAGCGCGGACTATTCACCATTTCTACAGGCACGCCTGTCGCGGACCTACAATGCCTCGGTATAGGAATAGATGAGCTAACGTAGCATCTGCATAGAAGGATCGCGTTGAATTTTTGAAATCAAAACTGGAAATAAAACTTGGTAAAGAATTTGTTTTTTAGCAACTATGCCTTGTGAATGTGAAATATGCATTTTTTGTGTTATTTTACACATTAATTAATGCAATAGTATTTATTTACAAACAACTACAAAAACAAGATAATAATTAAACTACTTAAAATTAAACTTACAAAAAACTATAACTACTACTAACTATAAATAAAAAAAAAATCCCCAAAACATCCCCATCAGGCAGAGTGCCCAGTAAGCTAGCAGCATTGCCACGTTGGTTAGCTATGCTTATACGCTGGCCCAAGTAGCTGCTAGCTCTAGGGTCCCGGGTGGTTTCTACTAATTTAATAAAAACATCTTTAAAGAGTTTGATAACATTAACACATTGCAATGAAACAACTTTTACGGATCTACTCGCGTTTATTTTACACATTACTTATTTAATGTTTATCCTGACGTTTCAAACCCTTTCCAGGGTCGGTGGTCACAGGGAGACTGAGGTGTTGGTCATCTCATAATTAGTTGGTAGCTTGTATACCTTCATTTAAATTTAATCAGGTGCGTTCCGTTTTACGCAGAAAGAGCTTACAGTATCTTTTGGTCTGGCAGTATGGTGTTGGGGCTGGGATTTAATATTTTGTATGACAAGAAATGAAAAGAAAATCACTTAAGAAAACAGCACAAAATCGTAAAGAGTACAAACAACTTTCCCTTACAAACGATGCATCGGCAAACCGCCAACATTTTCTCTGTGTCAATTTCTCGCTCACTAAACGGATGTTAGGAACTAATGTTAATCCCAAACATGTTATTACCGTCACCCAGTCCCACGAATGCCATAGAAAATAGTTGAGCTTTCCCGAACTTTCGGACTATATTATGTGTATACATAAGCATTATCGTCATTATATAAGTACTTTGTGGTTTAGTTGTGGAAAGTATCTGAGGTAAATTGTCTGTGTCTGTTGATAGAAAACTGACTGGTGACTTTTTCTAGGAACGGACGAAATCTTTATGCATTTAAAAACAAAAGAAAACTTAATACGGATGAACCCGCGCATTAGAAATTAGGTTTTGATATCGATTAATACATTTTCGACCATAGACCAAAAATAGAAGAAGAAGAAAGAAGAAGATTGTTATTATAAGGGCAAAATAATAATAATAACCAATGTTGTCAAAAAGTTGTTTAAAAAAATACTAAAAAATAATTTTACTATATCAAATTATGTATTTAGGAATTTAAATATTTACAAACAAAGACAGAAACAAGATAATAATAAAACTACTTAAAATTAAACTTACAAAAAACTATAAACTATATCTACTATTAACTATAAATAAAAAATTTGCCCCAAATCATCCCCATCAGGCAGAGTGCCCAGTAAGCTAGCAGCATTGCCATGTTGGATAGCTATGCTTATACGTTGGCCCAAGTAGCTGCTAGCTCTGGGTCCCGGGTGGCTTCTACTAGTTTAATAGAAATATCTTTAAAGAGTTTGTGAGCACCCGGGCCCCATGGACCTGAAGTCTCTACCCCAAACGGCTCAAATATGAGATCCCCAGTCAGATTCTCATACTTTCGCCGTTTGAGGTTCTCTGCATGATTTGCAGCCGCGCCAGCGCTAACAGAAGTGCTTGGAATGTGGGACGGTGCAAGCGTATCGACACAATTTGCATCCCATACCAGAGCCCGTCCCACCTTCCAAGGAACTAGGGTCATGCCGTCCGGTCTTTTGCCGTCATCACGTGCCAGACCAGAGGGTTCGAGTACTGCTGGTATTTATTAATTTTCTTTAGCGTTATCCATGGCATTATTCACCCTTTAAACAATACACTTATCTTCTTTAATTAATATCACAATGTAACAATAAGTAGTCATGGTATTTTTAACAATGAATTTCGATTAACAATTCTTTTCATAAGGACTTGAAGGAACCGCCATTATTTTTGCATGCTTTTGTTCAATCATAGACGACGAAGTATAAAGACAATAAGTATTGTTATATTAATAACTAAGTACAACAAACGCCGCATTGTCAGTTTTCATTGACCTACTCCAAATTGTTGAAGGGCGGGTTATTCCCAAAACTTTAAAGCCCATCATGAATCGGTAATCTAATAATTACAAAGTTCCAGAATTGGTTCGATATAGTACATAATAAATAGACTAAATAGAAAAGTGCAACAGACAATAGATAAATGAAATCCTTCTTAGAAATATGATGTCTATAGTTATCACCGTTATTATCACATTAGTTACGGGATGCGACAATTTCATCTCACTGGTGATTACAAAATTCAAAATTCATATGTCAACCATGTGTTTATCAAAAGCAATAAAGATATATTTATTATATTTCAACAATCCTTTTTTTTATTAAATACTTTGGTAATTTTTGTTTTAATTTTTGTTTCGAATGGTTTCGACAATTTTCGGTATCAGAAATTTTACTTGTGACCACGAATGGGAGAATACTCGATGAACTTAGGCGATTAAATATTTGGTGTATCTGTTATCTGTGTAATTCAGGTATTCTATACTATCGTATAGAATACCTGAATCGTAGGAGATATAGGGATACCTAGGCAATGTATAGAATAACTGGCAACGTATGAAATATTATGAATATTATTGTCCATTACATACTTTACCTAGGGATTGTATTTGTATAGAATACCCGATTACCGATACCCGAATGTAATTCGGGATTGCCGATTACATATCCAAATTATGGGCACCAGTTCAAAAAACGAACCCCAAACTACCGACAAAATATTCCTTCCACCACACTTTGTGTGTTCACAGCACTATTTTAGTCCAAACCATTTCACAATTCGCACTCCGGAGTTCCGATAGTGGAGCTATTATTATTTCAATGAACATACGCGATTCACAATGGATTGGCATACCTGCATACGCCGTCGGTTTCGAGGTTTAATAATACCGTACTTACACAGCAAGAATTTGTGAACTTATTAAAAGTATAATTAGAATAGTTGATAATGTATTTGTTTCTAAAAACTTTTCTCAATCTTTACTTTACCTTAAAACATAAGTGACACTATCAAGAGCTAGGTTGTAATTGTATAGGTAAGTAAAAAGTATAATTATACAGGCCAATAACTTCTTCCTTTTTTGAGTCTTTTATACATAGGAAGTAGCTCGATGAAGCAGCAGCTTGCATGTTCGTGTTACGATCTAGCAACTTTCGCAATGTTCTCGCCGGATGGGAATGGGAGACCAAATTACACAATTTAGAAGTTCTAAATTGTGTAATTTGGCCATAATTTTGGAGCTCCAAACCGGGACAGGAGCGAAAAACCAAAAAAAAAGTGAGGCTGAAGAAACACATATTATGCTACTACCAAACAATGTTTTATTTTGTTATAAAAAAAAAGATGTGTAAATAAAGTAAAGGGAAGGTACCCACAGTACCGAAAGGCCGCTGAAGCAGAAAATGACATAGCTTTAGTTATTAATTACTGAGTTACTTGAGTTGATATCCTTCTACAAAAGGATCAATAACTTATCATGCCTTCTGAAGTACGGTGGAGTTCTAAATAGGCTTACCATACGTCCCGGTTTGACCGGGATTGTCCCGGTTTCATGCATTGGTCCCGGCGTCCCGGCCGGTTTGGTATTTTGTCCCGGTTAACCGTCGGAATGAATATTAAATATATATATGAAAAAATTCAAAATAATCATCAACTGTTGAAAAAAGTTCACTCCAACAAGAAATACAAATGGCACAATGTCAATAATCAAGAAAGAAGTACATTTTCTGCTTCAGCGGCCTTTCCTTTACTTTATTTACATATATTCGCTAAGCCTGATGGAAAACGGTCAGCGCAATCTATGAATGCTTTCGAAACCAAGGTAGGTATCACGCGCATACGCAGACCCTGAGTTGATAATAATTATAGTATAGTTACATACGACTTGGTGACTATTGCCAAAGAGCTCGGCCTTATATCCAGAGGTCCTGGGTTTAATTCCCAGGTTTCATTCTCAGGTTGGAGAAAATGTGTTTAGGATTTTCGGTGCATAGCCCTGGTTTGTGATCACGAACCCGCATTGGGCAAGCGTGCTAATTAAGCCCACACGCATCAACTGTAGCGATGACTTTACTTCAATGATGAAGGCCGTTGCCAACTCTTTGTTACCATCTTACATATTAAAGTACTCACCATTCCCAAAGATGGACCAGACAGTCGAACATGACGCAGCCATGATCGGTGCTCATACAGGAAGCAGGAGCGGCCGCCATCTTGGATTCACTTCACTTACAGATTCGCTCAACTTCACTTTACGAGTTCTAGTACACTTGTATACATGATGCTCCGACGAAAAGGATTCTCAAACACTAAAGTCACTTTGAAGTTGTTCTCGTTTCACTTCACAAAACTTTTTACGTTCGACACGACATTGTTGCGTTCACAGGAGATCGTCTTGAGGGCTTTCCACTTGTGTTGTGCTGCCTTGAAGGAATATTATAATATCACTTTCGTATTCGACTTTGCCGTAATCACGTTATCACGGCGACGACGTAATACGGCAAAGGTGACGCCTGGGAAAGAGAAAATTGACAATTAGAGACGTAATAGGATTAGTACTATATGCTGCTATAATTATACATATATAACAGTAAAAGCTAAGGTTGATTAATTATCATCTCGTTTTGACACCATTGTTAGACGCAGTAACTAAGTTTCAACAACATTTTCATCGCCAAATAATAATGTAGAGTTTCAGAGATTTTTTTCTGGATGGCAGCTAAAGAGCAGATATTTAATTGTTGATGGTCCATATTAAAAACAGTTGTCGACCCCTATCGCTAATTATTAAAGAAAAACGTGTTGATGACTGGTTCTTGTTGAATACTGGTGCCACTAATATGCCTATGTAGATACTTATCATCATCATCATCATCATCATCATCTCAGCCTAAAAGACGTCCGCTGCTGGACAAAGGCCTCCCTCAAGGATAAATCACTTGAATCATTGAGGGGAATTTGCCATAATCGCCACTCTTGGCAGGCGGGTTGGCGATCGAGACGCTGCTGCCCATCCTCTGGAATGATCCCATAGTCGCCTTCTACGACACCCACGGGAAGAGATGGGGTGGTGCAATTCTTTATCCCCGGCAGCACACGGGGGATACTTATATTATCTTCAAATTGGAGTAGTGGATCCTGATTAGGAATGCAATTAAGTATTTTTAGTTTTTATTTGGTAGGTATTATGCTTTAAATTATTATTAACATTTCTATTAGCCCTCACTGTCCCACTGATGGGCAAAGGTCTGTAGGCACAATAATGCTTCACATTGTTCGGTAAATTATTAAACACATGAATACACGGCTGCTTCATCTCTGTAAAAGCCGAAGTGACAATATAAAAA
This sequence comes from Eudonia lacustrata, assembly GCA_947562085.1. Classification (NCBI taxonomy): domain Eukaryota; kingdom Metazoa; phylum Arthropoda; class Insecta; order Lepidoptera; family Crambidae; genus Eudonia; species Eudonia lacustrata. Next base: position 9,298,935 of record OX387327.1, on the reverse strand, counting down.
AATAGTTGTTTCTGGGTGAATTTTTGTTTAATATCTATAGCAGCATATTTGTAATTGATTCTTTCTGATGCCAAAAAATAGCCACCTAAAAGAAATCTAAAGCTTTTTAAAAGTGTTGTATAATTTTAGCAAATACGCTAATGCATTAAAGCTAGCACTGTGAAGTTTATTTTACTTAAACGTGTTTAAAAGCATTGAAACGTAAAATAAACTAATAAAAGGACTATCTGAGTTCACATTCACGACATAAAGCCAGCTTGGAAAGATGTAAAACAGTCATAAATATCTGCGAAATACTGCAGTGGAATTCCATAAAAGAAAAGTTAGTAAATACTAACATTTCAGAATATAAATTTTATAACGACCATGATGGCGTACTATATAAATTTAATGGCAACTCTACTGAGGGGACGACGACGTTAGATTTTAACATTTTCAACCAAAGGCCAATTTGCAAATGTAACGAGCTTATATGAAGAAAAATCCTACAAATGGCTCGCTGACGTTTCGGACACATTATATTCGGACACAGTGTCCGAATTGACACTTTTTAATTTTATTATTTTTTTCACTGACGATTCGGATATGTATGCGAAAGTAAGGAACAATAGATGCGTCGTTCTTGGCGGGAAAGTGAAGCGTCATGTCTGCGGTTTTGCTTTATTTTCCAAAATTTGTGTTATGTCGAATATTAATGTGAAATAATGGTGGATTATTAACCGTTAAGTGTTCGTGAATGTGCATAAGTGTTGGCAAATGAAACAAAACAGTGCAACGTCACTTTCAAATTCTCTCAAGAAGCTCGCGTGAGGACTTAGTAAAGCCCCACATCTTTACTGAGATACTCGAGGGGTTGGGGGGTATATCATTTCTCACTTTCCATTTCTAATTTCCCTGTGTGTCACCCCAATTCTTCCCGTGGGTGTCGTAAAAGCTGACTGAGGGACCATTCCAGAGGATGGGCAGCAGCATCTCTCTGAGGTTAACTCTCAACTACTGCGATCGCCAACCCGCCTGCCAAGCGTGGCGATTATGGCAAATCCCCTCATGATGCACACCACGAAACACCGGCCCCTAGTCCCCGGCGGCCCCGCTCGCCCTAGCTACGGTAGCGGCCAAGGAAGCGACGGGGCAGGGGGTGCTAAGAATCTCCGGCAGAGATCTGGCTACCGCCAACGACGAACTCTGGCCCTGGCAACATATAACACGCGCACATTGCGGACTGACGAAAAGATTTTGGAACTAGAGAAAGAATTGAGCAAGATACGGTGGGACATAATTGGATTATCTGAAGTCCGAAGAGAGGGGGAGGACTCGATAATCCTCAAGTCTGGTAACTTGCTCTATTTCCGGGAGGGCGAACAACTGTCCCAAGGAGGTGTCGGGTTCATCGTCCACAAGTCCCTCGTGAACAACGCTGTCGAGACCGGGAGTGTGTCGCTTAGGGTAGCGTACCTTATACTCAGAATAACCAAACGGTATTCGTTGAAGGTCATACAGGTTTATGCTCCTACTACGACACACCCTGACGATGAGGTGGAGGCTACGTATGAGGACATCTCTAGAGCCATACAAGCCTCCAAAACTCATTACACCGTTGTCATGGGAGATTTTAACGCAAAACTGGGCAAACGAAGCGGCGATGAGATGAGAGTGGGACGATTTGGGGTTGGTAATCGGAACTCACGGGGCCAACTGCTGGCGGACTTTCTGGAAAGGGAGGGACTCTTTATGATGAATTCCTTTTTCAGGAAGGCTGAACACCGCAAGTAGACCTGGATGAGTCCCGATGGTGCAACAAAAAACGAGATTGACTTTATTATGTCGACGAGGAAGCAAATATTCAATGATGTCACTGTGATCAATGCGTTTAAAACTGGCAGCGATCACCGGTTGATAAGAGGCACGTTGAATATCAACGTTAAGCTGGAAAGACGTCGATTGATAAGGTCTACGCTCCGTCCTGCACGCATCCAAATCCAAAACCCCGAAAGCTTTCAGCTCGAATTGCAGAATCGCTTCGAATTGGACCTCTGTAGTTCCAGATATTAGCCCCGACATACAAACAAATAAACGAACAAACAAACAAAGTCACAAACGTTACTTTCCAAAACGTTCGCACCTAGAAACTACTAGAACCGAATAAAGTTGTTATACTAAACATTTATTTGTTAAAACTGTCTGACTAGCTGACATTTTAACAATAGCCGTGCCACTCCGAGGTGAACATAACATTATGCAAACCTCTGAGCAATCTCTCTGATCACTATCGGTACAGAAACTTTAAAACCTCCAATTACACAATAGATACTGCTTTTTAACGGTTATCTCCTTTAGGTAATTGTGGTCATATGTTAACGTGGAACAGAAATCATCAGGGTGCTTAATTGTAAGTTTTATTTGCTATCACGACACGATCACGACACGATCACGCTAACGAAAAAGAGAATTTGTCTGGCAAAATTATATCTCTCCTTGTTTGTCACTAGGCAGGGCTGCTTCAATACCATACAAATGGTGAATATTAGTTCGCATAGCTCCTTAACTTTTGCACGCACGCCGTTGTTGCAACTTACACTTATAATTTGTGGTCATGACAATAACAAAAACAAAAAGTAACTGCACGAACTATAATAGTAAGCTAAAAACAAAACACAGGTTATTCAGAATGGATATTTGTCAAAACGACATCGCGGCCGACCTAGACGGAGTTGGCGGGATGAGTTGGCCTCTTTTTGAAGGATTGGTCCCAGAAAGTTTTCTGACAGACCAAGAATGTTGGAAAAGGGGAAGGGAGGCCTTTGCCCCACAGTGGGACGATAAAGGCTGAAAATAAATAAGTTCTAGCATTTCAAAAGGTTGCCTTCGTAGCCCTTTTTAGGGCAAAAGGCGAACCCCAGGGTTTTTTACTGAGGTCTGGTCTTAGCCTTCTTTAGAGAAGGTAAAGGCAAATCCCAGATCCCAGACCATACCCAGATCTTCAGATCCTTCTGATCTCAAGGTCAGTATCTCCGGGAATATGCGAGCATATTTCTCCCGGGGCAAAAAAATAAAAAGCATTTCAAAAGCTGCTTAACTAGCAACCTAAAAGCGCGTGCCAATGTAACAACATACTCCTACTAAATGGGGTCCTTTAGACGAGGTGTGAATAAGCAACATGCGGGTCGGCGTTCGGCAAGGTGAGAAAGGCTGGTGATGTACAATCCAGCCACACTAGCTGACTTCGCAGACTCTGCTTCTGCTTAACTTCTGGTAAGCTTCTGGTACCAAAGTTAAGCAGAAGCATAGTCTGCTACGCTTCTGGTAGAGCGGAATCATTTGGCAACACACTATTTAAGAAAAATGTCTATATATTAATACGGGAAGCAAAAACTTTATACTCATTTTTTACGAAAATTGTGCGGACGGAGGAGTATGAAATTTCGCACACTTATTAGTTTATAGAGAAGGTTATCTGAATGTTAATATCTTTTTTTAATTATGCATAAAAATACATTAAATCGATAAAACAAACATTACACACACTACCATGTATTTACACACACGCATGTTATGCTCTTTTCAAAAATTTCATAAATGCAAGAGGAGCGGCCGAAATCTGTCAATGCCAATCTTAGCTCACATTGTACCTTTTTTAATTTTTCATTATTATGATACAATCTGTGCAGCCTTAATTAACGGTCGAATTTCGACCACTGGGCGACCACTAGTCTTAATAAAAGCACAAGAATCTTAATCCTACTTGAACGTAATAAAAGCAAGAGCAACAAAATCATCAAGCGTCAGTACAGCACGAACCATAAGTTAGAATACAAATTGCAAACTCACAATGGACACACGGCGGCAGATCAACCTACCCAAAACTGTCAAATTTCTACAATCAATTTTGAACTTTATGGTTTGGTTATAAGGATCAATATTCATTGGAGAAATTTGACAGATTTGGGTAGGTTGATCTGCCGCCGACTGGACGTAGCGGTGACATCGCGACGCGGTCCACTTCACCCGCCATCAAGGTACCCGTTGTTTTTACCGATCCAATTGATAACATCAAGGAAGTTGTGGTTTGGATATTATTGAGATGGACTTCCATTATATTGACATAGTTTATAGATACAATTCAGAGGGAAAACTGAAGAAAGACAGGCCACTGAACCGCTAAATCGACGACATTAGGACGCCAGCAGACCTTATGTGGACCAGAAATTACTGTTTTAAAAGAAAATTATATATGGCTAAATTTTTTGATTGCAAATAAAATTCGCAGTGGCACTCTGATTTTAAAATGGCAAACAGATTAGTAATTCTAATCTTAGATATTATTTATGCATATATCATTTTTCTTTTTAAGTTAATTTGTTTGTTTACTATACTAACTCTATCTGTCGTCAATTGTAGAAAGATTGTTATGAATACCACTTCTATACCATAGCCAGACGGACTTAAAAGAATACCTTTTTTTAAGATTTAAAAAAAATAAAACCTGCCTTACCAGTAAACCGAGTACAATTTTATACACACGCCTGCACATCAGTCTACCTAAAACGGTCATATTTCCTCAATAGACTTTGAACTTTATGCCGTTTGGGCTGTAGGGCGTGCCAAAGAAACAGTCATACATACATACATACATACATACATACATACATACATACATACATACATACATACATACATACATACATACATACATTCATACATACATACATACATACATACATACATACATACATACATACATACATACATACATACATACATACATACATACATACATACATACATACATACATACATACATACATACATACATGCATACATGCATACATACATACATACATACATACATACATACATACATACATACATACATACATACATACATACACACACTCGAAAAACTTAACCTTCTGACGCAGTCGGGTAGTAAGAATTGATTGGTTTATTGTGCTGTGAGTAAATGTCAAAAAAGTAAAGTTGGCTGGAATCACTTTTTTGATTGGCAAACTTTACTTTTTTGACATCTACTTACAGCACTATCAATTAATTAATTAACCAATCAATTCTCACTTTTTTTCGAAAACTGTTAAATCGTGGTTGGAACTCAGCCGCAACGCAAATTTCCATAGTTAGATCTATCTATCTATCTTCACATTTTTTGTCGAGTTTTAGGAATATGGTACAATTTTAAAAATGGTCTATGAGAAAAAAAAGTCTGGGAACCTCTGGTCTAGACTCTAGAGGAAACAGTTGCCTTACCACTCAAGATCAAGACCACGAGTAGAGACAGTAATTATCTATAAATCTAAAGTATATCATAATTAACTCAAAATCATTATTGTTGACATAATCGGATTACAGACGATATAATGATGTTATGATACCTCTACCCATTCTAACATGACTACTCTATTATTTCTACCGAGTTGTCGCAATAGTGAAACGATAATTAATCTTTTGAAATATGATCATAGATCATAGAATGGCGAGTTACATATTATAGAGTGCTGCCATGCTATGTCATCCAACAAAGTAACGAGACCCACAGAAGGTTAGCTTTTTTTTTGATAGCGTTGCTGATCCTTCAAATGGCATTTTCAGCGTCACCGGACTTTTTTAAGGGCGGCGAGATACTTAAAGGGTTCCTCAAGCCGTGTGAAACGAAGCACCGTCAGAGGTCTAAAAAGGTTTTATTTATAAATTTTTGCGTTTCGTTTCACTTCACCTGAGTCTGAGTATCATTCAGTAGTTCAGAAATTAAGTCAACAGGAATACTCCGTTCAAACGCACGCATTAGTCCGAAATAAAGTATTTTCCATGCTTTATTTTTATCAAAAACAATAAAGTATGGGTATGGAAAATATGGGGCGGGATAGTCCTGGAGTGGCGACCGCGTACCGGAGAGCGCAGTGTGGGCAGGCCTCCAACAAGGTAGACCGACGATCTGGTGAAGGTCGCGGGAAGCCGCCGAATGCGAGGAGCACAAAGCCGGTCGTTGTGGAGATCCTTGGTGGAGGCCTTTGTCCAGCAGCGGTCGTCTTTTGGCTGAGATGATGATGATGATGACGATGATGGAAAATAACGTAACATACGTTATTTTAAAGTATGTTTGGCAACCCTACTCGTAGACAACTTTTCACGGGCACGAAATCTCGCAGCAGCTGCGCTCGGACTTTGCCGAGCTGTTCCAAGATCCGTGCTCGTGAGAGGGTCTATGTGTGCGTTGCTCGAGCGCGGTATGTATTAAGAGGAAACACCAAGGTCGACTGAATAGAAAAATATGTATGAAAAGTAGACGAAATCAACGTTTCGTAGTCCCCGGATTCCTCCTCCTAAACTGAACCGATTTAATTACTTTTTCATTAAAAATTAAAGAAAGGCTTTGGCTGTGTCCGTATGCTTTCCTTTTTATCATAAACTAATTTTTAAAAAAAGATATGAAACCTTTAAAAAACTTAAAAATTGCCCAGATATTCCGCTGTGTTTTCCAAATTTGACGGGATTATATAAAAAAACCAAAACATAGGGACACAGCCAAAGCCTTTCTTTAATTTTTAATGAAAAAAGTAATTAAATTGGTCCAGTTTTGGAGGAGTAATTAGGGGACTACAAAACGTTGATTTTGTCTACTTTTCACACATATTTTTCAATTCAGTCGACCTTAGTATTTCCTCTTAAGCTTACTCTGCTCAGCTCTGTTACGTGGACGTTGAGTTAAAACTGCATGAAGTCCCATTACTAACATTATCCAATCGAATCTTTACGAGAGCAAAACAATATGAAATGACTGATGGTGCTTGCTTTTAGTCGCATGTAAATATTTACTATTTGCTTTTACTTTTTAACTGCCGCTGTGGTCTGGTGGTCAAACAATTTCGGAGCTAAAGGTCTCGGGTTGAATTCATCGCGAGCGATTTGAATCTACCCATATTATGCTTTAAATCGCATTAATTCAGTTGCTATTACCTGTTTAGATCTCTGTATTTATATTAAGCATGTTAAGTTTTATTAAAATTGGTTTATGGGTTTAAAGGAATCAGAACTTTGAAGTTTGTATTATTTTTTATACCGAAATGTAAAATGGCTATTTATGCAAAATCAATGTCAAGTCATGTATAAAATATAAGCCTTCACAGGCTAACATCAGGTAGAGTGAAGTCATTTACCGTGCTAACTATGAAAAAAATCAAATAATAAACTAAAATTTGGTTTAAGGCGACGCATTGGAAATTTACGTGGCGGGAATCCTGATTTTTCCCAACAATTACAAAACATTTGAAAGTATCTGATGACATGATTTTTCATTTAAATTCAAATTCAAAACATTTTTATTCAGACAACTCAGATCCAATGTGTTAGTACAATTGCTTAAGACTATGTTAGTAAGTTAATTATGCTGTATTAGATATGTAACTTAATTTAATTGACTTTACTTTTGCTAGTTGCAGAAACACGATTTGTCAAGTTTTATAACAGAGAAAAAAATATCAAAGTAACCTCTTTTAAAACAGATTTGCATTTTACAAGCAAACCAGGCCGATTTAAGCATCTAAATTTTCTTAGTAGATTAGTCTTAACAAACACTTCAATATGCTAGTTCATTTTTTTAAAATAATTTGTATTTTTAATTTGAAGGAAAAAAAATTTTTTTCTTATGGTACAGGGCGCAAACGCTCCGTATTAGATTAATTGTTTAGCGGTGCGTCGCCTTAAGTAACTATACTACTGTATCTATAACCAGTTCGGATTTTGGGAGAAGCCTTCGACCGAGAAGAGCTGGCAAGAAACTCAAGAAGCATTTTTTTTTTTCTTAATCTTTTAAACTAATTAAGTAAGAGATCAATGATCATTTTTATGGTTCTTAACAATTTCTCTGGTCATGGGCCCACATCATAACCAAGGCGTGTGCCGCTCCGCCCTCGAGTGAAAGTGTCCTCGCCCGCGGTTAGCGGTACTTTAGTACTGTACTGACACCATGATTCAGTGATATGTAGAGACAATGTGAAGTTTTTAACAAAAAAAATTAGCTAGGTATTAGCTTGAGGGCACTAAGTAGGGAAGAATAGCGTCTTGTTGTGTCAGAGACCAAAATCAAGAGCACGGGTCGCTGAGTCAGTGGAGTAGGTAAGTAATTAGCTAGGTATACTTTAGTACTGCACTAATACCATTTGTATATTTTTTTCGATTTTTTTTGTTTGATTAGTGCTAATTTTTATATTATCATGATTAAGGCATGTGCCGCTCCACCCTCGAGTGAAAGTGTCCTCGCCGACGGTTAGCGGTAGGTACATGACGTTACTTTAGTACTGTACTGACACCATGATTCAGTGAAATGTAGAGACAATCCTCCGTGCTTCGGAAGGCACGTAAAGCCGTTGGTCCCGGCTGCATTAGCAGTCGTTAACAACCGCCAATCCGCACTGGGCCCGCGAGGTGGTTAATGGCCCGTTGTCTCTATCCATCCATAGGGAAGGCTCGTCGTGCCGCAGCAGTGGGACATAAAATGAGCTGATGATGATGATGATGATGAGAGACAATGTGAAAATATTAACAAAAATATTGTTATTAGCTTAGGTACTTTGGTACTGACACCAAGATTCAGTAAAAGATGGTGATTTTTTTTAATTTAAAGAAAAAATCCTAAATAACTAGTGGGTACGTAAGTACTAAATACCAAACTGACATCAGGACTAAGTGAAAAATAGAGACACAAAAATTTGTTGACTAATTGATAAAAAAAAGCTGTTAATTACCTAGTAAATGGAGAGATAAATATTACAGGTACAGTCATAATAATTATGCAACTCTTTGGACGACAGAAAAATAAGGTATATTTATAACTTTATCTATCTAAAGTAGATCTACTTATTTTTTTTAATAACATAAAAGATGAATGGAGATTCAATATTGAACAATTCTCGTAAAAAGTTACCTACAAAAAAAATCAACAATAAAAGGCTAAACGCTACGGAATCGGAAATAATGTACACGAGCGAAGATTAGGTACTTATAGCACCTGCTATAAGTACCTAATCTTCGCTCGTAATTGATAGAAAAAGCAAACTATTTTTTATTATATCTTGATCGGTGTCCTCACACATAAAATGTTATGGCCACAACATTGGTCTCCGGCACTCGTCATACCACTCGATTCCATCGGCTGACGAGTCAAACAGCTTTCCACGTTGTTAAGGGCTCCACGTAGATAACCCATTACACGTTTATCTCTTATTACTACAGGCAAAAAGTCGAAAATCGAAAGCGGAAGGCGTTTCGGTTAATTTACTCGAGGCACTTTTGCCACCTCTTGTTTATGACATAACCTCTCTTGATACGGGTGAATGCAATGAGTGAAAGCTTTCGATTGGTTTGTTGTATACTGACGAACTGTCTATATAGCAACTGAAGAAGATACGGCACGTTTATATGTTCCTAGCTGACCCAGCGGACTTCGTATCGCTTTGACAGTTTCTATGTCAACAATACAATCGTTCGTCAATAAACAACAAATCAATCGAAAGCTTTCACTCATTGTAATCTATCTACCCGTATCAAGAGAGGTTATGTCATAAACAAGAGGTGTCGAAAGTACCTCGAGTAAATTAATTCTATGTCAACAATACAATCAAATCGTTTCTATGACAACAAAACAAACAAATCATGGAACATTTTGTATTGGAAAATTAAAGGTGGGCCACCCTTATCACTTAAGGGTATAAAAAATAGATTACGACCGATTGTCAGACCTACCGAATATACATATAAAATTTCATAAAAATCGATCGAGCCGTTTCTGAGGAGTATGGCAACTAACATGTGAAACGAGAATTTTATATATATACTAGCTGACCCAGCGGACTTCGTATCGCTTTGAAAGTTTCTATGTCAACAATACAACCAAATAAAAAAAATAGATTACGACTTGATCGTAGAAGGGTGAAAATTGAGGATTGTATGTATTTTTGTATGTTGTATCATAAAAAAATAGAAATTAAAAATTTTGTCTAAAAAATAAAAATAAAAATTTAGGGGTGGACTACCCCTAACATTTAGGGGGATGAAAAATAGATGTTGGCCGATTCTCATAGATACCGGATAAGCACAAAAAATTTCATCAAAATCGGTCAAGCCGTTTCGGAGGAGTATGGCAACGAAAACTGTGACACGAGAATTTTATATATTAGAAGATAGATAGATAGAAGATAGATAGATAAATGTAGAGTAGTGGCACCATTATTTGTAAAAAAATATATACCTAGCTCGGCAAATGATTCCATCCCACCTGATGTTAAGTGGAGACGGAGTCTAGATGCGAGGACAACTGGTGCAACGACCCTTTTGAGATGCTGCGGCACACACACATTTTTGTATTTTTTAATAGTTGTGTTATGAAATTATGTTTGTTTTTAGTGTAATTGTTGTTTTTTTTATTTACGATTGTATATTGTGTGTGTCTATAGTGTCCAAATAAAGATATTAAGTATCTATCTATCTTCATATTTTGAAACTTGACCAATCATCAGTTACCTTTGTTGTTGTTGTACCACAACCTTTGATCAATAATGTATAGTCGACCATGAAATTGCTTTATCACTTTTGACAAAACCTTCCATTACAATAAAATTTCGCTAAGGCTCATTGTCAATAATGACAACGTATCTGTCACTTGGTCTTTTAAACAAAAATAGATCTTGCTGTTTTATTTTACGCAAACAAAATTCACCTCTAAGGTGGTAAAGCAATTTCATTGTCGACTATACTAGATTCCCGATGAGTGCTTGAATAATGGTAGGCGAGTTAGGAGCCACGGAGCTTAGAACATTAAACCAACTGCTCTAAGCCACGGAGCCACAATGTCGTTTGTGGCGACTACAGTAAATATTAAGTACAAATAATATTTTGCAACTTTAATTCAATCTTTATATTTAAGACTAGCTTTTGCTCGCGGCTATGCTTAAATGGACTACATAACTTGTATTTGTTTTAAATAAAAGCAAAATTTATTAAAGTATCTGTAAGGATAATCCTGAATCACTTCATAGTTTCTAACCAGTCCAAATACCGAAGGATTTAACTTTTAAAATGACAGATTTCCATACAGACTTTCCACCCCTATTTCACCTCTTTAGAGAGGTTTTTCGAAAAATGCTAAAACACGTCATTCTTTATTCTTATTGACAAATCTAAAGATCGATTAAATTATAAATTTTTATAATTCTTACTTTAAAAATAACGATTTCTTCAAAGTCAAAGTCAATGTTTTTTTTTTTAATTTTTTTTTTTTTAGTAATTATCTTACGAAAGCTGTTTTTGAATCGTCCATATATTTTTTACCTACTACCCATTCAGGACGTCAATTTTTTAGCTGTGGAGAAGAATCGAAAGAAAAAACCTTCTTCCATTTTTTTCTTCTTTAAAGGAAAATAAACAAAATTCCTAAGACATGTCATTCTTTGTTTCTTTTTAAAAAGCCAGATACCAATTTTCATGTATTTTACTTCAAAGCAGAAGGACTTTCATACAAACTTTCACCCCCTATTTCACCCCCTTAGGGTATGATTTCCGTTAAATCCTTTCTTAGTGGCTGGTTACGTCATTCAATTAACCTACAGTCCAAATTTCAGCGGTTTAAGCTCGGCGATGATAAATCAGTCTGTCAGGACAAGTCATTATATTATTATATTATGTATCTATATTAATACGTGAATCAAAAACTTTGTACCCTTTTTAGGAGAATTGCGCAGACGGAGGAGTATGAAATTTCGCACACTTATAGTTTATATAGAGAAGGAGTACAGAATGTTAATTTCTTTTTTTTTAAATACATTAAACCAATAAAACAAACATTACACACACTACCATGTATGTATTTAACACACACGCATATACCTAAACTCTTATCAAAAATTTCAAAAATGGAAGAAGAGCGGCCGAAATCTGTCAATGCCAATCCAAACTCGCATTCTATCTTTATTAATTTTTCATTGCTTAGGATACAATCCGTGCAGCCTTAATAAAATTACGGTCGAATTTCGACCACTAGTATAGATAGATATAGATAGATTTATCACAGTAAGCTGAAGTTGTTGATGCTATCTAATGTTTTTCAGATTTTGTTATTCGAAATTTAAATGTATGGGTATGAGCAAACACCAATTTCGAGATGCATTTTTTTCGGATCCTTTATTTAGTAGGTACATTATTGATCGAAGACCACGACAATCCCATTCGATGGGAGCCATTTTGTGCTATGGTTCATTGAGAAAGACCTGAGCCCAGCTGTGGGAAGTTTATGGGCTGACAGTTATAGCCTATTTGATGCTTTTTTACGGTAATGAAGCCGCCTCAGTAATCAAGTACCAAGCGCTTGGCTTGATATGCGGAGTCCTGGGTAAAGTTTCGTATTTTGTTTCGTATTATGTGTTTCGTATTTTCGATGCAAAATCCGAGTTCGCGATCACCAACCCGAATTTAGCAAGCGTGGTGATTAAGCCAATACAAACTTATCAATTGTAGCGTTGTATTGATTTCAATGATAGTCGCCATAACCCAGCAATAGGACAAAAGACAGCGTTAGTTTTAATCGACCAGAAAAAAAATAAGGGTAGTGTTCTGTCTCTGTCGATTGGCAGATTAATTTTTAGTAAATTTAGTAAAAGTTTAGAAAAATGATTAATTTGCCAAACTTTTACTGTGTACAATTCTAAAATCATGTCAAACAAATCAGTTGTTTCATACATTTTCACCGAGTTAGGTATTAAGTAGGTACATGTATAGGTACTAATGTAAGGACCAGATGATATTTTTTAACGATTTCAGAGTTGGTCCCATTATAATTACGGCAATTTATCAAATGTTAAACTAAACATTCCATTTCATAATGCTAGAAAACACACCAATAAACACACAATAACCTATCCTATACAAAAAAATTCAAACTGCCATGTTACACTATATTTCAGGCGAGGGGATTTGGCGCGCTTAACAACTCGTGATAAAAAAATGGGGTGTCTGCCGAAAAGGTCAGAGGTAAGCGCCCCAAGTCTGCAGTAGAAAGAGGTATCAACTCTTTTTATAGGGCACACCCTCCATCCCTTCCTTTCAAAAAGTTTATTGGGCCAGCAATTGATATCTAATAAATGTATGATTGTTACAATAAAAGTAGGTACCTACTACATCATGTTAATACAATCTTGCGACAATCACGACATAATCATAAATATGTATAATATTAAGGTATCTATGTATGTAACACATTAAAGTAATTATTAATTTTTCATTTTGTGTGTTACTGTTGTGTTGCTATCGCAGCATCAATTAAACCGGTTCCGACGGAAGATCAGCGCTAACCTCAAGGCTAGCATCTTGCTGAGTCGGAACCGTTTTGGGATTCCTATGTTTTTTTTTATTTCCATTTTTATCTTTATGTTTGTACTGTCATGTCCCAAATAAAATTTTCATTTCATTTCATAACGGGATCCCTACCATGTTTTAGAATGTCCATCTATTCGTGATCATCCGTGCCAAAAAATCGGATATTAAAAGAAATAAAAAGCATGGACGGAATCCCGTTAATAATGACTCTAATGTTGGTGATCATGGCAGTATCTGTCCTAAACTGTTTATAAATTTATTATATCATATATTTTTATACAGATATTCAGCTAATATCAACCCGAACGCGCAGGTCTCTGCGCCGTACCTAACCGCATAATGCCTAAGGTCTAATCTCCCCACGTGTTCTTGTGGGAAAGCCTGAGCCCAACATTGGGACGCTATATACGCTTATAGCTTGATGATGATAATCTATATATATAAAAATCAATTGCTGTTCGTTTGTCTCGCTAAAACTCGAACTGGACCGATTTGGCTAATTTTGATTTTGAAATATTTGTGGAAGTTCAGGGAAGTAACGGAAAATACTAAAAACGACAATTTAATTTTTTAATACAAAACGTTCCTAGCTGTAAAACATTTGATGTCTTTGTTTGTTTTGTTGTCATAGAAACTGTCAAAGCGGTAAGAAATCCGCCGGGTCAACTAGTCATAGATAAAATTTTATTTTTATTTATTTATTTATTTATTTTACAAGTTTATGTACACACATAAAAAAGGTAACAAAAATAAAGGTAAAGTAAATGTAGTACAAGGGCGCTGCTTATTTCAGTGCTGAAATATCTTCCAGCAGGCCCGCAAAAGGAAACATTATAAATAGAGGTAGAAATAATGTGTACCTCCTGCAAATTTAAAATAAACTTACATAAATATTTATAATACACATACATACTAATAATTGCATAAACAAAGGAAATTTAATATACAAAACAAAAATAAAAGGTAAAAAAAAACAAAAAAGAAATCAATATACATAAGACGACAGAATCAACCGGAAAAGGTAGTGTTCCTTCAAACGCTTTTTAAAAAGGCTGATGTTAGGAGAGTCTTTTATATTAAGCGGCAGCGCGTTCCACAACCTGACAGCATGCATGGAGAAGGAGTAGGAGAAAAAATCAGTTTTATGGGGAGGAGTTTTCAATTGGTGTAGGAGGTGGGACCTGCAGAGAGTACCAGGAGGATGAGAAAAGGAAAAACGTTCTTGCAGATAGGATGGATAGAAGGGATTATGAAGGACATTGAAGAGGAGACATAAAAGCCTAGTACTCCTGCGTAGGCGAATTGGGAGCCACTTGAGTTTCTCGCGGAATCTAGAAACATGGTCATACTTTCGTAGACCGAAAATGAAACGAATACATTAGTTTTGTAGGCGTTCAAATTTATCAAGAAGCTCCTCAGTAGCGTCCAAGTAACAGGCATCAGCATAATCAAATAGAGGCTGTATAAGAGTTTGGGCGAGGGTGACTTTAGGCTTATAAGGCAAGAAACTTTGGAGACACTTGAGTGAATGGAAAGAGAAAAACACTCTACGACTAACTTCAGTGATGTGGCAGATTAAAGTCTAGAGTGACACCCAGGTTCTTGACCGTGTGTAAGATATCGGCACGCCGTTGAAAACAACGGGGCCAACCGGCGTTGTATTGACACGGCTCTGCATTCCCCTACTTCCAATAATTATAGCTTGGGACTTGTTAGGATTCACTAGTAAGCCAAACGAGCCAGCCCAGGTGTTGATACGGTTAAGGTCGTCGTTAATAGCAGCGACAGCCGAGTGAACCTCGTCTGGAAGAAAGTGCCGGTAAAGCTGCAAGTCGTCTGCGTAGAGATGAAAGTTGGAAGAGATAACTTTAGTGGCAGAGTTAATAAAAACAGAAAAGAGGAGAGGAGAGAGGACGCCGCCCTGAGGCACGCCCACAGTAAGATCACACCAATCGGAGAAGGTGTCGTCGAGACGGACGCACTGCGAGCGGCCCCTAAGGTAGGAGTCAAACCAGAAAATTGCGGAAGTCGAGACATTCATAGTACTTAGTACCCCAAGGAGGACATCGAAGTTAACGGAGTTAAGAGCGCTGCTGAAGTCGAGTAGAACCAGCAGGGTCAGGGACTTATTCTCCATAGCCCACCGGATGTCGTCGGTAACATTCAATAGGGCTGTAACCGTACTGTAACCGGGTCTAAAACCAGACTGATAAGGGCTCATAAGGTTATTATGTAAGAGAAAGTATGACATTTGTTTGTGGACAACATGCTCGAGAACTTTAGAAAGATATGGTAATATAGAAATAGGGCGAAAGTGTGAGGGTAGGGAAGGATGGAAGGTCTTTGGTAAAGGAATAATGTGGGCTTTTTTCCACACTGTGGGAAATAAACAGTGGGTCAAGGAATGATTAAAGATGTGAGTATAGTATAGGAAGCACAAAGGGTTTTATCTATGATATTATCTTGATAATGTTATCTTGTAACTAGATATAGCATTGTGAATGCAAAATTAAAAATAATAAAATATATGACAATCATAATCAACCTTTCATTCTCATAGGAATAGCGTATACTGTCCCACAGCTGGGCATAGGCTCCATCATTGGAATCAAGTCATCACTATAATTCATGTGTATTGGCTTAATCACCACACTTGCCGAAGCCGGGCTATGCATCGTCGACCATGCGCTAATAATATAAGTTCATGGCCCGACCTAGAAATTGAACCCAGGACCTCAGGTTATCGGACCAAACGCTTAACCACTCGATCACCGAGGCGTCTCACAATAAACATCTTACTAATATTATAAACGCGAATTTTCGAGTTTTTAAGTATGGATGTTTGTTACTCTTTCACGTTAAAACTACTGAATGGATTTGGATGAAATTCGGCATACAGATAGTTTATAACCGGGAATAACACATAGAATACTTTTTATCCAGATATTCTCACGGGAACGGGAACCACGCGGGTGAAACCGCGAGCGGCCACTAGTGTGTAATCATTTGTCTGATACGGCATCGTCTGAATTGTAAAAGGCATTACGCCAAGTCTGTAGAGATGCTTGCCAACGCCGCGCCGGTCACGAGTCCCAATGGGGAGCTTAAAGTCGTAATAAAGTGTTTACCCCACCCTCTTTATGAATTCCTCAGCTGCTACTAAAGTGGGAGTATTTTTTTAAAGGAAATGTTATTAAAGCGCTATTAACTCAATTTTAACTTTAAAACCCATAAGTAAACAGCCTATAACTGTCCCACTGCTGGGCAAAGGCCTCCATCATTGAAATCAAATCATCGCTACAATTGATGAGTAATGGCTTAATCACCACGCTTGCCAAATGCGGGTTGGTGATCACAAACCCGGGACATGCATCGAAAAATCCGAAATACATTTTGCTCGACCTGGGAATTGAACCCGGGACCTTCGGGTATCGGACCGAGCACTGCCACTCGGCCACCGAGGCGATTAAACCCCATCTAGTAAGCTAATACCTGCCTACGCTTGTGTATACAAATCTACTCGTGTAAGGTACACACGTACACGCCTGCACCACTGCGCCTGCACATCAATCAACCTACCACAAACTGTCAAATAGCCTCAATAGACTTTGAACTTTAGTAATAAGTTTTAAGGTTGAAAATGTATTAAAGAAATTTGACAGTTAGATAGGTGATGTGCGTGTCTGTACGTGACACGTGACAAGCTTGACAGTAAGGTTTGTTTTTCTTAAATTTCAAGTTATATAAGTATATACTAGTGGCCGCTCGCGGTTTCACCCCTGTGGTTCCTGGTTTCACCCGCGTGGTTCCCATTCCCGTGGGAATATCTGGATAAAAAGTATCCTATATGTTATTCCCGGTTATAAGCTATCTGTATGCCGAACAACATCCAAATCCATTCAGTAGCTTTTACGTGAAAGAGTAACAAACATCCATACTTACAAACTTTCGCGTTTATAATATTAGTAGGATCTACCAATAGGTAGCAATAAAACCAACCAACCAATAGGTCGCTTAATTTGATGACTCTACCTACTTTTCAATATAGGTATTAAGTATTGTAGACACATAACATCGTATGTGACTGATAACCTTAACGACTGTGACATAATTCACCCTCATAGCCCTCATAGCCTTAATTTGTTTTCTTTACGTATTTCCATTAAGAAAATTAATAGTAGGTACCTAGTAATATTACGAGTATTAAAGTAGGTAGATAAGATAAAAACGATAACTGGTAAGTATAGATACTTATTCGTAAGGTTCGATAATGGCTGAAAAAATAATTAAATAAAAATTGTTTTTATATTCCAAAGATAATATTTGAATTTCGAATAACTTTAATGTCATTGAGACGACCTCCTTGTTTATCCGTTGTCTAGTACCATTTACCGAGTTTCATAACGAAGCTTCTCTTGAGCTAGATAATTGGTGTGAGTGTAGGAAAATTTATTTATTTATTTCGTAAGACATGATGAGGTTTTAGTTATAAGTACAGGGACCACGTATAACCACAGAATAACTAACATCCTATAACGAAACTTATTTCGCTATTTATGCATTATTATGAAGAATATAACAAACAAATGACGAAAGAAAGACATTGTATTAGTTTCGGGAAGGCTCGGGTGGTTTTAAAGAATCCGAAAAACGGCCAGACGTCATCTCCCGAATCCCAAATAGTGGTCGTTGACCCTCCGCCCCACGCGGGCGCGCCGGGTCGTAAGAATGGGGAAGATTACGGCCCGTCTAACTGTAGTCCGGGTTAAATAATACCCTTGGATTACAAGTTTATACATGGACTTATAATAGAGCGTGTTACTTAGAGTATTTATTTACCATTTGAATAACGTCATACTATTGTTAATTTAATCAAAGAAAGAACGAATAGACACAACTCCAAAAACAATTTACGATGTTCATTAACATACTTATCTAAAGTGATAATCGTAATTTCTAATTTACTAAAATAAATCTAGTACGTAAGTATTTAATTTGACAAAAGTATTTAGTAGTATATACACGTAAAAGCTCGCTCGTAACTTCTTCTGCGTTACCACCCGTATTCACCCGTATTCACCCATGACTCTAAGGGAATATACCTAGTTATCTTATTTTCATTAAATTTATACATAGCCTTTATTACTCAAGGATAGTGTAGCTTTCTATTAGTATATGAATTTTTAGAATCGGTGTCTTAATTCCGAAGTTTACCTTCTACGTACAAACACAAAAAAATCATATACTTACCTCTTCATACTACTTCGAGTAGTAAGTATAGATTGTGTTATTAAACAGTGGCTTGAATTAAAGAATATGAAGACAGTTCAACTGCAAATGGTTTCTAAAACTTTATTGAGCACTACACATTTAAACAAATCACTTTTTACGTTACAACACGCGTTTGTTTCACACATTAATTTATAGCTATAGGTACCTCTAAAACCCTCCGCAGGGAAGGTCAGACTATGACTGTTTAGCTTGTAGTTAGGCCATAGAAAGAGAAACGAAAAAGTCGTTAACATGAAAAGAAAATATATATTTTTAGAAACAGCTCAATACGAATCGTCATACACCATTTATTTCCACAGATTTTCCACAACAACTCTACTAAACACGCAACATATTATTATACCTATAAGTCGTCCGAAACGTATAGTTTCTAATTCCATTGACATCATACGTAGACATGGAATTAACTTTTGAATCTAGCCCTAGAACTCTCCCTAATCTTGGCTAGGATACCCGTAAAAATCCTAACAGGTATATCGGTTTCTTAATCGTATTCTCTTGCTGTTGTCAAACATAGACTGCAGAGTGGGTAGAGTTAACTATTTTATCTGGCCCTAGTACTCTCCCTGTCTTTATGCAATCTTAGCTAAGATACCTATAGAAATCCTAGCTATATTGGTTTCTTCGTATTCTCTTGTTATCAAACATTGACTGCCGAAAGCGTAGAGTCATCATTTGAATCTAGCCCTAGAACTCTCCCTGTCTGTAGGCAATCTTGGCTGGGATACCTTTAAAAATCCTAACTACATTGGTTTCGTAATCGTAGTTTCTTGTTATCAAACATAGACTGCAGAGTGGGTAGAGTTAACTATTTAATCTGGCCTTAGTACTCTGTCTTTAGGCAATCTTAGCTTAGATACCTACAAAAATCCTAACTATGTTGGTTTCTTATTCTTATTCTCTGGTTAGCAAACATTGACTGCAGAGCGGGTACAGTTAACATTTGACTCTAGCCCTAGAGCTTTCTTTGCCTGTAGGCAATCTTGTCTAGCATACCTATAAAAATCCTAATTGTGTTTGTTTCTTATTTATTGTCTCTTGTTTTCAAACATATACTGCAGAAGGGGTAGAGTTAACTTTTTCATCTGTCTCGATCTCTCCCAGTCTAAAGGAATTCTTGGCACCGGAAACATGTATCTCTATACAGCAGGATTGGCACGAGTACACAATATATATATATACACAGCCATAATAAAATTACTACGTGATTTATAATATTTCCTTAAAAGCTTCTGAAACTATTAAAGTCGATGACGCAGGCAAATAGACCCGATATTTGTAATCCAAAACAAAACCTACATTATTTATTGTAAACGTTTTAACTTAATTATTCTAAGAGCTTTTGCTTCACGATTGATCTCACCCAGGAATAACTAACGGATCAATAAGGCATGCATATTAAATATGTAGGTTCAGGTAACATCAGAACATCGATAGCAAAGCACTATTTCTTGGTGGCACTTCACATGGCTATTTGTATTCGCGTATTTGCCATATTTGGCAAATAATTGCCCTACAACACATGGCAATTATTTGCCAAATATGGCAAATACGCGAATACAAATAGCCATGTGAAGTGCCACCATCTAGAATCTAACAAATAAAAAGTACAAGAACTAGGTAGCTATCTACATATTGATATTTAAAAAAGCAACGAAATAAAAATTCTAATAATGATTGCTAATGGTACGTCGAGTGTGTTATTTTACGGTATAATTTCTGGAAGTTATGTTAGAACGCAATTCCGAAACAGTGATAGCACGCAGGCTTTATTCGATGCACTAATATAAATAACACTCAACACGTAAAAAAGGATCCTATAGGTACCGCACCGGTAACTAGGTCATCACAACGTGCCAATAATTATCACACTCACCTAGCCCCTCATAAAACGATTTGCGTCGCACTTTGTTTGTGTTCGTATTTTTTTTTCACACAAATGACCGCCACCTTCGTGGTCGTTAGTCTGGTTGAATCGATTAGAAAGAGGTTGGATAGTGATTTGGGTGTATTAGAAATGTTGTATTAAGATGTGGAGCGTTTTTATCGATTGGGCGGCGCGCGGCCGGCGCTCTTGCCACGGAATGAGCGCCACCCCGTGTCTGTGGTGCGCGCGTTTTCCGCGTTTTCCCGCCTCCCGCGCGGGGGTTGTTTCGGAACTTGATTCCAGACACGCCGCTCGCGTTCGTTCGTACTGCGCATTAGGTTTTGATTCTCTCTAATGCATAGTTTTCACTGTTGTTGCTGTACGTTTGAATCTTTTAACGAGTCAAAATTGAGGTTCACGTATCATTAAAGCAGAGTTTTTCTGATTGTACAAACAATGAGGTACTGTAAGGCATACGCATTTAGAAGGTATATACGTACCTATAGTAATTGATAGCCGTTTGCAATTGCTTATTCCTATGCTACTGGTCAGTAACTTTAATTAAAACACCGTTTTATTTCCCGTAGCCTGTGCTATTGGAACGAGTGTATATACGTACAGTCAGCAACCGCATATACACGTAACCGTATATATACGTAAAGTCGCTGAACACTTTATCACTTTGATAAACGAACGATATTCTAATGGGCGCTTTTCTTCTTCATGTAAAGCAATTAGGTATGACATTACTTACTTATGGTACTTAAGTGGTTAGCGACTACTTCGTCTAAACATTGTCGATTATTACAAATATTTGAACGCAAAGAATATTTCTTATTGATCTGTACGTACACATTCCCGCAACCTTCTTTTAACCATACTTTAAAACTCTTTAAATAAATTCTGTCAGAATAAATTCTGTCAATATCGAATGTAAAGATCGATTAAATAGGTTAAGAATCTCATACAGTTAACAA
This sequence comes from Eudonia lacustrata, assembly GCA_947562085.1. Lineage (NCBI taxonomy): Eukaryota > Metazoa > Arthropoda > Insecta > Lepidoptera > Crambidae > Eudonia > Eudonia lacustrata. The sequence continues at coordinate 9,277,425 of OX387327.1, read as the reverse complement.
CTACTTAATTGGATAGTATTTTTTTACATTAAAATGTACGAACGACTACAGATGATATTCCTCTACAAAAAAATCGTTAACATTCTATCAACTACTCACGAAACGAAACAATTTCATTACCAATACTATTTTACTTATTCTGTACCAATACGAAATTCATAGCACTCCTGACGCCGCGTTCCGAGCAACGTATTCCAAACGCGAGATCGTGCCATAGATAGCTTCAGGGGTCGGGCCCCACAACATTGGGGTTGGTAAGGGTAGCGCCCCCGCCCCTAGACGAGAAAAGCGGATGTTTTCATAACAACGAACGATGCACTAACCACTTGCCTCGCTTGGTCGTAAGCACGTCCTTTCCGTGATAGTACTCTGTGGGAGTTTTAATACTTATATACCTCCTTTTGTCTAATAAACTCACAGACCAATGGTTTGTAAAGATAAACCTCATATTGATAGCGACTTTTTACAACCCTTTCGCGATTTAGTTATTACGTCATCTTTTGTTTGCTTAATTTTTATGTATTTACTTATTAGTACCTGTGGTACTTACCTAAGTATGTAAATCTTCTTCGCAGCGAGACCAATCATTCATATAAGATCTTCTTCTATCTCTTCTCTAAAATATAAAATTCTCGTGTCACAGTGTTAGTTGTCATACTCCTCTGAAACGGCTCGATCTATTTTTATGAAATTTTATATGAACTGGCCGTAATTTTATTAAAGCTGCACGGATATAAAAAATAATAATATAATAAAATTTTCATTGCTTAGTAGGATACACCTACTAAGCATTGAAAATTTTAAAAAAACATTGGCATTGACAGATATCGGCCGCTCCTCTTCCATTTTTGAAATTTTTGAAAAGAGTATAAATGCGTGTGTCAAATACCTATGCGTGTGTGTCAAATACATGGTAGTGTGTGTAATGTTTGTTTTGATGATTTAATGTATTTTGTATGCATAATTTTAAAAAAATATTAACATTCTGTACTCGTTCTCTATATAAACTATAAGTGTGCGAAATTTCATGCTCCTCCGTCCGCGCAATTATCGTAAAAAGGGGTTCAAAGTTTTTGCTTCACGTATTAATATTATAGTTATTCGGTAGGTCTGAGAATCAGTCGTAATCTAAGTATTTTTCATACCCCTAAAGGTGGTCCACCCCAAAAACATTTTTTTTTTACAATTTAATTATCCAATACAAAATGTTCTACGATTTGTTTGTTTTGTTGTCATAGAAACTGTCAAAGTGGTACAAAGTCCGCCGGGTCAGCTAGTTTAATATAATAATATGTAGAGACCAAAAAAATCATTAAGTACTGATGGTAGGTACCATCTAAGTAGTAGAAAGTATATAATTTTAGCCACATTCAATTGACCGTACTGTAATTTAAGTAATGATTTTTATGTAGCTATGATTTTGACAACGTAGTTTTCTTTCCAAATTTTGCTCGCTTAAGGGACTAACTGCGAATGGGACCAACGGCGAACGTGGGACGAAGTACACATAACCATAAAATAAGGTGATCCAGAAGGTAAACTTAATAATAATAATAATAGGTGGTTCCTCACTCTGCAGCCCTGACCACCGGTAGCTTGGGCCCTGCTTCGCTGCTGGCGGTACTCTAGGATTAGGTTTTTATAATGTTTTATTGTTTTTATATAAAAATATTGTAAAAATCTAGTTTTAAGAAAGAAAATAAATATAGAGTATAATAATAAAACCATTTATTTCGAATAACTTAATCCATATCGGTTAGTAGTACAATACATAGAAGGTTGTTAGTAAACTAATTAATTATTAATGCATGCCGCGCTTGAGCAACGCACACATAGACAAACTCACCACACCTCTCGCAACAGCTACGCTCGGACTGGTTTGAGCTGTTGTGAACCTTCTGCAATTTCCTTATTTTGTGGCATACCCATCTTAATCAGGAGGGCGGAAGTCCCACGACCCCGCCACTGCGCCGCGCCGGCGGCCGCCCCGCGCCGCACAGTTGCGCTCGCAGCAGCTAATAACTTCACTGGCGCCAATGATATTAAAATGATAGTCAGAAGAAGCCGTTTTGGCATTTCATTTTTCGTGCGGTTTTATTTATTTTCAATGATTTTTATTATTTTTAGAAACACCAATATACGCTCAGAGCATTACTCTAAGATTATACGTTTCTTTCTTTCTTTCAGACAAAACAGCCGTAAAAAAATGTTTCGAGTTACTTGTTCGAATTTTGAACGCATCAACGACAGCTCAGCGACGTTTAATTTCTATTTATTTTAATTTATTGTTAAAAAAGAACGAGTGTTTGTTAAATTGGCATTAATTGGCTAACGAAACTAAATCAAAGTAAGGAAGCCATCAAAAACAAATTTGTAAAAAAAAACAAGTGTTGCAACTCAGTCCTTCTACCGTAAAAAGTTGTGATATCCATGTAATACCAAGTCGGTTAATTTATTCAGTCCCTACTTAAGGGACCATCCGTCTTATTTTATTACGTAATTAGCTAAACTAACAACATCATAAAGTGACCATATCAATATTAAAAATCTTTTATGTTTTAAAAAAATAGATTGACTTGGCCATCGCATGAAAACACAATGTATCTCACAATTTTATAAAATTTCAACGATAATGAGATGTGTCACTGTCAGCGGGTTTTATTAATATTCAAAAACGTACTGTCAATTCATATTTTTTAAACAATAAATAAAAATGGATCACATATTGTTTTCTAAAGTTTACGCGAACACTACACATTGAAATGAAACAACTTTTACGGATCTACTCGCGTTTATTTTATACATTACTTATTTAATGTTTATCTTGACGTTTCGAACCCTTTGCAGGGTCCGTGGTCAGTCTCCCTGTGACATCCGTAAAAGTTGTTTCATTTCAAAAATGGATCAATTTCTGTTTTATTATTATGTGAAATGTATCATATAGGCCTACCGTTTAACTGAGATGACGTAACAGTAACGCAATAAAGTTTTAATTAAATTCTATTCTATTCTATGGCTCTGTGCCTTTATACGCTATGCCGCCGCACTATTGGACGAACCGGTATTTCCCATCTCAAAAAATTAGATAACTCTTTTGTTTTTTGATTTTCCTTCTCGAATTTTTTTCACGTATTTGTGAATACCGAGGCTATAAAAGAAATCTAACATCATCATTTTAAGAATTATATTTATTTCGTAAAAAATTGTCAAAAATAAAGTTATACAAAATTTCATAAAAAGAAGCATACATTTATATTAAAATATCAATAAAAGTTAAATTTTTGCTTAGAAACACTTACATGATAATAATTTTTAAAAAAAATCAGCGCTTGTCCTACTCATCACTTGTTATTTCTATCAATTCTTTAGATTCGTCAAACAATTCTTTGGATATTAGAAAACTTGATCTATTTAAGCTAGATATATATTGATGCTGGATGCGTCAAGCCGAGGACAGGGCGCTATGGCGTTCATTAGGGGAGGCCTATGTCCAGCAGTGGACTAATATAGGCCGATGATGATGATGATGATATAAGGATCAGATGTATATAACAAAATATGCAGAACATCTTCGTTTGTTGCTGATCTGGAACACTTCCTAGCGTGATGTAACCTATATTTCTTGTAATCTTTATATCGGGCTTCCTGGGCATCTTCGGATAATAAATTGTCTTATTGGCAAAACTGCATAATGCTCTATTATTTTAGCACCATGTATAAATATTTTATGGATTGAAGATGGCATGTAATACCAATTATAATTTGCTTATACAATGTTATTTTTAGTTTATACGAAACTTGAAAACTGTTTGTTCAGAATCAGTAATAGAATCAGTATTTCAATATTTTTTATACCATGTTAGATTTTGACCAAATAATATTTACAAAATCTTAAATAAAGTATACCCTACTAAAAACACACAACGGGACAGCACAAAAAGCTTGTAACTTCGTGAGTTTTCAAGATATTATTTTAATTTTTTTTGTACTGATTCTTTAAATGAAAATATTTGACCTGTGTTTCGATTTTCGTATAAACTAAAAATAAGGTTATTGCGCGGTTGTCAATGTATACTGGCCGAATTTTTCTGCGTTTATATCTCTATATCGGGGATCTCTCCCCGATGACTTAGTTTGAAGAATTACTTATAATCTCTTGATTAATTCTTCATCAATTCCGATTATCTCTGCAGAGCCTTGGTAATTTTGGAAAAATCTTCTTGCCATATTTCCGTCATTACTTTTACCTTGACGTGGATTATCAATGTGCAAACCAAGCACTTCTCGGAAACGGTTTTGGACATATTTTTCTTGTCTTCTTTAAGTTTCTTGTTATCTGAAGTTGTTGCAGACCACTTCTCAAAACCTAAATTGTAAGAAATATGGAGGATCATTTCCATAAATCTTATCCATGCGTGTAGTGTTGACAACCCGTATTTAAACGCATTTTCATTTTCTACTCTCGTTGTTGAAAGATCATTCATTTGTCTGGGAGTTGCTCCACAAACCTCAGAACAATAACTAAAGCTATTATTATTCTGAGCCACAAACAGTGCACGTAGCAATGGATGGTGTGTTCTTTAACACTTGAGCAACTTTCCCATCAATCATTGTCATATACAGTTCATGTTTAACTTCGATGACTTTATCGTCTATTGACACAAGAGTTGGAATAAATTGATTAATTTTAGCTTCAATTTCACTGACAACCGCTGTAGTTTTTTCGGGTGTTTCTTTTGCAAATTCTAATGAAATTGGTCTGCAATAACTAACAGATGAGCAAGTAGGGTTTTGCCAAATAACTGCATTAGTTTCCTCGTCTACCAATCGCAGTGGTACAAGGGACACTATAAACAAGTTAGCATCCGATATTTGATCGTTTTCTTCCGGTAGAGTTTGTTTATACTCACTCTGCCCGGAGGATCCATCGCATCCCCATTTAGTGAACAGCTTGACACGGTTGTAATTTGTCGATCCTGAATTTATCATTATAATACGGCAAACGGTATGATCTAAGAGATCTTGCGGATTGATTTTTGCGCTTATATTTGTCACCATTATGCAGAATGGAGGCGGATAGCAAACTTTTTTTGTTTCACTTAATGTTTGACGCGAAGGCAAGACGGAACTTAAATTCTTATCAACGAGCCTTTTTCTTAGGTAATCATATTGGACTTTGGTAAGATCTGTTTCAATATACATACTCAATGCCTACTCATTTGTAAAGGAAAGTGCTTTATGTGGATTGAGTATGTTTTGTAGAATTACTTTTTTCTCTTCTTTTTCCGTATTTCTGATAATACTCACAATCGAAGCTTCGTCATTTTCACCCATGGATCGTAAACCTTGCACATAAGCGTTACGCACATGTCCAATTCCATACTCCTGGACCATTTCCATATTTTTGCGTTTCTTTGTATTTTCCGAACACTCGTCATATGGTTTTGTTGGTCTACCTCGATCACCAGAAGTATTCAAACCAGAATTTTCAGATATTGAGGTAGGCTCGAAACGGTCTGGCTTTCTTTGAGCTTTGGTCCATTTCTGGTTGCAACTCGAGGTTAGATTTTTTTGAATACTCTGTATTACAGTATTAACTTCTGTTTCCGATAATTGAAAGTTGTCCAACAAATATTTATTAAGATCTGAAGTACTTTTCCCGCTTATTATTTGATCACATAGATCGCGTCGAACACAAAGGAATTCACTCATTGTTAGATAATATATGTTTTTTGTCAGTTAATTGTATGCGGAAAACATGGGTATTTAAAGTTCCCATATTTTAGTGCCGTGTGCAAAAACCATGGGACAACTGATTATGACAGTTCTCACCGAAATAGTGTAATCAGTACTGATTGTAATTACCACAAAAGATAAATAGTACTTTCGCAGCATTAAAGTTTATCATACTTGTGGTTAATGTAATTCACCGCAAAGAAAAAATGCAGAAAAAACTGCATTAAGTGTACCACGACCTTGTTTTGGTAGCGCAGTAGTAGTAACGCAAAAGTATACAAGCGTTACTCCACAATTTACTTATATTTTCTATCAAAATAAGCACTATAAGATCTCCCGCGTTTTCAAGAATCAAGCGCAGTTAAAATCATTTCCAAAATTTCAAGCTTACCTTAAAATTTAAAAAACAAGACGCATCGGTGTTGCCATTTTAAAAGAACATGAATCAATGAAAATGATATCGCTTAAATACAACTAATAAAATAACAATAATAGATAGCCTTAGTTTACAAGCATTTCTTCTAATGTGCGCCCGCTCAAACGGCCACGGTTACTTTTGTAACCAAAGCAAAATGGCTCAAAACGGCCATGGGCAGTATAGTAACCAAACGATCTTGCGTTCGTAAAAGTTCTTCTTATCTTTAAAATAAAGATTCGATTCGTTTGCTTTAACTTTTATATAATTCTGTATTAAATTCCTAACCTTTTATATTAGAGAAACACTCCAATCCAGTTCGCCAATTAAAATACAAGAGCGTTTGAAATCTGACATCTGTCATCTGTCATTGTCATAGTATGTTGTGCCAAGTAATGTGTTTTAGTGAAATTAACTGCATTTTTTGGTATTACTGTTAAGAGAAGTGTTATACATGTGGGAGAATGATTTATTTATCAATTAATACAGTTTTTTTTTTTTTTTTTTTTTTTATACTTAGCTCGGCAAATGACTCCATCCCACCTGATGTTAAGTGGAAATGAAGTCCAGACGCGAAGACAACTGGTGCAGCGTGGAAACAAACGTAGCATCAGTTAACTTCACTCTTCAGTTTATTTACATTAAAACATTTACAATATTTAAGTAGTAATATCTAATAAAAAGTGCATAAAGCACAAAGCGCGCGATATCATGCCACCTGTTGCGTCATTCCCCCCACCTTGTTTACGTCTCTTGTTTACGCACCGCTTTATAAGGCAGTGCTCGGGCGGACAGAGCACCCCCGCCCGTTCCTCCAAATGACAGCACACATTTACAGAATACACTAAACATGCACACTGTTTTAGGCCCAAGACACCGTACTCGTAGAACAAGGGTACGAAGAACCGGTTCACACGCGCTCTATGCCAGGCACAGTCATGTGCCTGGGAGCTCCTCCTCTCCGCCTCCACGGCCCGGTCTACCCGAGCCGAGGTCCGTGCCTTTAGAGGCGCCCTCGGGTGGTTCCGCTCCCCGATCCGATCCGAACCCTTCGGAGACTCTGGAAGGGCACGGGGACGCGCACTTTTAAGTGTGCGATGCCGTACCCCTCTAGAAATCCTCTGAAGGTGTTTCGTTTCAACACGGCTTGAGGTACCCTTTACGTACCTCGCCGCCCCTAAAACAAGCCCGGTGAAGCTGGAAATGCCCCTCGGCAACCAGCAGTCTCTCTCCAAAAAAAAAAAAAAAAAGGACAGAGCACATTCTCTCTCCGGCTGCGAACGACGACGAACAACAGCTAATAAGTGGTCAGGTATGGTTCCGACATTTATGCTACTATTATAAGATGTTATTATGCTAGAAATATAGAAAAGACTTTGGTTGTATGAAATCAAATAAAACCTTCGTCGACTTTGCATTTCTTTTTTTCTTTCTCACTCTTTTCTACCACATACATTGTTAGAAAGCCTATTAAATACAGTATTTAATGATGTTATTGTTTTATTTATTTCATTTATAATATTTACGTAGTAAATTTTTTAAATATTTTTTTTATTTTATTTTTATTTTTTCCGGGACTGGTTAGACTTGTCTTTAAAATTACATATTTTATTAATCTTTTAATTATAATTGCTCATTTTTACAAATCTGATATAGTATTAAATACTCTTCATGGTGATATTATTATTTCAGACCTAAGTGCCAGGTTCATTTAAAAATTAATTAAATAAAATTAAAAAATAAAATTTCCTTATACTAAAAATCAATGCAGAATTTTGAAAAATTCCTAAAAAAAATTTTTCCCCGGGATTATGCGTGTTTTTTATAGCTTAGGAATGTGTTTACAATGCATATTATTATAACATAACTAACAATATTAAAGAAAAAATTAAATAAGATAACTAAAGACAAAATAAAACCTATAAATAAAAAATGTCCTCCAGCTGTGGGCTCATGAGAACGGTTCCAAGAATGCTGGCAACATTGCCTCTTTGGATTGCCAAGCTAATACGTTGGCAGAGGTAGCTGCCAGCCTTCTTGTCACCGGAGGCTTCAATAAGGCGAGCACTCAACTCTTTAACAAGCTGCTTGGCCTCCGGCCCCCGTGGACCCAATGTCTCCACCGCAAACGGAACAAATAAATAATTTGGACCCAGGTTTACGTATTTGTGCCGTTTGCGATTTTCAGCACTTACCGCAGCAGCCCCTACATGAAGAGAGGTGGCGCGTACATGTGAGGGAGCCACGATGTCAGCACAGGTTGCATCCCACACCAACGGCCTGCCGAGCTTCCAGGGCCCAATGGTCATCCCATCAGGTCTCTTGCCATCGCTGCGAGATATACCAGCTGGCTCTAAGACAGCCGGTATACCAACGGTGGCAAAAGCACTGCGGATGATGCTGTTTATAGTGGAGTGACGCAGGATACGCCCAGCACTGCGAGCACATGATAGGCCGTGGTGGCCAAGCTCGTCAACAGCTTCTCCACATACGCAGCAGTGAGGGTGGACTACCCTGGCGCCTAGACGAAGACAGACCGCTAGAGTGAGAGACGGCCCGTCCAACAAGGTACCGATATTGGCAGATGGTAATGCCTGGAGCCAGTGGCCTGACTCTCTCTGGGAGACGGCAGTAAGACGAGCGAGTTGTGACATATCATTCGAAGTGGATAAAAGCCCCTCCAGAACTTGCTTGCACAGTGGCTCGTCCCATTGCCTCTGAGATTGTGGTAATAATGTTAAGGTAGAATTTTGACAGGCGGATAACCAGGCGTTACTCGCATCAGCTTTGCACGACAACTCTACGGAACCCAAAGATGGGTTGATAATTTTCCTGTAGAGATTGTACGTGCTACGAGCAGAAGATAAAAACGCTGGCAGGGCCAAACTGGATATTTTTTTTATTCCTAGGCCTCCGAAGCGTACAGAAAGCGAAGCCTGTAACCAAACGCGGTCATTTAATGTACTATTTAAAATTTTAATAAGAGTTTCTCTTAACAAATAATCTAAATTGGATAACATTGCTGGAAAAGCCAAAGTTGGGAGCAACGTAGAACATATGTAAATTTAGGCACAAAAAGACAAAAACGAATGATAAATAAGGCCATGTGTGGATTAATTTGGAATAACCGGTCTGCAGTTGAATTGAATTTTTTATATTTAGAAATATAAGAATTTTAATGAAGCAAAATGTCAAAAATCGCCATTTTTCTAATTTGGTGTTGATTAATTACTATAAAAATCTATTAATCCAAACAACAATCTAACAGATGTAGTGTAATTTTATCTGCTTCAATAAAAACAACACTTAAACGCCACGCGCGCCTACGCAGAGTCATAAATAACGTTTTTTGTAAACAATAACAACGCCGCCATTAGGTATCGAATGACATGGCCGGGTAGGGGCCCGTCGTGGGTGGTCCCCGGCCGCGTCAGCGGGTATATCAATAACTTTATGGCGTAGATTTATATACTTTTATCGTAGGAATTCAAATTGACCAGTAATTAAAGAAGTTTTTTTTTTTATTATCCTCAAAGAGCGCAGGGTACCAAAAAACACGGCGGTTTTACACATTTTTTTCCATTTTTTAAATAAGAATATTTAATTTATACGGTTGTGTACTTTGAGTACTGAAACATCCTCAGAACAATGTTATAATTTCAAGGAAACATCCACATACCATATCATACTACAATGAGACCGTGATGAGACCACAATATTGAAACTTTGACAGTTGGCCCCGCTGGATAAAGACAATATAGTTTTACAAAAAATTCTAGGAAATCTCTATGAAAAACAAGAAGGTTTTCTATGGAGGACATGAAAAGTGGCAAAATTCGCCAAAATTTTTCCATCTATTAATCTATCGTCAATCATTCTTTATAATCAAATCATTGAGCAACATTTTACAATTAGATGAAGAATATTGTTTTCTAAATTTCGAATATTGAAGAACATTCATCTGAATGTTAGGCTTTATAGATTTGGTTTCTTTGTCTTTCCCTATGGAAAAAATAACTACTGTCTTGTCAAATTACGCGTCAAAAGATTTTGAACATAGCAATTTTAACCGTTTACTGTGACTGTGTTGTGTTTTGAAACTGTAGAAGAAATTTTGTTTTACACAAACTTATTATGACTGCTAATAAGAAAAACGAAGTGCTAGAACTCGAAACAAAAATCACCAATCATGAAGCATATGGAAATGCGTTAGTATTATTTTAAACCTTCACAGAAAAGATTATTTACGGAAAACTGAAACACTTCTTATTTTTAGGTACAATTGGTCCCCACGCGACTTCGAACTGGGATCAGCTTTAGGCCAAGGTAAATTCGGTCATGTTCACGTCGCAAAAGAAAAGAAAACTGGATTTCTTGTCGCCATCAAAACTTTGTTCAAGTCACAGATAGTCAAATCGAAATGTGAACGGCAGGTGATGAGAGAAATAGAAATTCAATCGCATTTGAAGTAAGTACCATCAATATTATTATCTAAATACCTACATATGAATTCAACTACATCTATATCATAATAAAATAAATGACCACTCTGACCGAAATAATATATTCACAATTAAAATTGCATTTTACATTCTCATTTCTAAAATTTACAATGGTGTTTGATTAGTTTACATGTCCAGTTCGTTTGTCTTTTAACTTATTGGTACCTAACGAATTTAAAGTCAATACAGTATCACTATTTAATCATAGTTCAGGTAGGTATTTAACATTTCAGTCTATTTGCTTTAATCAAAAAAGTTGACAAAGCTAATCAAAACATACTATAAACAATTGAATGCTAAGGTACCTACCTATACTATTAATTGTTATATATACATGCACATAGGCAAAATACATCTAAGTATATAATATTGTTTATTGTAGACACCCAAACATTCTAAGGTTGCTGACTTGGTTCCATGATGAGAGACGCATCTACCTTGTAGTGGAGTTTGCTGCTGGTGGAGAACTGTATAAACATCTCACAAACTCGCCCAAAGGTCGCTTCCCAGAGCCTAAAGCTGCAAGATACATATATCAGGTACTATTGCAGTTGCCACTCAGCTCGCTTAAAGTGTGCACACTTTCTCATTCCCACTAGTGAATCTGAGAACTGTTTACACAATGTGTGCTCTCCCTAAGAGGGTTGCTTGTAGAGTAGACTAGCATAGAGGCCTATGCGCAGCAGTGGTTTCAGATGAGAGGCTGATGATGATGATGAAGATGATGATGGTCTGCTTAAGGATAGAATTTTTATTGTCATTTGGTTACTTTGGAGTGTTTTATAACTGAGACACTATGAGGATGTCTGAAACTATATACTTTTTTGTTATTTGTAATTTTTTAAAAGCTTGTAAACTGTCTTGTTTTTTATTGTGTATATATTTTATTATTTAGGTATATGATGATTATTTTAACCAATACAATAGTACAGTGCAAATCAAACTAAATGGCGGCTGTGAAGTTAGGCGCAATGTAGCTGCCTGATACTTAATTTAGGTGTCAGCGAGTGGAAGAGGGGCAGGTGCGGGGCATACTTCTATGCATAACGGCTAATTTCACAGCCATCATTTAGTTTGATTCACACTGTATTATGTACAGCACAGTAGGTCTTCAATTTCCTGTGATTTTTCGATTTTTGCACTTACTGGAAGAAATAAAATTAAAAATTAGGCAGCACTCTTGTAGTTATTGTTTTATTTGTTTCCTAGTTTGTTAATTTAAAGTCTTTAGTAAGTGCATAAAATATTAATAAATAAACTGTTCTATAATCTGCTTTTACTAGAGTAATTGTATGATATAATTTGAACATGTCATATTTTAACAACTGCTGCATTTGAGTTCCTGGATATTATTTTATATCAGTTTATTAAAGTATATCTATGATACCTATTCATAGAAGTTTGCTTTAATCTCCATTTTAAAAACTTATTAAAATAAAATGTCAATGTTTGAAAATGTATAACTACTGCATTCTCAGCCAACAACACCGGGACTATTATTGACTCTTGTAATCAAACTGTAACTTTTTAGGTTGCAGATGCCGTGGAGTATTGCCATAAGCACCATGTCATTCACCGGGACATCAAGCCAGAGAACATTCTGGTAGCATTCAATGGGGATCTCAAGCTGGCAGACTTTGGTTGGTCTGTTCATGCACCTTCGGAAAGGTAAATATATAAAATAATTTATTATTTTAACTTTATCATTTAAGATCTCCCATGATAAAAAAGAAAGTTTTATCAGAGAGATGGTATTTTTATCATTGACTATGTAGCATGCTGTAGTTTTAATTTTTAACTAGAGATAAAATAGTAAATATAAAATTTAAAATATTTTATTTTATCTTGCCACACAATTGATCTTTTTTAAATGTCAATACTCCATCGGTTTTTAAGTCTACAATGCGGGAGACCCTGTACAGAGAAATACTATAAAAAGTTTTCTTTTCTCCCTTTCTTTTACAGCATCAAATATATAGAAAAATAGTCTCCTAATAAAAAATAATGTTTAATCACCTATTTTCTTTTCTTTTCAGACGCAAAACCATGTGCGGTACTCTGGATTACCTGCCGCCAGAAATGGTGAAGAGAGAAGTATACGACGTCACTGTAGATCATTGGTGTATTGGAGTGTTATTATATGAGTTTTTGGTTGGCAAACCGCCATTCGAGAGTGAAGGTCAGGATAAGACTTACCAGAGAATTATCACACTGGACATGACATACCCTGACCATGTACCAGAAGGAGCTATAGACCTCATTTCGAAGGTGAAACATTTTTTTTACTGTTGTATTAAAGACATTGACATTGAAAGTTCTCCTTAGCAATAAGATTGTTATTGAAAAAATCTTATTTAAATTATTGAGACTATGAGACTCCAAAACTCAAATTTCTTAAATAAATGTTCAATCATAAGCAATATACCTACATAAATTTCAGTCTATTGAAAAAATTTGACAGTGTGTGATTGTCTGATGTGCAGTAGTGTGTACTTTTTTGATTTTATCACAACTTTTAGTAACAAATTTAATGAGTAGCTACCAAATTTTCAAACAATTTTTATTTATTTCACCTGTTTACTATGGCTGTGTCCATTAGGATTGGTGGTGCTCTAATTTAGGTATAACAATAACGGTATTGTAAGTCAAACTTGTTTAAGTACTATCATCATCATCATCATCATCTCAGCCAAAAGACGTCCAAATAAATTTTTCTAATAAATTATGATAAACCAATAGTATTAATTAGTTGGTCCATATACAGGATAATTGTTTTACCAGTGCGCAAATTTTGTGGAGCGACTCAGAATCAGTAAGTAAACAACATATGGGAAGTTCAAAATTTTTTGACATATTTGACATATTTCAACCCATGTTAGTATTGAGAAAATTGTTTACTTACCGATTCTGAGTTGCTCCAGAAAATTTGCGCACTGGTAAAACAATTATCCTGTATTATGTTAAAATAAAATGTCTTTATCTCATTTCAGCTTCTTCGTCCATCTAGCAAAGAGAGACTGTCATTAGAAGGTGTGAAGAAACACTTTTGGGTGCAGCAGTTTCAAAACCCTGCATCATAACTAGTGAAATTTTTTATGTTAGTATTAAAATTTATGAATAATATAATCGCTATAATTAAATATAATAATGATGAATTTATCAGTATATTTTTATTGTCAACAATTTTATAAAGGGTAACAATTTTCTTACTTAACATTCCATAGACATTTATTTTGTTCTGGTTTCATATCACAAATTATAACCAAACTTCTTGACCCATTTTAATCCATCTTTGCTGTTACCAGCTGGTTTATATTCAAGACCAATCCAGTCATCGTATCCATTACTTTCCAAATGCTTTAGGACATACTCATAGTTTATCTCTCCGGATATATCAGGTTCGTTCCTATCAGGTACTTGTGCTATCTGTAATACAAATGTTGATACATTAACTTCATATCATAAGATATAATTAATAAGAAAATATTTATTATCTTATGATTTCTATGTTTAATGATTTACTTTAAAGGCCGGCAACGCATCTGTGATTCCTCTGGTTTTGCAGGTGTCCATGGGCGGCGGTGATTGCTTTCCATCAGGTGACTCGCCTGCTCGTTTGCCTCCTAATATTAAAAAAAAATAAAAAATTTACTTACTTGAACATGGCCAATGTATGGCATGAAATTCTTAATGTTATGTGAAATATCACCGCAGATTTGTTGCATATGAAATATGTCCAACATTAGCTTCAGGTTTGGGCTGTTAATGCGCTTTATAATTTCAATTGCTGGAATTCAAAAATTCAATGTTTATTATTTTTATCTTTAACTAAACATCAATGATTTTTTGTAATCATACCTTTATTATAATCACTCAGAAAATATTGAGGAACTGAATGTTGATTAATAGGTTCAATAACTCCCAAAATGTTCACACTCTTCAACTGGTCTGCAGCATATTTCAAATTGTTTTCGTATGTTTCCCAATTCTGTGAAGTGACTGAGTCCAATTTGCCAGCCATTATGTGAATTTTACTAGCGTTGACAGCCTTTGCATAGTCAATTGTGGCTTTGAGATTGTCCCTGAATTCATTCTCTTTGCCTGGCACAGCAGTTACACCTAACTCCCCTTTTGTTACATCTCCTAAAATGTAAATAAATTAATAAGACAAATATAATAATGGAAAATATTATTCAACATGATGAAATTAAAAATAAAACCTTTCAGTTTAAAAAATATATAACCTTAAAATTAAGGATGTGCCTTTCTAGTTCTAGGCACATAAACACAAATTACTTTGGATAATTTAAGTTAAATGCACTGCACCAGGTAGGTTTGATAGTGTATTTACACTGCATGCATAACATTTACCTGTTCTTAAATTAATCAACACTTGTTCAACACCAGCGTTTTCCCTAGCTTGTTTTACTTGCTCCAAAGTATGTCCAAAAGGAAAGCCTGTTTCCACAGCTTTAAAACCGGCATCTTTCGCTAAAGCATACCTCTCAAGTATTGAAGAAGCTTCACCGAACATAAACGACAAATTCGCACAGAACTTCATATCTCTGTTGTTTATTGAACCTATTGGTATGTCTTTTAATTTAGTTTAAATGACACTGAGTATTTGTTTCTGCTGTTTGATTGATAGTATTTATAAGTGCGGTTTTGCTATCACAGTAGTGGTTTCTTATCTTTACAAAATAAACACAAGTCAAGAGCCCGCGGCACATAATAAATAATAGTACCAGAAGGTGCATTCCGCAAAGTCATTTAAATAAATCCCGCGGTTTAATGTCTTTTTTTTGTATGGGTTTGCTTAGGCATTTAGCCAATGAAATATTTTTTCTTACAAGTAATATATAAATAAACAATATTTCCTTCCTGTATGATGATAAATGATAATGGGAATGATATACCCCCCAACCCCTCGAGTATCTCAGTAAAGATGTGGGGCTTTACTAAGTACTAAGTCCTCACGCGGACTTCTTGAGAGAATTTGAAAAGTGACGTTGCACTGTTTTGTTTTATTTGCCAACACTCATGGACACTCACGAACACTTAACGGTTAATAATCCCCCATTATTTCACATTATTATTCGACATTCTTAACTCAAATTTTAGAAAATAAAACAAAACCGCTGACATTCTTTACTTTCGCGCCAAGAAGTCTCTGATATGATTTTGGTATTATTAATATTTATTCGACATAGGGCTGCCAGTTAAACTAAGTGTTACTTCATAACATTGATCATTAAATTGTTTTTTCAAGTTAATTTAGCTTGACCTTGTATTTAAATATAATATCGTTTGATAGTTATTTAATTGATAACTGTATGAGCTAGATCCCTTTGTCCATCTTAAATGAAATATTAATAATGGCTTTTCTTGGCGGGACAGTAAAGATTAATGTCTGCGGTTTTGTTTATTTTCTAAAATTTGTGTTATATCGAATATGAATGTGAAATAATGGTGGATTATTAACCGTTAAGTGTTCGTGAGTGTGCATGAGTGTTGGCAAATGAAACAAAGCAGTGCAACGGCACTTTTCAAATTCTCTCAAGAAGTCTGCGTGAGGACTTAGTAAAGCCCCACATCTTTACTGAGATACTCGAGGGGTTGGGGGGTATATCATTTCTCACTTCTCATTTCTATTATCATTCATCATCATCATTATCAGGAAGGAAATATTGTTTATTTATGTATTACTTGTAAGAAACACTGGCTGAATGTGCTAATCGCAGGAAGCCATCAAAAGAAGGAAAAAATGGCTTTTTAATCAATCGGGGGCTAATGTACTGACACAAAATGGAGTCGTTATTGAAATATTAGACCCCTGAATTAGAAGATTGTTAGGTATGGTAGGATACATTGAAAATAAAACAAATAGGCACATAATGATATTTTTATGATAATATATTTTTTGCAGCGAAAGAATAAGTTGTTTATTAGATAATTTACAAAATAATATGTAATCTAATGTAACAATGTGATTCAATACAACGAAACAGTCAGTGGGATAAACAAAATCGTAATAAATCTCAACGATTTTAAATAGGGGTTTATTATTATAATAATTGTATAATATGATGATTAACATTATAGCGTCGTTGTCAAACTAAGATTTGCTATAATTGCACTTTTGATTTTAAAATTGTTAACGTTTCGATGGTTTTCAAACTTCACAATGTTACGGCAAATCTTTTCACAAGGCTGATTTTTTCTTTTTAAATCCATATTAAATCTCTCTGCAAGTGATTCTGATTTCTGAATAAGAAAGCACAGTGCCTCGTGCGAGTTTTGATGGAGTTATAAGCAGTCGAATTAGCGCCATCTATTGACAATTGCTCACAAGATGGCGCTGCTTCAATCCTTTGTCTTGTCAAGATTTTTTCTTACAAAATCCCAAAGTATATTTTTGAGCAGGCAGATATTAGTTTGATAACGATGATATGTAGTAGATAGGTAATACTCATTTACTAAACATTCTTTCTACGTTTCAATAAAATCACCGACTTGATAGCTTTAATGTTCCGTATACTTACTTATTACCTAACCATACAAAAAATTCAAATTATGAAATAATGAGAACGTTATCGTTTGTATTACTTAACACAACATGTATTTAATATATGCCTAAATCTAAATACACAAGTGCCTAATTATTTACGTCATAATCTAATTCAAATTTCAATATCAATAGGAATGGTTATATCATCGAATCTGCTTGTGTATTTATATACAGACATAGAATACAAACCGTCGTCGTTGACAAAAAAACCCAAATTCTGCTAAACTGCTATGCGCTAATAAGAACTCGACGCTAAAAACCTCACTACTTTAGAGGTCCTAGCATAAATATAGTTATACAAAAATAACTACAGCAAAATCTCAATTAGTCTGGCAACGACGATACTCGTTTAAATACAAAATATTATAAATGCTGAAAAATGCTTGTGCTGACATAAGATACGCAGTCTTATAAACAAGAGGTATTTACGGTTTATAATATTTACATAAATACGGTTTTTGATATTAACACAGCCATATTTTATAATATTGTAAAGTTACTTACTAGTTTAGCGTGACTTTGTAATGTCAACATCCAAAATACGTACTTATCTTATTTGTGGACAACAACTTACAACTAGAAAGAAGTGTAAAATTTGAGCAGACTGTGCCAATACCCTGTTACTTAGATCTGTCATGGCAACCAAGTTCAAATATCCGGCCCGAAGGACCAGAAATGAAACTTAACAATTTCTGATACCCTACGTTTAATATAAGAAGTGTTTTTGACATTCTTCACTACTTCTTTGGTTTAAATGAGTAACAATGTATGTAACTCTTATATACCTTTGATTAAATCCAAGTATTGCGTTCTAGAGTGTAGGTACTAACATGGTACACATAGCACTACAAATACAGATGAGGTAACTATACATGCTAGCGATCAGTGTTTGTCAAAATGAGACAATAACTAAAGATATAATGTGTGACACGCGATCTGTAGCATCCAAGTTAGCTATTACCTAGATTGCTTTAAGTTTTAAAAAGTGAGCAAAATTCTAGAAAATTTTATTAAAGCACTTCTAAAAAAATTAAGCAGACCTTACGCAGCTAGTCTCCAAAATAAAAAATAAAAAGCGTCTTTCATGCGTAATCGCAACATTTAGTTTTTATTTCAGTCATTGGACTAATTTGGTGGTTATTATTTTTAAAACATGATACATTATCTTATCTACCTCATCATGCCTCCCTACATTCACAGTATGGTTTGACGAACACTTATTTAGTTCTTAGCACGATTCTCATGGACAAACACAAATATTTACGTCATTTGATGAAAACACGCCTCTTCTCCACCTTATTGGTACTACACGTCTATCAATAAGCACTAGCGGTATAAAATCTAATCTCTTAAGCAACACTGGTTAAAACAAACTTATTCTACCACTCGACTAGTCGCAGTGACACTGGTGATTTTGGCGATAAAAGGAAATCAAACTGGACGTCTAATTCCCCGTCGAACTCCACTCTCCATCGTTGTATTATCTGTAACAAAATAAATGTCTTTTGCAATATTGTTCATATTACCTACGAGATTTTTTATGGCAAAATTGTAACTCCTCGTTTCTCACCAGGAGGCCCTCAAAGGTACCTTTGAGCCGTATCACTCGTTTATTACTTGTTAAAACGTAGCTTTTTCGGTTTCTTGGGTATGTTGTACCTACACCGAAACAAACTTAGGGGCTAACACTTTTCGAATTTATGTTTTAAGGTAATGAATGAAAACATAAATTCGAATGAGCACAATCAAGTTATCTCCTCAGGATATTAGGACAAAGCGCCACAAAATCCAGGCCCTCAATGCTACTTTAATACCTCCCAAGTTTGACATAGTCCAAATGATACCTACACAATTATTGTTTTTAAAACATCTGAACACAGCTTCAAAGGCCGTTCAGTGGATATAGTCGTTTCGCAACTAGAGCACATAAGGTATAAAGTTTAATTTATCTTAGCAAGTAACAAGTAAAGCACGCATTCAACGCACCGCTTGCCGGGGCACATGCGCTGGCTTCTTCCGAACGGCCGGCGGCGGCGCTACCAATGGCTCAGCTTGTGGCTCCTTGCCCAGGGTTGTGCAGTGGCTACAAGTCGTTTAGCAACTGAAGAGCCTAAGATATAAAGCCTAATTTACCTCAGCAAGTAACAAGTGAAGCTCGCATTCATCGAACCGCCTGGCCAGGACACATGCTAGACCTGTGTGAATCGATCATTTGTCGATCATGACCCACTCGTTTGGTGATCGGGTTGAAATGATTCGATCTTCTCGATCATTTGGGTCACAGTTCGTTTGTTTTGTTTGTGTACCACGGCGGCAGATCAACCTACCCAAATCTGTCAATTTTCTCCAATTAATATTGATCCTTATAACCAAACCATAAAGTTCAAAATTGATTTTTGAAATTTGACTGTTTTGGGTAAGTTGATCTGCCGCCGTGTACTAGTCTAGGTAGACCCGTGTCGATCGCGATTGATCGAATAATTTGATTTGATCATTTGTTCAAGCAAGTGAAGCAAGCAATTAGTTACGGTTATAATATAGGAATTACCGGGTCAATTATAATCGAATCTTTTAAAGATTCGTGATTCGATCAATCGTTCACAGGTTGCGATCGAATCAAAACGATTCGATCAATCGCGATCGACACAGGTCTAACACATGCGCCGGCCTCGTCCGAACGGCCGCGCTACCAATGACACAGCATACGGCTCCTTGCCCAGGGCTGTGCAGTGGTTACAGACGTTTAGCAACTGATGGACCTAAGGTTTAAAGTCTAATTTACCTTAGCAAGTAACAAGTGAAGCTCGCATTCGACGAACCGTTTGCCGGGACACATGCGCCGGCCTCGTCCGAACGGCGCTACCAATGACACAGCATGTGGTTCCTTGCCCAGCAGCCACCGCTCTGGCAGGTACTCGCGCGCCCTCCAGAAATTCTCTTCACGCCGGCACGCCGCTCCTGTGTGGGCTAACACGAACGTCTGGAACGGGAATATTAATGACCAATAAAAAATAAATGAAAAAATGAAAAAAAAACGTCTTTTAGTTTTACAATGAATAAATTATTTAATTAAAGCAATGTTAAAGAAACGCCACTAGCACAATGACTACCTAATCGCATGCAACTAGCGATATTTGATATACAACCTTATTTTTAGTTTATACGAAAATCGAAACACGGGTCAAATATTTTCATTTAAAGAATCAGTACAAAAAAAATATCTTGAAAACTCACGAAGTTACAAGCTTTTTGTGCTGTCCCGTTGTGTTTTTTAGTAGGGTATACTTTATTTGAGATTTTGTAAATGTTATTTGCCCAAAATGTTGTAAAAAACATTGAAATCGATTCTATTATTGATTCTGAACAAACTATGTTATTTTATTGACGAACCTTAATGTGTAAATAAACAAATTGTATCTATATTTAAAGTAACTATTAACCTGGATAGAATGTTACCTACATTGAAAATATATGTCGCGCGGGACTAGGTAGGTACCTACTCTATAAAAATAATCTTATTTGCATAGCAGCCCGTAGAAGTATCGTTGAATGTCATGCAACTGATGCAATTCTATTTTAGATTCACATAACTACGTCTACATGTTAAAACAGTATTCGTTGGGTGTTCTAGACAACCTGTTTTATAAAACCGAGTAAAAGCGTAAAAAAAGATGCTAGTGACTTATAATTTATATCTTTAAGGTACTCCTTGTTGTCGCTAGGAGGCGCTGCTTCAATGCCATACAAATTCTTAATCCAGCACCTGGTGGACCAGGGATGGGCAAACTACGGCCCGCGGGCCATCTCCGGCCCGTGAATGATCGAAGTCCGGCCCGCGACCATCAAACAAAAATTCAAATGCGTGTGTGTTTCATTAAATGCATACCTACCTATCAATATTTTAAGTTTAACAAAATAATATTTATTTATTGAAAAATACAGCAAAAAATTCAATAGCCTGGCCTGGCCTGCCATAGATTTTGTTAGTAAATATTGTCACGCGAATAAAAAAGTTTGCCCATCCCTGGACTAGACTATTAAATAAAACTCGTATTAAACAACCTGGTCTATATTTTGTCGATAATTACATTAGGTAAATGCCTCCGCTCTAGCTGATGTTAGACAGAAACGGAGTCAAAATGCGAAGGAGGATTGTGCTTCACTAGCCATCCTCACGTTGCCAACCCGCAAGTTGCTCTTCACACATCATTAAGGACCCCATGTTGTATGCATGTGGTCCTGGTATGTTAACAAAACTGAGGACAAACAAAAAGGTTCACCCCAGCTGGCATGTATGCATGTGGTCTTAATAAAGCTGAGAACAAAACAAATGCTCACCCCAGCTGGTAGCTTATGTCCAGCAACGGTCATGGGCGCTTCCAAGAGCCTAGCCAGGAACGGTGCTGTGGGAAGAAGCCTGAACGCCTCGTTGGCCGCGGCCCGGACGGAGGGTGCTGCTGCGATCTCCTCAGCCGTCAAATGCCCGGTGCAGGGAACCTCCGACCTGATCCGCTGCTGCCAGTCAGGTCGCCCGCTCAGCAGGTACAGAAGAAAGACTAGGCTGTTTGCTAGCTGTGAAAGAGAATTAAAATATGTATAAATGGGCGATAAGATTAAAAAAAAATACGAGCAATAAGAATTATTTGTAATCATCATCATCATCTCAGCCAAAAGACGTCCACTGCTGGACAAAGGCCTCCCCCAAAGATATGAGGGGTATTTGCCGTAATCGCCACGCTTGGCAGGCGGGTTGGCGATCGCAGTAGGTTGAGGGTAACCTCAGAGAGATGCTGCTGCCCATCCTCTGGAGTAGTCCCTTAGTTGGCTTTTACGACACCCACGGGAAGAGAGGGGGTGGTGCAATTCTTTATCCCCGGCACCACACAGGGGAAATATTAATTATTTGTAATAGGTAAATTTTATTCTGATAATTTCAGTTAAACAGATTTTAACAGGTTCAGTGTCCAAAACTAATAACAATGATTAAATCAATTGTTACGGACCATATGTGGTCTGCGGGACAGTGAACCTGTTAAGAACAACACAAATGGCTGTGTTTAAAGACCATTTTAAAATGCAATTTAAGTAAGTAAGTAAGAAAGTATTAATACACGCATCCGAATAAAAACTTCAAAAGTGTTGAAAAAATTCCACGACCGGGATTCGAACCTGCACCCCATGACATGCCGGGTCAGGTGCACTGCCAACTATGCTATCGTGGGTTATATGGGTTAATCAAAGACTTCTATGTTAAAAGAGTTAGTCGGATTATTAAAAATAATAGTTGTAAGGAAATAAGTCTTTGCGGGACGGATAGTAAATGCACCTACCAGTCAATACAGTCACCATACTCAACTTTACCTACTCCACTTTCCGTATCACAGAACCTTAACAAACTAAGTATATAACCTAAACCAAGTAAAAAGGTAGAATTATATCTTTTTCTTCTATGAAAATCTGGTGATTTTAAATCTATTCAGGAGACTATAGCAACAAACTCATATAATACTTCAGATCGTCCATACTTACTTACCGTCTCAATGCCGGCCGTGATGAAGTCAATCACTGCTGCCTTCTTGTCGCGCATGTCCAGCGCGGGGTTCTCCAAGATTCTGAGGAAGATCTCCTGCATGCCGTCGTCCTGAGCGCCGCCCCTGCTCCGCGAACGTGCTTCCTCCATTAGATCCGATACTATCCTGCCAACATTTTGTGTTCCGGTGAAATAAAGCCAGATGTCATTATCATTTCTGCCTGAAGACATACCAAATGCCTCTATAGTCTAAAAAACTTGGTTTAGGGTAAAGGATAACTACTCAGTTGTTCTTAAACCAGACACAATAGAAATTCAATTGTTCTATGGCACTGTGGTTACATTGGGCGTCCAAGTATTGCGTAAGTGTAATCTTTTTTTTATTAAAACTACCACAGTGAGTCACGTGTGAATAGTCTCCTAGCTCCTCACGAAGGTCCTGTATAGCGTAATTAGTGGGCGCGAATTTCCACAACAGAGCGCCTTAGTAGATCCTGTTGCGCTTAGAGGCTTCTCGGCGCCGGCGGCGGCGGCGGCCCGATCGTTTTTAAAGGCTAATAATGGAAAACGGCGTCCTTCTTTTGTTTTCATTAAAAGTTGGCACGGTAACTCACGTGTGAATAGTCTCCTCGCTCCTCACGAAGGTTCTATATAGCGTGGTGGGCGCGAACTTCCACAGCGGAGCGCCGTAGTAGGAATCCCGCTGCGCTCGGAAATGCGCTTTCACAGCGGCCGCGAGCGTCGCCGCGCGGCCTGACATGCTGCGCTCTAGGAAACCGAGTCGCGTGCCTAACATCAGGCCACACACCGCTGAAACAAAACGTCATTATTTTAATTTATTTTAAGGAAAAACTAAAAGATAAACATACAAGCATTCACTTTTAAATAGCTACGGATAGCAATTTACAGGACCTCCCAAATAGAACTAGTACAAAAATATAGTGAAGCACAAATAAATTGTAACAATATACAAGTTTCACTGGACACTGCTATCCACCTATAAACTAAAGCTGTGACGCTGTTTTTTTAAATGTTGAAATATGTATGGGGGATATTTTCATTACAACGAGGACTAAGTGACAATAAAGATGAAAATTACAAAATAAATATAACTGACATAACTGTATTACTCGTATTAAAGGCACCTATGTACTACCTATCTATTGTTTCTGCCGCCTAAGAACTGAAACTTCAGGCAATAATAGGCTGCAGTAGCCGTTTTCCATCAGGCAGGCCCAGAGTAGATAGACTTACGAACCGATGGCTTAAAATGACGTTCATAAGAGCTATTTGTAGCCTAAACTGAATAAATGATTTTGAATTTTGAATTTTGAATTTTGAATTTTGAGCTATATTCCTCAGTAAGTATTTCAATTTCCAAAGCGATACGTTAAGTATAAGTTTCTTGAACTTTTAACTACCGCAGTTGGCTATAATCGACAAGCGATAGCGTACCCTGCACGCCAAGGACAGCAATTATCGACATTACCTAAAGTTTACAATAAAACAAAATAAAGATATTTGGAATATTTAGAATCCCTATTCCTGTTGCAAGTTCTTAATCTGAATTGAATGCTTAGGAAACGGCGACGCATTTGATGCGGTCAAAAAGTAGTTGCAACACCAAAAGGACCTTTATTACCCTCTCGAGAGATATTGAATTTATATTGACATTACCTTACCTCATAAAACTTTATAAAATACAGTGAAAAAATTAAACGCCTATACCCGACCCAGCCAGGATCGAACCTGGGTCTTCCGCACTTCTTTCCGGTCTGCACTGACCGCTATGCTACCGGGAAGGCTTTAAGGGGAATTTTTTCACTATTTTATAAAATTTTACGAATATTTAATTTAGCTTCAGTGCAACAATTAGCACTTGAAGGTAAAAATTACCTTACCTCGTATCTATGCTTACGTACGTTTAAATTAAGTGTAGTTATAATAACTTTAGAAGCCTTTAAACAAGATTGCACTTGTAAGATAGCGCAAACGAATAAATGATTGGGTACTATTAAGTTACGAAATAATCGTGTCGATAGGTTGCTAGGCCCTAGTGAGTCCTAGACCTACATGGACAAGCTGCGCAACGTACCAGCTTATCGTTCCCACTAGCATAACTAATATTTGATTTACAAATACTTGCACCATTTCAGCCAACTATGTGCAAATAAGCAATAGTTCTCAATTATAACGCTGCTTCCATGGACTGATATAAGCACAGACATAAGGTTCGGTTTAAAATAAAATAAAAAAATAAACAAAATAAAATAAAATAAAACCATTTATTTCAGATAACTTAATCCATATCAGTTAGTAGTACAATACATAAAGATTGTTAGTAACCTAAATTAACTTAAAACTTTCTTTATAATACTCTTCTACTTCTTTATAGTCCTCAGGATGCTATTGGGACTGTCCCGCACCCTCCGGATCAGGGATGCCGTCTTTTTGCGTAAAATGGCATTAAAGCCATCAGTGCGATAGTGTGCAAACATCCCCGATGCGCTACAGAAGCGAGGCAGCCCCAACATCATCTTATAGATATTATTATATTGGACACGAAGGGCGTCCATCGACCTTCTGATGTGATTTACCCACAAACTTCCCGTGTAGCAACTCTGACAATAAGCTTTAAAAAGCGTTATTTTAACCTGCTCAGTGCACCGGGAGAATCTGCGAGTCAACATATTACCTCTGACCGCTAGCGCCCTCAATTCCCTCTCAATGTCAACATCATCTTTAAGGTCATCGGTAAGGTAGTGTCCCAAATATTTAAATTTAGAAACACGGTTTATGCTCAAGCCGTTAAGGGTAATGTTTTGCAAGTTCTCAGGGAATTTACCAGCGGCCTTAAAGACCATGTATTCACACTTTCCAACATTATATTTTAGCCCATGCGCCTCCGCATAGGTTTCACAAACTCTCAGCAGCTCAGCGAGACCACCCACCGTCGGATTAAAAAAGATTAAAGACTTTCTATAAAATTATTATAATAAAACAAAAAACCCGACTGCTAAAACAACTACACTCGGCGTCAAAAAAATCGCACCTTTTAAAAATCATCTTTAAAAATTCTTAAACCTTATGTAGAGGATAGTGTTGGGTATCATTAGAAAGGTAACAAAAAGGAGTATCAAAAAACAATTAAATTTAACTTTCTGTTTAATTATAATTATACAAACAACATTAAAATTAATAAAATAATAAAAATCCTTAATTAAGTCCTAATTAACAACAGATAATTTACAAAGAAAAATGTACAAAAAGTGTCTTAAAATTAACTTAAAATCTAGTGTTACCCCCCCTTGCCCTGATCACGGCTTCCATACGGTCCCTCATGGACCTCACCAACTTCAGGAGCTCTTCTTGAGGGATAAGCCCCCATTCTTCAATCACCGCGTCTTGGAGCTCCTGTAGAGTCGAAGGAGCTGGATCCCGAGATCGAACCTTACGTTTAAGATGGTCCCAGAGGTGCTCTATTGGATTCAGATCCGGACTTCGCGCTGGCCACTGCATCACAGAGATTTGGGACCTCTGCAAGAAGTCGCTCACGATGCCTGCAGTGTGAGCGCGAGCGTTGTCGTGCATTAATGTGAACCCCTCGCCAAAAGATTCGGCAAAGGGGACCACATGCACTTCCAGGACCTCAGTGACATAGCGGCGAGCAGTCAGCGACCCTTGTCCGCGAGCACCTCCAGTCCGGGAGACGCAGACAAGGTCGGTTTTGCCGGCAGCAGACATACCGCCCCAGAACATGCAGGATCCGCCACCATATTCCACCGTCTCCTGGATGCAGGCTTGGGCGAAACGTTCACCCTGCCTCCGGTATACTCTTCTCCGTCGGTCGTTGCAGAAAAGACACACTCGCGTCTCGTCTGAGAAGAGAACAGCTCTCCACTGCTCAAGGGTCCAATCGACGTGGTCACGAGCAAACTGCAAGCGGGCTCGCCGATGCGCTGCAGTCAATTTTGGACCCGTAGCAGCTCTGTGGGCCGCTATCTTCTTCTCCTTCAATCTTCTTCTAACCGTAGATACGCTTACGGTGCGTCTGCGAACTGCCTGGAGCTGCTGTTGCAACTCAACAGCGTTGGAGAAACGATTTCTCAAAGAGTTCGACACAACGAACCGGTCGTCTCTTTCCGAAGTGCAGCGACGTCTACCCGAACCGTGTCTGCGGATATAGCCACCGGTCTCTATGAAGCGCTGGTACACTCTTCGAACGGAATAACGGCTCAGGTTCAGTTGCCGGGCGACATCACACTGCCGCACCCCTGATTGCAGTAGTGCAACCACTTGAGCGGCTTTATCAGCTGTGGTATCCATCAAAATCTGTGCGTGTGTCCTCTTCAACGATTGAATAGCGAATGACCCACATTGAACCCGTGTTGACCGTTTTATACCCACAAAGGAAGCGCAACTAGCAACTCTCACGGGTAGCAAAATTTGCATCGAATTTTTGTGACACTTTATTTGTTGCATTAGGTTTTATTTGATAATGAAAAGTAATGTTTTTTATTAAGTTAATTAAGTAACCTTGTAAATAAAATCATAATTAATGCGACTGCATGTGCATATCAAGAGTAAATGACATTTGAAAGTGATTTTCTAAGAGGTGCGATTTTTTTGACGCCGAGTGTATATAAATAACAATTATATAGGTACTCGTAAAAACCGGACTAACATAAAAAATAACTGCAAAGAAAAAAAACTGAAAAGAAAATCAACAAACTCTGATCATACGTTTCATCATTGCTCAGGATGTTGAGATGAATGCGACGTGAAATATTTCCTTGTCCGGTGTACCTATACTTAAATAATAAAATCAAAGTATAATAATAAATGAGTATCTATAAATACATTTAATAGGTATTGATAGTTGTCGCAGGCGGGGACAATCACCAACCAAAGAGAGTGCGGATTAAATTGAGTTAGCCACGGCCGCATACATACATACATAAATATAAATAAACATACATACACTCGAAAAACATAACCCACCTTCTGACGCAAACGGGTAATTAGAACAATACAGTTCACTGAGCAAGGCTAATATTTAATTTTCTGAGGTTTTTTATAATACTTAATAGTTAGCTCTGCTAATGACAACTCCACCTGATGATATTTTTTTTATTTTTTTTTATTGTGGCACGCTAAAATGGCCTCACCCTGCCTGATGTAAAGCAGCCAGTGAAGCCCAAGAAGTGAAAGCGTTCATCACAGCGCTACCACGCTATGCCGAACGCTCACACATATGGCGGCCTGCATAAATGCTATGCATATGTGGAATAGGAGTCCAAAAGTATCAGCTTTCAATGTAACAATTATGTTATTTATAACAGAAGTTGTATTCATTATGTAATTGATACACAATAGGAAATGCCAAAGAAGAGTGTATTTCGTTTAAAGTAGGTCGTGAAATAGTCAACAGTAATTTAGGCTGTGTTTATGACCATAGCGGGGAGCGGTGTGGAAGCGATAGCGGGCTAATAAGCGGAGCAATGAGAACAGGATACTTAGTACGAGTTTTATCTGCCATTTGATCACATTAACGAAAACAAAAAAATGTATGGTAAGTAGCTATTAAAGCAGCATTTGTCCTGTTGACAAATGAGAAAAGTTAAAAATGTTACAAACAAATTCTCGTCTCTCTTTTTCGTTTGCGTGATAAAACAAACACTAAGCACCATGTAGGCCTAGCTGGAAAGAATATTCTTTCTAGTATAAAGGTAATTACGAACATATGGTTTTTCACGACTTTACGTATAACCTACGTCACGATTATTAACGCATCGTTGGCCGAGTGGCAGAGCGCTCGGCCCAATACCTGGTTCTATTCCCAGGTCGGGCAAAGTGTGTTTTCGGATTTTTCGATGCATAGCCCGGGTTTGTGATGACCAACCCGCACTTGGCAAGCGTGGTGATTAAGCCATTACCCATCAATTGTAGCGATGACTTGATTTCAATGATGGAGGCCTTTCCCAGCAGTGGGACAATTATAGGCTGTTTACTTACTTACTAATTTACGTTACGATTTCCATAGTATTTGTACAGGGCCGTCATCATCACCCCGCTCAGTAGATATCACATTACCTCCCTGCCATCGCTGCACTGACGCACCACTATCCGCTGTAGTCAACACAGCCATAAACTTGCAACAATAATCGGTAGTCAAATGCCTACTGCCCATTTGTTAAGTGGCAAGACAAAACTTCCGGCAGCGCCGGCGCCGATAAGAAGCCGTCACAATAAGGCTCATATTCCATAATGCATTTCTAACGTTGCACTGCTTACCCGGCAAGTGCTACTTAACACGATATCTGACCCACATACGTTATCTGTACGCGTCATGTGGTCGTCACTGAATGCATGTCTATGTCTAGCCTTATCCCAATTTACCCAGTTTCTGAATAAGCACGCAGTGGAGGCGGTAAATATAGAAATAGAGTATAGGGGCACCAGTTCTCAACAAAAACCAGTGATCGACATTTATGTCCTTCCTTTAATCATTGAAAAAAAAAGATGTTATGTTTGTCTTGCTTCAACAAATCCAAAATGTCCCTATTATGCTAACCACTGTAACCACTAATGATCACATTACCTAACAGTTATCTATTGTTTTGTGTAGTTACTAAGTTCCCAAACAAGTTTTATTATGTAAAATCTTCGCGAAGAACTTTTATTCGGTTGGTGGTTGGTTGTTTTCTTCGGCCCCTGCTTTGGGGCCGGTTCGGGCGTCGAGGTCTGGCCTCTTTACCCGGGTCATCGTCGCGGTCGACATCAGTCGAACCGGGTCTCCTTGGGGGCACGGCAGGGGTACAGATGCTCTTTTCTGTTTCTTATTTTTTTTTTTGGCAGTTTCTTTTTGGTTGGATTGTTTTTGTATTTTTTTTTTGTATTTTTTCCCACACTGCCATGCCGCGAGCCTTAGTGTGGCTCCTTGGTAGGGCCGCATGCCTGTCCCTCGCCCTGCGAAGCCCTCGGCGCGGTCAGCCCCCCGGGTGATTCGGTGTTGACCGAGGCCCCGGTATACTTTTATTCGTATCATACGTAGGTGGGTGCCTGTGCGAGTTTCATTCGACATTCGTTAACGTTGACGAAAACGAGAATTTGTATGGCAAAATGTTAACTCTTCTCGTATGCCGCCAGGAGGCGCTGCTTCAATGCCATACTAATTTGCGTTTTCGTAAACATAATCGAATGAATACGGATAGCAAACAAAACTCGCACTACGCACCCTGTACTCGGCCTCGAATGTTCGATTCTACTTTTTTTATACGTCCACAAAAATTTGTATCGAAAAATGTTAACTCTCCTCGTATGTCCCCAGGAGGCGCGGCTTTAATGCCATACCAAAATAAAGACGACCTCCTTGGTCGAGTGGTTTGTACATCGGTCCCGGGTTCGATCCCCGGTCGGGTCAATTTTATTCATCATCATCAGCTCATTTATATGTCCCCACTGCTGGGGCACGAGCCTTCCCTATGGATGGATAGGGAGAACGGGCCGTAAACCACCACGCGGGCCCAGTGCGGATTGGTGGTTGTTAACGACTGCTAATGCAGCCGGGACCAACGGCTTTACGTGCCTTCCGAAGCAGGGAGGAGCTCGAGATGATAAAGTTTTGGTCACCCATCCGATGACCGGCCTTTGCGAAAGTTGCTTAACCTCAGCACTCACAGACCGGGCGCGTTAACCACTGTGCCATCGAGCTCCTCATTAAGAAATTAATAATTAATGAGAAATTATTAAGGTTTATATAATTTTTAACGCAAATTTTGTTGCGAACAAATTACAAAAACACAAATGTTGAAAAAATTTCCACGAGCAGGATTTGAACCCGCACCCTTCTGACATACCGGGTCAGGTGCTCTCCTAATTGAGCTATCCTGGTTTTTTTTTTTATTTTTTTTTTTTCTAAATTATCTAGGGTCTGGGTGTTTTCTATGTATAATAAGTATGTGTTTAAGTATCTTAAGTATGTTTCTCCGTTGTCTAGTAACCATTTAACGAGTTTCATAACGAAGCTTCTCTTGGGCTAGATAATGGGTGTAAGTGTAGGAAAGTTTATTTATATCAATTCTCGTTTTCGATAACGTGATCGCATGTCAAAAATAACTCGCACTACGCCCTCTGGTTAAATCTGCAAAGCACACCAAGCCAAAACAAATAAAACTTACATTCCAACCCCATCCTATTGGTTAGCTGATCGAAGCCGTACACTGTTCCGTCGGCTGCCCTGCAACCCTGGAGCAGGTTGAGGAAGTCGTCGCTGATGCTGTTCAGCTCGGGCAGAAAGCTGTGCATGGTGTGCGGGCTCGTCAGCTCCGCGGTGAGGTGGCGACGGAGGTGGTACCACTTCTCGCCTTGTCTGGAAGGAGGAACGATCGTAAAACGCCGTGCTGTGCTACGAGTAGGTAAGTAAGACAAACGTATACATTGACGTATACTTTGACGACCTCCTTGGTCGAGTGGTTTGTACACCGGTTTTTATGGTGTCACTATCTCTGAGGTCCCGGGATCGATCCCCGGTCGGGTCAATTTAGAAATTATTGTTTTTTTAAATTGTCTCGAGTCTGGGTGTTTTCTATGTGTAATAAGTATGTAGGTATTTAAGTATTTTAAGTATGTTTATCCGTTGTCTAGTAACCATATAACGAGTTTCATAACGAAGCTTCTCTTGGGCTAGAAAATTGGTGTGAGTGTAGGAAAAATTTATTATTTATTATTATACATAAACTGCCGGACAAAGGCCTCAATCATTTAAATCAAGTCACAATTTAAGTAAAGGAGTAAGTAACTGTAAACGAATAATTAAAAGTTCTTTTCACTATTCGAACGAGTAAAGATGGCAACAATTTGTAGAATTTTTTTACGAAGCAGTGCCATCTCATCGGCGAGATTCAACCCTACCGTACGACCTATCAGAATCCGGGCTAAGGCTCATCCAATTGACTATTCAGTATTCGATATGAATATAGCATTTTAAATGCAAAACAAATCATTAAAATCAAATTTAAAAAAAACAATCTTAAGACTTTTTTCATCATGCCGCATGGCTTATGATATGACAAAATCTCTACGAGGTACTCTATTTATTTATTTTATTTATTTATTTCATTTCTAAGAAGTGTCAATTCAAAACTAAGTGATCCCTATTCGTTATCTGCAAATCACTTGGTGTATTATAATTATGAAACTACATTTACGTAAAACTATACATGCGTTAACTAGTCGTCCACAAAAAAAATATTGAAGGACAAAAAACGAATCAAAGCCGTTTTAGCACGCGAGCGAATTAGCATTCAATTGCTTTATTACATTTGGAATTGTGACTGCGATATGCATGAGAAACTATTAATAATTCTGGTCTCACCTACAATAAAAATCTTGTATTGTTTTTCGGGAAGTCATTGATTGGTCAAGGCAATATCCTTGACCAAACACGTGCATTTTTATTTTAAAAATAGAAGACACAGAAAAAAAAATGTAACGTAGACCTAAGGGTCCGCAAAGCGCGGATTATACACTGAAAATTTTTATCTTTAGTTTTTTGAAGGGTAGTCTCTTCCAATAATTTTGCAATACATCTATGTAAAAAAATATCAGCCAGTTCCATGCACTATTACTAATACCTAACTCGAACAAATGTATAAACCTACCTGAGTTTTCACGATTTCAGAGTTGCTTTTAAGGGAACAACAACTTTACTACTTATGATAAAAGTTTTGCAAAATGATTGACCCTTAATATTTTTTTTGGTAGATAAAAATTTACGGTGGTTGTAAGCGAACTGTTTGCCGACTAAGTTAACATAAAAAATAAAATCCATCATGTTACATAGATTATAATTTTATAAGTACTTTTCAACCCTTTCTAAATGAAGTCCATTTTTTGTCCATTCGTCAGTTTATTTTTTTAATCCTATTTTTCCGTCATTTACGCAATGAGTTAGTGTTAAACATGTTTTTTATGGTATAATACAAAAATATTGGGTCATTATGGATACCCTACTCTATGTACGGTAACTACCGTACATAGAGTAGGGTGTATAGATGCAGTTGCATCTTGTCAAATAATTTAATTTAAATTTTAGATACAATTATATTCTTCGTTTTATTTTTAACTTACACCCTTACCCGAAATCTACTACAAAAAAATAAGGTAACACTGGAGTGGTATTGGACGACACATTGCATCAGATTGTACTTATATGTTTTAAAAAGGAGAAAATAAAGAAACATTTTAAACCATGATTATAATTAGATAACCTTAAACCATAACGTGGCTAGGCCGGAAATCGTTTTGCACCGGCAAAACATGAAGTCAATGCTGCGCGTTTTTGCCAAAAACCTACGTGACTAGCGAATGACTGTCGAAATATGAACAAAAAGATACTATTAGTTATTCATATCAGGGTCCAGCACTGTATGGGTAAGGTAGCACATAGGGTTGCCAACCATACTTTAAAATAACGTATCCTATGTTATTTTCCATCCCCATTCTTTATTCTTTTTAATAAAAATAAAATATGGAAAATACTTTATTTCCGACTAATGCGTGCTTGAACGGAATATTCTTGTTGACTTAATTTTTGATACTCAGAAAGTGAAGTGAAATGAAACGCAACGCTTAAATAAATAAATTTGGAAATACTTTATTTTTTCTTCAAATCCTTTTTTTTATACTAGTTAGTGATAGATTTACTTTAAATTCCTGAAAAATAAATGGCAACCCTAGTAGCACAACAGAATTGCAATGCGATTGAACTGTCTAGCTAGTAGCTAGTCTAAAATTTTATTACAGCACTTTTTTATTATATTTAAATAACGTTAAAATGTTACATCGTCTAAATAAGCTGTCGGTCATATGCACATACCATATGCTTTGTGGTGGTACATATGTAATTATCGCTGCAAAGAGCATCGGTACGTCGGATTTTCCTTGAATCGATCGTTCGAGCGTTCGTTGAAATGAAAATCGATCAGATGGCTCTTGAATTCACATAGGTGACACCAAAATATTGAACACTACGTCAACTCTTGCCAGCCACCTTGTGGTTTCAGGGCGTCCGACACTACGTAAGCCCATACAGACAAGAACTCGTGTACCCCATCCATCAGTATGGATTCTGCGGCTAATATAGAGATGATAAAATAGATAATATAGATAATATAGCTGCTAATATAGATGACTCACTGCCACTTCAGCTTGCAATTCAGCCAAGTCAACCATGGGAACGTTTGTTCATTAGCCACTTAGCCAGTATTTTGAATATAAATTATAGGAAATTAAATAATGTATTGGTCAAATTTTGCTTTTATTCTTATATTGTTATTGATTTATTTGATTTTTCATTTTTAAAATTTTTGATTTGTTATTGTTATTTTTAATTTTATATAACCTATTAATTTGATATTTTGCTGTAAATTAGATATAATTTTAATTTAATTTTAACCCTTACAGGGTTCTTGCAAGCACTCTATACTTTGTAAGACTTTTTTATACACAAGAAATGCAAATAAATGAATTGAATTGAATTGAATTGAATTTGAGAGGACAATCATATTTTTCTTGAATCACCATCATATATCCAGCTCATTTTATATGTTTTATATGCCCCACTGTTGGGGCACGACCATTCTCTATTATTAGCAGTCCTGTCCTGAGCGTTTACGCTGCACACTAGCGCCGCTAATTAAAAAAAACATATCTAGTAATTAGAGATAGCAAATCAAATTATGCTCAACAAACTATTTGAATAAAGTAATTTAGCATTTTTACGTCACCTTTTTTTTTTTTTTTTTTTTTTTTGATGCGGAGTGTAAAATCTGCTAACAGACGCATCAGCAGGCAAGAGGGGTCCCGCTGGCTGTCCTAGGATGGCCTAGACTCTGTTCCAGGGCCGAAGCCCTAGAGAAAGCGAGTCGAAGCCGACTCGGTAAAAACCACTCCGATGTCCTCTCGTCACCTTGGAACCAGCAGACCGGCGATCATCGCGTCGTCCTCATCTGAGGAGGACGCATCGAACGCCGGCATGGTAGAGCCTGACGAGGTCATGGGAACCCTTTCGGACACTTCCACAACCCCGTCGGTGACTGCTCGCCCTGTAGATGGGCGAGCCCCTCTTCCGCCCCTGATTGGGGCGGGTGACCGCCCTCGAAAATGATGGGCGGACACGCTTGACCCGTCATTTGGTGAGACGGGTCGCCGACGCGCCGGGACATACGGGGCGTCGGCCCTCAGTGGGGACCTGTGCAATGCACGGTCGAAGCCCCCCCTAGGGCTTGGACTGCGCTGGTTTCCCACTGGTTGGAGAAGGCGTTGGTACTGCCGCCTTCTCCGCAGGAGGCGTCTGCGGCGGCACGGATCTGCCAGGGGGTCATCCTCCCTGGCCCGTTCCGCCTCCTCCTTCAGCGTCATGACGTCGACGCAGAAGGAGTTGACCGCCTCCCAGGACCCATTTTTACGTCACCTAATGAACATCTGACATGTTATGATTTTGTTAAATACGGCGTTATAGTTAAAAGTGGCCGTTTTTAGCTGTTACGTCTTATTTTACTAAACCATAACATGTCAGATGTTCATTAGGTGACGCAAAAATGCTTAATTATTTCATTCAAATAGTTTGTTGAGCATAATTTGAAAAATTTATTATTAAATAATCAATTGCAACTTTTGGCAATCTGTATTAATTTCCATAAATGTGACTCTGAAAATACCCAGTGGCTGATTGCAAACGCTCTTAAAAAAAAAGTTACCGATTTTTACGACTTTCTGATCATAGATATATACCCGCACCCCATGCCATGCTAGGTCAGGTGCACTACCAACTATGCTATCGTGACATCTATATAACCATAATCATCACTATTATTTCCCAACTCAACTTTAATTAAACTTTTTCTTCTAAGATTTTTTAAAAGGTTATACGAGTAACAGACGGCTTACGGCTTACGGCTTAGCCAAAGTAACATTAAGAAAACGACAGCGAAGTTCTAAAAGAATAAAATGTATGGGATTGACCTAAGCCGCGCTAAATCACTTGGTCATTATGTCAATCCCATACATTTTATGCTTTTCGAACTTCGCTACTTATCGTTTTCTTAATGTTACTTTGGCTAAGCCTACTGATTGATAAGCCACCTAGAGAGCTAAAGCTCGTGTTAGGTTTATGAGATCACGTCAGTAGTCTAATAGCTGTGGAGCTAGGGATTGGATTGAACCACGATTTCTTGAATTCGACCCGATCATCTATCCGTTAGGCTACGGACACTTTTATTTCCATATTTTATTTGTTCTTTTCTTACTAAATCCTTTCATAGTGTATTTATAACCTTTGCGGATCCTGAAACCAGTCAAAAAAAGTCTAAAACCTGACAGAACCCACACACCCGACGGCATTCGTGTCGTATATTTTTTCTCAGTCTCGAGGTCAAGTCGCCGTTGTTACGGCTGGATACACCGCTAAGTAATTTAATAAATAACGCAGCCGTTTATCCAAATCGAATGTGTAGCATTTTATAATAAAATTTAGCAAGCAGGAGCTCGTTGAAAATAATTAATAATTTCAAATAGGTATCTTCATAATTTTACAATGGAAGATATGTTGCCGACAAAAATTATAAAGTGTATGAGATTTTGCTTTTATAAATCTAACTAAACTTGTAGATACCTTGTAGTAACATGAATACCTAGCTCTTGCTCTTGCTCTTGCTCTTAAAGAATATTTTTCTTTTAAAGAAAGCTTAGGAACCAAGGTTCCTAAGCCACGGGAACCTTGGTTCCTAAGCTTTCTTTAAAAGAAAAATATTCTTTTTCACAAAATAATTTGGCAAATATTTAAGTATTTGATTACTTGTAACTGTTTGTCCTTCGATAAAAAAAAATGCTTATTACAGACTTTTTAATATTTATTAGTCAAAAGCAATCGTCATGAAAACGAATTTTCACTGATACAATTTCTTAACATTACAATCAAATAGAAGAAGAAAACAAAACAGACCAAAGCTGTAAGCTTCCAACCACCTCTTTAATCGTAAATGATAAGGACAGTAACGAGGCTGCAAAACTTTGCCTACAATCTTTTCGTTTCAACCAACTTTTAAGGAATCCGTCACGATATATCACGCAATTAACTAAGTACTTTACTCATTAAAATACTTTTCGAGTGTTCGGAACTTGACTTACAGACTTAGTTGAGTTCCTTTTATATAGGGTGCCTAGTGTGAGTTTTGTTTACTATCCGTATTCATGCGATTACGTTTACGAAAACGAAAATTAGTATGGCATTGAAGCAGCGCCTCTTAGCGACATACGAGAGGAGTTAAAATTTTGCCATACAAATTCTCGTTTGCGTTAACGTGATCGAATGACGAGTGAAACGCGCACTAGACACATTGAGTAAATTCATTTAATCTATATAATAATACGTGAAGTAAAAACTTTGTATCCCTTTTTACGAAAATTGCGCGGACGGAGGAGTATGGAATTTCGCACAGTTACAGTTTATGTATAGAAGGAGTACAGAATGTTAATATTTTTTTAAATTATGCATAAAAAATACATTTAAATAATCAATAAAACAAACATTACACACACTAGGTACCATATATTTGACATACGCATATATACTATTTTCAAAAATGGAAGCGAGGAGCGGCCGAAATCTGTCAATGCCAATCCAAACTCACATTCTATCTTTTTAATTTTTCATTGTTTATGATACAATCCGTGCAGCCTTAATAAAATTACGGTCGAATTTCGACCACTAGGCGACCATTAGTTATTATAGTTTTCTGGGTTTAGACCACTTTGACTTCATTGGGCTTTGACTGGAACAAGGAGAATAAGCTCAACATTTAAGTAATAAAATTTTACGCTGAGCTTTTTTTGTCGAATGAATGACTAGGTACGTGTCACCACTCAACCAGATGTGATGCAAAGACAGTGGAGCAGGATTGTGTTGAACTAGCCGTCCGTCGTCACCTTGCCGACCGCAAGTTGCTTCTTCACATTTGGGTGCCAAGTGCGAGTTTCATCGCCATTCGATCACGTTAACGAAAACGAGAATTTGTATGGCAAAATGTTAACTCCTCTCGCATGCCGCCAGGAGGCGCTGCTTCAATGCCATACTTATTTTCATATTCGTAATCGTAATCGAATGAATATGGATAGTAAACAAAACTCGCACTAGGAACCCTGGTTTAAAAATGTTGGTTTAAAAATGAGATCAGTGGAGAGCATTCCTTTGAGTAATGCGACAAAGAAATGATTTTCAATATTCTTCGTTCGGAATTGTTGCCACTGTAAATCGCTGTCATCGAAGACCAGCACGCGTAGTCCCGTGAAGGAAGGAAGATAGAGGGATAAGGGAAGCTATGGAACAATTAAAGTTTGGCTAATACTTACGCGTTCACAAGTCCCGTAGAGACGTATCGGTCCCGGCGGTTTCTTCTACACATCTGCACGATATCCGTGGGTACCTATGCGGTAGATCTTCCGCGAAAGGAGGATAGAACCAATATTGGCAAACGTTAGCTAAGAAGTTTTAGACCAGGGAGGTTGTAACCAACATTTAAGAAAGTAAGCTACATCGATGTACGAAGTTCGAATTGTACTCACTCGTTAACAAGTCCCGTGGAGGCGTTTCGGTCCGGCCGGCTTCTTCTATACATCTGCACGATCTCCGTGGGAGGGCGGGCGGGTAAGGCCTCCTCAAAGGCGCCCCAGTCCTATGGCTATGACTAGACCAGGGAAGTTGTAAAAAACATTTAAGAAAGTAAGCTACAAAGTTTGGCTTGTACTCACTCGTTAACAAGTCCCGTGGAGGCGTATCGG
Organism: Eudonia lacustrata; assembly: GCA_947562085.1. Classification (NCBI taxonomy): domain Eukaryota; kingdom Metazoa; phylum Arthropoda; class Insecta; order Lepidoptera; family Crambidae; genus Eudonia; species Eudonia lacustrata. The sequence continues at coordinate 9,238,834 of OX387327.1, read as the reverse complement.
TCCGGGCGGCTTCTTCTGTACATCTGCACGATCTCCGTAGGTGGGCGGTAGGGCCTCTTCGACGGCGTCCTCAGCACCGCCTCCAGTGCTGCCCTCTCAGCGATGGAGACGACGGCGAACCCGCCCGGGGTGCTCTCCGCGAAGACCGGCCCGTACCGCCTGAACATGTCTGCGTGCAAATCTCTCATTGTGACAGCGGGTGCAATTAGATCGAATTCGCTTTGGCATTTACGACACAATATTAATATATAATTATGTATTATTTGAGTAGTTAATCAACAATCGCACATACATATACGAGTATACAAACTACTTATAATCGACAGTTTCTTTATTAGGGTAACTTATTATATTTCGAGATTTTGTCGAAATATGGGACAGACATAGAGGTAAAATTTCGATGTATAATAAGATAGAACAGACAAGATTTAACATTTCCTAAAATCCATATATATATTTTTTAGTAGTAGTGTTATTTTTTTCTCTCACTGCGAAACGGAAACTTTTAACATTTAGTATTTATGTTAATTCAACTTAACAAATTTATATGTAGGGGTAGTAGGTATATGCAGTATGTATATGTGGGGGCTACATACGATATTCTCACCTTCATATGCCTCATGCAGCTTGTTCATCTTATAGCGGCTCCAGAAGAGCCACCGGGTCCCAAGCAGCGGCAGCGCTGGCGGGCCGGGCAGCCTTGATGCCGGCCGGGCGTCTGCCGCGCGCGCAGCTAACGCAGTCGCCGCCACTAGCACCGCCGCTACCAGCAGCACCAGTGTCGGAACACCTGACCAGTCCACTAGAGGTGGGTGCGAGCTCTGCTGCCAACAAAAAAAATCTTATTAGTTTATTATAGGGTAAACATCATATCTATATGAGGAACTCGATGTTCTGCGATTGCTAAGGTTAAGCAACTTTCACAACTGCCTGTCATCAAAAATCTATCATCTCGACCCTGCTTCGGAAGGCACGTTGAGCCGTTGATCCCGGATGCATTTGCAGTCGTTAACAACCACCAATCCGGCCTGGAGCCGCGTGGTGGTTCATGGCCCGTTCTCCCTATCCATCCATAGGGAAGGGTCATGCCCCAGGAGAGGGGACATAAAAGGATCTCGTGACGATGATAATAATAGAAAGTGACCATCTCAGCTGTAAAGCCCTCCACACCGCATCAGTAGTGCTGTTTGGCGGAAGAATCAGATACTTAAGATGATCAACATCCGATAGGATTCTTGGCAGCTCTTTACGTCAGCTTAAAACTGTTATTATTTTATAAAATCTTTAAATATTAAACTCGGTGGTTAGTTATTAGTTAGGGATCTCAATTTGGGATAAGACTTGTTTCTTTTATGTTACATTTGTGTGAAGTTAATGAAATAGTTTGTATCATGTGAAAACCGCCGAATGTTTAGTCAGCTGCAATTCCAAAGCAAGGAGTAATAAAAAAGTGGTTAATAATTTAAACTAGGTAAAAATTACTTTAACCAGTGTAGATTTCAACTACTTAGGTTTGTGACTAGCGATCCTTAGCTTCTGACTGAACTAGGCCAAGATTCCAGATAAGAAAATAACTTAGTCATATTGTATTCATGAGAGCTATGAGTTACAGTCAAATAACTCGGGGTCGACCCAAGTGCAGGCAAAGGATCAAGCGTGATCTTTCTGTCTCTCATTCTCGGAATTCAACTCAATGGCGTGGTTCAGATACATAAAACATTACGTATAATATTATTTTTTATGATTGAAATAGTGTTGTGTGGTAAATACCTACATTTTATTATTATTACTTGTTGTGATGAAAGATGTTGTTATTCATAGATGATATTTAGAAACCTTTTTAGACTAGTGACTGCGAAAATGTAAAAATGGAAATCGTAGTACTTAGCTGCCTTAGAGCAATACCATGCTCTAAGGTATAAAAAATAGCAGCTCATTTATCATAGGCACATCAAATCTCTTGTTATGTGAATAAGTAAACAACTAGGAAATAGGTGGTGTGCACTATTGATAATTAAAGGGAAAAAAATGTCGGACACTGGTGTCACTATATGTATATCTACAGGTCCAGCATATTTCATCATGCCAAAAAGACGTCCACTGCTGGACAAAGGCCTCCCCTTAGGGTATCATGGGAGGTATTTGCCGTAATCGCCACGCTTGGCAGGCGGGTTGGCGATCGCAGTAGGTTGAGGGTAACCTCAGAGAGATGCTGCTGCCCATCCTTTGGAATGGTCCCTTAGTCGCCTTTTACGACACCCACGGGTTGAGATGGGGTGGTGCAATTCTTTATCCCCGGCACCACACAGGGAACATTATCAGCATATTTATTACCTACTAAAACATAAGTTACCTCTAAACAGTGTTTATTTAAAGTAAAATAAATAAATATACTTCCTACACTTACACCAATTATCCAGCCCAAAAGAAGCTTCGTTATGAAATTCGTTAAATAGTTACTAGACAACGGATAAACATAATTAAAATACCTCAATACAAACTTATTATACATAGAAAACATCCAGGCCCGAGCCAATTTAGAAAAAAAATAATTTCCAAATTGACCCGACCGGGGATCGAACCCTCATCGGGACCTCAGAGATGGCGACACCATGAAAACCGGTGTACATACAAAACCATTTGACCAAGGAGGTCGTCAATTTACATGTTTATCTTTTTCAGTTACCGAAGTAGGTATGTCTATGAAATTAAATAGCGTTTGTTGAATTTCCGGACAAGAATCCAGTGGATCACGCACTATTTGCATCTCTTTTGCTTGTATGCATCTGCAGCAGAGGGCTCTGTCTGCTGTTTCATGGTTGTCAGCGTACTAAAGTGCTTAGCTACTTACGTTGCTGACTTTACCAACCGGAGATCGCGTGACATTACGTAACGATTGACAGTTACGCGCAATGTCAAGAGCGCTGCGCCCGCGCACCCGGCTGGCCATAAGCCCGCAGCACGCGGGTCGACGGCCGCGATAGCAAACAAAATTTCAACACTGCCTCAGGCGTTTGGCTTGGACCTGATTACGATGAGTAATCAAAAAGAAATAATATGTGGTCCACTGAACTTGGGTCATTGCCTTTTGGCGACTAAGGACCATAAGGAAAAATTACTAAGTATAAAAATAACTGTAACGTGATATTGTCAAGTTCGATTGTACATCTGTGTATATGCCATTTGTGTTTTCCGAAAACATGAGCATGTCGCCGATTACCGACAGATCTGTATCTGTACAGATAAGACGCAGTTGTAGGCTTTTTGTTTCATCGAGAATAGGGAAGCTATTTTCTTTTTACCTGATTACTATAACTTAGTCAATTCAGCTTCACAAATTGTTAATATTTTTGATGATTTTTTTGTAAATATACATGTAAAATTTTATAAAACAAAATTTAATACAATCATATCTCAGCTCTAGAACACACAGTTTGTGTTCTAGAGCTAAGATATGATTGTATTAAATTTTGTGCAAAATCTTTGAGACTGTAATAATGTAGCTTCATCACCAAAGTCAGGTGCTCAACGCAATCGAAAGCCTTGGACAAGTCGCAAAAAATTTCAAGAGCGTTTTGAGACTTCTCCCAAGCATCAAATATATGTTATATAATAAATATATATATGTTTTTATCCAGATAATCCCACGGGAACGGGAACCACGCGGGTGAAACCGCGAGCGGCCGCTAGTAAATAATAATACCGAAATAATGATCAGGTAATTTATTTGACACTGTCACCCGAAGTGCAGTAGATATACAATTTGGAGTAGAACTTTTTTAACAGCCTTTTCGGTATCTCATATACCTACAGTCAATGGCGCCCCCTCTCCTTACATTAAAGAGAAAGAAAGGAAAAGTAGAGTCCCGTATAAGCTATGCCTATACGGTGTCTCCCCGATTGCAGTGTAATGTTTTTTGCATCTTTTTCTGTATACTAAAACAAAAAAGTGCTTTCATAACGCCTGCCAGTAATATGCCAACGAGGATGACGGTGATGATGATGAAAAAAGATTCGATATGAGACCAAAGCGTGAAAAAAATATTACAAAGCGCTTTGGCATATTGACATGCAAAACGCATTTTTAACGGGTCATTGTCATTTGCGCGTTGCAATCGCTTTGGATTTTAACGGGATTTCAAGTTCGTTGAACCCATTTGGATTTTTATCGAATTTGTACACAATCATTGTCACTATATTCGAAGCCTAGCGGATACATGCTCGGGTTGAATGCGAGAAATCGTGATTCAGTCCCATAGCTGTCAGGTTTGATATTGCTTAAATTTTGTTTCCTTACTCTTTATGTTTTATTACTCTGTATGTATATAGTGATCAGATAATCGGATGCATATTTACCTAAAGTTGAGGTGTTGGCTAATATGGAATGCACTTTTTTAACGAAAAAATCTCTAGAAATAATAACTTCCTTATAATTACATACTACACTACATATATACATTTCTTCAACTACTTCTTCCAGTTTCAAAACATATCTCAAACGAATAATAAATAAGAAATTACAAAGAAAAACAAATTCTTGATTATTAACGTAAAACAGCATCACCAACAAACTCCCGCGCTCAACTGACAGTATCGTATTAAACGACTAAGTTGAAAGTTAGTTACAAAATCGTTTTGCATTCCCGAATTTTCTAGAATCCCGGGATTTTTTTTGTTTTAAGAAGCCGCTTCCATAATTTCCTAGCCAAAAATTAACTTTAGGTAAATATGCGTCCGATTATCCGATCACTCAATAAGATCATAAAAATATACATAAAAATATATCTCCGAATTAAATACATTGTTAAAATTGTTCAGTGCTCTAAATCTATAATTTTTAAAAGAAAAGTCCTGACTTATCAACGCTTAACCCAAACCCTTGGACCTGGGAAGCTATAAAATTACACATAGAGGTTTTCCTTATGACGTAGTAGAACAGGAAATAGGGCTAATTCTGGCGGTTACCCGATTCTGTAAATATTCCTATAGACCTAATGTCAAAAATAGACTATGTCGTGTATTACCAATAATTATTCATTCATTCATTCATTCATTCACTACCGACTTACTATTGAGACGTTATTGAATTAGCAGACTTGAAGCCATGGCAGCATTTTTCAAAATTCTCATGGGATACGGATATTACGCAAACGAAGGACGCGGACAGTCGCTAGTTGATTTACTTATATTTGTTTTTAAGTGTGACTTTTTTCCTTTCTTTACATTTACAATTTTTTTATAGAAATCGAATCATCCAGACTCCGTTGGCTTGGGCATGTAAAAGATGAAATGGGATAGGATCGAACAGTTAAGAGAGCATACATGGGACGAGACGGCAAATTGGGCGTGCTGTACCGGTGGAGGGATGAAGTAGAGAAAGTCCTACAACTACAAGGTGGCGATGTGTGAGCAGTACCAAGGCTCCAGATCGACCAGTAGCAGACTACTGGTCGATCTGGAGCCTTGGTACTGCTACTTGGTACTGCTGCTAGAGGGCACAAAGTAGGGTATATTGGCGTCTTGTTGTTTCGCCGAAGATCCATTACGGGTCACTAAGCCAGCGGCGTAAGTAAGTAAACATACCTAAGCAAAATAACAACCACAAATCGTTGCTCATGTACTCCTTGTGTGTCTCTGAATGCTTAAATTTATTTATAGATTGTTTTTTATTCTTATCATCATTATTAATTTGTCATAAAGAAAACCACTTTGACCCCCGTAAGGTTAAGAAAAAGAACAGATAACACTAGCATTTTAATTATATTGATACAAGAATATAATTCTTTATATTACTTAGTACCTAGCTACTTTGCGTAGGTATGTGTAAATACTGAAATAAAGAAAACCACATTGTACATACAGTACACATCAAAAACACAAAAACCTAAGTGGGTACTTACCTATTTGTAAATCATATGGATTTTTTTTTTTCAATCTTATATCTTCCATAGAAAGTATTGATACAACTACAAATTTTGACTCTACCTACTCTTAATTTTTTTAAATCTGTTATTATGGTACAATTTGAAAAAAAGTGGTGAAAAATTTCCACGAGCGGGATATGAACCCGCAACCCCATGACATGCCGGGCCAGGTGCACTGCACAACTATGCTTTCGTGGCTCTGTCTTTTGTTTTTCAATTTTTATTTTTATATTTTTAACTTTAAAGAAATTAAGAATAGAGTAACTCAAGTTTTAGTAGTGTCCAATAGAAAGTCGTGTGAAATATAAACCGAACTAACCCTAGGTAAGCTTACATTTTAAAATAGATTTTATAGTGAACTAGCTTTTGCTCGCGGCTTTGCTCACGTGGGCTACACGACTCGTGATTGTTTTTAATAGAAGCCAAACTTAATAAAGGTAAGCAACGGTGGGATAATCCAGAAACACTTCATCATTTCTTACCAGAACAAATACCGAAACTCATAGATTAAACTTTTAAAAAGACAGGTTTCCATACAAACTTTCTTTTTTTTTAGGGGTGGACCCCTATTTCACCTTTCTAGGGGAGGTTTTTCGAAAAATGTTCGTCATTTTTATTTTTGTTGAAATATCTAAAAATCGATTAAAATATTCGTAATAACTATCGAAATTATATTATTATGAATATTTTAATCGATTTTTAGACAAACTTTCACCCCCTCCCCCCCCCCCCCCCGCCCCTATTTGATTTTAGGGTGTGATTTCCATAAAATCCTTTCTTAGTGGCTGGGTACGTCACTCAATTAACCTACAGTCCAAATTTTATCTAATTAGTTTCAGCGGTTTAGGCTCGGCGATGATGAGTCAGTCAGTTAGGACAAGTCATTATATGTATCTAAAGATAACTAACACTGTCAAATACTCCACTCATTACATCAAATAAATTAAATTCTTGTAAACATCTTGCCCAGTCTCTTCTTGTGTCTAGTGTAAAAATATGTAATATTCCATTCAATTTTCACTATATTGATTCTGATATAATAATAAAAGCTTTTAGAGAACTTAATATAAAAAAGACTGAGGATCTTTGGGGTATCTCCACTGATATATTAAAATCTATAATATCTTCTATCGCGTCTAATTTAGCAATAATATTTAATAAATGCGTTGATGAATGTGTATTTCCTGATTTAATGAAGTACAGTAAAATTATACCGTTATTTAAAACAGGCGATAAAAGTGACCCATCTAATTTTCGGCCTATATCCATACTACCGGCTCTTAGTAAAATTTTTGAAAAAGTTATTTTTAATCAATTGCTGTCACATTTTACAGATAACCAGTTACTTCATAACAAACAATTCGGTTTCACTAAAGGTAGAAATACAACCGACGCGGGAGTTGCACTCATTAAGCATATTTTCGATGCATGGGAGCAGAAACAGGATGCGATAGGTATCTTCTGTGATTTATCGAAAGCTTTCGACTGTGTCGATCACGATACTTTATTATTAAAAATGGAACATTATGGTGTCTCAGACAACTCACTTACCTTATTGAAATCATACCTCACTGGCAGAGTTCAAAAAGTTAATATTAACGGTACTGATTCTTCTGGCGCCCCGTTACTTATGGGGGTGCCCCAGGGTTCAATATTAGGACCTCTTTTATTTCTCATTTATGTAAATGATCTACCTTTCTACACCGAAGATCTTTGTGAGATAGTATTATTTGCTGATGACACCTCATTGATTTTTAAAGTTGATAGACATAGAGCAATATTTGACGACGTAAGTAATACTCTCTCTCAAATATTACATTGGTTTACCACTAATAACTTGCTGCTTAATGCAAAAAAAACTAAATGTGTGAAATTCACGATGCCCAATGTGAAGCAGGTTAATACCAGTATCACTATGAACGATGAAATAGTTGAAATAGTTAACTCGACAGTTTTCCTGGGTATTACCTTAGATCATAAATTACAATGGGGTTCTCATATTGCTGCCCTGGCAGGAAGACTTAGCTCAGCTGCCTATGCGGTTAGAAAAATGAGGTCACTTACTGATGTAGAAACGGCAAGATTGGTTTACTTTAGTTACTTTCACAGCGTCATGTCGTATGGTATTTTATTGTGGGGCTCAGCGGCTGACATTGAAACCATTTTTGTTTTACAGAAAAGAGCCATTCGAGCTATTTATAGCCTTAAGCCCCGTGATACGCTGAGAGAGTTATTTAAGCAGATTAATATTTTAACTGTAGCTTCACAGTATATTTATGAAAATATCATTTATGTTTATAAAAACTTAGATAAATTCGAAAAAAAAAGTAATACCCATAATTTTAACACAAGAAACAAAAACAAACTTGCTGTTCCAAAACTTAGACTCAATAAAGTTGGTAATTCATTTGTTGGGAAATGTATAAAAATATACAATAAAGTGCCTTTCACTCTAACAGAATTGCCATTACACAAGTTTAAGACAGAAATAAAACAAGGTCTAATGAAAAAAGGTTACTATAAAATTGATGATTATTTTAATGATAAGAATGTGTGGTCATCTTAGTCTGCTCGCCTGCACATGTTATTTCACATTGTAAGTAGTTACACTTTTTTATAAAAGGTTATTATTAAAGTCAAAGAATAATTGGATGATAAAACAGCCTGGTTGTAATAAAAAACACATTATACTCTATTTGTATCAATATACATAATAAAATTAATTTATATAATTTTTATACTGATATGATAGTTTTGAACAGTGTCCTACAGATAACAAACAGCGTTAAATAGATCATTAAGTTTTTATTTAAAGTATCTTGAGTGTGTCATGCTCTCTTTATTGTCTCTGCGGTGGTGGCGTGTGCGTCGGGTCGTTACGTTCCCTAAAATATGGTTGAGCGAAGCGATGGCTGATTCATATGTCATACTCGTGAACGGGTGCCGCCTGTGGAGGCTGGTCTGCTCTTGCATATCTTATCTCATTGTTAGTATTAATTACTATAGTTTGACTTTGTTTTTCTTAAACAATTTTTGACTTTTATTAGAGTACTGTAGTGGTACTGTATGACATTGTGGAAATTTAACTTATACCAGATGTAAATTTGATATATTAGATTTGTTTATTTGTTTTGTTTTTTTACATGTTATAGTTGTCTTCTATATTTTTTGTGTTTATTTGTAATGGAAAGTGTCCTGCTATGATAGGGCATTTTCCAATTTTTATTTTTTTTGACGCTGTAAGGGAGAAAAGAGCTGGACACTTGCTGAGTTTCTTGCCGGTTCTTCTCAGTGCAAGATCTCCCGCCCAGAGTAGACTTACGAACCGATGGCATAGCGACATTCATAAGAGCTACTTGTAGCCTAAACTGAATAAATGATTTTTGAATTTGAATTTTGAATTTTGTTACACAATCATTGTGGTTTATAAGTAGCCACTGCCCTACAAGCATTTAACCATGCAAATAAAGGTGCATGTCCAATTTAGTTGACTGTGGTGATCGGGTCTCCTCCGGGAGGGGAAATATTGTATTCTTGGCTTGATTAATATATTAATAATAGTGATTAGCCTTTTATTATAGGTAGAGTGAAGTAGAGCTATAAAGTTCTACAGTACCTATATTCAAGTGAATGATCCTTATTCTGAAAAGAATTCACCTGTGAAACAGGTGAATTCACACAAACACACTTACATAACAATATACTTAACAATCTATAATTAAATACTGTTTCATTTATCACTAGTGGTTTTATTATAGGTATTTCTTATTTAGAATTCTCTAAGTATTATGTGCCTCCACCTTTATTTGTTCTGTACTGCCTTACAGATATAAACCACATCATTTATATTTAAATGGGCAGTGGTCATATACAGACCACACGGTTTTTTTCGGAAATTGTAGAAATAATAAAAAATAAGAAATTAGTTTTTTCATTACCCTCATAAACTGCATATAAAGAAAAAATAATCGCCAGGCCTGGCTTAAGGATAAGAAATCTACTCCTATATTAGTGAAGGCGAACGCTTAGCAAAAAGCCATTCTCGTGATAGGTCATATTCACTTTCAATGGGGTAGTTAATTTATTGTAAAATTCACTAGACGTTGCGCTCGGGAAAAAAGTTGGTTTCATAACGAGGATTGTGGAGCAGGCGCACCACGAACGAACTATTAACTAACATGGCCATTGGCCGCAAGCAGCGACAATTTCTATTTTCTAGACGATTTAGTGGGAAGACCATTTATTTTCATTTAGAAGCTCAGTTACGTAATGCTTGATACGTTTTTCGATATTAATAAATTGAAGTTGCGTTATAAGGTAAGGAACACAAAGCTGTAATCATTCGTTTATTGTTTATGCAGACACAAGTAAAACAAACGCTTCGTTCTCATAATATTATATTCTCACACTGGATAAAGCCTGATCCGGTTTGTCAGAAGAGAAATATAAAAAACTAGCTGTGCTCGCGACTTCGTCCGCGTGGAATAGTGACTTTCGGCAGCATTTTTAATTTTTTAGGCTCTTTTCCCGTTTTTGCAACATTTTTTACTGATGCTTCGCTCCTATTGGTCGCAGCGTGATGTTATATAGCCTAAAGCCTTCCTCGATAAATGGACTATCCAACACAAAAAGAATTATTCAATTCGAACCAGTAGTTCCTGAGATTAGCGCGTTCAAACAAACAAACAAACAAACAAACAAACAAACAAACAAACTCTTCAGCTTTATAATATTAGTATAGATAAGAAAATATTTCTGAATAATTCCATAGTCCAAGATAATTCAAAAGGCCAAAATTGTTTGTTATTCTTACATTCTTAATCGGATTTGTATGAAGTGTTGTATTTTAAATTAAATACAAGTTGAAGGCCACAGCTCTGTACCTACCGAGACAGCGTACATCAAGAGATAAAGTTGCAGCAAACAGATAAGATAGCACCCACAAACAACCCTTGGCTTTGTATCAGACATTGCTCTACATTCAAAATAATCAAGGACAGAGGTGATATATCTTGGTTGACTCAATTTTATAACTGTGCTTTGTTGTAAGATTAATTTTTAACTACTTGGCTTACAAATACCTTATATATTCCAAAAAAAAACATTAAGTAAGTTAGCCTTATAGAACGACTAATCGTTTTGTGGTTCGTCTAGTCTATGTGAATGAACTGTGAAACCCAAGTTAGAAAGTTCAAATCTCGCTAAAATTATTTGTCTGATGCACTTAAAATTTTGTAAATACAAGTACTTATTCACGTATGTTTTTTTTTATTTATTGTTTTACCTACTCCTTTCCCCCTTTGTTATTGTATGTATATTATTGTATTGTATTTACGCATGTTATATGTAGGGTAGTGGCATCGGTGTCCGACAGAAACCAGTAATGTTTTCCTAAAAATAGGAGTCAGCAATGTCAGCAACAAAATTTAGAGACGATTGAATACAGACCTCATGGTCTGTAACTACAGCTTCATGATACAGACCACAACTCTGCCGCACAATTTATGAATGCAGTAAGTACCACTCACTGTGTTTGTGATTGTGATATTTGAAGTGCTGACATTACGATCTATTTTCTCGAAACTGTTCACATGTTCTTTACTGTGTTCTTAAATTGCGCGGCAGAACTGTTCTGTGCAGATCACCTGCTTCCTAGCTGTCATCCTGTATTATTTTTTTATGAAGTTCTTTATAATCACTATGATATGTTATCTTATATTTTAACTACAATCTCTATTGGGACCGAAAATTTGAATTATTCCACTTTGCCCCACTAAGTTGCCCCACTGGTGGGGCAAAGTGGAATCCTAAAAATTTGGAGTGGAATCTGCCCCACAGAAACTCTACGTGGTGGGGCAGATTCTACTAGTCAAAAGGTGTGTTTGGTGGAACGTTTCTTGAGTAAAAAAGGCTTAAAATATAGGTATCATTTAAAAACTGTGATTAAACGTTGCAAGATAAAATATCATCACTAATTTATACAAACAAGAACAAAAGTATCATTAGAATATTTTATAGTTTCATCTAAACTCTCCAATTAAATAATTACTATTTGAGAAGAAATTTCTAGAACAAAATGTGATTTTCGTTACCAAAAATTATAAATAGACAAGAGGTTATCTTTCTAGAATGACCACGGCACTTACTTTTACGATCGCTCTTATCGAATTTGTTTTCGAGACAAACAGGTTGCCTCTAAGTCATAAACCTCATAAAATTCGGGACTCTATCTTAATTACTGACCAAATTAGAATGCGTGAGACTGTTTCCGTTTTGAAAGAATGTTTATGGTGACCCCAAGTATCTACCTCGCGATAACGTCTGGCTACATTGCGATAAATAAAACACAAAATGAGTAAAGTTTTCGTACATACACTCATTGTATCTACAGTACTGACAAAAAACATTGTGTGATCGTTTAACTCTTTGTGGCTGTTTTAGCATTCTTGGTCACTAAACTAAGATCTTAATAATATTAATAATTCGTAATAGCAACCATATTCTTAGCAAATAAATATATTCTATTCTATTCTTACCACGTCACTGATATCTTCACTTTTGAACAATGTTAACAATTTATTTAAACAAGTGCAGTAGTGTTCTGAAGAACACAGTATTAAACATTATGCTACCATAAATATTAGGTAAAAATTCTGATATTATGATTTTATTAGATATTAATGACAATGCGTTTATCGTATATTTTCAGCACATTTCCCTGCATGTTACAATTAAGCTTAAATCTTGCATTGATAAACAGTTCATTGAAATAACTAGATAAATAACTATTACACATAGGTAACGTTTATTGCATGTTCCACGAATACCTATATCTACTTTGTACTCAATTAATAACTCAATGTATTCTAACCAGCAAATTATTTCTTGATGTTATTTGTTGTGTCACAACTATTGGTCTTCTCAAATATAAACAAATAAATAAATATTTTTATCAAAGCTAAGCTTATGGCGGCACCCTGAAAGGGTCACACAATAAGACGTGATTATTTAAAACAAACCGGTTCAGCCGTGTCATACCAACAAAATAATATTAAAACATGGGGTGGTTATATAAAGAACTAGCTGAAAACAGGACTTTCATGTTTCTTTTTGTTTAACAAGGAAGGGTCATCTCATGAATAACATCAATGGTAAAGAGGGAGAAATTATACGTAATATTCATAAGGTTGAAACCCTTTCAATTATTTCGATACAACGGTAAACCGGGGGTTAGTTTTTATTAAGTGTGTCATTGTTGCCACTGTGTAGATCCGTAAGTAGCTACTAAACAGGGTTATCCCTGCCTTTCTAGGCGTCTCTAGTGCGACTACGTACAGAATCAAACCATACCTACCTACCAATCATACCATACATATAGGTTTACATGTAGAAGATAACTTTATAGAACAGGAACTAGCTTCACACCTTCAATATCACTATAATGATACAATCGAATCAAAAGTAATCCCTTTTTATGGTTCTGATTGCAGTGCAATTCATAACATCAAGTTCTCCTAAGTAGTTTCGGTATCTAACACCGCACTGCTAACCTAGGTTAAGAATTTATTATAAGGCATGCCCGAAATAAATTATATTAATAAAAAAATTATTTTAATAATTTATTATTAAATATAAAAAAATACATCGGCATACAACTCCACGAGAGGTTTTGCTAATAAGATAACGCTATGGAATGAATTGTTAACTGTTTTAAAAAAAAAACTCTTATTTATGAGTGCCCTACATTTCTTTTGGAAATACAGTAAAATTATAAAGTAATTATTTATTCTATGATAATAGCTAGCCCACTGCTAGTATTCGGCCAATGGGCCAACGTGGACGTTTTATGGCCCGATAAACCATAAGTTGATAAGCCTCCCCCATGATACTCTTGGGGGAGGCCTTTGTCCAGCAGTGGACGTCTTTTGGCTAAGATGATGAAACCATAAGTTTCTGGATATATTGGAAGACCTATAAGCCCAGCTGTGACATTATAAAACATATGTTTTAAAATAAAATTCAGCTGTTCCATAAAACATCAATATTGATTCGACTAATGTGTATGGAACAGCTGAATTTTATTTTCGAGTTAGGGAGTTGGTCCAATAGTAAGAGTTGTTCGTTTGTATCACAGCACAGGAGTCATCTCAGAAGGTTTGGACGGTGATAAAAAGTCAACCTGTATATGTGTGTGACTCATAATAATATGTTGTTGTAGCTTTAATAACATTTTTCATTTAATGTGCTATCATTTATTTGTTCGCATAGAATTGACATTGCATCTTGAACACATTTTTCTAAAAGTCGTTGCCCCGCATGATAACGAGAATGTTTATTCAGACATTATTTGCAATATAAAAAAAGATATGTCAACAACAAAGAATCTAAGGAAACGATGCGGTGGCTTGGGGAACTAGCTGTTCCCCAACCACAGATATAAGATTGCTCTGTGTCCCCAACCCACCGCATCGCGCCGCCCAAATGCGCTAGTAGGTACTTCGAATTCGCGTAGCGTTTCTTCTGGCTTCAAAAATTGAGCTAACAAATGGAACCAAAATTTTTTTTTCAACTCCTACTGGAAGTACGAGAGATTAGCGCGTTCAAACAAAAAAACTAACTCTTCAGCTTTATTGTATTAGTATAGATTCACAAGGTAGGCAGATATCGTAGTGCTACTTTTGTTCAATGCTTTAAGGCCAATATTTACACAGTTTTCATCGCCAAAAAATTACATTTATCTTTATTGAAATGTTACGGGTTGACAGCACGTGGTCTGCATTCAGACTAAAAACTATAAAACCGTGTGAATATGCTATTTCTGAGCAAGCTCGTTCCATCGTCTCTTTTTAGCCCCTAGGGATTAGAATGAGGCCAAGTGCAAGCCCATCTCACAATCCTACTAATATTATAAACGCGAAAGTTTGTAAGTATGGATGGATGTTTGTTAATCTTTCACGTAAAAACTACTGAATGGATTTGGATGAAATTCGGCATACAGATAGTTTATAACCTGGATTAACACATAGAATAGTTTTTTTATCCCAATATTCCCACAGGAACGGGAACCACGCGGGTGAAACCGCGAGCGGCCGCTAATAAAAAATAAATTTAAAAAAAACAGTTGCTGTCTCCTTCTTTTAACGATTAAAGAAAAACAATGTCGATCACTGGTTCATGTCGAGTACTGGTGGCCCCGTCTAATACCACTATTTTGAACACCGCGTTTCTTTACTGAGATAAGGATAAAAAATGTCTCCTTTATCCTCCAGACAAACGAATGTAATGGTTTTGTAAAACACTGATATTTATTTTGTGCCTATCTTATTAAAAGGCCCGCTAGAGGATTTAAATGAAATGAAAAATATTTATTCAGAGCATCTATAACAACTTAACATAATGGACATTTTAAATTTATATATAAATGTTTATATAATTTTTAACGCAAATTTTGTTGCGAACAAATTACAAAAACACAAATGTTGAAAAAATTTCCACGAGCAGGGTTTGAACCTGCACCCTTCTGACATACCGGGTCAGGTGCTCTTCCAATGCGTAAAAATATTATGATCGGATGTTAATGACGGTAGTTGTTAACATTGAATGGGGGCGCCTTTGGCTTTCAAAGTAAAAAGTAAATAGTGTTGAATAATTTCGGCGGGCTGGTTAGAACCACGATAGCTCAATTGGAAGAGCACCTGACCCGGTATGTCAGAACGGTGCAGGTTCAAACCCTGCTCGTTTTTGTAAATTTATATATATTACTAGCGGCCGCTCGCGGTTTCACCCGCATGGTTCCTGTTCCCGTAGGAATATCAGGATAAAAAGCCGAATTTCATCCAAATCCATTTAGTAGTTTTTACGTGAAAGAGTAACAAACATCCATCCATACTTACAAACTTTCACGTTTATAATATTAGTAGGATATGCAAAATTATTGTTATTTATACTATAATTAGTAAAATTATCTACACAATTACTTCGAATAATCAATAAAAAACATTTCTAAACTATTTGGTAGAGCTGTAACAAGAATGCAAGTGAATTAAAAAGCTCTTTAAAATCTTAGAATCATTAATTAAATAGGATAATTAATTATTTCTTAAAATATTTTGAAAAAACTTTAAACTGCACTGAACAATAGGAATGGGTTCATAATAGCTTGTGCGAAGATGCATGCACAGCTGTTAATTATTCGAGTGTGGCTCATAAAAAATTTCTAGCAATTCCGTAATTGGTAGGACGTGCCAATGCTCATCCAAAGGACAGAAGACAACAGGGTGTTTCATTCGCTTATCGATCACGGACGTTAAGAATATGAGAATTTGTATAGCAAAATTATAAGTCTCCTTATATTGCACCATGAGACGCTGCCTGCTTCAGTACCATCATTAGTCCATGGTACCCTACAACTACAGGTTCCTTGTGTGGTGCCGGGGATAAAGAATTGCACCACCCCATCTCAACCAGTGGGTGTCGTAAAAGGCGACTAAGGGACCATTCCAGTGGATGGGCAGCAGCATCTCTCTGAGGTTGTCTTCAACCTACTGCGATCGCCAACCCGCCCGCCAAGCGTGGCGATTACGGCAAATACCCCCCCTGAAATGCACACCAGCAAAAACCGGCGCTAGTCCCCAGCGGCCCCTCTCGCCCTAGCTACGGTAGCGGCCAAGGCAGCGACGGGGCAGGGGCTGCTAAGAACAGCACAAAACCGGTCATTGTGGAGATCCTTGGGGGAGGCCTTTGTCCAGCAGTGGCGTCTTTTGGCTGTGATGATGACCCTACAAACTTTCGATTTCGTAAACATTCATCATCATCATCATCATCATCATCTCAGCCAAAAGACGTCCACTGCTGGACAAAGGCCTCCCCCAAGGATATGAGGGGTATTTGCCGTAATCGCCACGCTTGGCAGGCGGGTTGGCGATCGCAGTAGATTGAGGGTAACCTCAGAGAGATGCTGCTGCCCATCCTCTGGAATGGTCCCTTAGTCGGCTTTTACGCATACCCACGGGAAGAGATAGGGTGGTGCAATTTTTTATCCCCGGCACCACACAGGGACGTAAACATTATCGAATGGCAATCAAAACTAGGTACTAGGCTTACAGGGCTTTGCATAACGTAAAAAATTTGGTAACGTTACCTCAATCATACGAAGATAACGATAATAGCAAAGGTAACGTATGCTTTGTAACGTTTCCTGAGTGGCAGTTTATACTAACTAACCGTACCTGGGTGCCTACTGCCTAGTTTGTTTTGTTTCCTATCCGTATTCATTCGATTACGTTTACGATTCAACGAAAATTAGTATGGCATTGAAGCAGCGCCTCCTGGCGGCATACGAGAAGAGTTAACATTGTGCCATACAAATTCTCGTTTTAGTCAACGTGATCGAATGGCGATTGGAACTCGCACTTGGCACCCTGAACTGGTTGAAGCGCAAAAAAAGTAACAAAACCTGTACTTCCTAGACCAAGGATGGGCAAACTACGGCCCGCGGGCCATCACCGGCCCGTGAATGATCGAAGTCCGGCCCGCGACCATCAAACAAAAATTCAAGTGCGTGTGTATTTCAGAAAATGCATACCTATCAATTTTTTTATATCACAAAAAAAATATTTATTTACTGAAAAAATACAGCAAACAATTCAATAGACTGGCCCGCCATAGATTTTGTTAGTAAATGTTATCACGCGAATGAAAAAGTTTGCCCATCCCTGTCCTAGACGATTCCTGCATTACCTCTGTCAGTTTAACTTTATAGATAAAAAAACGTTACATAACTATAGGTACTTATAGTGTGAAAATGGTAACGTTATCAAGCCGTAGTTGGACACCACTGCTGATATTGTTGTAAGTACATGGCTCCTCGAATATGTACATCACTTGAAAAGTTGAAAAGTTCAGTTGGCGTACTGCATGCTGTATGTGTACAGTCGCCTGCACATCACCTATCCAAAACTGACAAATATCTTCAACACATTTTTCAACCATACGACTAAGACTTAAAGTTCAAAGTCTGTTGAAAAAATTACAGTTTGTGGTAATCTGATGTGCAAGCAGGCGTGTGTGGGTATTCCCATATTATTTCGCTGTATGTAGTAGACTAGTGGGGTGACGAGCGAAATCGATCTTGCAAAAAGCGCAAAACCCAAGGTTGGCCCGATTGCATTGGGGGCGACGACGCGCGCGCACTGTCTCAAACGCGCGTCCTTGTGTTTATATTTCGAAATATCTTCAAACTTAGCCTTGAACAAACTTCAATGCTCAATTTTTCAAACCAAATGATGATTGTAATTAAGCTTTCATCATCATCATCACCGGTTCATTGTGTGTCCCCACTGCTTTTTTTTTTTTTGTTGTCAGCCCAGGGTAAAAAAATATGCAAACATATTCCGGGAGATACTGATCTGAAGATCAGTATAATCCGCAGATCTGGGATTGACCTTTTCCCTCTCTAAGAGAAGGCTAAGGCCGACCACAGTAAAAACAACCGCTGGGGATCGCCTTTGGCCTTAGGGGCCACGAAGGCTATCGGACCGCACGCCCCTCGGAGGCCGAGAGGCGCGGAAGGCGTTACTCAGATGGAGTTGCCAAAAAAAAAAGGAAGAACGGCGTGCCCCCTAGTGGGGCGCGCTTACTGCAGTGAAGCTGCCTATGTCAGCTGACTTAACTCCCGTGCCGCGATTAGACGGTCCAGGTCACGTGACAACTGGTTAGGCGGGTCTGATAGGACGTGTTTCGGCCTACGCCGTTGAGAGATTCTAGGGAGGACTTGACTATAGTCCACTGCCTTTTGAATGAGAGGATTTGAGTGATTCTCCGACGCTTCGAAGAATCTCTCCGCGACTGTA
This sequence comes from Eudonia lacustrata, assembly GCA_947562085.1. Taxonomy (NCBI): domain Eukaryota; kingdom Metazoa; phylum Arthropoda; class Insecta; order Lepidoptera; family Crambidae; genus Eudonia; species Eudonia lacustrata. The sequence goes on along the minus strand of OX387327.1, from coordinate 9,220,059 downwards.
CGGAGATGCTGCTGCATGGTTGGAAGTTCCAAATCGCGATGCATGTCAGCATTCCGTACGTACCAAGGGGCACCGGTGGCCCTTCGAGTGAATTTACTTTGCAGTACTTGCAACTTATGAAGCGCGGAAGGCGCTATATGACTAAAGACAGGAGACGCGTACGTCAACGTAGGTCTGATGCAAACCTTATAAAGGGTCCGCTTGTTTCTTAAGGACATTTTACTATGGGGACCTATCATAGGACCTAATCTGTAAGAATAAAAACGAGCTTTTTTAACCGCGTTATTAATGTGTGGGCGAAAAGAAAGATGTTTGTCTAATGTGACGCCTAGATATTTAACTGTGCGCTGCCAGGGAATCGGTATCCCTAGCAAGCGAGATGAACGGGTTCCATAAGGGACTAGTCTGGACCTAAGTTTCACATCGAAGAGAACTGCGACACTTTTGTTTGGGTTCACCTCGATGCGCCACTTTCGGAACCAATCTCCTAACTTATCGCATGCGGGCTGTAATTTTTTGACTATGGCGTCCGGGTTAAGCCCGCTAAGTTAAAGCGCGGTGTCGTCCGCGAAAAGCGAGAGTTCCGTACCGCGCGTCGGAATGGGAATGTCGTTGGTGTACGACGTGTGTCCCCACTGCTGGGGCTTGAGCCTTTTATATGGATGGATAGGGAGAACGGGCCATAAACCACCACGCGGGCCGTGCGGATGCTATTGAAGCCGGGACCAATGGCTTTACGTGCCTTCCGAAGTATGGAAAAGCTTGAGATGATAAATTTATGGTCTACAAATCCTATGACCGACCTTTTCGTATGTTACTTAACTTTAGCAATCGCAAACCGGGCGCGTTAACCACTGCGCCATCGGGCTACTCCTATTTACAGAATAAGCTTTTGGCAGTTAATAGTAAAAAAGTTTGTTCAACTGATTTTATGCGATATTTCTATTTATGTATTTCAGAAAGTTTTATTAAAATCGGCTTATTGGTTTGAATGAATTACGGCTTTAAAGCTCTTATTATATGTATAGGAAAATCTATATCGGCCAGCGAAGGTAATTATTATAGCGTCAAATGGAAAACACGTTTCAGATTTTTAATAACCTACTTACTTACTTATAATGACGTAGCTAGTGGATGTAACATATTCTAGGTATTAGATATTAATTCAATATTTCTATTAAAGTAAGTACTTGACATACCATAAATTAATCATATTAAAAACGCTTATATGTTGCGCCCTGCGCCGCTCAATCATGAACGACATTATCAACAATGACAAGACAGTAGGTAAGTTTAAATAATACCCAGTGCGATGATTATAAAAATATTAATGACTTACAATTTTCTTTAATCTTTATGACAGTGTTACAAAGTTACAGTGGTCCATATTGGCTCACATAAAAATCGTCATCATCATTTTTCTAGTCTTGACGGTGCTCAGAAGACATTGATCTTTACAAATTATTTTTTATTCAGTATTATTATACCTCATTAAATATTTTGCTCATTGCAATTCCCTTCATTATTATAACACTTATTTTTAGGGGTTTCTTATCAAAAATTTAGGGTAGTTGCATTATTAATAGCAGTTTTAATAAAATTATCAGAAAGCTTGACGACGATCGACGATCTTGTTTATAACTTATATTTACGAGTCAGAGTAGCAGTAGATTCTATGCTTATTATTTATATTTTCTAGATACAACAATAAATATTATAATTATAGATTTATCATCATTTTTATTATTATTATTTTGCTTCATTTATAAAAAACACATTATTCTAGTATGTTTTAATAGTTCTTCACCTCTGATCTTACAGTTTATTAGCTCTCTCCATCCGACTGGTTGTCTGGAAGAAATCGCTTAAAAGCGATAAGACCGCCAAATTGTTGTAAATTATTCATTTTTTTTGTTCATGATTATGTTTTATAGTGTTTCAATAAAAGTATTATCTATCTATCTATAATTGTAAATGCGCCGCGGGCAATGGCCTCTTATACCCACGAGTAGTCAATAATCGAGTCAAAGCTACTTTACTGAATGGCTTGAATAAGGAACGAATAGCATTTTTTTTTTATTCCAGTACCACAATGCGGAAGCGCTTGGCCTTCGTCGCACTTACTGATAAGTGGAGATAAGGCCAAAGGTGGAAACGCACGGCACTCCAATTTTAAAGGATTGAGGAGGTTACAGTTTCCTCCTTCCTCCTTCCTTTCAGCATAGTGATGTCCACTGCTAGACGTATGCCTCTCCAATTTTTCTCTATACTGCGGGGTCTGTGGCCTTTCTGATCCAGGTCGGGCCTGCTGACATTTTAATATCATCTGACCATCTAGCCGGTGGTCTGCCAACACTTCTTCTTCCTGTTCGGGGTCTCCACGCCAGGCGTGGTTATAGTTTGTGGGAGGATAAACCACGATTCACCTCTCGGCTACGACTATTTGCGTTTTGCGACGCGACTTCTAGTTACTTGCGTTCCTTCTATCACCGTTGACTAACTATGTCGTTTTTTTATTTTAATATCAAGTCAAGAGATGGATAAGTGACGTTCAGGGGACACGTCATAAGCAGGGAACAAGTTTCAGCCCTAAGTTCGAATAAAAATGTATTAGCAAAACGCTTTGTGCGGATGGTTGGGATATCAACAACATAAAGGTGATATGCCTTTCTCCAGCAGTGGACGTCTTTCGGCTGAGATGATGATGGTGATGAAAGGTGATATACGCTGGTGGTGTAATGATTTCCGTAGTATAACGTGCAATGAATTAGAAACCCTCTCGCCGCATCGCAATACGCTCGTTCTCTTGACTGAGGCTTAGGCTGCTTATCCACCAGAGCTTTGCAAGGTTCGAAAGCGCTGTTCGAAGAAAAATCCACCAATAGGCTGCGGATCCCCTGCAGCCACTGAGTCATAAGTAGACCTTTTCATCTTATCGTCAAGTTATGTTGGTCAATGTGCACAACATTGTAATTTTTTTTATTGTATGTTTGAGACAAAATAACAAATTTTTATTTATTTTTATTTATTTACTCCATTTTACATCGCAAGGAAAATGGTAATCTTATTGGATTTTTTACTCGCACAACTCTAGTGGGAAAGCAGCCTTATGCGGAGACATTGGATGCATTTGTGCAGTGCAGTCCCTTCCGCGTGTATCGAGGTCGAAGTTCTTGCATCGGGGACTTAATTGATCGTTGTCCTTAATGTGCTAGTGAGTAACTTTTGGTGTACTGTCGGGTTGGCATAGGTTAGCGCGGTCAAGTAACATAACAATAGCGACGAGAAGGAACTTTCGCGAAGGCTGATGGTAACTAGACCACAGAAGAAAGACACACTAGCTAGACAGACCGGCTATCGAAATAGTTTTAAGTCATTCTATAGGAACCTAGGATATAAATAGATAGGATATAGAACATAGGATTATGAAATAACATACAAGTCCAAGCGCACAATGCGTTTTTATAACATATTTATTTGTAAAAAAAAAAACACAAATGTTGAAAAAAATTCCACGAGCAGGATTTGAATTTGTTCGCAACAAAATTTGCGTTAAAAATTATATAAACAAAACAAAAACATTTTATATTTATTTGTGTAAGGAACTATTCACTTTTTTAGTTACATTTTACCTTTGTTATTTTAATGTTAGGATTTGTTACTGTGACTATTACAGTTAACGGTTAACTTATTTTTTTTAAGCAATTTTATGCTGATAATAGTTTGTATAATTGTGGAAAATCAAAATGTCAATAAAACTGTGTATAAATAATTAGCTATAGGTACCATAGAGATATATAAGATAGTTTTTATTATAGTCTTATTTATAACTAGTGGCCGCTCGCGGTTTCACCCGCGTGGTTCCCGGTTTCAACTGCGTGGTTCCTGTTCCCGTGAGAATATCTGGATAAAAAGTATCCTATGTGTTATTCCCGGTTATAAACTATCTGTATGAGGAATTTCATTCAAATCCATTCAGTAGTTTTTACGTGAAAGAGTAACAAACATCCATACTTACAAACTTTCGCGTTTATAATATTAGTAGGGCTATGTAGGATAACTATAATAACAAATTGTAGGTAGGTACATACAACTAGTACTTACCTATTTATTAAGTTTCCTAGCAGTTGTTATACAATAACAAGGTTATCGTTATTTATATATTTCATAAGTTTATCCATTTATAATAATCGCAAAAAGAAAACGATTTATGAGCTGTTCATTAAATTAATAGTGTTCGTTCATTATTATTTCATTCGCCAAGTAGATAAATATAAAGACACAACACATAGTAACAAAAATTACGCACGCCTGCACAGACTAGGTACTACAAACTGACAAATTCCCTCTACGCATATGGCAATTACGGTTGAACATTAATATAGTTTGGAGAGGCCTATGTCCAGCAGTGGACGTGTGTAGGCTGATGATGATGATGATGATTAATATTGAAGACTAGCTGAGCCGGTGCGGCGGACTTCGTACCGCTTGACAGTTTCCATGACAACAAAACAAACAAATCGTTTTGTATTGGAAAAGTTAAATTGTCGTTTTCACTATTTTCCGTTACCTTTTAATTATGTTTCTCACCGTTTAAACCTTCCCTGAACTTCCACTAATATTTCAAAATCAAAATTAGCCAAATCGGTCCAGCCATTTTCGAGTTTTAGCGATACAAACGAACAGCAATTGATTTATATTTAAATATACTAGCTAACCGGCGGACTTCGTACCGCTTTGACAGTTTCCATGACAACAAAACAAACAAATCATTCGTTCGCTTAAGAACACCCGTACCCGTATCCCATGATGGACCCCTATAGCAGCGTCACCTACCGGGTCCAAATGTAAATCTAAACCATTCTCGAATCCATTTGAACACACACCGAAATTTCATCCAAATCGGTCCAGCCGTTTAGAAGGAGTTCAATAACATACACACGCACAGAAGATTTTTATATATATCTAGCGACCCGAACTAACGGGTGCAATGCTGATACACGCAACCGCTATGTCCCTGCATTTTAAATCTGTAATATCTTCGAAAATATTCACTTAAATTACATGCTGTAAAAGGCCATATTGATCTATATTAAATGTACAATTTATTTAAAGTACTTAATTGGATAAGGATTAATGCTGTATTGCTTAAAATCGCTTCGTAACTAAGTCATTATTTTTCGTGAAAAGTAAAGGATAAAAAATTATTATTGTGGGTTATCCCTAAGAGATAGACATATACCATCGCGGACTTTTTTGTAGACCTTTTCAAGGTGTACAAAGCTAGATAGATAGATATATATATTTGTCAGGTTTGGATAGGTTGATGTTTTTTGAAAAAGAACGAAAGAAGCAAACTGCGGGTCTGAGAAGGGATATGGGAATCGACTAATTTCAAAGTAGATTACCTTGAGCAAACTATTTACAAAAAAATACTAGATTGTAACGACATATGGTTTTATTCACAGAACAGTTAAAATAGGTTTTTTTTGATGCTTGATTGAAATTAGTGCAAGTTTTATGTGGGCGCTGCTTAATTTTTATGACCTTTAACTCACCTGATGTCAAGTCATTATAAGGCCGACGGTGGACCGCACTTCACTCGGACTCCTCAAACACTGAGGAACTGGCTATCTTATCTCTAAATGTCGGAAACCAACAATGCTACAATCATTGTTTATATGGCGATATATTTAAATAAGATGATGGTTGCTTGCCAGGCGGACAAACCGACTAACTCCCGCAGAGAATTGAACCCGGGACCTCGGGGTCTGTGACCGGTTGTCTTTACCACTAAACCTTTAAGCCCCTTACAAATAATCAAAGAATATGGTCCGAATAGTTTTTCCGTGTTTTGTTCCTGTTATGTAAACGTCATTTCAAATTAGAGTAAAGGAGACAAAACACGGAATATCTATTCGGACCTTTTCTTTGTTTATTTGTAAGACACTAAATGTTCAGTTGTATACAATTATCCGTTTTCGTTAACGTGATCGAATTACAAATAAAAGCCGTATCTGCGGTAGGGTAAGTTGCTCACTAGTTTACTTAAATTGAAATCGTTAAATTACAGAAACGGACATAACTTTTTATTAACCGACTTCAAAAAAAGGAGGAGGTTATCAACATCATCTCTCTCTGTAAATAGATCGAAACGTATCACTAAAAAGCAAAAAATAAACAAAAATTTAAACAAAAAAAAACCGACTCCAAAAAGGGCACCCAGCCCGGGTTCCCTGCAGACGCGATTCGTTTTGCTCGTCGAAGGCCGACCAGTCTGCGCAAGCGCACCGCCCCTCGTATATGTGTCACTATAACGCGAGCCGGTAAGCACGCATCTGCTTCCAGTATGCACTTCCCAAACAAACTTGCCAATTGCGATGTTATTGATCTCAGCAAGGACATCGTTTTTTTTTTTTATTTTAGCTAATTGAACGCTATGCGTCCTTGTTTAACTCAGAGTCAAAGTATTAGGGTTTTACTATTGATTATATCCAATTAACCCAATTATGAGAATAACTCTTGGACAAACTTAAAGTAATAAGTGTTAATTTGCATTTAGCATGCATTTATATGAAATTGAAAAGAACTAGCACTTGAAAAACGAGGTCTTCTCGCAGTTATAAATAGGACAATGGATAACCGCTTATAATACAAGCACTTGAAAAACAAATACACGGAACCCTTTAACCCATATACCCACGGAATGTCATTAATCATTAGACATCTAACAACTAACTATGAAACCGAAATAAAAGACATTTCTCATCAATAGTTAAGTTTTCCAGAAAAGATTAAGATTCTTAAGCAATGTAAGTTATATATAAAGGAAAGAGTAAAATCTATTTATTTAAATATCTTTTATGCATGGGCATGAACGAAGGTGCTACTGCAGTAAAAAAATGTGTCACCAACTAATGTAGGTACTTATAAGTACCGAATTGAGCCCCTGAAACAAACCAAGTCAAAATCTACATACGTATATCACGAGAGGCGTCGTAACTCATTTTTACATAAATACTTTCAATGTTAATTGTAACTCTACACCGACATTGTCAATTCGCCTCAATAGAAATTAAAAACAGCTTACCTACGCACTTTTAAAATTATTTATTTACGCAAAGTTAAACGACAATCAGAATGTTTCAGACAAATTAAAAGGTCAATGCCATTAAATTTCATTTGTTTACATTAAAGATGCTCATTGAGAATTTCTAATTACCTAACACATTGGAAACGTAACCATTTTAAATTTCCGATATTTTAAACGCAGCTTCGTGCCTGTCGATTACTCAACGGGCAAAAAATCCAAACTGTGAATGTAATCATCTAATGTAATGTAATAAAAATACTTGTTCTTGTTCCAAGTTCAAGGTAAGCCTGTCTTGCCAGCACAAAATAAGAAGACTACAAAAGTTAAGATCCATACAAATGCGCTCATGCAACGCACATATAGACCGCTTGCACGGACACGGATTATGGAACAGGGTGCCTACGTACGAGTTTAATTCGCCATTCGATCACGTTAACGATAACGAGATAATTTGTATGGCGAAATTTAATTTTACTCTTAACGTATGTGTCGCCTGGAGGCTCTGGTTCAACCTCATACTAATTTAAGTTTTCGCAAACATAATCGAATGAATATGGATAGTACTAAAAACTCACACAGGCACCCAGCTCGGGAACACGGGACAGTCCTAGAGCAGTTGATTTCCAAGGCGTTCCACTCGGGACTGAATGATGATGATGATGATGGCGCGAGCGTCGAATTAGGCAATAATGCTGATTTTATTGAACGTTTACTTATCATTAAAATTATAATGGCCGACAACACCAAACCAATTATCTTTTCAATTATTTTTTTTTTTCTTTGGCTGAAACGGTGTAAGTATAGCCTGAATAAAATGATATTTAGTTTATTAATAAGACGTATGTTTGATATTATATTCGATGCAGGAAATTGTAAAATATCGTGAAAATACCCGCCGAAATTACTAGATAAAAAGCCAATGAATAACATATATTTTTTTGGATTTAAAACCCTTATACATTTCGAATAAAACTCATTTAAAAACTCCGTTTTTCTGGAAACCCTCGCTTTAAAGTCCGCTAACGTGACGCAGAAAATGCCAAGCAAACTCCAAAAAAAACCGAGCACATATTCTGTTGTGAGATTCCGTGTGCTTTGCTTGAGCTTTGCATGAAGCTTATCTACTGGGTCTCCGTATACTATGTTATCAGCCACGGCAATAGAAAAGACCTTCAAAATTCAAGTTAACCGTTTAGCTAGAGCACGGACCAATCGCGGCTCACCCACAGTTTCGTATCAGGAAGGTTTACGACCTGACGCAGATCTATTATCATACTAATGGGGTGGTTTTAACCGGCTATGACGTACCTTAAGCATTTTATATCAAACCTCTTATTTCAAAACTCATTGGGATTGTTTGCACGCCTAGCGACTAACTTCCTCGTTAGAATCAGAGTTAAGAATCATAATATTGCAAATTATAAAAAAATATTATTATCGTTATTCGACGGGCTCTTGTCACCGCTGGAGTACCAGCAGTACTCGAACCCTCTGGTCTGGCACGTGATGACGGCAAAAGACCGGACGGCATGACCCTAGTTCCTTGGAAGGTGGGACGGGCTCTGGTATGGGATGCAAATTGTGTCGATACGCTTGCACCGTCCCACATTCCAAGCACTTCTGTTAGCGCTGGCGCGGCTGCAAATCATGCAGAGAACCTCAAACGGCGAAAGTATGAGAATCTGACTGGGGATCTCATATTTGAGCCGTTTGGGGTAGAGACTTTAGGTCCATGGGGCCCGGGTGCTCACAAACTCTTTAAAGAAATTTCTATTAAACTAGTAGAAGCCACCCGGGACCCCAGAGCTAGCAGCTACTTGGGCCAGCGTATTAGCATAGCTATCCAACGTGGCAATGCTGCTAGCTTACTGGGCACTCTGCCTGATGGGGATGATTTGGGGCAAATTTTCTATTTATAGTTAATAGTAGATATAGTTTATAGTTTTTTGTAAGTTTAATTTTAAGTAGTTTTATTATTATCTTGTGTTTGTCTTTGTTTGTAAATAAATAATGAGTTACTTATAAAAAATAGATATCTTTTTTTAATCTTTAAAAAGTTTTGAAGATATGTACATACAGTGTATAAGTTATAAACACTGTAAGATTTTTGAAACATAGACACAGGACACTATATTTTTCTTACAGTATAAGTACCTACTCGCGTATGATTATTTGGTTTTGCGAAAAGCTCTAAGGATTATAAAATATACTTATTAGCCTGTAAAGCTCTTCTAAAATATCAATCTTGGATGATTTTAATCTAAAATCTGTAGACATTTTTATCCTGTGCTCATCTTATTGTTGGGAACTTTCGCCACACAGGTTTAAGGTTTTACTATTGACACAATTTATATTCTTGTACGCACTCGATTTTAACACTCAGACCGATTGCCTACGCAGCAAATGCATTTGACACCACCAAAGTAGGCCAACGAAAGTTTAGAAAAGCAAACACTAAGTCTGGGGTGCGATCGCGGAACTAGACACGATCCACGAAGGCTGTTGGGTAACGTGAGTCGGAGACATTTGCTGAACGCTTACTCGGCTTGATACACATAACGTGACAACTAGTTTTCTATTAAAGTTCACTTAAATTAAATGAGTTTTGGCTTGGGAAACCAAAAAGTTCCCAAGTTTGTATGTCTCAAAACAATCGCCAATACCTCTTTGTTAAAGAGCGAACGTGGAAAGAACCAGAAGTGTTGGCTTTTAGAAGGATACTAATTTAATTTATTTTTTTGATAATATGAAATATCAAAAATACAAATTCAAAATTAGTTAAGTTATGTTTATTTTTGTTGTGTATTAAATAAACATTTTTATATCGTTTATGTTAACGAATTGGAAATTACAAAAGAAAAGAAAAAAAGAAAATGCTTACATATTAAGGTATTGCAGTTCAGAATATAAAATATAACATAAAAAAGAATATAAAAAGGTTGACTTTGTCGGTCACTAACACTCTTGTTAGAACTCATTTATTTAGTCGACTCTATTTCTTTGTGAAACTTTTATTGCTGATTTTCATATTAAAATTTATTAATGCTACGGTCAACAACGGTGCTAAGGTCAACAATTTACAATTTAATAACACTAATAAGGTTTTAACCCGACAGAATTGCCCTTACTATTTTTAACACTTAAGTAAGATACAGACTTAAATTTTTAAATAGCGAAGCAATCATCAGGTTCAATCGTAACATGGCAGATTAAAACAGCTTAAACGTTCTCCACAATTGTTCTAATTATTGCTGAACAAAAAACCAACCTTGAATCAGAGGCAGAAGTTAGCGACTGTTTGAATATTAATATATAGCGATGAGTGAGCAAATACTGAATATTCAACGTCGCGGCCGAGTAGCGTCGTCGGCGCGCACGCATGTTGTGTGGTCGGACCACCATACCTCCGTCTATTCGCTTAGGGGCTTTTGACCATTGGTTGCATGCCAGCTTTCCTTCTATCATCTCCGATCAGCTCATAGTATTGGCCTTATCATTGCGAGCTAAAACTCTTTCCAATCATCGTTATCTTTGTCCATTGCAGCGAATTTTTTTATAGGATTTTGGCCGTCATTGGAATTTTGATTGCGTGCTTGTTTTCCTTCTATCATTGCCGGTGAGCCTACACTATATGGACTTTATCATTGCGGGTGAAAACTTTTTCCTATTCGTCATATCTATCCATCTTCACAACGAATTTGCTCACAGGGTTTGACCATCACAACACTTTGAAGCCGCCTCCTGTTTTCCTTCTAGATCAGCCCATACTAAGTGATTGATGGATCTCTTCTGATGGATGGATGATATCTCTTCTGTACTATGTGTAAAGATAAGCCTCCTTTTCATATACATATTTCCATCTTCGTCATCTCCACTCATTTTCTCACAGGATTTTGACTATCATAAAAGCGCTCTTTGAAAAGCGCGGCCTGTCCCTTTCTTCTCATTAACAAATCAGCTTACACTCTGATGGGCATGGATCGTTGCATGCAGAAACTCCTTGCCATCGTTGTCATGTAATATTGTGTAGTTTAACTATCCACCTTAGTCTAGCGCAACGAATTTGATATGCACGAATTTGACAGAGGCTGACCGGCATCCTTGACTATACACGACCAGTGCTTTTTATTTTTGATTTTGTTAGATCAAGCCTATGTTTTGGTAGGCACTGCGATCGTCGTCTTTCCCTTGTGGGAAGAACATGACATGACATTAAAAGATCTTTGGTTGTTGGTCCCTTTGAGTGCACCGTTGATTTGCGTTCTCTAGCGAGTATCGCAATCTAACGGATTTCCGTTACCTTTTGGTAAAGACACTGATTTTTATATCAATAACTATAGCTTATCTTTGTGAATTACCTATAATTGATACGTAGTTCACTCGTTATTGCATCATTTTATCTTAACTACCTACTTAGTTAAAATTATAAATGAAAAAGTTTGTTTCCTTTACGTTTACATTGACGTGTTTTTTTGCAATTACCTATAAATTGCTGGGTCCTTGAACGCCATAGCCTATATTTTATCTTGTGCAAATAGAATATTTCCGGGGGGCTGATAAAGGCATTCGTAACAAACCGCATTTTAGAAATACAGAAAAAATATCAATAAAAAAGGAATCACTAGGTACTTCACTTTTGAATATTTCTCTGTCTTCTGTATTACTTATGATCTGAGGTCTATTCAAGAACTACATATTTTGAATTTTGCACTCACAATGCTATCATCATCATCATCATCATCATCATAATCAGCCCATATCAGTCCACTGCTGGACATAGGCCTCTATCCCAATGCATGCCACTGAACCCGATCTTCAGCTACTCTCATCCAACCACTGCCAGCCACTTTGCGTATGTCGTCGCTTCACCGCGCCGGAGGGCGTCCCGTCCTACACTAGGTACGTCTGCCGAGTCGCGGTCTCCACTCTAGAACACGTCTGCCCCAACGGTTATCGGTCCTACGGCTTATATGACCAGCCCATTGCCACTTCAGCTTGCTAACTAAGAGCTATAATGTCAGTAATTCTGGTTCTCTGGCGAATTACTTCGTTCCGGATTCGATCCCTTAGAGTAACACCTAGCATAGCTCTCTCCATAGCTCGCTGAGTGACTTTAAATTTGTGGACTAGTCGTACCGTGAGTGTCCACGTCTCTGCTCGGTATGTCATAACAGGTAGGATGCACTGGTTGTAGACTTTCGTCTTAAGGCTCTGCGGTATTTGCGATGAGAAGACCCGATGGAGTTTGCGAAATGCTGCCCAGCCCAGCCAAATCCTTCCATTAGCCTCTTTCTCGAAGTTGTTTTTTCCTAGTTGAAACGTTTGTTCTAGGTAAATGTACTCGGAAACAACTTCGAGCGCTATGTCCCGGGTCAACATGTTCATTGAACATGACCTTTATTTTGTCAAGGTTCTTCCGTAGACCGATACATTGAGAGGAAAAGGCAATGCCGTCCTGCTGGACGCTGAACAGATGCTTCTATTGTAAGTCCTGCAACGCTTCAGCCATAATAACGATGTCATCCGCAAATCTCAAGTGTGAGATGTACTCGCCGTTTATGTTGATGCCTCGTCCTGTCCAGTCCAGTGTCTTAAATACGTCCTCCAATGCGTTTGAAAACAGTTTAGGAGATATAACATCTCCCTGTCTCACACCTCGACGCAAGGGGATATCTTTAGTCTACTGGTTCTGAACTTGGACGGTCATTGTAGCGGCGTCATACAGACATCTCAGGACTTGGATGTATCGCCAGTCAACTTGGCATCGTTACAAAGATTGCATAACGGAACAGGCTTCAACGGAGTCAAAGGCCATCTCATAGTCCACAAAAGTCAAACACAGGGGCTGATTATACTCCTGGGTCTTCAGCACAGCAGCGCAGTTACAAGCTCAAAGCAGCGATTCAGGCATGCGCATGACTGCTGCACCTACGTATGTAGGTATGATTTTTTTAACGCCCAAAAGGATTTTAAAAGGAGAAATTTTTTTTCGCTATCTAAGTGTTGTGATCGCAATATTGCTGCGGTTGAAAAATTAAAACTCTTTTTTTAATAAATATCATCTAGATTTTAAGTAGGTACGTGTACGTTGTATCTATGAAGCCGTGAAGATGGCAAAAACTACCACTGATATTGAACTTGATAAAAATATTTCAAATAGTTAAACTGCCAAGCGTGAATAATTTAAGTTTAAAATCAGCAAAGTTTCAATTCAATATCTCAAAGAAAAGAGCGATAATAAAAATCGTTGGCAATCCGAGTAACAATACGTGATTAATTAAATTCATTACGTCCACTTAGAGGTGTTTGTTCTCTCATATATCTCTCGAATTAGACAAAAAAGCACAGCGAACACCACTCTTCCAAAGCACGCGATCCTAGAGTGTAACGCTTCGCAAGAAAAATGTCTGAATAATGGATATTCTCCACTTGCAGCCATAACTTTATACACTTTACGCTTTGGTCCATCTCAGGTATTCAGATCAAAATTTCAATACATTAGACCACACTTTTAATTTTTACGCTGAAATTAATAATCGCTACCTAGTCTGCTACTTTTTTGTCTTAAGTTACCTAATGTAAAAAAATAGAGCATGAAAAACGATCCAATCAAAAAACAGATACTAAAAAATCAATCAAAAAGTTCTGATGAAACTTTTTTGAAAAAAGTAGAGCTATATTACTTAGTTACTGAAAGGTCTCAACTTACCCAAAAGCTTTCTACGTAATGCGAAAACAGGAAAACTCCTGGAAGCGACATGGTTGCCAGCTTACGTTCACAAGTAGAATGACAGTGGGAACACGCCGTGCTTTTTATTTATACACTTTTTGTTTACTAACATCACACAAGAATTCCTTTATCTGATTCGATAGGCGGGCAACGGGCGGCGGCGTGCGACGCGCGGACCTCGGTACCACCGACTGAGAAGCACTTAACGCATCGCGCCCCTATATACCTACATTAATTGTTTCTTGCTTTGCCAGAGCGCTTCACGCTCTACATCCAAGAACTAATAACTATGGATCTTGGATATCGAACAGTTCATACCCATTGCCCACATACGGCTAGGTATTACTTTGTCCGACTTTCTTCCACGCAACGCAGCGCTATGATTGACCTAATAAAGGCGTCGATAAAGGGCGCGATTGTGAAAATGTCTATGTAATTAGTTCAAGGTTGCCAGTATTTGGTACACACGTAGGCGGCTCATATAATTGCCTTGCAATGTTAGATAGGCGAGAGTGCGCCAAGTCCCGAGGTGATACGTCACGCAGCCACTACTTACATGCCGGATGATGCACGCATCGATGCCAAGGGTCCCACTTAACTCAGCTTGCTATCAATATCAACGCGTGGTATACGTAGTTTAGTTGATAGTAGGGCTTGTCTTAACCCCGTCTCTGGTTTTGATAGCAACATTATATAGGTCTGTTGCAATAGCAACATTATAAATGCGAAGTAATATCACAGAATACATAATATAGCCGGTTCCACAGTGGTTGAAGATCTTAGAAATGAAAAGACTACTTGAATAATAAATAATAATAATAATAAATTTTCCTACACTCACACAAATTATCTAGCCCAAGAGAAGCTTTCTTTATGAAACTCGTTATATGGTTACTAGACAACGGATAAACATACTTAAAATACTTAAATACATACTTATTATACATAGAAAACACCCAGACCCGAGACAATGTAGAAATACAATAATTTCTAAATTGACCCGACCGGGGATCGAACCCTCAGAGATGGCGACTCCATGAAAATCGGTGTACAAACCACTCGACCAAGGAGGTCGTCGAATAACACAACTATCAACAATAAGCAGACTTGAAGGCCCCAAATCATGTCCTGGGTGACTTTTTTAATTATTATTATAGGTAAGCCTCAAATATCCCTCTGCCGGGCGAAGACTTCTTTCATTCTTTCCCTTCGGAAGCTGTACTCGTCCCGCCCCATCACCTTCTGGGGATCCTCTAGTTACTTTAGCCCATAGCACAGAATAGGTAATGTTACTGACATATAGCTCAATTATAGCAGCCGCAGCCGGTAGTTATAGCCTGCCAAGCAGAGTGCCTGGTGCGAGTTTTATTAACTACTCTTAATACGTTAACGACAATTTGTCTTGCATTGAACAAACGCCTTCTGTGCCTAGTGTGAGTGAGTTTAGTTTACTATTATACACTCGTGGACAAATAATACGGGATCAGTACGAAAAATTAGAATATCTCTTAAAATAATAGAGCTCTAGCAACATGAATGAAACTGTATGTTGTAGATAATTTCATAGTTAATAATAAATGGTGGAAACGTTATTTGTTTATTTTTTTAAATTACATAAGAAACAAAATATCAAAATTTTTGCGTTGAAAAATTAAATGACATTACAACTATTTAAACTATCATGACCACTAAATAAATGACATTACCTCACTCACCACATAAAAACGAACTTTAAAGCTATATTAATACTTTGTATTACCTCCACGGGCTCTTCTTACAGCTGCCAGACGATTGGGCATGCTGTTTATTAAGTTTGTTATGCGATGTTGCGGGATATTGTTCCATTCTTCCACTAACACATGTTTCTATCATAATTATATATATTTTCTTATTTCATCTCTAAGTGTAGCTGGGGCGGGGTTCCGATTTCTCACACGCCTTCCGAGCTCGTCCCAAGCGTGATCAATCGGATTAAGATCCGGGCTTCTCGAAGGCCAGTTCATGCAATTGATGCCAACGTCCTGAATATACTCATTTACAATTTGAGCTGTATGTGGACTAGCATTGTCATGCATAAATATGAAATTTTCACCCAAATTAATCAAGTATGGGCCGACATACTCATTAAGGATCTCTCCTACATATTTTGCACTAGTTAGCGTATCATTTTCTATCAGCACTAACTCCGTGCGACTCTCTGAAGAAATTCCAGCCCAAACAGACCCACCGCCGATAGGTACTTTTTCCTCAAAACAAGCTGGAATACAATGTTCCCCTAGCCGTCGTCGGTAAACTCTTCGCCGCCCATCCTGTGCATAGAGCATAAATCTAGATTCATCAGAAAACATTACTCTTGCCTATTTTTCGTCTCCCCATTATGCATGTTCGCGGGCATAACGTAATTTTGCTACTCGATGTTCCCTTGCAAGTTAAGAGCCATTTGCGAGTCTGTGGGGTCAAATTAACTTCTCGGAGCCGCCGCCTAACAGTCCGCTCGCTTACCTCGTCTCTTCGAGTCTCTCGAAATTGATTTGTTACTTCAACTGCCGTGAGGTGTCGATTTCGGAGCATGGTCGTAACAATAAATCGATCCTCTCGAGCCGTAGTACATCTCGGTCTGCCGGTGCCCGATCTTCTAATGTTGAGCCCAGTTTCTCGGAAACGTTGCACGACTCTTTGCACCGTAGAAAGTGACACGCCTGTTACTCTCGCTGTACTTCTCTGACTTCTGCCTTCTTCTAGCATAGTGACGATACTGTACATTCTTCTTGTGTTAGCGACATGATAAGTAGTAATTCAATAATAACCGTGAAAGACGATGATGACTGCCTTTTATCATTTTGATTTGACAGATTGAAAACAAAAGTGAGAAATCAAGCAAAAGTAAAACACGCGTAATTTGAATTTATTACCAAATTCGAACTTTTGTAATTTTTTTTTCAAAATACATTTTACCTATAATATTTAAGGTTTTATGTCATACGATATTAAATTCTCTTTAATATAAATAGAAATAGAAATAGAAAAAATCTTTATTTGGTATAACTACACATACACATTCAAAACACAGGAACATCACTTTTGCATATACCAAATTGGTATCCGCTCAGCATATGTCCTGGTGTTAACCACGACGCTGGTCTTCCGCGGATGCCATATTTAAATTAAAAATAATATTAAGAAAAACAAAAATTATATACCTACTTGTTTTGTGGTGCCATGACACTGTTTACATTTAATAAATAATAATAATAAAGTTAGTTTCATGCATGTAACATTATTAATTTACAAGATACCTACATGGGATTTTGTCGCTGACCCGTATTATTTGTCCACGAGTGTATTTTATTATTATTTCGATCACGTTTACGAAAATTTGTATGACATTGAAGCAGCGCCTCTAGATTAATACAAGGGGAGTAAAATAAAATAAATATAAATATAAAATTAATAAGAAAAGTAAAATTCTCGTTTTCGTTGACTTGATTGAACTAAGCGATTGAATGGTGAATAAAACTGGCACTAAGCACACATTCTGATCGATGCGCCTAAGATTTTTTTTTGTAGGGAAAAATAACACGATAATCTAAGGGTCAGACCATCCAAGAAAAATATATGAAATACAAGAGATATTTATACAAGTAGATAACTAATACCTACTGACATTCGATATTTTTTCCTGGCATTTCTAAAGTAAATATTTCCTTCGAGTTTCGGATCTATGTGATCAACTGATCGATCACCAATTAACAAATCCAGGCTATGGTCAAATAACCCAAAACAGTATTTGCTTGACAAGGGAATAAAACCCAGGACCTCTCCGGATGACGAACCAAACGCTTTGCCTTTGACAGTCAGCCACCAAGGCGTTTTCAATTAATTTAAATAATTCATTTGAGATCATATTAATTCACTTTAATATTGAGTATTTAATGATTGTAATGTATAGAGAGAACAATAGTAAATTTATTGATGAAGCTAGTAAAGACAAGGAAATAATTATGTTAAAGAAATATATAAACGAAGGATGGCCAAAAAATGTCCAACAAATACCAGAAAATTTAAAATCTTACTATACATGTAGAGAAGAATTGTATTTATATGATGGTTTAGTATTTAAAAATAACTGTATTGTAGTACCAAAAAGCCTGCAACCTGATATGCTGTATAGAATTCATTATAATCATGTTGGAGTTGAAAAATGTAAGAATAGAGCTAGGCAATGCCTGTACTGGCCTAATATGTCTAAAGACATAGAAAACAAGGTGTTGTCCTGTAGTATTTGTGACAGATTTAAGAAAAATAATGGTAAAGAACCTATGACTATTAGAGAGATACCTGATAAACCTTGGTCCATTTTAGGTATTGATTTATTTTATTATAAAGATAAAATTTACATCATTGTTGTAGATTATTTCAGCAAATATTTTGAAGTATTGCAGTTACAAAATTTAACACCAGAATCCACTATTGAAGCTTTGAAATCGGTGTTTAGTAGGCATGGAATACCTGATAAATTATATTCTGATAATGGCACAAATTATTCTAGCTATAAATTTAAGGACTTTAGTAGAGATTGGAATTTTATACATATGACTAGCAGTCCAATACATGCGCAATCTAACGGATTAGCAGAGAGGTATATTCAAACTGTAAAAAATATATTTAAAAAAGCGGATTATGATGGTAAAGATAAATACTTGGCATTATTAGAATATAGAGTCACACCAATTTCTAATTTAAATTATAAGACTCCAAGCGAACTTTTGATGGGAAGAAAAATTCAAGGATTACTACCCAATATAAGTGACGATTGTAAAAATAAATGTATACAGAGTAAATTGTATGAAAATTCATACAAACAAAAACATTACTATGATAGAAATGTTAAAAAGTTGAAAGAATTGGGTGATGGTCAGAAAGTAATAGTGACTGGGGAGAGGAAGCCGTTAGTATATGCTGAGGTACTGAATAGATGTGAAAGACCTAATTCATATAGATTGTTAACTGAAAATGGTAGTATAATTGATAGAAATAGAAAATATTTGATTGAGAGTAAAAATGATAAGAAAATTATTGTTAAAAAAGAAAAAGGGGTAGATATAGATGAAAACTTTAATTTGTATAATGATAACATGTTAGATAATAATTTTAATGATAATACTTGTATTAATAAAAATGATTTTATAACTTGTGATCAGGAAATTGTAGACTCTAGTAATAATAATTGTTATAGCAGGTCAGGAAGAGAAATTAAGAAACCAAGTTATTTGAATGATTATGTTTAACTTTAGGCTCTTTTAAAAGAAAGGAGATGTAATGTATAGATGTGTCACAGCACTATTTCCATAGAGACGAGAGAACACTGCTCAAAAGAAGATGGCTACGATTAGGTTTGTGGGAATTGCTGTACAAGTTTCTATAATAAATAAGTGTACTGAAGATTGTTATAATAGTTTTATTTAAGAAGAAACCACTTAACATTATAATGATATTCCACCCTATTTTTCTACTTAATATGTAGGTATCAGGTATCCATTAAACGATTTTGAAATGCACCTTTTTCATAAAGTATTTTACGGACTTTGTTGCAATTTTGTTTCAATTTCCAAAGTGTGATTTTGATCACATACATATATGTGGTTAAAATAAACTTGCAAAATGTTTGTGTACATGCATGAGTAAATAAACAAATCAGTGAAGTTAGTAAAGGAGTCTGGTAAAATTATTATTATGATTTACATGCAATCATGTGATCAAGAAACTAAACTGAAGATTTAGCTGAATAATATAGATCCCTTTCCTAGAAAAAAGCAGCTGTCGCTGTCAGTCTGTCACAGTGTCACTGTCTGTTAGACTGACACTTTCAGTTTTCATTTCTCGGCACAGTTTCTTTCCAATTTGTTTTCGTTTAAAATTTTCTACGATTTTCATTTTAGAATAGACAGTTATTCATTGCAAATTAAATCAAATCTGTCAATTGTAGATTTCACTTTGCTCGATTGTTGTTTGTTTCTATTATGCAGTTTAAAAACGTTACTCATGTTTTATTCGATTTAGATGGACTTTTATTAGGTGCAGTAAAATGTATTACCGTTTCTTTTATTAGATTGGTACGTAGGTACCAGGCTAAGTTATGTATGTTGCTTAAAATTACAAATTTTACAGACTCAGAAATCATTTATACCGAAGCATTCACCACTGTATGTGCAAAATATGGAAAGGTATTCACTTGGGAGTTAAAGGCAACTCTACTAGGCTTCCAAGGTCCGGAATGTGCCGAAAAAATAGTAAAAACTCTAGAATTGCCCATCACTAAAGAAGAATTCATTGAAGAATGTTGGAATGTCTATAAAGTACTATTTCCAAATGTACAACTGATGCCAGGTGACATTTTAATAATTGCAACAATTTTAAACAGTGAAATAGTCTTGTTAAAATTATTAATTGATCATCACTTAATAGAGATCTCTTTTAGAGATGAGCTCACCCTGGGTAGATCCCAATTTATCCATTGCGACTTCTCTCAATACAGGAATTGCATACTGGCCTTGTTTTTATTAATAGACTAGCCGTTGCCTGCCCGCTTCACTGTGTGAATATAATGGATCAATGAATGCTAATCAAAATAATTATTAGGTTTACCAACATCATATAGCCTATCATTTGCACAATCGCATGTTCTTACTACATACAAATCATCAACTTATAAGAGGACATACAGACAGACAGACAAAAATGTCAAAATTCTTAGAATTGGTGTCAGTGAGTCATAAAATGAATATTTATCCCAAAATTTGTGAGAAAAATTGCATGTACACACAGAGCCTACAGATTTATGTAATAGTATAGATAAATAATATCTTTCAAGTATCTATCAATAGTGAAATTCATTCATCGCATATCATTGTTTACCCCCTTTCAATCGACACCCCCCGAAATGCGAATTTTAAATGCAACCCGGTTAACCACTCTGCCACCTAGGCTTTTATTTATTTTATTTTTATTTACGACCCTTACTTTTGTGTGCCTTACCTATACTACTATATAAATCTGTAGGCTCTGTGTGTACTTGCAATTTTACTGACTAATTTTGGGATAAATATTCATTTTATGACTTACTGACACCAATTCTATGATTTTTGAAATTTTTGTCTGTCTGTATGTCCACTTTTAACTCAAGAACGGCTTGGCCGATCTAGATGAAAATTTGTATGTAGTAAGAAGATGTGATTGTGCAAATTATAGGATATAAAATTTAAAAAAAAAAGTTTACGCCTAAAATTTGTATGTAGTAAAAACATGAGATTGTGCAATGTATAGGCTATAAAAAAAAAGAAAAAAAGTTTACGTTTAAAATTTGTATGTAGGTAGTAAGAACATGAGATTGTTCAAATGATAGGCTAGTATGGTAAACCTTTCGGTAATCATATTTTTTTTGAATTGCGTAAGTAGAATAGTCATTTGTTTCATTCCATATGTTCGTTACATAAAATTTGTATGTATTGAACATGCGATTGTGCAAATGATAGACTTTATATGATGTTGGTATACCTAATAACTATTTTGATTAGCATTCATTGATCCATTATATTCGCACAGCAAAGTGGGCGACGGCTAGTTGTTCTATAAGACTATGATCACATAGATATGATACCTATGTAATGTTTCAATAACAGTAAAAAATTGTTTAAATAATTACAGGTGCACAAAATATAGTTGAGCACCTTCATAAACATGGTGTACCAATAGCCTTGGCCACAAGCTCTGGCCAGGAGAGTGTGGAAATGAAGATGCAGAACCACAAACAACTCCTGGACTTGTTCCACCACCTCACAATGGGCACCTCCGACCCTGAAGTGACGAAAGGAAAACCTGACCCATCTATCTTCCTTGTGTGTGCTTCAAGATTCCCAGATAAACCAAAACCTGAGAATGTAAGTTATTTTAACTATCAAAACGTAATGTTGTAGTTGTGTATGTATCTGCTCAAAAATTAAAGACATTTCTGGTGTTATTTTTTTTTTTACAAATCATATGATATTGTCTACCATAGCCTTAGGGTAGTTTGATCTGAATAACTAGAAGGGGAATTGCTAATACTATACATATACATATTCATCAATCATAATACTAGTTACAAAGATACAAATTTACATTCACAAGCATTAACATGTAAACAATGTAACTCTTAATACAGTTGAATAAGAGTCAAAAATGTATACATTTTAATGCTTGTGACTGTACCTAGTTTAACCAACAACAATGATTATAATATATCTTAAAATTTTTGTTATACAAAATATTAAGAGGGATTTAAATGGAAAAATTATTGTTTCTATGTTTCAGTGTTTGGTGTTTGAAGATGCTGTAAATGGAATAAAAGCTGCAAAAGCAGCTGACATGCAAGTGGTTGTTGTACCAGATCCTCGAATAGATCCTGCTGAGCTAAAGAATGCCACTTTGGCTCTCAAGTCATTAGAGGATTTTAAGCCTGAACTCTTTGGTCTACCTCCTTACCCTTCGTAAGGTTGAGAATGAGCTGTACCTTAAAAATGTTGCCGTTGTGAAAGTATCAATACAAAATAAGGTTTAGTTGCATAATGTCCAAAGCGCAAATGACAAACGGCCACAATATACAGTTAAAGCTATTATTCATTACCCCTAGAAGAAGTCAAGGTAACATCAAAAATGTAAGATGACTGAGACGCACAGCAAGCAATTGTCTTAAATTTCGTGGTTTTTTTTTAACAAACAATTTATGGTTCTTTTGACACTTCCCTTTGTCATTTTAAGCTTTTGCCATTATGCGCTTCTCCACCCAGATTTTTATAATTAATATAATTTTATAATTATTTTTGCTACACTGACTGTCCCTTAGGCCGTTACTTCTCTTTGCTTTGCCCCACTACTATTACTATATTTATTTATCAAGCAGTAAAACTAAAACATATCTCAATTATATTGTAGGAGTATACTAGTATACTAATTTAAAGTTATAGAACTTTTTTTGTAGGTTTTAAAATACACTTGCTGACACTTGAATCTTTATGGTACCTATATTATAAGTTTTGTAAGAAGGTATTTTTTTCTATGATGCTTGTTCCACGCACAAATGTATTGATAACTAATATTTTATTTTGCTTTACAAAGTACAAACTAAATTAATGATTATTAACTATAGTATTTAATTTTGTGCCAGTTACTTTTATGTTTTTAAGTAGTCCAATAAGTATTAGTCATGATATTTTTATTATTTTTAACACATACTTAAGTAGTTATATGTGAAACATGCAGCTCTCAATAGGAATTTAATTCCGCGTTTGTGAATGTGTTAATTTTATGTTTTTTTTTAAATCTAATATGTAATTAATGTTATTAGAAATAGTATCGTAGAAATTAAAAAGATATAGTAAAAAGTTATTAGAATGATGATCTAATATCAGTTCCTGTAATATAAAATATACCTTATTAAATGTTCTTACTAGTCACAATCACAAAATGTATAGTCGACAATGAAATTGCTTTACCACCTTAGAAGTGAATTTTGTTTGCATTTATTAAAACAGCAAGTTCTATTTTTGTTTAAAAGACCAAGTGACAGATACGTTGTCATCATTGACAATGAGCCTTAGCGATTTTTTTTTGTAATGGAAGTTTTTGTCAAAAGTGATAAAGCAATTTCATGGTCGACTATACACGACGTACTTACTTCTACATTGAATGTTAGAAAACAGGTATAAAATGTTAAAAACAGTACTTTTATGTGTGACATTGTCTCTTCAAATTAATAATAAAAAAGAAGTAAAAAGACGAGATGGTTAAACTTTTATTTTTTCAATCTTCAGATAAGTTTTATCTAACGAATAACATTGTCATTTTGACATATTTTCTAAAGAGAATCTGTCATTATGTCAAAATTATTCAATGAATAAACTTTAATTTGTCAGTTAGAGTTAATTCATTAAATAATTAATAATCTGTCAGAATTGAATAATCGGACCTTAGTCTTTTATTATATCAAGAGCAATTAACATAATATAAAATTAACTTGACTACTGACTTTTGTCTCATACAGTAAAAATTGGTCCTTCGAGCCTGATAGAGTAAAAGAGACCAAACTAGATAACTATACGAAGCTTATTCTCCGTCCATTTGTACGGGCTATAAGTTTAAGGAGTGGGCAGACGACGGATTTTTAGTCCGCGAACTTTATTGAAGTTGTAAGCGTTTTACTTGCAGTTCCTCGTGTGCGTCAATCAATGCAGATGAAAGCAATCTAGTTTAACGGACATAAAAAATAATAAAATTTCTGTCGTCTGCGCACTTTTTATCCCTTCGACTGGTACAGCGTTATACATTTTTTATTGGTTTTTATTTCTTTTGCTTAGCTAAGTACATAAGATTCAAATTATGGTGGCATCTTGTTGCCACCACCAATAAAAGGGTTAAGAACTTTTGCTTTCGCGTACAATTTAGGTATGCTTAAAGGGCGGCAACCCAAACAACTCTGGTCTGAACTCCTCAGCCGAGGCTATGACGAGCGTTGCCCCGGCAGCCCCGGCCTCTTGCCCCAGCTGTGGGTCGGGTATCATCACGGCCTGCATGCCGGCTGCAAGCGCCGCCCGCACACCGTTCACAGAGTCCTCGAACACAAGGCACTGAACGAAAAGGAGACAAATAAAGTTACTGGAATCGCGTCAAAATAAACAATTAACATACAACAGGGTGCCAAGTGCGAGTTTCATTCGCAATTCGATCACGTTAACGAAAACGAGAATTTGTATGGCAAAATGTTAACTCTTCTCGTATGCCGCCAGGAGGCGCTGCTTCAATGCCATACTAATTTTGGTTTTCGTAAACGTAATCGAATGAATACAGAAACTCACACTGCACTAGACACCCAGGTAACAATAAAATACGAAAGCAACATGCTATTTCAGAATTTGTATCATATTAAAGCAGCGCCTCCGGTGACAAAGAAGGAGAGTTAAGTTTCGCCTTACAAATTTTCGTTTTTGTTAATATAATCCGAAAAGTTAATGAGAAAAAGATGAAGTATTTAATATACACTACCAGGGTTGGTGAACGTCTTTTAATGGGCCTATTCATTCTATAAGTTAATCTCTACTTACGTAGTAAAAATTTAATCTGTGGATCTATTTTTGTACCTACATGACGATAATGCTTATCGTCGCGTCCCATAGTTCTAGTCCAGTGATTACCTTGTTGATAGGGTCCCGTCAGAATTGCTACCTACCTATTTCAGTTCCAGTAAAATACTGGACTTAAAGCCCGCCACAGACGCAATAATATATATTATAGCGATAGCGAGACATATTACGATATATATCCATAGTAATCCTCGAACAACCACAGACGGAGCTATAATATATATTTCTATTACGTCACCAAAATATGTGGACAGATATAGCAAGAAATATTAATATTATATTATGGTATATACGACCGCAGACTTAATGAGGGCAAAAATATATATTATAGTATAGCTACCGTGTGTGGTGGATTGCTATAATATAATATATAGCACATCATATTAATATATATTATAGCTAAGTCTGTGACGGGCTATAAAACTAACACTCAGGTCCACAATGCATGTTACAAACGTCAACGGACAGTGTTTATCGTTCACCATCCTTATCTGTCTATTGGTATAAAAAAATATAATATTAAGAAGTAAAAAATATACCGAGGATAGTTGGACCAGTGTTCGACATTTTTTTTCTCTTATCCATTAATAATAGGAATCAGCAACTGATTATAGTCTTTAATAACAATGGAATACAGGCCATCTACCTCGTAGCTGTCGTCCCGTAAAATTTAATTGAATATCTGTATGTATACGTTATTTTTTGGCGACGAAAACAATGTTGAACAATGGACTTAAGTCAGAGTGTACGAGAGTGCGGCAACAGTGCCGTGACCTTGAATCGACGTACCGAGCTGT
Source organism: Eudonia lacustrata (assembly GCA_947562085.1). NCBI lineage: Eukaryota > Metazoa > Arthropoda > Insecta > Lepidoptera > Crambidae > Eudonia > Eudonia lacustrata. Next base: position 9,194,265 of record OX387327.1, on the reverse strand, counting down.
ACCTAGGTTTTGGCTAGGGTTGAATTTGTTATGTGTGAATTTGGGTGCCTTTAACATTGTAAACTTACCTTGTTATATCTGTCGGCAAAGTAAAAAAGGTCAAACTGGGATTAGGTTGTGTGTGTTGAGACCTTTGATTATTGAGACATCCTCATACACAACAGGTTTTTTTTCCAGACATTTTTAATAGGCACCCACCCTTGATTATTTACTCTCAACCAAAACCAACCCACCTAATGCAACAAAACTCCCAAACCAAGAAAAATACGTGTATACTGATCTGCAGCGCTCAATGACATACTGTTATTCTCCGTTACTATAGCAACATACGCTGCCCGATCCGAGTTTGCGGGGACAGCCCGCGTCATCGCGTACTCTTTTCCCGTGCTTTTTTCTGTGTGCTAATGTAGGTGAACTACGAGCTTGTGTGCGTGCGTTTCGGAGCTCTTGTATAAATGCCGCACTCTCGTTCACTCTCGTTAAGTGTCTTACAGTGGTGCCACTACTCTACAATACCTTATCTAATGCTGGTTTATCAGGGAACTTCGCAGCGGCCACAATAAATATATCAGGATGTGGCTTTCCCCTCTTGACCTCAGGATCAGAAGAGCCCCAAGTTTTATAAGGGAACAGGTCAAAGAGCTTGGAATGATGACTAGCCTTCAAGTCGTAACTCTCTTTACTGCTACTAGTTGCTAATCCAATTGGAATGTTTGCATCGTGAAGATGGTGGATAAGTCTTTCTATACCTAGAATAAATATATATTTTGTATTTCATACACATCGTGTAATATTTTGAGAATGTAATATTATGCTCACAAAGGCCCTATGGATGGATAAGGAGAACCGGCTATAAACTAACGCGCTGGCCTAATGCGGATTACGATAACGACTGCAGCAGGGTGCCAAGTGAGAGTTTCATAATTTGTATGGCAAAATCTTTATTCCTCTCATATGTCGCCTGGAGGCCGCTGCTTCAATGCCATACTTATTTTCGTTTTCGTAAACGTAATCCGAGGAGCTCGATGGCGCAGTGGTTAACTTACGGTTAACAACTTCCGCAAAGGCCGGTCATCGGATGGGTGACCAAACATTTATCATCTCGAGCTCCTCTGTGCTGCGGAAGTCACGTAAAGCCGTCGGTCCTGGCTGCATTAGCAGTCGTTAACAACCACCAATCCGCACTGGGCCCGCGTGGTGGTTTATGGCGCGTTCTCCCTATCCAACTATAGGGAAGAGTCGTGGCCCAGCAGTGCGGTCATAAAATGAGCTGATGATGATGAAACGTACTCGAATGCATAAGGATACGGTACACAAAACTCACACTTAGTAAACACTTTTGTTAAGTATAGGTACCTAATACATATAGTCAGTACAGTAGACAAAAACTGTATGACCATATGTTTAAAGTCTGGTTTCAACTGCCTCGTGGTCTAATTAATCCACCCAGGTGGAGGTGCCCAGGAAGGTGATTTTGCAACCGGTTGGTGATTAATTCTCACGCCATGATATTAACTACCTACTTAATATACTTATTAGGTAGTGCTTCTTTTTCTGACACCGAAAATAAACTTTCGAACGATATTTATATTAATAATAAAATTGTAAAATGAGTAAAAAAATTAGTATATTTCGAGATCACGAGTGAAATTCAAAGATCGCCTCCTAGTCCTCCGCTTTGATTCCCAGCCAGCGGGTGTACATATTATTGTGCGCGATTCGATTAAGGAAAAAACGTGTTTTAAGTCAGCCTCGATAGCTAGAACCAGCTTATCTTAGCCTGAAGACATAACAACAGTATTGGTATCATTATTTGGTTTCGACGTTTAGAAATAAGATTACCAGTTCCTCAGTAGATGAGACAAAAAAATAATAATATAAACACCAAACAAAAGACTATTATCTATACCTAACAACTCTTTTCGTCGTAATTGATACCATGAAAGCATCATGTTCTTTTTTTAACATACAAATGATTTTCTATAGTCGTGCTTACCAGGCATTACTTTGCACTGTGGAAATAATTTCTCAAATATAATACGAGATTCATTCATAAACTCCTCAATAGTCATTGGAAGATCTAACGCATCTATAATAGATCCGGCCAATTCTTTACTCTGTTGACCCATTATTTTAACTTTCAAGTCATACGTAAAACTCTTGCCGTATTTAGAAGCTATTTCTTGAAATCCGATCGTATATAATTCCTCCGTATCTGAAATAAATGCCGTCAAAACAAAAAAAGAAAATAAATGTATCAAACAAAATACACAATTTATTATGTAATATATAATTTTCTTACTCAATAGTAATCCGTCCATATCAAACAGCACATGGGTTACCGGTTTAATAGACATTATGATAACAATAACAAATGTTATAAATCTTAATCACAGCATTTGTATTTTGTACTCTCAAAATATAGGAATACTAAAGCGCACCTTATTGTTATGAAATGTTTGGCATTACTTCAAGAATGCCAGTGACATGAGAAGACACATCATTTGCGTCATACATCTTATCTGCTTTGTATACTACAATACAGTAAGCAAACGTAGCCTCTAACTAACATCGATTCTAAAATACCTATAATGTTCACAGTCCACGAATTTCAAACAACAGAATGTCGTTGACGAGTTAAAAACGAAAGAAACTGCTTCAATGTATGTTAGATAACTTTTTATTTTTTTATAGAGATTATAAGTTATTCGCTATAACATTTAATAATAGTATGTTAACCCATCTTGGAAAATAAAATGCTTGTGTTATTATTATGCTTCCGTTAAACTACTGACATTGACATGCACCGTACCTAAGTAGCGAGTCTAACCACAGAATAACTATGGTCTAACGGAGCTATGAATTTTCTCACATTCAACCGCTTTAACTTCAACTATAGTTTTTACTCAGTTTTGATTAGACAATGAGTTATAAAATTAATTGATATGATGGTATATTGAATATGACCTCGATATCATCATGTCATATTTGCTTTCTTTTGCCCACATCAAATTCCAATAATTTATTGCTGCACACATGTGGTATAAAAGTTATTACAATATTTTTCCAGTAACTTGTTACATGAACTACGCTAGGGCATTGTAATTATCATTGCCTGCGTAAACAGCTCTCTTGGGCGAGTCAACTATCTCACCTTGTAACATGTTATATTTCTTACATATAATTACCTGCTTACATATACTCGTACATAAAAATGTATGACATCACTAAATTATATAAAACTATTACTGTATCTTGAAGATATAGACTTGCTTGTAGCAGACATATAAATTTAAAATATGTTTAGTGCTAATAGCTGGTCTTAAATTAGGGATTGCACAGACGGTCTTTTATCCGTGGACTTTCTCGTCCGTCAAAATAGATTTATTTACTTTATTTTAGGATCTCTTACTACTTTGCCGTCTTTGTCGTCTGTTTAAAGTAAAAAATATAAAGAAGCTTTGCTTCTACCAAATTAGATATTATAGTAAAAATACTATTTCCATTTATTAAGAACAACCAACAATTACAAAATATGGCTAATACAGCTTAAAAATACAAATGCTTACAAATCATCAACATTCTTTACAAAGTAGTAAAATTACATCTACAATTTTGCATTAGGTCTAGGAAGGGACATCATATGCCTAGTTATCTACACACACTTTAGTTAATGTTTCGTAAATAATTTCCATTTAGCTATTTACATAATTGTTAGGTTCATCATCGTCATCATCTCAGCCAAAGGACGTCCACTGCTGGACAAAGGCCTCCCCCAAGGATCTCCACAACAACCGGTTTTGTGCTGCTCGCATCCACCGGCTTCCCGCAAGCTTCACCAGATCGTCGGTCCACTTTGTTGGAGGCCTACACACACTGCGCTTTCCGGTACGCGGTCGCCACTCCAGGACTATCCAGCCCCAGCGGCCATCAGTCCTGCGAGCAATGTGCCCTGCCCACTGCCACTTGAGCTTAGCAACTCTTCGGGCTATGTCGAATTGTTAGGTTAGACCTTTATTATTACATTACTAAGTTTTTAAATATCTTGTTTTGTTTTAATTTGTATTTTATAAATAAATATAGATGTGATAATAAATATCGCATGCAGCTGTTTATGTTGTTAATTATCATCATCATCATCATCTTCAGCCCACTTACGCCCACTGCAGGGCATAGGCCTTTTCCTTCGCACGCCACTCTTCACGGTCCTGCGCCATCCTCATCCATCCCCTGCCCTCCCACCAGTTAATCTTCAAAAGGTGGTAATCCAAAGAGCTCTGGCTTGAATTCTTCCAAACTTTTCAGTACTAGTGTTGCTTCTGCTGTAAGGCTCTTGTCAATACGTGCGTCTGGCACCATAACTACCTGCATGCCGGCAGCATTCGCCGCTCTCACACCATTCACTGCATCTTCGAAGACTAAACACTGTAAAAAAGATAATTTGTATTTTTTTTTAATAAATTTATTTGTAAAATTTTACTTTACAGTCTGTTAACCTAATTATTGTACTGTAGCAATAAATGCTTTGTAATATAAGTAATACACATAAATATAGAATTTGATCAACGGACGCGTGCATCAGGTCTAAACAGGTTAGTTTAGCTTCCTGACTGAGTTTGTATGGTCAGTGTTAGTGTAACTTTTTCAGTTTTTTGGTTTTGTTTATAGATAAAATGTATCGCAACCGAAGTAATACTTCAACTGGACCATCTACTATCACAGAAAAGACAGCAAATTCAAGTTGACGCCAGTAATGTGAGATAAATAATAGAATCTTGGCTGTGCAAATTAGACAATTCATCGGCGGATGAAAATAATTATATTGAATCAGATTGTCAATTGTTGTTGAGAAATTCAATTGGTTGTTGGACATTTGGCGTTTAAGGTGTTAAGATTGCAATAAACAGTGGCAATTTCAAGGGCAATTTTAATTTCAATATTTATTATTAAAATATAAACAATACCTTTTCAGGCTTAGGTTTATCTGGAAACCTTGATGCAGCAACTAGGAATATGTCAGGATGGGGTTTGCCCCTCTTCACTTCACGATCAGAAGAACCCATGGTTTTCCAAGGAAACAGAGAGAACAACTCTTTGTGATGTTTACTTGTTTTTAAGTCATAGCTCTCTTTTGTAGAAGAGGTAGCAAGCGCTATGGGAACTCCTTTTTTATGTAAGTGTTCAATAAGTCTTTTGGCTCCTGTAAAACATAATTTTGTAGATAGGTAAGTTGACTATGTTAATGTGAACTCTGTGTTTCAAAACAAATATTATTAAGTTTTATTACTTATTTATTAATAAAGATATTAATGGTAATATTACTTTTCTAATAACAGATTCGGAAAACATAATTATGCAAGTTTATTTTGATTGAAATTAAATTAAACAATAAACAATAAAGTTCCATACCTGGTAAAACTTTGGTGTCTGGAAATAAAACCTCAAACTCCTTCTTTGTTTGCTCAATAAACTCTTCCGGTGTAAGTGGTAATTTTAAATAAGAAGTCACAATTTTTGCAGTCTCAAAGCTTTGTGTTCCCATTAATTGCACTTTCAATTCAAACGTGTAGTCTTTCCCATAACGAGATGTTATGTTTTGAAAGGCAACTGTATATAAATCTTCAGTGTCTGAAAAACAAATAAAAATAATGATTAAAGTATGTCATCAGATTGATTCACTCAGTCTTTTGTTTGTGGACTATAAGAACAATTCATGTTAAAATAAAGAAGGAGCCCTGTGGCGGTAGCCAAAGTAACATTAACCTTTTCACCGCCAACAACTTCTATAGAAGTTCGAGATTTTCGTGGCGTCCACACCAGCACTTCTATAGAAGTTCTTCATTATACCTACTTTAATGTTATACATTTATACGTTGGCGTACAGCGGGACATCGCGTGCAGGATAGATGGGCGGTGAAAAGGTTAAGAAAACCATAGCAAAATTCGAATAGAATAAAATGTATAGTATTGACTTAAGATTGATCACATGATTTAGTTCCCATTCATTTTATTCTATTCGAACTTCGCTATCGTTTTCTTAATGTTACTTTGGCTAAGCCAAACATAGTGATTGTTTGCTCAATGGCTAAGCCTACAGGACTGGAAACTACTTCCAGTAAACATGTAAATGTTTAGGAAATTATGACCTAGTTTACAAGTGTTTAAGTATGGTATTTGTTAGTGTATCCATGGTAGGAGCTTAAATATGCAAATATATCGCTAGCCCAGACTTGGTCGGCCACTTAGGATGTGTCAGCATTGTGGTAAGATAACATGTATGTTGTCTTTCCAAAAATAAACAGCAAAAAGAATAATAGAGGAAATAAGAATAATTAAAATAATAAATAGGAATTTAACAAAGGGGGAAACCTCTACCTACCTGTTGAATTGGACTTGAACCACAATAGTACATTGTTCACCGAGAGGAGAAAGTGACCGATTACCGTCGAGGGTGTCGTTTGAAGCCCGAGCCGTAGGCGAGGGCTTTAAAACACCTGAGATCAGCAATCGCAGTTTCTCTCGAGTGATACATAGTGCTTTATACTACACCTACAAGGAAAATAAAAAACGAAATCTTTACTAATTGAAATTTATATTGAAATTGTTGCAGTTAGTGAAGCTTAATGTAACACTTTTTCCATTAATGTTTGTTTGAGATGTTTGCGACAATGTAGGAGGAATAACTGGCTGTGCTGTTGGCACTGCGCTCGTAGAAGGCTGTGGTGCCAGAGGGGCAACTGGCTGCTGAGGGGCATTTGGCATCGCCGCGCTCGTTGATGGTTGAGGAGATGAGTCTTGATGCACATTAATCGATCCCGATATTTGGTTATTTATTCGTGTTTTGTTTTCTACGGAATTCTCTATGTAACCTTCTGCAACAGCGGACGATTTCCAACCACCGTGGCGTTTTATTGTGGTTAAATCAGCACCAGTATCGGCAAGAATAGTCGCTGAAGTTCTGCGAAAGCAGTGGCCAGTGTATTCTAGTGGATTGAGTAAATTAAGGTAGGAAGCTATTTCTCTTGGCACAGTACTTATTTTGTTTTTCCCAATTACTTGTTTCGTACATTTTTTGTTTTTATATTGTAGTAAAAACCGATTGGTTTTGGGGTCACTGGGGCGAATTTCGTTATATTTCTTTATTATCTCATAAAATAAGCCCGATATAACAAATGATCGCTGAATTTTGGTTTTTGTGTTAGGAATATTGACAATTATTCGATTTTCGAGGATTTCGATATTGTCTGTTGTCATATCCACAAGTTCTTGCGAACGACAGGCCCCATTTACTCCTAAAATCAAAATAACCTGTAAACAAAAATATCAAACATGAAAACCTAGTAGATTTCTACTCATAAATAGGTACGTAATAAATCATAAACCAGTGCATTTTGTTCATAAACTTACCTTCATCAACAAATATTTGTCATCTGGAGCATTCTGCAAAAAGGAATAAACAACCTTTGTAGTAAGCACTTTTGATTTCTTACTACGGAATCCCTCCGACTTTCTTTTCAGAAATGCTGTAAGTTTTTTGTATTCTTGAATATTTATGTCGTTTCTTGTCAATATAGTACTTTTCAACATTGAGTATATAGACCATAACGTACTTGGTTTGTATTTTTGCGCTTTTTCACTGAAATACGCTAGCAAAACAGTTTCAGAAAAAGATGCCGCATTTTTTTCACTTTTCCATTGCAAAAAATCGTCATAAGTTTTATTATATTTTTTAATTGATTTCTGTGGTAAAAGGTTATCAATCAGTATTTTTGCTGTTTCCTTCAACTGCGGCGGAGTTAAAAAATCTTCATCATCACTATCACTACTTATCATTTTGATAGTTTTATTTTACTTTCTACGAAAACTGAATCCTCAAACAACACACAAATTGGAAATGGCGCCAATGGCGTCTGCAATTTTCACATGTTCTTTTTTCAAATTGTTTATCCTGCCGCCGCAGGGTCGCACTGCCAGCCCGACACCATCCAACACACAGCTAGTGGCCAGTGTCATTTTGCGAACTTGGAGATAAAAACTCACTGTAAAAACTTTTTGGCTTTTGATATTTAGGTTACCGGCGCATAGTCTTACCCAAAATTAAAAAAGAAAAACCACGTAAGAAATGGATTTTCATACACTTTTCTCTCCCGCTCAGATGCGTTTTCTCCCCGCATATTTGTTCGATATGCAATGACGTACTTTCTACCGTAAATTTGATAAAGTATCAAGGTACTTTCCAAGCAGGTGTAGTATAAAACACAATTACCTACTTACTAAAGACTTGGGTTGGAATTGGTTTGAATGCCCAAGAGAGCCATTGGCAAATTGTTAAGGCGGTCAAATAAAATAAAACCGGTGGCAGTTTGCGAATAGGGCGATTAGGTTCACTTATTACAACTTTTTGCAACAACCGAAATTCACGCGGTAGATGTAGTAAGTAGTAACAGGGTAGTAACCTATAAAAATTATGAAGTTAAGTTATTCTTTTTTTAATTTAAGTATCTACTTACTAAGAATTAAACCATCCATATCAAATAATACATGCGTAACGGGGTTGAACTCCATGTTTTAAACTTGGAGGGCGAATATATTGATGCGTACACTTGCTTTCACTGTCACTGAGACTGACTAAAGTCTAAAATAAAAAAGTACTCTGGTCTGTGGCTTGTCTGTGAGTGACTACTGAACGTAACTTTAATTAGTGATTAGTGCAGGTGACGAGTGCAGGTGCTTAGTGATTAGGAGTAAACTCGTGTGGACAGCGATTGATTAGTGCGAGTGATTAGTAACCTGCGTAGTAAAGTGATTAGACGCGGGTTCTATTTTTTGCGAGTGGACTGCGAGTAGCCACGTCCCGCGCGCCCTCCCTTTCCCCTCACTCGCAGCCAGTGTTGCAAAAGTCAAAAATTAAAAATCGGTAAATTTTCCAGGCAAACATCGGGAGAAATCGGGAGATTAAAAAAATGATTTTACGCTAATTACTGCCTAATAACAGCGTTGAAACCCGAAGAAATATTAATATCTTTATTACAACTTTTGCAGTTTGCGTAGTTTTTTTCCTTTCAGACTTTTTTTAAGCCACTTAGAGCGTTCTGGTCGTGATTCCCATTCCTCTTTATAATTTTGGGAGTATTTTTTCGTTTAGCTCCAGTACTAGTACTTGGGGTGTTCCCATGCAAATCATCGGAATCGGACATTGTTAGTAAATATAAAGTACCTAGGTAAAGCACAACAATTCACAACAAAACTAGTGCACTTGCGAACGAACGAAACGATAATAAAGTATAAAACATCTCAGTACATTTGCCAAACAACTTGTACTTAAACATCTATTTTTTAGAGAATTTCCCCCATACACTCATCAAACAATAATGAACCTTATTTTAAAGTCATTTCGATATCCCATTGCATTGTTTTAGTGTTACCAGGTTAATTTTAGTGTTGTCTTAAGAATTGTTTGCAACCTTAGTAGTAAAAAAAAACCAAATAGAAATTCGGGAGATTAGGTCGTGAAATCGGGATATCGGGAAAGAAGAGCCGAAATCAGTAGATCTCCCGATAAATCGGGAACTTTTGCAACACTGCTCGCAGCCTGCCTGCACTGTCCTGCACTACACACGTCTGCACAGCAGTGTTTAGTGTTTAACGTTTGGCGTCGGATGCTAACAACTGAATTTACTAAACACAGCCACTTGACAAAATTGGACACTTCTTGCACTAGACACCTGCACTAAACACTCGCAATTACTAATCACCTGCACTCGCACTAATCATAGTGAAAACAGGCCTTTAAGGCTGTAATGGCGGCAGTACACTCTCGTCCGAGAGCTCTCGCCCAGCCTCGCCCGAATGTCTCGCGCGACAGCCCAATGCACGAGAGCGACCCTGTACATTCTCGCGTCTTCAGTAGCAGTTGTGAATGGTTGTGAACGCCGAGAGGATGGACGTAGACATTGCGTCGCACGTCGCCGTCTTTACGTGTAGCATAGTTTTTAATTTATACAAGTATATTATTTTTTTGTATGTTAGTCTGTAAGGTATCTATTCTATGGGCCTCTTTGTATTTTACCATCATGTACACTGTTTTGTTGCCTGAAAGAAATAAATCTATTCTATTCTATTCTTTTGAGATTGCTGCTGCCGTTGCTTTGTGTGCCATCACTTTTTACAAATACATATTGATTGCTTACACAAAAAAAAAAAAAAAGATATGGCGTAAGCGGCGATGGTGGATGGTCTAAAGGACTAAAGACGCGAGAGTGAACTTGGGTGCGCTCGTCTGGTCTCGCAAGGGAGAGCGAGGCCCTTTGACTCGTGCGCAAAAAACCGACACGGGACCGAGAGCAGGCGAGCGACAGCGAGACAGCCCGAGAGGTAGCGAGAGCTCCCTGTACACTCTCGCACTCGGCCTGTCTCGTGGTGTCTCGGCGAGAGTGTACTGCCGCCATAAGAAGTGTCCAATTTTGTCTAGTGGTTGTGTTTAGTAAATTCAGTTGTTAGCGTCTGACGCCAAACGCTAAACACTAAACACTGCTGTCCAAACGTGTGTGTGTAGTGCTAGTGCAGCACAGTGCAGGCAGGCTGCGAGTGAGGGGAAAGGGAGGGCGCGCGGGACGTGGCTACTCGCAGTCCACTCGTAAAAAATAGAACCCGCGTCTAATCACTTTACTACGCAGGTTACTAATCAATCACTCGCACTAATCAATCGCTGTCCACACGAGTTTACTCCTAATCACTAAGCACCTGCACTCGTCACCTGCACTAATCACTAATCAAAGTGAAAACAGGCCTATACTTTTGATCGCGATACCCGATACTGAGTACTCGATACCTCAGCTTTCGATACTAAGTAGGTATCAATACTTTTGATCGCGATACGCGATACTGAGTAGGTACTCGTTTTTTTTTTAAGTGTAGTTTGTTCCTCAGAATAATAACTAAAGATATAGGCGAATGCTACACGCTCGATACGGATCGCGATATCACGCGCGATATTTATCGAGTAAAAATCTGGATCGCAAGCAGATACTACACGCTCGATACGGATCGCGTCAGTACGCCGGTAAATATTCAATCAAGAAAGACGTGCATTGGGTCCGCGATGAGTGACAATATAAAGAAAGCTTGTGTTGCTATCATAATAGCGTTAGCGTTAAAAAGGCGTGTGAAAAGAAAAAAATGGGCAAAATATTGGCTTCAAGACAGATAAAACTTTTTTTAATTCTTTTGTATAATTAGATTTCAATGAGTTAATTTTTGCAATAACGTTTTTGATAGATGCAGCCGGTTTTTATCTTTTTAAAAATTTGCAGCATATTCTCATACGCATTCGGTCTTTTTTCTTTATTCATACTATCTTGACTTGAGCTGTCCCAAACCTCAGGTACCTAGTGCCTCCAACATAATTATAAAACTCTTTTAAATATATTTGAACGTTCGTAAGGGCTGCGACGTGTGCCGTCTCGTTCAACGCGTCCTCCTCCATCGCTGACTGGATGATACTGACTATATTATAATACTCTTTGATACTGACACGATAAATATCGAGCAGAGACTAGTCGCTAGTCTAGTCTCGTTGATAAATATCGAGCGTCTAGACGCTCGATATTTATCAACGATACTTGATACGGATCGAGGATTTCTGGATTTTTAGAAATCCGACGATCCGTATCACGATCCGGCGATACACAGTACTACACAGTCGATAAATATCGTGATCCTGTAGTGCGAGCACGGATCTTACCGATCGATAAATTTATCGGTAGACAAAACCGTTTATCTATCGAATTTTATCTACAACCGCTAGCACGGGACTCGGATCGGTAAGTTTTATCGTGTTCTATTTTAGCGATATTTAAAAATGGCAACACGGCAATTTTATCGTCCCGTTCGTTCATCATTCATTCGAATCTTATATTTTTAATTGTTAATGATTAAATTCTCTTTGTTTTGTGTTCTATTTCTTACCGTGTAAGGTTTTTAAAGGAATTTTAATATTAACCATTTATTTATTTAATATTTAAGCATTTCTTCCTCTAGAGGAAAAAGTTTTAAGTCGTTTAAAAAACATCGTACCTAATATTTACTTAGTTGTTAGTGGATTACTTTTAGTAGATTATTTGCTCCATGCTTTTGTAAAAAGCCGTCAGCAATTAGAGCCCTTTCAGCAGCGGTGCTGGAAAATCGAATGTAGACGGGCAAAAGACGACGCACAATAGCTTCAGAGACCTCCTTCACAACTTTGCTAACTGTGCATTGTCCCAACGCCAAGTTATATTCTTGCCTAATGCTGCTAGTGAGGACCGGCAAAAAGTAGATTGTTGAAGTTAGAATAAAAGTATGAAATAGGAAAAGAAAAAACTAAATTCCTGCTACTTACAACAACATGGACGGGCAATCCGTTTGATCTAATCCGTCGGATGGCGCCCCAAATGCTTTCGATAACCACAAAGGCTAATTCTTAAGGCTAATTATAAAGGCTAAATCCATGGGGTTGTTTCTCTGCCTCAGATGGCGCCGGACAATGTTAGTTTCTTCGCGACGTCGCTGTTACGTCTCTTTTGCAACCAGCAAAAGGTGTCCGAATTCCCTTTTTTCACGACCGCCCAAGAAAAGTGTAATATTTAGTAACTTTCCAATGGCGTCGAAAGCGTCGAAAACTTTATCTACCAACTTTTAGATGCCGATAAATTTATCTACACATCGATATAATTTATCCACAAGAAATGTCATTTTCGAGTCCCATGCTAGCTTTTAAACTAAATAGATAAAATTTACCGATTATATCTACGGGTCGATAAAGCAAGTCCCATGCTGCCGATGTTAATTTGTCAACTTGAACTGTCAAATTTTATCGTCTAATGTCACTTTATCAGTCGATAAAAGATCCGTGCTCGCGGGGCTGGATCGTGATCCAAATATCGTGACAAATATCGAGCGTGTAGCATTCGCCATAGAAACCGGACTAAAATAGCAAAGGTGTCACCTGATTTGTGACGTCATATTTGAGGTAATGTAGTGAGTGACTTTATAAAGGACTCAATAGCCTGAGAGCCAAACTAATTCGCTATATGGAGACTCAACAATAATTCTATATCTGTATTTTCTTAACATAAAAAAATTGATTATCTAGTTTATTACATAATTCATTAGTAATCCACCAATATTTGTGACAGCGACATTAAAAAAAACAAATACAAAGCTTTATAAAATCTATAAAAAATGGGCAAAAATGGTATAAATATTATTTACTTTACATTTGAATACCTTTATTAGTTATCTTTCGTAAAATTTAATAATCCTCCTATAAATATAAATGAAAAACAAATAAACTTAAAAAAACTCTACGTAAACTCGAAAGTGACATTACACCTATGTTAAAAATGCTATCAGATCAGTTTTTAATTACTTTTGTTTCATTTGCTTCCATTAACACGTAATGTACTAAATCCAATTTAAATTATAAAATGATAATAAAAAATCTGCTATTATTATTTTCGTAGAGTACATTGTGCAGGCGTGCGTTACCCCAGCGGAATGTTATCGAATTTCTTGGATTCTTGATATAGAATAATTAGTGCTCCATCTCGTGTAATTGTGCGCGAAATCTTAAATTTGTGCGTCCAGTAGTTTTTGAGATATTCGCGAAAAACAGATGCCGCTGGGGTAACGTTACCCCAGCGGCACATTTTTTTTCCTGTGGACTTATCAAACAAAAAGTACCTAGGAAGATAGATCTTGGGGCACTGTAAATGTGCGTGTTAGTCTTGAATTTGTGCGTCTTATAATTCCGAAGTTATTCAAAAAACCGCTGGGGTAACGTTCGAGTGGTTGCTGTATCTCGCGACCGGTGAGGCGCACAAATATGATTTTTTTTTACACACAATGTAATGAATTTGTGCGTAATTTGAGCAAAAGCAGAAATTGAAAAAAATGCACCGTTCTGAAGATATATTTATTTTGAAGAAAAAGGATAATCGGTCCTAGCTTCTTAAATACTAACCTTAGATACTAATTTCTGGTGATTCGTACCTTATAATACCCTACGACGTCTATTAAAATCTTAAAAGCTTACTGCAAGTCGTTAATGAGTTATGGCACTTTAAATGTCACTGGCCCGTGAGGTATTTTGGTAATCGCTTACATGAGTTTGGTATGGACCAGCAAATCGCTTATAAAACAAATAATTAGTGTCTTCATTCAACTAGCCATTTGAAAAATTTCAGCCCAATGCACTAATTTTTTAAAGATTTATAGTAAAAATGGTAAATGAAGCGAAATACAGTGATAAACCGACCAAGTTAAGATGAATATCAAAAAGCGGCCGCGCCATACATGACGCTAACCTTCTAAAATTTATGGCATTATGATCGGTACAGGTGCAGACACAAGCGATAGACTATTCTTGAGAAATAAAACACCGATGCATTTTTGTTATTTCCATGACGATGAGCAATGTTATTTCGATAAGGATTTGATATTTTCAACTTAAAGTATCCTTGATTATAACATTTAATGTGACAAATAAGTTTCTTTTTATTATTTAACGAAATAAAATATAGCCTATGTTTCTCATGAAAATCTTTTCTGGTGAAAGAATTTTGAAATATTCGCGAGATAATCGCTGCGCCTACCGGATGACTCCCTATGGCTTGCGTTATACTGACTTATGCCCAAGACAGGCAGCTCTACTGCGTGTTTACGTACCGAGCCGAGCAGCCTTAGGTAGTCAATCCAAAGACACAGCCCAGTTAAAATACTGTAACTGTATACTTATTTATACTGTGGTTGTGCAGTGTTGGGTAGTGTTGCCATATAAGGAAGCACGATAAGAAAGTAGATAAAATTTGCCACGTGTATGCGTGCTCTTTTTCTTTTTGCTTATCCAACGTTGCCAGCGCGAAGCGACAGTGAGTAGGTACAGTATGCGTGTGTGTCAGTGAAACAGAGTCGATGAGTAGACTATAGCTTGTCAAGATCGTGCTTACCGCGCCCACGGGGTACAGGGGTTGGCGGGGACGAAGTAGCACGCAGTTCGCCGCACGCAGTGCGCTCGCTTGCCCTCCCACTACACCGCCCGCGTCCCTTCCGAGACTGTTTTACCTCGCCAACACCTGTACCCCGTAGGCGCGGTAAGCACAACCTTGACAAGCTATAGGTTATTTATTATTTCATATAGATTTAGGTTTAATTTTGACGATGGCGTCAAATGATTCATTTCAGTTCGCTTTAATTATTCATATATTCATTCATATATGGGTTTTCATTGCAGAGAATAATCTCGGGCAACAAGCTTGAGGCCCGTACCAGCCAATGGCTTATTATTATACTTACGAAAAAGTTGATGTAGGTACCTACATTTTGAAAAGATATATTATATTATAAGATTCGTTTATAATATAGTGCTGCAACGTCACCTTGGTGCTTGCTTGGTTACTGTAGCAAATGTGCTGTTTATGGTGACTGTGTTCAGAGGTATCTTTGTCACGATACGTATTAATACAATAAGCAAAACTTTATGACCCGCCTGAACTTAAATTCAGTGCAAGTCACTCAGTAGGAGCATGGGGGCGCGAGTGCTGACTTGCCCGATTGTTTTTACAAGCATGACCTCTCATTTTGTGGACTTAAAGTTTGCACCTAAATATCCTACAGTTAATATTATTACTTATATAAAAACATAAATTTATATGACATTTTTACATTATAAAAAACAATTAGAAACGATAATTTACGCACATACGGACTTTAATTTAAAATAGATAAGATTACATTTAAAAGTCATAAAATGTTAAATAATATATCTTTACTTTACGAATTGTGTAAACGTCTGTACAAATAAAGCCATCAATTTTAGAAGGTTAGTGTCATGTATGGCGCGGCCGCTTTTTGATATTCATCTTAACTTGGTCGGTTTATCACTGTATTTCGCTTCATTTACCATTTTTACTATAAATCTTTAAATAATAAGTGCATTAGGCTGAAAATTTTCAAATGGCTAGTTGAATGAAGGCACTAATTATTTGCTTTATAAGCGATTTGCTGTTCCATACCAAACTCATGTAAGCGATGACCAAAATACCTCACGGGCCAGTGACATTTAAAGTGCCATAACTCATTAACGACTTGCAGTAAGCTTTTAAGATTTTAATAGACGTTGTAGGGTATTATAAGGTACGAATCACCGTCAGAAATTAGGTTAAGCTCTAAGGTTAGTATTTAAGGAGCTAGGACCGATTAACCCTTTTTCTTCAAAATAAATATATCTTCAGAACGGTGCATTTTTTTCAATTTCTGCTTTTGCTCAAATTACGCACAAATTCATTACATTGTGTGTAAAAAAAATCATATTTGTGCGCCTCACCGTTCGCAAGATAAAGCAACCACCCAAACGTTACCCCAGCGGTATTTAGAATAACTTCGAAATTATAAGACGCACAAGACTACCACGCACATTTACAGCGCCCCAAGATCTATCTTCCTGGGTACTTTTTTTTTGATAAGTCCACAGGAAAAAAAATGTGTCTGTCTATCTGTTTTTCGCGAATATCTCAAAAACTACTGGACGCACAAATTTAAGATTTCGCGCACAATTACACGAGATGGAGCACTAATTATTCTATATCAAGAATCCAAGAAATTCGACAACATTCCGCTGGCTAACGGACGCTTGTGCAGTTAGTGAAACAACCGACTTCTTCCTAAAGTATTAGTTTCCCGTTGTATATCTTTATGGATTTCAACTTTGGTGCTTAGATAAGGTGAACATAAACACTTTTTCACGATAAAACCGGTGATAGCATATTTGCTGTAAAATTGCACCATTTTCGGGGTATAAGTTTTTTTCGATACCTTCCAATGCGAGATTTTGTTGGATTCTGAAATATAATCTCTTATAATTATATTTAATGGCCGTTTACAAAAATTTGGCCTGTTATTGAGTTTTTTACAAAAATATCGGAAAGTTCTTGGGCTACAAGATGTCATTAGTTTCTTAAATTCATTAGTACTATCTGTAATAAACTATATATATATATAGGATGATGATGAATGTTAATAGAAATGAGAAGTGAGAATGATATACTACCCAACCCTTCGAGTATCTTAGTAAAGATGTGGGGCTTTACTAAGTCCTCACGCGGAATTCTTGAGAGAATTTGAAAAGTGCCGTTGCACTGTTTTGTTTTATTTGCCAACACTCATGCACACTCACGAACACTTAACGGTTAATAATCCACCATTATTTCACATTAATGCTCGACATAACACAAATTTTGGAAAATAAAACAAAACCGCAACATAACTCTTCACATTCCCGCCAAGAAGCTCCGTAGGTACTCGTTTTAAGGTGGAAACATACTATTAAAACGTGACGCCACGTCACGCCATCCGACACGTGTCAGTACTAATCAATCCCATACATTTAGTATGGTCAGTTGCACATAGAAAACACACCATGTGATGACACGCACTCCCACGCGGAAACATCTAGTCGATCTAGATCGGCGTGTTGCCGGGAGAGGGGGTACACACGCCACCCGACGCTTGACACGCAGTGTGTTTCTAGTTAACACCCGACGCCACGCGTCAGTCATTCGAGAACATTCCTGGTATTAAGATATTTTTTGTCACTTACGTGCTTCAGGATACTATGACACTAGCGAAGCGTGATGTAGCATCACGTAGCGTGTTGGTAATGTGCACGGTGCACATCGGGTGTCGATACATGGTGTTGCGTCGAGTTTTAGCAGTATGTTTCCACCTTTAGCCTTATCTTAAGCCTGATGTGTAACCTAAAATAGGGAAACTTTTCCATTGTGACAGAAAAAATTAAAAAGCTGTATACTGAAATATTTTAGTAAAATAATTATTCATTATTACTTACTTTGATTTTTTATCAATGATGTGCACTTTATTGAGACTTATCATCAGTAAATATTTATTAATATAGAAGGTGGTAAAAAAAACACACGAAATGGTTGAAATAAATGTAATAATAGAAAATAGAATAAAGATTTAACGATTACGTATATTTTTTAAAAAATCATATAGAGAATGCAGTAAATACTCATTAGAAGACATTTGACAAATGACACAATTTGTCACATAATAATAATAATATGTCTGGTGCTTCCCCGACTTCCTGTCACACTGTTACGTCCAACTTCCGTCATATTTCACAAAATCACTCCCACAAATTGTATATGTATGTAGAAGGCGAGCGGAAAGATGTTACACATCAAAAGTGAGCGAGCCTTACAGTAGTCGCATTATCATGTCTAACATTTGACATCCCACCTTATTAATAAGCAATTTTAACATTATATTCTGAAAAAAATTAGTCAGGTATTACATTATTTTATAACTATAAAATAAATGCAGTAACAACTCATTAGAAGACATTTGACATACATATCAAAATGACCTTTTATAGTCAAATGATGGCACAATATCTCACATATAATAATAATATGTCATGTTCATAATATCGATTTTAAATGTACAAAATGGCGCCTCCCCGAATTCTTGTTACACTGTTACACATACTTCCGTCCCATTTCACGAAATCACTCCCACTTATTACTTATATAGAAAGCGAGCGGAAAGATGTTGCACATCAATAGTAATATGTCATGTTCATAATATTGATTTTAAATTTACAAAATGGCGCGCGCTTGCGCGCTTCCCCGACTTCCTGTTACGCACTTGTTACACATACTTCTGTCCCATTTCATGAAATCACTCCCACAAATTGCTAGAAAGTGAGCGGAAAGATGTTACACATCAAAAAATGTGCAGTCTTTACTTATATTTCATTTTAGCACATAATACTACCACAGTTTTCTATGCCTGTAGTAGTAATCATTAGAGAAGCTATCGTGTCCGTATTAAGACGGGTGCGACATTTAGTTTAAATCCTCTTGAGTTTACTAAAAACACGCTCAATACTCGCGTTTGAAAATGGAAGAACGAACCAGCAGTAAACCAATCAGTTAGATGTAAAAAAAATTGCGACTTCCTGCTATATTTATATTTGTTTTTGTTATTTTATTTAAGGCGGGGATAGGCCGAAAAAAGGCCGATGGCTGTCAAGGGCCTAACTAATTTCACAAGGGCCTATAATCGGCCCCGTGGGGCCGTAGGGGCTGAACTGGCAACACTGGACACAGATCTCACACAGAAACAGAATAAGAAGCTCAACAAGAACACATTATACCTACTCAGAATAATAACTAAACATTTCTGTCACTAAGCTTTTGCATAGGCCACCAAGGTAATACAAGGGTGTCCGTTGTGGTGGCGTACACATGGTCTAATCCACGTTTCTTGTTATGCCCTTAGTTCAGTGCCTCTTTAGTTTAGGAAATAAAGACCTTTTTTAGTGTGTACGCTGGCAAAACGATCAAGCTGATCATCATGACACGTGATCGTTCTCGAAAACTACTAATAATATAGCAACGAAATTTACACACACACATTTAGTGCCTTATTAGTACCCCTGCTATGCAAAAATTCATAAGGATTGCTTTTAAAGGAACGGAAATACTGAAAAAGACTAGTGAATTACATATTTTCGAGCTGGCGGGCGTATATAGCGTACCCATATTAGTGCTTACATAAAGCGAACTTCTCTTTTTATGATTGTCATAGTGTAATAATATTGCGTGAAATTCTGACTCTGTCAGTAGAAATAGTTTATATGAATTCGCAGTTGAACTATGTAAAAAAAATATGTAAAGTTCTAGGAACAAATGTGTGGTCATACAGTCGCATACAAAACTAATATTATTAGTGACATATCTGTTATTATAAAAAGATATATCTATGTTTTGGTGCTGGCTGTTATTCGATTTTAAATATTTAAAAGTAAAGTTTGTTATGTATGTATTCGAATTGTCTTCATGGTATTGTCAAAAAAAAATATAAGTATTGAAAAAGTAGTGTTGATTTGTTGTTGTTATTTTGAATGATGATTTATAGCTATGAAGTTTTGAGAGTAGTATTCAAAAGAAGTTTGAGAACTGCTTATCGGCTAAACCAATAAACTTACATTATAAAAAGTTACGATATCTCTCTATGTAATATGATAATATGATGTCACTAATAATATTTTGGTTTTGTGTGTGACTACTGTATGACCACACATTTGTTCCTAGAACCTTATATTGTTCCACTGCGAATTCACATAAACTATTTCTACTGACAGAGTCAAAATTTCACGCACTAATTTAATAATACATATAACAATTTTAAAAAGAGAAGTTCGCTTTCTGTAAGCACTAATATGGGTACGCTGTATAGACGCCAGCTCGAAATGTCATTCACAAATCTTGTTCAATATCTCCGCTTCTGTAAGAGCAATCCTTATGAAATTTTGTATCACTAATAAAGCACTAAATGTGTGTGTAAATTTCGTTGCTATAATTTATGTAGTTTTCAAGATGATCACGTTTACGCCAGCTTGATCGTGATGCCAGCGTACACAATAAAAAAGGTCTTTATTTCTGAAATTGAAGGGACACTAATTATTTTGTGTTTGCAGTAATTACGCACTAATTACGTAAAAAGAGTTAAAGTTAAAGTTATAGAGAGCATTAGATCATGTGTACGCCGCTTAACGGACACCATCAATCACCCCACACATTATAATAAATCTCATTTAACACGAAAAATACCAAGGTATGGGATGTATGAGCTTAACCTCTATGCTTTTTCGACATCAATCAAGCTGAAAAAAGAATATTAAAAAAAAATACATTTTTGTCATGAATGATTGTTTGTGTTTGTTGCAACGCAACGAATTTTATTTGTTAGTAAATAGAATTTTACTTTACATTGTTCAATTATTAAATAAAGTGTAATTGGAATATATATTTTTTGATAAACAAGGAAGATGTAACATCTCAAATGTAAAAGTTTTAGACACTGCCGTATGTCGCAGTGACAGCGCTTTAATTTTATGAACTGAATTGAAAAAACAAGTGCTTTATCACTATAGTTGGTACAAAAACGCTATTATGGTGTAACTGAAGCTTTGACAAAAGCAGGAAACTGTTGTATAAAGAAATTGGGTACTGGTATTTTCGATAGTTCTACTGACTTATTTGAACAAAGTCACTATGGAAGGCCCTGGTATGAGTTTATTTCAAGGAGCAGCAAGTATTCATATAAACAATAGTGCTCAAGACAGGCTTGAAGAGCAGGAAGAACTGGAAGATCAAAAAAGGCGCAATGAGGAGGTAGGTGTTTTAAATTGAATGCTATTTAGTAATACTAATTAACTTTATTATTTAACGCCATAAGCGCCATAAGACTGACAAACAATTGAATTCTTAATGTGTTTGGGTTTTGTGGCAGTTATAGTGTCAGTGACTTTATATTTACCCTCAAAATAATCTGATTAAGGTGTCAGAATTGTGATAGATGCAGGTCACCTACAACATACTATGGCTACTCTGGAAATCTATTAAGGAGACCTGTATTCAGAACTAGCTATTCTACAGCAGCTAATGATAATGATGATTACTCATTTTCAGTTACAACATGAACTGGCAAATGCTTTTCATGACCTTCAAGATGATGATGATGCAAGCTCTGTGAACAGCAGTGGAAACTTTACTCTTGATGCAGGACAGAATGGAGGTTAGAAATACTATAAGTTTACTGATAATTGTGACTTCTGTTTTTGTTTGAATGTGTAGTCAAATTAATTTTATTTTAGCACAACACCACATAAGAACTGGATTGCCTCCTACATATGTGGAGTCCCTCAATCATTTGAAGGAGCAGGACAATTCGAAGCCATACTGTGAAACTCCTAAGAGCAATCATCACTTGCGCCACCAGGAAGAACACCTGAAACTGCCTTTCAGTCCCTATGGGGCTGGGGATGGGCAGAATAATTATTTTCAGCAGGAATTTAGAGGTGAGTTATGTACTAAAGTATTTATACATAAAGTCCAAAGCAATACAAACAAAGCTACACAACACACAGCAAAATATTGAATTGTATAATTACATTTAATATAGCTTATTGCACCTTTTTGGATTGGTCGATAATAGGGTTCTAAATTTTTGAGGTGATTGTTACACTTCTTGATAATTGTTATTGGATAATTATAGTTACAAGATTATGGAAATCACTAAAAATATTAACATTTCAAATGCACATTATTTGTTAATGCCCCAGCAAATGTAAAAAAAACCATGATGTGATAAAAAAGCTAACAATGAAAACAGCAACTTAATTGTTTTTAATTGTTTCTTAGCTTAGCAACTTAATTGCTTTTATTCTGTGATCCATTTTAATTGAATTTCTAATTTTGTTATTGTATTATTTTTATGCTTTAAATTATATTTATTTTTATAGGTCAATTATTTCATTTTAAATCATATTTCACAATTTATTTTGATTCTGTTGAGTATCTATTAGATTGATTTTTTATTGAACAGATTTTATCCATTTTGATTGAACTTATAATTTTGTTTTCATTGTAATCAATTTATTGTTTAATTTATTTGTATACAATATTTTTTATTTTTTGGTCATTTATACAATTATCAATTTTGTTTTACTGTAATATTATTTCTCAAAATTAATTATATTTTTTATTGCTTTCGGGATTGATATTTGTTTAAGTGTTATTTATGATACAATTTTATTATCAAAATGTCAGAGGATTGAGAACCAAGACTATTGATTTTTTTTAATAACATAGTCTGCAGTAATCATGATATCGTTGTACTGACTGAAACATGGCTGAATAGCCGCGTCTTTGACACGGAGCTTTTCGATAGTCGCTATGTAATGTATAGAAGAGATAGAGAGACAAGTGGGTTTCATTCCGGGAAGAATGGTGGGGGCGTGCTTATAGCTGTCTCCAGGCACCTACATTCGAGACGCTTGCAGAACTTCGAATCTAATTGCGAGGATCTCTGGGTAAGTGTTCAGGTTCGATCTAACGACGGCAAAGTTGATGAACTTTACATTTGTGTGGTTTATCTTCCGCCACCTATACAAAAACACGTACTCGATGATTTCATTAATAATATAAGTATTACTGTTGAACGTAACAAAATCGTCAACGTGGCCTTCCTGGGAGATTTCAACCTTAGCTCGATAACCTGGAGGTTCTTAAACGAAAGAATCCCATTACACGGAGAGACAAACAATAGTCTGTACTCCACTATGCTTCTTGACTTTGTTGCTATGCATGATCTGAAACAGTACAATTTCATCCCAAACAATAAGGGAAATCAGTTGGACTTGTTGTTGAGTAATACCAAAATATCTGATTTATCGTCCAATGTTTCTCCTTTATCAGTGATCAACCCTATTCATCCGCCTATGCAATTTTCTATGTCCTTTGGTTCCAGCGCATTTCTTCCTGTTTATAGCGGTGCTCGCTTATGTTTTCATAGGGCCTACTATGAGAGAATCACTAGTGATCTCTCTAGTGTCTGCTGGGACACTGAGTTCGCCAACTGCATAACTGCTAATGATATGGTCACTGTTCTTTATGGCTTTATTCGTGAAGCCATAATAAGGCATGTGCCGTACTCTAGACCGCGCTCAAAAAGGTACCCAGCGTGGTTTTCTTATTGGACTCTTGCGTGAAAAGCATAAATATCACCAAAAGTTGCGCAAATTTAGCCAGAACTCTCGGGACAAGCTTTCTTTCGAGTATGCCAAGGAAGGGTCAAAAAAATTAATGTCACAGTGTTACAAGATCTACCTAACGCGTCTCGAATGCAGCTTGCGCTCTAATCCCATACTGCTTTGGTCATTCATCAAAAGGAAGGGACATAGTCACTATCCAGCACATATGATGTTAGGCGACGAATCGGCAGATAATGGCAGCGGGATTTGTAACCTATTTGCAAAAAATTTCGCTTCGGCTTACACTTCTGGCTTCGTTCGCACTAAGACATCTGATTCCGCGAAAGTAATCAATCTCACAAGCGATTACTTGACACTTATTAAATTTCGGGATAGTCAGGTGTTAAGGGTGTTAAAAAGACTTGACTGCAATAAGGGTGCCGGTGCTGATGGTATTCCGTCAGTGTTTGTATTCTGGTGTGCCTCAGTCTTAGCAATTCCTTTGCGCCTCACTTTCAATCGCTCCCTGGCTACCGGTACATTTCCAGACGCCTGGAAGTCTAGAGCCTAGAGTCTTTGGTTGTCCCGCTCCACAAGGCTGGGGATGCGAACCTTATCGAAAATTACAGGCCCATATCCATACTGCCTACATTTGCTAAAGTTTTTGAGAAGTTGCTGCATCCTTTTCTGTCTTGGCACTTTGGGAGCATTATTTCTACCAGGCAACATGGTTTCATGAAGCGTAGGTCATCTTCCACAAATCTGGTTTCTTTCGTTGATGAAGTTTCTTCAACCCTCGACAGGCGTACGTCGGTCGGTGCGATCTATACCGACTTCAGTAAGGCCTTTGATAGAGTTAACTATACGTTACTTGTTCGTAAGCTTGCCTTGCACGGTATCGCCGAACCTTTGCTGAGTTGGTGTAGTTCATACTTGCTTTGTAGGGAGTCAAGAGTCGTGGTGAATGGTTATACTTCTGTGCCGTTCCTTGCTCATTCTGGTGTCCCCCAGCGTTCACATCTTGGCCCAATGTTCTTTAACATTTTTATCAATGATATCGGCAATTGTTTCCGCAACTCCCATCTCTATCTTTTCGCCGATGATCTTAAACTATTCCGTTCGATTGACGACAGACTCGATGTTGCGCTGCTTCAGGACGACCTTGACAGACTTGATATTTGGTGCGACGACAATGACATGATTTTAAATGTTTCTAAGTGTTATTCTATTTCTTCCTATTAAATATTCCTTGATGCTCCCGATTTGTTGGCTATGGTTTCCTTATGTGCACCGTCCAGGTTACCAAGAGCATCTAGGTTCAACTTATTCAAACTGGAGGGCTCTAAGTCATGTCTGGGATACCACGCACCTATGTCTAGACTTGTCAGGCAGTACAACGCTCTTTCTAAAGCAGAAACTATCGATGTTTTCGCCGATAGTGCTGTGAAGACTAAAAGTTATTTTAGTTATTTTTTTTATTTTTTTTATTTGCGATAAATTATATGGAAAATCTATTAAATCTATTAAATCTTAATCTAATTAATTGATTATTATGTTTTTAATTTTATTTGTAAATTCAATAAATTCAAAAATTCAATAATTTAATTTAATTCTTTTTTATTTTTATTAGTTATTTGATTTTGTTATGTAAACAGTCATTTAAGTATCAATTTAATTTTGTAATTTTCTCTGATATTTGTGTTATACCTACTTAGTTTACTTTTCCATGTACATAGAGATTGCAAGTAGATCCGTAAAAGTTGTTTTATTTCAATGTGTCATGTTTGTTTAAACTTTAGAAAACAATTAATAAATAAACTTATTGTTTTAGGCCACCTCAATGGCGTCAATAATTTTGATGCCAATCAAGAGTACATGAATAGTGAACAGCTGAAAGTTATGTATGAGGTAAGTTTCTTACAGCTTTCCATAGTTTTATTTTTTTACATATACATTTTAATATTATGCTATTATTATAATTCTTAAATAACTCAAAGGATTACAGTAATGGTATTACAGACAGACATATTTGGAAAATGCTGTAATTGTATTGAGAAAATTTGTATAATTTGAATTGGATTTAAATAAAGCTTCATCATCATAGCCTATAAACTGAAACCTACCTTCATGATGTTAGGGAAGGAGATGGCTATTCGGGCAGTTGCATCCGTTCTAGCCCATTACAGGGGTGATGGTCACTGCACCAACAAACTTTAAAAGATTCTACTTTTTATTATCATAATCGCTCATACTCGAGAAGAAAGCACCATGTTAAGTTTCAGCATTAGGTATGAAGTAAAAAAACTATTACTTTTGTATTAGATGCGAGTGAAGGAATGCCAGCAGTTAGCTGCCCAAATGCAGAACATTGAGACCGAAGTGGACAGTTTGAGGATGCGCCTCGCAGCCGCCATAAACGACCGAGACAAGTCCGAACTGTCGTTGCAAGAGGCTCATCATTTGCTTGGTATAAAAATTATTAAAAGTTTTAGTTATTAAAATTGAAATTTCAGTTTTCCCTGTCTTTCATAAATAATATTTTTCTAATTTCTAGCATCAAATAAGCACAAATCAATAGAGCTGCAACAACAGGTGACGGCACTCGAAGCAAAGTTGATGGAGACTGATCAAGAGAGAGATCAGCTCAAGCTGGAACTGCGCTCTGCCAACATCACACTACAGGATGTACAGCAGAGACTGCATACACTTCAGGTATATGAGACTAATATAGACCTTGCTACTTGCTAGATATAAAGCTGGAATTCATGTAACCGATTTTTTTAATTTAATCATATACTAGAATCCATCTACAGCATCACCAGCGTGAAATTTGCTATATCGTTAATTCTGATTGAACTAGATGTTTTTCCGAAATAAAATATAGATGTAACATGTATTACTTAGGAATATGGTAAATTATCAACATTGTAAATAATTGGCAAATTTATTCTTTTAGTTAATAAGTATGGATTGTAATAATGTTTCTGATTCATTCAGGTTGCGCATACTCATGACACCGACGCACTTTTTAGAGATCATCAAGATAGGTATGTACATAAAATTTCAAAATAAATAAGTAAAGGCTTCGCCAAACAGAACGCGCTATAACGCGGCGTCAGAGCGTCGCGTTTTAACGTCGCGCTCTTTGATGTCATACTAATGCGTAACGCTCCTACCATTCACCAGAGCGCAATTCACGCGCAGTGCAGATCGCTCAGTCTTTGGAAAGTTTATTCGCTATTAAGATGTCGAGTGATTCAGATGTGGAAGAATTGTTACTTTTATACGCTTTATCACGATCACAGAGAAAAAGAGTATGGTTTCACGTCACGACATCAATAAAAAGAGAAAGGAATTAGGAGAATATCATCGTTTGTGTCGCGAGCTTTCATCACATGAAGATCGTTATTATAAAATTTCTTTATTACTATGTTTTATGTGTATCTTTTATATTAATAAGCAGGGGTGTTTTCGAACCATTTCTATCAGTTTTTCAGACATATTTTCAGTCATAATGCATTATTTCAGTCGGACGCTAAAATAAATTCTATAAAAATATACAACGCCTGGCGTCAGAGCGTCCTAGCGCCGCGACAGAGCGTTGCGTACTGCTAGCGCCAGTGCTCTGTTTGACAGCGTCTACCGCCATAGTACATTACACTTCGACGCTATGGCGCTGCGTTAGTCTAGCGCTCTGACGCCGCGCTATAGCGCGTTCTGTTTGGCGAAGCCTTAAGTAATTTGCTTTCATTCAATATTTGAATACTTAATTTTCATGTTTCTTTCTAGGCATAGAGAAGAAGTGGATCGCCTTCAAAACGATTTAGTAAAATATAAAACCAGACTAGAGGATAGAGTAAGTACTTACGACCGATATACAAAGTATTATTCATAGAAATAACTATAAAATTTACATTTTAGTTTTTCAATGTATCAAAATCTGATCACAAAAACTTGTACACAATCATATTTAGCTCTTCTATGTAGTTAATTATGGTTTTGCAAAATTATTTTAACTAACTTGTTTATTAATAACAACCTCCTTGGTCAAGTGGTTTGTACACCGGTTGTCATGGTGTCGCCATCTCTGAGGTCTCGGGTTCGATCCCCGGTCGGGTCTGTGTGGTTAAGGTTCCACTGGCAAGTAGCTATGGAACGCTTCCTTAGGTTATAAAATAAAGCCTAAGGGGTGGATCACTTATTGAGCTGTAGTTTAACTAATTATTTTTACTAGATGAAATATGATATATGAGTGGACTGTATTTTTTAAGAGGTTTGGTTCAGCTCGGATCCACAACTAAGGTAATTAAGCCTCGTTCAGTAAAACCTGAGATTAATTAGAAAACACAAAAAAAAACATCATGGGCAAGGCACTTGTACCAAGATTTAAGGGAAGGTTATATGGGAAAAAACACTCACTGTTGCTGCAGATGAGATCCAGTTCACCACTCTTCACAATTACCACAATCACAAGCAGGCCTGCTGTATTTAGTGTATCGATATATCCAATTATAAGAATAAAGTGTTTTTGGAAGAAGATTAGCTTGATTTACTTAGATTTTTAAAACACTGTCGCGTAGGCGAGGTCAGCCATTGCAATCTGTTGCACACGGAGCGACGGACCGAAACGTTATTTTTTCAGGAGAGGGTAGGAAGAACCTCATACAAGTGCGTAGTATCAAAATATAATTAAAAATGACGGTATGCTAAGTAATTTATGAACGAGACTCAACAGGGTCAATTTAGAAATTATGGTTTTTCTAAATTTTCTCGGGTGTGGGTGTTTTCTATGTATAATAAATAAGTATGTATTTAAGTATTTTAAGTATATTTTACTTTTTATTTTGAATTGCTAATTGCTGCACTGAAGCTAAATTAAATATTTATAAGATTTATAAAATACAGTGAAAAAATTAAACGCCCACGGTTGGGTGGGTTATTTTAAGTATGTTTATCCGTTGTCTAGTACCATTTACCGAGTTTCATAACGAAGCTTCTCTTGGGCTAGATAATTGGTGTGAGTGTAGGAAAGTTTATTTCATTTATTTTTTTAAGTCCCTGTTTATTTTAGGAAAAAGACATTAAAGTGCTAGAAAGACGTTGCATGGACCGTGAAAGGGAAAAGGAAGAGATAATAGTGGAAAAGGGTGCTCTAGTGAATCGTTTAGTGAACGAGTTGGAGGCGGCTCAAAGGAAGCTGGTCAGCGGCGAGGCGGTCAAGCTCAAGGAGAAGGTGTCTCAGCTCACGGCGGAGAGAAACACCGCAAGGGAGCAGGTCAAGGAACTAGGCGTGAGTATTTACTTGTAATTGTTAATAGACTTTTAAAATTCATAACAATACACTGCATTAAACCTAAACAACGTCCGTAAATGGAACTAATGAAACTGAATGAAATCAACTGGTTCCGACGGAAGATCAGCGCTGCGCTGGTCTTAAGGCCTAATTAAGGCCGCTTGTACACATCCGTTTTTTGACCAGACAATGGCCCATTTTTTTCGCCGGACTTGCGGTGGTGTATGGTTTATAACGTTTATAATGTGTGCACATGAACCGGACATAGCTCCGGCGAACAATTTTCGCCGGATGCACCGCCGCCTACTCTCGGCGCAACGGACAACGGTCCAGCGTAAAAAAGACCGGTCACCTATGTATGCCAGTGTATTGGCGCGTGTCGACGCTACCGGACGTATTGCCGGTTTTCAGTAAATTGAGTGCCGTCTACTCGCGTTTTTAATTAAAATGGATGATATTGACATGGAATTGTTAATAACTTTGGTTGAAAATATCTGTAAAATTTTATTTCAACTTTTTTTATTTTCTTCCAACTTCGCATAAATAGTAAGAAATGCACCTTAATCATCCCTTTCCAATAAAATAGGATGCACCCACAATGACCTTTTACGTTTTTAGGGTTCCGTACCTAAAGTGTAAAACGGGAACCTATTACTAAGACTCCGCCGTCCGTCCGCCTGTCTATCTGTCTGTATGTCCCTCTGTCACCAGGCTGTATCTCATGAACCGTGTTAGTTAGACAGTTGAAATGATCACAGATGATGTATTTCTGTTGCCACTATAACAACAAAATACTAAAAAACAGAATAAAATAATTATATTTAAGGGGGCTCCCATACAACAAACGTTGATTTTTTTCAAATTTTTTTCTCGGTCTTAATAACGATAACAGGTAGACACTTGAAATATTTTTATATATGATGGTACGGAACCCTTCGTGCGCGAGTTCGACTCGCACTTGGTCGGTTTTGTCATTCTTTTTGTTACTTCTTGTTCAAATAGTAGGCCAGTATAAGGCTTTTTTTCTTTGACTCGACATTATCACACGTTTAACCTCTATGACAACCAGTTGAAAACTAGCGCATATAGACTGCACTCGAAGCTAACATCCATCCGGTAAAAAAATTATATGAATACAAGGATATCCGTTTATTGTCGGTTCATCGTCCGGTAAAAAAAACGGATGTGTACAAGCGACCTAAATGGTGAGCTAGAATTGTTTTAAGACAAAAAAAATGTCCGTTGTCTTTTGTGTCTTTGCATGTTTGTGACATTGACATTTTGACCTAAATAAATATTTTTTTCTTCCTTTAACAATAAATTTACAGATGTCATTTCATAGAGTTTATGACATTAGCTAGTCTTAACGTTTACAAGAACCTTAACGTTATAATTCGATAGAAGTTCGTACGGCCCACTGATATCACAGTGCCTAATGTGAGAATAATTTGTCTTTCGATCACGTCAATGATTTGTATGACGGGTTACGGCAAAAATCGGGACCTAGGGCCTAACGTACCTTTCGAAGCATGGCGGAGGTTACTTACTTACTACTTACTACCCTGTAGCCTCAAGTCAGCTTTGGCTATGGAGAAGATTGAGTTATTTTAATGTGGACACCCATTCGGTGATCCGACATTGCGAAAGTGGATTAGTATTTGTAGTATTTTTAAGGAATAATGAACTATGTTCTTTTCAGTCTAAGCTCGAAGTTACGGTTCATGAGTTGGTATTGTGTCGGAACAAAGTAAACGCCGTGCAGAAGGAACATGACAACTGGCGGACGACGCTGCACCAAATGTTGGCTGAAGTTATGCCTGATAGCACTTACATGGGTAAGGAGTAGTTGTAAACTATATAGATTTATATAATTCTCTTGACTTTTTAAATAATAGTTGCAATAAATAAATATCTTGTTTTTTCTGTATAGAGGTCAACTAGTAAATAAATTAACACTACATGTAAAACTATAAAATTAAAAAAAACAGACAAATAAATAGCAAATTAGAAACTAAAAACCTATAAAGATGTCGTCCAATTGTGGGCTCATGGGAATGATCCCAAGAATGCTGGCAACATTACCGCTCTGAATTGCTAAGTTAAAACGCTGGAAGAGGTAGCTGCCAGCCTTCTTGTCACCGGAAGCCTTAATAAGGCGAGCACTTAACTATTTAACAAGCTGCCTTTCCGGCCCCATGGACCTAGTTGGCCTCTATACAGAAATAAACAAGTTATTTATTAAGGGTGCGCCGTCCATAAGTGACAAAAAGTGTCATATGATTTATTTGAAATGTCGTCGTCCATATTTATTTGATGCCGCGCGGCCATACTAATTTTGTATGGGGAATTTATGGTGCTTAATAAAAAATAATTATTTAAATAACCACTTGATGAATCGAAAATGTAGTCTAGCAATTTGTAGTTTATCCATTGATGATTGTTTAGACAAAATCAGAGGTACAATAATTTAGATAAACTATAAGAAATCTACTAAACGCCGCCACTCGTTTTCATGATTTTTGCCCAACTTTAAATGATATTGTAGAAAAAACTATAGCGTGTTATGAATTTATGGTTCTGACAAATTGTAAACACGTTCCCTATGATACTAAATATATATTTTGTTAATTTAATACGATAGTATTTTCAATTATATTTACTTAACCGTAACTGCATTTTTGGCATTTTTTTGTCGGCGCACCCTTAAGTAAGTAAGTAAGTATTTATTAGGTAAGTTTTCGCATACAATAATGTAATCACTCATATTTATTGGTCCTGTGGATAAACCCAGGATTGAGACCTACCGGGGGTACATATTATTATCGTAGTCTTGTGTTAGTGGTAGGTTTAAATTCTGCCTGGCTAGTTCCACCATCTTATCTGAGTATGTCACCATAATAACAGCAATGTGAGCAGAACTATTGTGTTCCGACATTCAGAGATAAGATAACCAGTTTCTTTAGGGCGAAGTGTTCTTCCACCATCAGCCTTGTCGTCAATTATCATGGGGTGAGATAATGGTAAAGCAATACTCCGCTATGTCCAAATCCGAATAGTTTTAGGAGACCAATATATTAGCATACAATAGGACCAGCACCTCTCTGGCAAATACATTTAACTAAATAGCGATTCTAGCTGCCACAAAATAAAGTTCAATTCCGATCGCACAGCGCTAGGCGCGAGGCGCGGCTAACAGACGGTTGTGACAGCGACGAACCGTCTCTTTCTGTAGCGAAGCTCTAATGTCGGCATGCATAAACAGGTCCGAAGATGTACCTGTAGTGTGATTCCTAAAATGAAAATGAGCTCACTCCAATACTTGAATATTTCATAAATAACTGATTTTTTTTACAAGGATGCACTGTTATTCTTATACCTCGTTATTCCTCTCTCTAGGAGAACCACCGTCTCCAGGAAAATTGACGGCGCTCAAAGATGTTTTAAACCGGTACAAAATGCAGTCGCAAAAGATGTCATCATTACATGAAGAAATCTCCAAACGGTATGAGTATACATTATCGTTACTCTCTTTGTTGCTATGTTATTGGAATATAAATTACATTTTCAGTAATCATAGTTTTTGGAGTTTGGAGCCTGTAAAGGCTAGGACCTCCGTCGGGCCGATTATAATATTGGAATATATTTTTAAAGTGTATCATATAACGGGATTTTTGAATCAAATGTAACATTGATCACAGCGCCTTTTCTCTAAAGTGGTTTTCCACATGTAATTCTACGGTATGATTCTGGAGGTAATCACGTTAAAAACGCCTGAAACGCTAGGGATACCCATTTTAGCAGCTAATTAACGATATAGCTGCATTAAATATTACACTTGATTCAAAAGTAACCCCATTCTACTACTATTCCATTAAATAGAATTTTTAATTTACCTACCCTTCAATAAAGTTGCATGATTTGAAATACAAACCTAATACGAATCATATTTATTATGTCAGTGACAAGAAACTAGAGCAGCATCGTAAGCAAGAGTCTGAGTTGAGAAGCAAGCTAGAGGAGCACAAAGGCATGGAGCTGCAACTGACTTCGCGGCTAGCCGTACTGCAGAACAAGCTGGAACTGCTGGGAAGCAACTCGGACAGCGAACTGCTGGAAAATTACAAGCAGCAGAACGAGCGGCTGCAAGCGGAGCTGGAGGAAGTGAGGAGCGAGCATAAGCAGGTAACTTTCTTTCTACCTACAGAATTAGATGGAACAGCTGGGAAGCAACTTGCATAGTGAACTGCTAGAGAACAACAAGCAGCAAAACGAGCAGCTGCAAGCGGAGCTGGAGGAAGTGAGGAGCGAGCATAAACAGGTAACTTTCTTTCTACCTTCAGAATTAGATGGGACAGCTGGAAAGCAACTTGCATAGTGAACTGCTAGAGAACAACAAGCAGCAAAACGAGCGGCTGCAAGCGGAGCTGGAGGAAGTGAGGAGCGAGCATAAACAGGTAACTTTCTTTCTACCTACAGAATTAGATGGAACAGCTGGGAAGCAACTTGCATAGTGAACTGCTAGAGAACTACAAGCAGCAGATCAAGCGGCTGCAAGCGGAGTTGGAGGAAGTGAGGAGCGAGCGTAAACAGGTAACTTTCTAAGTACCTACAGAAAAAGCTGGAACTGCTGGACAGGGGACAGGGACATGCTAGCGTGATGCCATCCCCTCTAGAATTCCTCTGAAGAGGTTTCGATCACACGACTTGAGGAACCCTTAATGTTTCTCGACGCCTACAAAACGTTCGGTTACGCTGTAAAAGCCATAGGCGGTCAACAACAAGTCTTTCCAAAACAAAAACTACTAAAATCAACTTTATTGCAAGATGTTAAGGTACGTACACTTTCATTTGTTCTCAGACGTCTATCAAAAGTGTACCCGAATGTCATTGACTTTGTCATTAGTTAGTCAAATGTTCAGATATTTTGGCAGGTTTGTACGCTCAGATCGCTTTGACGCTGACTGTAACAATATCTAATATCTTTACAGCTCGATTTGAAATATACGGAACTAGAGATGGAATGCGACAAACTGCGCTCCGCTAAGGGAAGTCGCGCGTCCCTCGTGCAGGAAGCTAACGCGGACTTACTCAGGGAGCTCGAGCGGTACAGCGCGCAGCTCAAGGACACGCTGCGGGAGAACGGCGAACTCAAGAACTTGTACCTACAGGTATAAATAATAATAATTAGTATATTTATTGTGATTATGGTTATTGATATGTATATATATTTTTTTAAATTGCGAACAAATAACAATTTGAAAAAGTGTTAAAATTACCAGCTGTTGGTTCGGCAGAACTGCGAATGCATAAAGAACCGGATTGTCATGGGGTGCGGGTTCGAACACCGCTCGTGGAAATTTTCCAACAAACAAACAAAAATATTTCGAAATAATTTCATAGACTGTTAGTAATTACTTACAAATAATATTAATTTAATAAGCACAGCATGTTGAAATTTTCCATTGGTTTTCGACCTTGTTAAGGTTAAAATTATGGTGTCCAAATATATCGACAGAACCCTATTAACGGTTAAACCTTATAACTAACTGATACAATATTGTTTTGTTGCTTTATCAATAAAAGTGTGTTAATTATTGATTCTTAAAATGCTAGGCTTGCAGTTCACGTGATACGATCACAAGGGAACTAAAAGACTTGCAAACGAGAATACAGAAGGAGAAAGAATTATTCAAGACACTGGAGAAAGATTATGTTGCGAGAATAGAAAAAGAAAAACAACAAATAGAGAAGCTGGCAGCTGAGTTGTCGAGTTCCAGGGGAGAATTGGAAATAGCTAACAAAAGGATATCCGAGCTGCAGAACGAATTTAAAGACAAACAGAAGGAATTCAGTGACAAACTTAATAAATATCTTGAAGGTAAAACTGATTTAGTTATTTTTTTATATATTAAGAGCTTCTATGCTTGTTTGTTAAGCCATCCAGTCAGATATTATTTAAAATCCGACTGAATGCAGAATAGAGTTTGATACCGTTACCAAATTCCCACTATAAGTATCGTTAAGTACCGTTATTTCAATAAAGTTAGCGGTAATGCAGGTAATGTTATCTAGAAAGTATTATTAATGCGCTTCAGCCAATCCGGAAGAACGGTCACTGCGGTTAGTTTACCGATAGAAATGCTAACCCGGTAACGATAACAAGCATAACGTTACCTTTGATTCTAACGGTATCTTCCTTTAACAAAAGTATCGTTACCAAATTTTAACGGTGTTCGAAGCCCTGATGGAGACCATTATTTCTGCCGCAAAGCAACATTTCTGTGCATAGCTGTGTTTATACTATGGGCATCTTTAGGGCGTAGAAGCGTCAAAAACACTTATACAAATGGCTAATTAGCAATAAGTCATTCTATTGTTGTAGCAATCTAGATAATAACAAACTTTTAGCGACATGTGATGACGATTTGTATTATTCATATTTTATTTCAGACGAGAAACATTCATTGCGAAAAGACATGGAACCGTGCTCGCAATGCGAAAAGAATGTTAAACGAATTCGACAATTGGACGAGCAACTCAGCAAATGCAGTGTACGATTGGGTAAGTTTCAATAAATAGTCAGTTTTCTATGTTTTATAACGATTTAAATTAAAAACATTGGAACTGTTAATTTTCAGAATAAAAAAAATTGAGACCTGTTCTATGCACATTGTGATTGTTGTAGGACACTTTAGAAATAAAGCGATATATTTGCCCTTTTCAACATTAACATAAATATTGTTATTGAGATATATTATGTTGACTAGGATTGTTCGATATAGAGTCTAATCAGCGAAAGAAAGACATACAGAGAAGAGTTATCCTCACCATAAAATATATTATAATTAACCTAATACCTACTACATACATCACAGTTATTATACATCGTATATTAACACACCAGTTCAAACCGGTTATTCTACTTATCTCACTTCTACCAAAGTATTTCCTCCAGGGGAAATAGATCCTACTACTCTAATACAACATGCTTTATAATGTCAATGTAGTAATAATCGTAATAACACAAACAAAAGTCTTTATATAAATAAATATTTATTATAAGTATTATATATTTTTAAACAAACAAAAAATTAATTCCTGATCTATTTCCCCTGGGAGAAATACTTTGGTAAAAATAGGTGGAATAACCGGTTCAAACCACAATACTTCATATATTTTTTAAGAATGTAAACATTTTACACGATAAATTGTGCACAGCCACCCAGGAAAGCAACGACGAGCTGATGAAAGAGCTGAAAGGCAAAGCAGAGTTCTTCCAGCAGTACATAGTGGAGCGGTTCCGTAAGCTGGGCGAGCAGCGGTCCGTCGGCACCAATACTGACGATCAACACTCCGGGAACAACATCGAACAACTAGTGCACGATTGCGACCACGTTACGCACGCTAAGGTATATTTTTGTAGATGTCCTTCCAATAGTATAGTCGACAATGAAATTGCTTTACCACCTTAGAAGTGAATTTTGTTTGCATATAATAAAACAACAAGTTCTATTTTTGTTTAAAAGACCAAGTGACAGATACGTTGGCATTGATTGACAATGAGCCTTAGCGATATTTTATTGATAAGGAATTTTTTGTCAAAAGTGATAAAGCAATTTTATGGTCGACTATACAAACTATATATAGAGCAGCTAGTGCATGACTGTGTGGCAGTAAAATTTTGTGTTGTAATGTTTAGTTTAATTTTGTATATTAGTACAATATTTTATTTATTTACTTATATCTAACAATACAAACTATTGATACTATATACTTGTGCGTATATTATTATATATATGTATAAAAGCTTAAAAAACCATATATATTTATTTATTTATAACATAGTAATAATAAATAACGACGGGAAAGTAGAGGGCAAGAGAGCTCGAGGCAGTCCGCCTGCTGGACGGGCTGACGTCATCATCAAGACCACACGAAAGCGGCTACACGAGTTCATCCACATCGCGAGTGACAGGTGGAGAGCGCTATCTCTCTCTACCACCAGACTTGATGGTCAGCTCAATGCTGGGAACAATTGATAGGATTGGATACCATAGAACAAAATTAAACTAAATGTTACAACATAAAATCATACTGCCACAACTGCGACCACGCCTCGCACGTTTAGGTAACCCCTGTATATAGATGTCCTTCCAGTAGTACATAGTAAAATGTATCCTCGAGCTATGTGACAATCGAGTAGCTAGTGCACACTACTGCGACCACTTCTCGCACGTTAATATTAGTAGTTTATGCAACTGTCATATAATGAAGGGTATTAAAACACGAGTGTGAGTTTATGAAACGAGCGCAGCGAGTTTCATAATAGTAACGAGTGTTTTAATACCCGTGTTATATGCAGTTGCATACACTACTTTATCTTCACTAATGCAATTAATCAAACAACGAGAGTAAAAGCTGACAATAGTTTATTTATAATAATTGTTCAAATTTTGGATGGTACAATTTTGAAAGTTAATGTTAATTATTGATCCAGCAGCTGTAGCGGTCGCGGGGCAAGCAGTAGAGCTCGTAGACGGAGTTGGAATATTTATAATTACTTCATGCGTCTTGTTTTCTATACTGTTCAAGATCGTATTTGAAACTTGAATTTTATTCATTAAAGACTCATCAATGTAGCTTTCAGCCACAGTAGAAGACTTCCACCCCCCGTGTCGTTTCAGTGCGGTCAAATCACCACCGCTATCTATGAGAAGGGTCGCCGAGGTGCGCCGGAAGCAATGCCCCGTGTACAACGCTGGGTTAGGCAGATTCAAAAAACTTGCGATAGTTTTTCCCAGAGCACCAAATTTATTAATACCAGTTCTTTGATCGACGCACTTCCCCGATCTATAGCTCAAGAAAAAGGCAGGGTTTCGACAGGGGGTGGGTCGAAGTTCCATGTATTTTTTACATACGGCATAGCAGTTGCCCGTCCCAACGAAAGAACGATCTATTTTCGTTTTTGTTTTCGAAACTTTCACCATGATTGTACTGTCGTCTATGTTAGAGACTTCATCGAACTGGATGTTGTATAGCTCTTGCCTTCGGCATGCCCCCATTATGCCGAAGATTAGTGCAACCTGTAACAATAAACGATATAATAAGCTTGAGGTACATAGCCAAGGCAAAAACTATGATTTATGAAGTAGTAAAGTGTAGGTACCTACTACCTAATTTATACACAAAGCGCTTAAACGGAGTGTCTAGATAACATGCGTGTGTAGTACGTAAGTACTAGGTAGATTAAATAACAGAACTAAAATACACTTACCTTTTCAAAAAGATACAAAATATCTGGTGAATCTTTCAGGAACATCTTTATTTGACCTGATGTAAACGTCAAGGACTTTTTTTCCTTGTGTCCTTCTGAACTGCGTTTCAGGAACGCTATGACTTTTGAATACTTCGTGATATCAATATTGTTGTAGATATTCAGTGTGGACTTGAGCATAGAATATTTAGCCCACATAGAAGATGGCTTGAATTTGTCGGAGAGGTCTTTGAGATACACAAGAATGACATTTTCAGAAAATGATGTAGTTTTCTTTTCGATCTTCCATGCCAAAAAGTTATTATATTCTTTTTCATATAATTTTCTAGATTTTTCTGGCAAAAGATTGTGAGTTACTTTTGTTGCCAATTCTAGAATATCCGGAGGCGTACAAATATCATCGTCGCTGTCCATTTTTAACTTTTAATTTGTATTTTAAAAACAAAACACATTGCGAAACATTAAATTCACGCGTACGTGTATTGTCACAGTGAACTTGCCGCCATTAAAATCTAACCAATGAGAGCGCAGCTGCGCGCGCAGGGCCAATCAGGAGCGAGCGCGCGCTGTTCTTTTTTTATTTAATTGGCACAAGATCTTACCAAAGAGTTTTGTGTATGTAAGTTTAGTAGTTTCGACGAAGTTTTCACGTATAACCCAACTGTTTTTAAAAGCCAGCCTAATATCAAAATTTTATACAACTTGTATGAGGATTTTGACATAAGGCTCGCCAGGTTAATTGGTCGCGTTTTATTGATGTTATAATGAGATTTTACGATATCGATGTGGATATTATACCATCATGTGAAATTGCTTAAATTGAGTGTTTTGTTGTCTGCGCTATAACAGTAGTAATTATAAGTCAAGTATTGGAAACATAAGTAGAATGTTACAACATTAGTGTAGATAAAATATTTTAAGGTATAAAGTTGTCCTTCTACATAGGAGGTACATTAATTCAACATAATCGTTCCTCAACATGAAAGATTTAGTTCTAAAATTGAATACTTATCATTTGTTTTTTAATTAGCAGACTGATATGATGATGAAGGAAAAAGCGATAAGGGATCAGATAGCCGAAAAGTTCACCTTAGAAATGAAGACAGTAGAAATGAATTGTGCAAGACGGATCAAGGAATTGGAGAATGAACACCTCGGGGCCATCAGCAAGCTACGGGAATTGCTCGAGCGGAAGGCTCAAGAAGTGGAGACCTTGAAGACGTTCATACTCTCCGAAAGGGCTAAGATCACGCAAATACTGGAAGCGAAAGAAAACGAAATATCTGTCCTTATAAAAGAACATAACGAGTTGCAAGCTGAATGCCAGAAAGCCAATGATGATGTTGTGGAATGGCGTCTTAAAGCTGAAAGATACAAAGAGAGAATATCTCGGTATAGCTCTCTAGAAGATGTGTTGAAACATGAGAGGGAAAGAAGCTCGTCTTGCGCGAAAGAATGTCAAGCGGTCAAGACGAAGCTGACGGAGTTGCAAGCGAAAAACACGC
Organism: Eudonia lacustrata; assembly: GCA_947562085.1. Taxonomy (NCBI): domain Eukaryota; kingdom Metazoa; phylum Arthropoda; class Insecta; order Lepidoptera; family Crambidae; genus Eudonia; species Eudonia lacustrata. Next base: position 9,154,594 of record OX387327.1, on the reverse strand, counting down.
AGCTGGAACACAAATGTGAGAAGTTGCAAGCGGAAAATGCGACGCTCCAGGAGAAATATAAAAATGTTAAGAAAACTGTTTTTACTTATAAGGTATGTTTTACTTATAAGGGCTGCTTTATATTATTTCCTATGATTTGAGTATGTAGTGCAATTAAATGTTAATAATCTCGAATATAGTCATTCAGATTTAGAAGAATCGCGTGGGTTAATTTCAGGTTATAAAAGCTTTTTTTAAGAAAACTTTAAAATCTTTTAAATTTAAGCACATATTTTGTACATATATCCTTAATATCATTATTAACGTCACAATCCCTGATAGATAGTTCCCTGATATGTTAAGAAATACCAATTTTAAAATAAGGTTGTGAAATATCATAAACTTGCACTACGTATTCCGATCATCGTTTATTAATATTGTACATCTAAAATCAAAAGCTTCAACGTGATTTTAGTTACTTTAATATTAACTATTATTCTATTTCAGGAATATATGACGAAAAAAGATGCCCACGTAAGCAACGAGATGAACCGTATACAAGATGAATATAGAAAGATTTTTATTAAACTACAAAACCAGGTTAATTATCACGTGAACTGTAGGATACAGGAGGAGAGAAACAATGGGAAACCAGCGCAAGCGCAGCAATATCAGCACAGTGACGTAAGTTATCTATTCGTTAGGTATAGCTATTAGTTCTTCTCCACAGCTAAAAAATAGACGTCCTAAATGGATAGTAGGTAAAAAAATTTTTGGACGATTCAAAAGCACTTTTCTAAAGTTTATTTGAACAAAAAATAATATTTGACTTTGACTTTGTTACATACTAGAAATAATCTATGGAGTATTTGTTCATTTTGGTTTGCACAAAATGAAAAAAACGTTGTTAACACTTAGTAATTCTTTTTTTTAAATTGACGACGTTCCATGCACTGAGTAAGATCGAGAACAAATCTTTGATAGAATATCCGGAAATCTCTAAAACGCCTAATGCCCATGACGCCACTGGGGGCGATTTTTGACCCGGTGACTAATCGTCACGCTATGAAATCAATTACGATTGCTCCTTTTTCTCTCATTTAAAGTCACCGATAATTGACAATTGAAATTGTATACATTGCTAATAAAATACCATTTTAATTTTACAGTACAGCGAAAAACTGAAAAAACTAAACGAGGACTTCGCTCGTTTAGCGCAATCCAGATTCAAAGATACTCCTGAAAATTGATAATCTCTTTATTTCGGCGCGACGCGCTCTCACAAGCCACGATCTCCGTCCAAGTTTATGGATTTATGAATAATAACTTCATGTTGAAAGAAACCAGCTCTACTTCAAAATTAATATACTATTTGTTTATAACTTTACTTACGATGTACTTACATAATATTAAGCTTTTTGTATATATAATCTAGAAGACAATGTTGAAATTGCACTGATTGCCTAACCATGTAACATTTTAAAAGACTGTAAGTAACTGTTTTAACGCAAATGTCCCATATCTTATAACCAGTACAATAATTTAGAGTTGATCTTGACTGATTATATATTATTATTATTATTATCTTAGTGATCATTCCATAGATCAAACCTTAAATGTGTCTGTGATAATGTAGTACATGATGTATATAGTTTTAGAGTAGATAACAGTATTATTAGAGAGTTCAAAACGATACATGCCCACACTTACATTCCTAATGATTCCATTTTAAATTTTGCTTACCTTTGATATGAACTGGAATTTACGACAATATTATGTACTTGTACGTATTATTAAAATAAAATGAATAATGTTATTGCTCAATTTGAAATTGTTATGAAATTAGATTTAATTTGATTTTATGAATCGGTTGATGTTATGTTGGTCAAACTTTGATCTTAATTAATACTTGTGGTGGTTATTATGTTTGTGAAACGAATATAAATAAAAACTATTATTATTTGTAACAACTAATTTATTTCTTTGTGTAGTACTTTGCTGGAACGAATGGCATTTTGGTTACGACACACGAAATGTCTTTACCCCGCACGTTCACCAATAGCTCGGTGCCATTCTTCTTCAATGCTTCTGCCACATAGCCCATACCGACGTTTCCACCCAAGGAGGGGCTCGGGCAGCCGCTAGTGACTTTACCGATCAGTTCAGAATTTTTCGCATTTTTGAGAATTGCGTCCTTTCTCGCAGGAGCCCCCGTTTCCATCCTAATACCGACTCTTCTCTTTTCAACGCCTTGTTTGAGTTGTCCGAGTATTACGCCAGCGCCGGGAAAATTAGCTTCATTTCTTCTCCGTTTCGCGATTAGCCAAGATAAATTGGCCTCAACGGGCGTTACGGTCTCATCAATATCGTTGCCGTACAGACATAAGCCCGCTTCTAGACGCAGCGAGTCCCGGGCGCCCAGCCCTGCGAGTTTCACATCCTTATTCTGCAGTAAAGCCTCCGTGATGGTTCCTGCTTTCCCTGCGGGTATCGATATTTCCACTCCATCCTCGCCGGTGTACCCGCAGCGCGTCACTCGGCATTCCGCGCCGGCCACGAAGCCTTCAATAGATGTCATGAACGTCAAGTCGTTCATGTTAATCTTTGTAAGAGATTGTACGGCCGACACCGCCTTGGGCCCCTGTACGGCTATCAGAGCCCTTTGGTTTACATTCCAAAATTCAACTTCTACATCTTTACCCCGATTGCGGAAAAGGTTCGATGTTTCTGTCATATGTTCCTTATCAACTTCCAAGCGTCCAGCATTTGAAACTACATAAAGCGTTTCTTCATTTACTTTGGTAACTATTAAATCATCAATAATGCCTCCTCGGCTATTCAGAAACACGGTGAGTGAGCTGGAGCCATTCGCCATACCTTTCAAATCGACAGGAGTGATTGATTCGAACCAGTCGACACAGTCTTTGCCTCGGACGTTCGTTTGAAGCATGTGTGATACGTCGAATATAGATGCACTATTTCTCGTGAACAAGTGTGATGCAGACACACTCATATCAGAGTATTGAACCGGCAGCATGAATCCGGCAAAATCTACCAACTTTCCTCCATATTTGCTATGTAAATCATATAGGGGCGTTTTTATTGCCGCCTTACCACTTTCACTGTATTTACGAAGCGTTACATTAATTCGCTTGTTTATTAACAACTTTGAATTTAAAACTGTGCTTAGGCTTTTCAAAGACATTTTCTACGCCGAGGGTTGTCGATACGCCGTATTTTATAAGCTACTGAACTACGGGCTTTGTTATCAGTCACTTGTAGAAGGGGGGGTCGCGGGTCAATTAAAAACAGCTACGATAGTGATAATAAATTAATGATGTTGCACTGGCATCATTGGAGTAAATACTTAACAATTGTTAAGTCAGACAATTATTTGTTTATATGTAAAGAGTTAATTAACTAATGTTTGGTGTTTAAGTATGAAAACAATTTGAGTAAATTGATAAATGAATTTCACTGTTGCTGTGCAAAAAGTATGAACACACTTCACACTGCTTAGGTTTTTGTAAAGTCATTTTGATTAGCCGTCAGCTGCCGTAAATACCAGACACAATAGGATTTTAATTATTTGGCGCCGTGGATCCACGTTCCAGCATACCAAACCTTAACGTTAACTCCTTAAATACCATTTGACCGACAAACAATTGAATTTCTATTGTGTCTGGGCCTAGCGGCGGTCAACCTGTTAAGATTTTTTTCAGTGAATGTCTTGAATGAAATGATATTTTTGAATGCTAGCAGTTTCAAAAGGAGGCAACAAAAGTTAAGTTAAGTTAAGTAAAATGTAATGATCAGTTAAGAAGTTACAACAAATTACAAAAACAAATGTTCTTAACTGATCCCTAGTATTTGTAAAAATATTATGATCGGATGTTAATGACGGTAGTTGTTGACATTGAATGGGCCTTTGGCTTTCAAAGTAAAAAGAAATAGTGTTGAATAATTTCGGCGGGCTGGTTAGAATCACGATAGCTCAATTGGTAGAGCACCTGACCCGGTATGTCAGAAGGGTGCAGGTTCAAATCCTGCTCGTTGAAATTTTTTCAACATTTGTGTTTTTTAAGTTAAGTATCCTAAACATGCCAAAACACCCTACAATGGATCTTATCTGAGATTATTATCTCTTCTGATTTAGGTTGGTTATTGATAGACACATGAAACAAATTAATACATACTAAAAATATTTTATTTATTAACCTATTCACTAAGTTGGTTGTTAATTAAATCAACATAGTCTTCATTACACAACAGTTCATTTTTGGTAGCATCAGAATTAGCAATACTGGACAATATAATAGCAATAAAACCATCAGAGTCGGGCATTTGTTTGAGCAATTCTGGATGTTTCACCAGCTGTTCATTGATTTCAATTAAATTACCTTTTACTCCACTTGGTACTTCAAAGCAAGTTCCATCTTCAAACTCTATTTTACATATTATGGAATTGGGTGTCAACGATTGCCCACCTTTCTTGCCCTTACCCTTGACGGAGTTGCTAAGTCTGTCAACTTTACCAACAGAAAAATTAAGCTTATACTCTCCTTCTTTTTTAAAAAATGCATGGCTTGGAGCAAGGCTGAGAAGCATGATCCTATTAGAATGTATCATTAGCATAATATCATTGTTTTTGGTACCACCAATGTCAAGAATATACCGTTTGGTAAAGTATCTTTCTGTGAAAGATTTAACTGTGGACAAATCTGGTATAGAGTCTAGGATTTGGAACTCCGTCATAGCCGCCATGGTGAGTTAATGCAGTTATGGTATGGTCTTATCTTGAGCAAGTATCCGAGCTCGTATCTCTGCGTGTCGCCGACGGGACTCGTCCAAGTTAGCTTTCTGACGTCGAAGGCGCTCTTCTTTCAGACACTTTCTCATATCGCTATCGAAGTCATTGCAGTAGCCCAAGAACTTAAGAAATGAATGCTGCAACGAAAACACTACCCCATCAGTAAAATCACATGTAAAGATAACTTGAAAGCACACATTAAAGTTAGGTTATTTTATTAAAATACAAACTACAAACACCAAATTTATTGAGGTACGGAACTTAATTATTCTAATATTAGCTTGTTCTTCAAATACTTAAGACAAAATAGATAAAAACCCTTTTGTTATGCAACATTTAGTATACCTCTGCATGACAATCTTGTAACTTTTTTATTAACTTATTGCATTCGTCGGTATGCAAATGCGCTGACAAATCCGTGTGCATAACTTGTGTGTCTAAATCTTATTTGATTCGGGGAAATAAATAGATTTTGAATACAATGTTTCTAAGTTAATGCAATTTGCAGAAAATCCAACGATATCATGCGTCGGTGCGTGACTTTTGACACTGACAGTAAATAGTAAATATGACATTTTGACATATTTTTTTTTAATGACTGCACAAGCATTTAGCCAATGAAATAATTTATCTTGCAAGTAAGTAATACTTAAATAAACAATATTTCCTTACTGTATGATGATGATAAATGATAATAGAAATGGGAAGTGAGAAATTATATACCCCCAACCCCTCGAGTATCTCAGTAAAGATGTGGGGCTTTACTAAGTCCTCACGCGGACTTCTTGAGAGAATTATAAAATGACGTTGTACTGATTTGTTTCATTTGCCAACACTCATGCACACTCACTTAACGGTTAATAATCCACCATTATTTCACATTAATATTCGACTTAACACTAATTGTAGAAAATAAAATAAACCGCAGACATGACTCTTCACTTTCCCGCCAAGAAGTCCATTATATTTTATTATACTTTTCCGATTAATATAGGAAAGACAAAAAAATCTAGTCCATACAGCTATTTTTTAAGTAATAATTTTGTTTCTTTTTTTAACAAAATGTCTTAAAAGTTAAACTACAAGATTTATACTACTGTTATTATTAATATTTTATAAAATTAACATACGACAGTGAGATTGTGTGTACATACATTCCTCACGTCTAACACAAAATCGTAGAGAGAATAGTATACTCACGGCGGGCGGGGCTGGCATAGTAACGGCATGTAGACCATTCAAAGACACGCGGGTTGTGCGACGAGCACCACCATGCTGCTAGCCACCGCTGGCCACCCACCACACGTCCTTCTTCTTTACCCCCCTAGACCGCGCTCTATTAATGATAAGTCATTACGAACTAAAATTAGTGCAAGTTTCATTTGTCATTCGATAATTCAATGAAAACAAGAATGTGTATGGCATTGAAGCAGCGCCTCCTAGTGACAAATCAGAAGAGTTAAAATAATGCCATACAAATTATCGCTTTTGTTAACAACATCGAATGGAAATAAAACTCGCATTACGCACCGAGTATTCCTAATCACTTACAATATAACGAAAAACAGCTAACTGCGGCTATAATCTACACTATCTAAAGTGATTTTCTTTTCCCTATTTGAAGAATAGATGAAATTAAATGAAATGAAAATCCTTTATTCAATTTAAGCATATAAATTGCACTTATGACTACGATTCTTAGACATAAAATAACAAAGTGCTGTGCAAATTTTTTCTCTCATAACCCTATTATTAGTATTTAAAAAAAGGTTTCGTGTTACTATAATTACGTTTTTCGGTGGAGCTTTCCAAAACATGAATTAGGTAGGTAAGTTAATGGCTTCAGTGTTCGGCAGGAACCTGCCCCCCGACCGCCTAACTGATCGCTTTGACTACGCGTATAGTTTAGGACGTCAACTTGCCACCTCGCACCGCCTATGAAAGCAATATCAAAAGCTAAAGGCTATATAGCTTTCAATATTGCTTTCTTAGGCGGCACGAAACGACAAGATGACGTCATAAACCACACACGAAGTCAAAGCGATCGGTTAGGTGGTCGGGCCCCAGTTATCGACATTTTTTCCTTTAATTAATAATAACCGCCTCTGTGGTCTAGTGGCTAAGACCACCGGTTTAGACCCAGAGGTCCCGGGTTCGATTCCCAGCTCCAACATGTTAGTGTACTCGGTTTGGTTGGTGGTGGGGCTTGTTTGTCCGCCTGGCTAGCTACCACCATCTTATTTAAATATGTCGCCATAACATCAATGTTTGTAGCATTGTTGTGTTCTGGCATCAGCTAGAAATATGATAGCCAGTGCCTAACTAGTTGAGGTTCCCGGGTGAAGTGCGCTTCCATCATTGGCCGTAACATCACTTTATACATCAGGTGAGATCAAGGCACTGAGCTCACCCGTAAAATATTTAAAAAAAATAGGGGTAAGCAACTGATTTTAGTTTTTACACAAATAACTATAGCAACGATTGAATACAGGGTGCCTAGTGCGAATTTCACTCGCCATTCGATCACGTTAACGAAAACGAGAATTTGTATAGAATTTTTTAACTCTTCGCGTAGGTATGTCGCCAGGCGGCGCTGCGCTGCTTCAATGCCATACTACTACGTTTCGTTTTCGTAAACGTAATCGAATGTATACGGATAGTAAACAAGACTCACACCAGGCACTCTGACCACTTGCTTCCTAGCTGTCATCCCGTAAAATGTTGATGAAAATCTATGATATTATTTATTTATTACCTATACAATGTTACTTTTAGCTCAGAATAATAACTAAAGCTATAGAAACCGGACTAAAATAGCAAAGGTGTCACCAGATTTGTGACGTCATATTTGAGGTAATGTAGTGAGTGACTTTATAAAGGACTCAAGATTTTTTTTGATCACCGATTATCTGAGATGACCGTTTGATATAACAACACAAAAAATAAAAACTAAGTGTCAACCATTTGTTGCACTCCAACCTCCTTTTCGGAACTAAACATAGTTGCACGATTTTTATTTTAGCCATCCTTCTATAGCTTTAGTTATTGTTCTGAGATTTTTAGTTTATACGAAACCTGAAAACTGTTTGTTCAGAATCAGTAATAGAATCGATTTTAATATTTTTTATACCATGTTACATTTTGACCAAATAATATTTACAAAATTTCAAATAAATTATTCCCTACTAAAAACCCACATTGGGGCAGCACAAAAAGCTTGTAACTTCGTGGGTTTTCAATATATTATTTAATTTTTTTTTGTATGGATTCGTTAAATGAAAATATTTGACCCGTGTTTTGGTTTTCGTATAAACTAAAAATAAGGTTGTATATTTTACTAATAATCTACTAGTTAAAATACAAATAATATAATAATGATAATGATAAATCAACATCTAATGAGGCTCTCGTTAGGCGGCTGGATCAAGGGCCTGATTCAGAAGGCAGTTCTCCTCGATACGGCACGCATTGTGAGGAGGTTCCTGTTTCTGGGGCCCTAACCACCGGTAGCTTGGACCCTGGTCCCGATGCCGGCAGACCCCCATTTTTTATATTTTTAATTTTTTTATTTATTCTGTTTTTAGAAAATATTTAAAAATGTAAATTTGTATGAGAAAAAATAAATAAAGGCAATAAGTAATAATAATATTATTATGATAATAATACTGTAGTATACTCGTAATATACCTAATAATATAGATGTTTAATAGATGCCATTCTATACTTAGATTCTATACTATTAGTTATCCTAAATCATTAGGTACCCATGCATAATAGATAAATTGAATGAGGTACTACAATGCTGCCGTCTTCTGTCTATTACAGACTCGGTAATGTCCTCCCACTTGTTTCGTTTTTAAACGCTTATGAAACATCTTGGTCAGTCGCCAAACTGGTTATAAATAACAATGTTTTATTAAAATGTATTAGGTCTAACTCAACGATACGTGCTGGTCTTAAAATAAAAACACAATTATTTTTATCATTTTATTTACTTAAATAGTTGTATCTCAGTATTAGGTACATTACATAACTAACAAAGAGTATGGCAAAGACCGCATTATGTAGGGATTAGCCCTAATGTTATAGGAACTCCTCAACTTCAATAAATAAATAAATAAAAGTAACAAAATTTCACTAACAAACTTTAACATAATGACTAGATTAAATTAATCGTATCTTCTGAGAATCGTACAAAAATTGTGTTAATAAGGTAATTGGAAGATGTCTTACTTTTCATACCGTCTATCACAACACAACTAATAAACCTCACGAAGAAAAAAAAATCACTTGAGACTCATACACGTCGCGCTCACCGGGTTACGGGGACAAGCAAAATATTAAGCGAAATAATAAGAATAGAAATGCGATGTAACAAAAAAGATAAAAAAGAAATAAACATATTTTGTTGCCCAATTTTTTTTAAGAAATGCATAATGTGCCCAAAAAGGTTTTATTCTCCAATTTCTTTTTTTTTATTTAAAAAAAAGCGTTTGTTAATTTGGCGCGCGTTTCGTTCGTTCGCGTGTGCATCAACTCTTAGGCATGCCCTGTGGCGTGGAGGTCTCGACCATCTTCTTGTACTTGCCGACGATCTCGGGCAGGTCGTAGGCGATGGCGACGTCGAGCCGCGTGATGGGGCAACCGCGGAAGTAAGTGCAGGTCGCAGACAGCTGCTGGAACTCGTACAGTGGGTTCAGACGGAAGAAGTCGCGGTACGTCTCTGGATCCGGCAGGTCGTATCTGGAAAAAAGGCAGGTGTAAAACAAATTAATTACAAAACATTAAAAGTACAAATGACCTATCAGTTCTTTCGAACATTAACCATTTTTAAATATTTTTGGTATTTCAAATGAATGAGACTCCCATTTTTCTATGAAAGAACTTCTATTGACAGGTTGTTGACAGTTACAAGATTGCTGCATTATTGACTCTAGTTTCCATGATTGGTAATTTTGTTAATGATAAGCTAGGGTTTCATAGAGATTCAGAGCCGGCAATGCGCAAATTATACCGAACACCATTATATATTATTGTAATTAATATCTTTTTAGATAATATTTTTTTGTGGGTAGGTAGGTATTTTAAACTTGCACATTGTTAGACCACGAGCTGGCTAGTTTTCTTGGTCCAGCACAGTTGGGTGAAATTAAGGAAATATTCTATAATTAAAAACGACAAACTCTGCATGAAACAAAGATCGTAAAAAAATCCTCCTAGTTTTGTTTACTATCCGTATTTATTCGATTACGTTTACGAAAACGAGAATTTGTATGGCAAAATTTTAACTCTTCTCGTATGTCGACAGGAGACGCTGCTTCAATGCCATACTAATTTTTTTATTTTTTTTATGTTAAAAGGAGGCAAACGAGCAGGCGGGTCACCTGATGGAAAGTAATCACCGCCGCCCATGGACACCCGCAAAACCAAAGTTATCGCAGATGCGTTGCCAACTTAACTTAACTTAACTTAATTATCGTTTTCGTAACGTAAACTAATCAAATGGTGAATGAAAGTCACACTTGCACCCTGGATCTATTTTGATCATCAAAATTCGCGTTTTAGCACGTAAACTTTAGGAAGCGGTTACCTTGAAATGTTCGTGAGCGTGCTGAGTCCTTCGTAGATGTGGTAGTTCTGTGGATTGTCGATGATGGCGTCCGCGATGAGCTTCCTATTGCCGAAGATTGTCTTGTGGTTGAAGTAAGTGGTCAAGTAGCAGTCGACCATTTTAGCGTGGTTTCGGACTCGCACCTGAAATGCAGATATTGATATTGTTCAGGCATAACAATTACACGAGTATGTTCTTTTTAAAGACATTGGGCAAGAACGTTGTTGGGTCAATTCAGATTTGTGTTAACTTTTTTATCGTGCCCTACCAGGGCTAAGTATAATGTTTTCGGTTCTGAAAAACATAAAGATTATACTAGACCACATAAGTAAATGCAATAAATACCTTTGATTTTCTGATTGATTATGTAGGCATGGGGAAGATAATTTAATTAGCTTATTTTTTGCAATGTCAACCCTTATTACTCGGTAGTCGCTGTGATATCACGCTGCTTAATGAAACCGTAGATAATCCAAATGATTAACTAGACTTGGATTGAAATGGCGATATCAGCTGCTTTGTTGTAGTTTGCGGTTATGCAGCACCTAATGTCATGAGTAGTTCACATCCCCACACGCAAAAGTAAAGAAAGCTTTTCCAACCCAAGGAATGCTCCTCTATCTTCGCCTGGTCGACGGGGTGGAGGGAGTTTATTGTCATCAAGATGTTTGTAACATCATTCATGTGTCATGTTCGCGCCACGGGTTTCATGGGCTGCGGGACCATATTGGAACCTCTTTTTTAAAACCTTGCATTGATATGGTCTGATCCTGCTGCGATCGCCAACTCTTCGTGCCTGGCATAGCATGATTATGGCTCACTTTCTGGCTGGATCTTTTTCTCGATGCGCCGGTCGATGGCCTGCCGCAGCTCCCGCAGCAGCTCGTGCTTTTGCGACATCGACTACTAGGTATATCCTTGTATTTAATAGGTACACTCGTACACCACCGGTATCACCGGTTAAATTACTGCGATCACTAACTTGTCGTGGACTCGTGGCTTCAAGAATGGACCAATACACGCAGAGCCGGATGTATAATAGGCTCCTAGGCACTGCATGTTTCGGGGCCTCTAACTATCTTCTAGGCTTAACAATAAAAGATACTTTTTTTTCTCTGACTGAGGGGACACGGCGCCCAAATGGACGTGCCTATTTTGCCTTAAGTTTTTTTTATTACCGGATGGTACTGAATACAGGCTAGGAAAGAACAAGAGGACTCACCGCAAATCTGCGAGCGCTGGAGATCTTGTTCTCGATGCGCCGGTCGATGGCCACCCGCAGGTCTCGCAGCAGCTCGCGCTCCTGCGCTTGCAGCAGCCGCCGCGGCGCGCCGTCCTCGTACGGCATGGACCACAGCGACACCGTGTACATGACCGGCGGCTGCGCGGAGCTCATCAGCGGCGATATGTTCCAGATCAGGGCGCTTTGGACGCGCATCAGCTCCTCGGGCTTCACAGTGTCCGCCTTGTTCAGCACAATGCGAGTCTGGAAATTTAAAGGTGCGTGCCGTTTATAAATAGATATGTAGGTAACTAAGTTAGGGTTTGAGGAGCTCGATGGCGCAGTGGTTAACGCGTCCGGTCCGCGATTGCTGAGGTTAACCCATTTAGTCCAATCCCGATGGAAGCCCGGTTATTGGATGGGTGTCGAAAAATATATAATCTCGAGCTCTTCCGTGATACAGAAGGCACGTAAAGTCGATCATCCCGACTGCATTATCAGTCGTTAACAGCCAGCCGTCCTGGACCCGCGTGGTGGTTTTTGGCCGGTTTTTCCTGTGGTGTTTCCATCCATGGAAAAGGCTCGGGCCCCAGCAGTGGGACTTCAAAATATGCTGGTGATGATGGATGATGATGGTAAGTTAAGGAAGAGTGGGGCCCCCTGACTCTCGACTACTTGTGGTGGTCCCAACTACTTGCGTAAAATGAAATGAAAAGACTTAAATTACATTCGAATTTTGACATGTATGGTCATTAGTACATTATTAAAAAAAGTGATTTATATGACTGCACGACTGCACCTACTTATTTATTTGTCACAATTTTCATGCTATGCCTATATCATTTGGGTACATCCTAACTATTAGCCGTATCTGTTCCGTATGTTATGTAAAGGAGTTGATACTAAAATCTTATTTTCGTTGAAGGAGATCCTCTGCCGCTTTTTATGTCGTTCCTGTACAAGATCGCATCGTTCGTGAAGATTTAACAACAATTCGCGTTTTGATTTTCAGAACACTTAAGCTCTGGCTCCATAGTAAAAAAAAAAGGTTATTAAAACGATGAACTCTACCTGTGATTCTCTACCCTTCAGCTGATCGAGGATGGCTTCAGTCTCAGGCCCGACGTCAAGCTTGGACGGGTCGTACACGAGGAAGATGATGTCAGCGCGATCTATGAACCACTGGCAGGCGTCGTTGAACGGAAACACGCGGGACACCTGCTTCCTCACTTCCAGAATGCCAGGGATTTCAACAATATTCACCTGGAAAATGCATTATTGGTTTTGTAATCTTTCGTTAAATAAAATCCATCAACTCGAAGTCACATGAGCTGTAACTCAGAAATCTACGTTAGGCAAGTAAGTTTTAATCGCCTCTGTGGTCTAGTGGTTAAGACCACCGGCACCGATTTCAGACTCAGCGGTCCCGGGTTCGATTCTCAACGGGGAACATGTTTGAGCTCGGTTTGGTTCGTGGTAGGTTAACACAAAGTCCGCCTGGTAAGGTACCACAATGTTATTTAAATATGTTGCCATAACCACCTTAACATTAATGTTAGCAGCATTGCATCAGTACTCAATATTAGCCAGTTTCTCCATAGTTGAGGATCCGGGTGAAATGATATTATACTTTCGGCCTTATCATCCCTCAACATCGGGCGAGATGAAAGCAAAGTGCTTACTTACCCCGTAGGGAATAAAAATAAAAAAGAATTTGAAGATATACATTTAGGTGAGTTTCAGTTTTCATAGTCTTTAAAATACTCCTGTAAAACTATATTTTATAACTTTCCTTTCCTTTTCCTTTATAAATAGCGTTAAATAATCATACCGCCGAAGAAATATGCAGGAAGCTATAGCAGAACTAAAGTTGTCAAAAGGTTTAAAAAATATAGTTGTAAATTGATAATGAAAACTACCTTTTCCAATATCTTGCTGGGATATTTAAGACCTCTGAGTCGCTCTTCCAGCCCTTGGCCGAACTTCTGCAGTCCTGAAAATGTCCAGTCGGCCGCTAGCTGTGTGCCATCCAACACTTCGGGGTCCTTGCCGTGCATCAGAATATTGAAATAGGCGGGTGAGGGTTCAGCACCTAAAACCAAAACACGCATTATTAATATAGTACTCTCTTGAACTTAACTGAGCTTATCTACCCACTTATTGTAAAAACTACCTACTCATCCCTATCTGTTATGTTTAACTTACCTATTATGTGAAAATTTAATTAAATGCTGAAATTCATTTACAGAAGGTAAAGTTACAATCATCACGTCATAATCTAGATAGCTTAAGTAACTAGACAAACCTTAGTTGGTAGGTAGTTGCCATCATATTACATCACTTGTTTTTTAAGATAAATAGTAAAAAAATGTAGAGATAATTATATTATTTTTTTCAAATTGTCATTGTAAATCGCAACTCACTTGTAAGACATTTACAACATTATATTATTGCTGGAAATAATAAAAAACTGATAACAATAAACTCACTGTAATAAATAAGTTATGGTCCCTGTCAATACCCTTCCATGGGAATCAAACCTGCGATGTCTACGATACGCATACAACGTATCGTAGATCTATATCACAGGTTTAAGAACTGCATAAAAAATAACGTAGACTTTTAAATTAAGTTATATTTTAGTGCACGTTTTTAAATCCATAATGTATTTTACATAATAAATCATAGACCTACTAAGTTAATGCAGTTTTTTAGGGTAAGAGGTTACCCAACTAATAACCACTTAATTAAATATCACTTACCAGTTCTTAGAGACCATTCAGTGAACTCTAGTCCAGTCAAATAGTTCAAAATGCTCGATTTTCCTCCACTCCATGGTCCCATAAAGAGCACTAGGGGCTTAGAAAATATTTCTGGGTCTCCGAAATGTCTGTTGCTCAGATCTCTATATTTGTAGAGCCCTTCCAGAGGTTTGATAGATCCTTCGTAGAGCCTCTTCAGTTCTCTCAGAACGATGTCCGCTGATTTCTCGATGGTTATTTCAGCTTCACTGGCTTCTTCATCGAGCCTTAGGATTTGATTGATGTGGTCACGGGATCTTAAGTTTTCAGGAATTTCCCCAACCTGGAATACAGAAAAGTGAAGGGATCTAGATTTTCTGTCACCAACTAACTATATATTTATATGGCACAAACATGTAGGTATCTATAATCCCCTTAAGACAATTAATAAATTAACAATTCATTACAATAATCATAACGGGAATAGTTATGTAAATATTTTGTTTATTATATTATTAAGATAATATGATAAATAGGAGGAGCTCGATGGCGCAGTGGTTAACGCGCTCGGTCTGCGATTGCTGAAGTTAAGTAACTTTTGCAAAGGCCAAAAATTACCAAAAATTTATAATCTCGAGCTCTTCCGTGCTTCGGAAGGCACGTTAAGCCGTTGGTCCCGGCTGCATTAGCAGTCGTTAACAACCACCAATACGCACTGGGCCCGCGTGGTGGTTTATGGCCCGTTCTCCCTATCCATCCATAGGGAAGGCTCGTACCCCAACAGTAGGGACAGAACGAGCTGATGATGATAAATAAATCATAATATTTCCCCATAAAAAACTGCTATTCGCTTCTCATGTAGTTACTTTCTGAGTGTATATTATGAATTTTGTTTACTATCCGTATTCATTCGATTAGGTTTACGAAAACGAGTATGGCAAAATGTTAACTCCTCTCGTGTGTCGCCAGGAGGCGCTGCTTCAATGCCATACTAATTTTTGTTTTCGTTAACGTAATCGAATGAATACGGATAGTAAAACAAAACTCACACTAGGCACCCTGAAAGAAAAATTTTACTAAAAACTAGATTCTGAAATACCAAAATAAAAAGTATTTTTATTTTAATCCATTCCATCTTTCTTGTGTTCTTTGATTCCATGGTTTTGTGTTAGAAAAATCAAAGCAACGGATTTACTAGTAGAGTCAGGATTTGTCCATTTTGTTTGACAAAATTTTTGTTATTGCGATACATAAAGGATAAGCAGTGTAATCATAGAAAATCACTAGTCTGCCTAGGTACATAATAATACTATTTTCATTACAAATTAATACTCTAAGTATTATTTTTAAGACAATGCAAAATTACCTTCAGTAAGTCTTCTTCTGGCGTTCCTTCTTCATCAGATTCTTCATCTTCATCAGCCGCCTCTGCCGCAGCTTCATCGGTTGCTTCTTCCGTCTCTTCAGGCTCTTCAGGACCTTCAGAGCTTGCTTCCTCAGCAGTTTCAGATTCTACTTCTTCTGTTTTCTCATCTTCTGATTTATCACTATCGATTTCTTTGCTTTCGGAACCCTGTTCTTCGTTGTCATCCTCTGATATATCTCCAGCATCTACTTCAGCTTCTTCTTCTGTCTCTTCGTCAGCATTAGATTCTACCGATTCTTTGTCTTTTTCTTCCGATTCATCCTTTTCCTCTACTGATTCTTTTCCATCTTCTTTAGATTCATCTTTAGCTTCTTGAGATTCAGTATCAGATTCAGCAGTATCCTCTTGCTCCTTGGAGTCCTCAGCCTTTTCTTGAGATCCATCGTCATCTTCTGTTGTTTTATCATCATCTCCATCCTTATCCTCTACAGATGAGTCGGGGGACTCTTCAGATTTGTCGTCTCCTGCCGTCTCCTGTTCATCTTCTTTGCTAGAATCATCATCGTCTTTTTTGCTCTCTTCGTCTTCCTTGCTGTTATCGTCAGATTCTTTTGTTTCTGCACTGTCGTTTGTTACCTCTTCTTTAGTTTCATCTTTATCCTCACCACTTTCTGTACAAAGATATTAAGTAATCAATTTAATTTGAATTATTAAAGTAACCAGAATCGACAATAGTAATAGGGAGGCTATTAGCCTGCAGAGGGAATAGTGGCTTATAGTAAATTTAAATATACCTACCTACTTTACTATAATTGCCAAAACTACTACAAAATAAACAAAAATGGTTGATCTCTATACACGTGTCTTTAAGCTTTATTGCTGCCAACTGTTGTAACAAGACAACCGGCACTCGCCAGTCGTTATCATTACCATCATACATTATTAGACCATTATACGATCTATCTCTTTAATTCTTATATTCACAAGTCAGTTAGTTCCTGTTTCCAGAGCATAAATAAAATATTTAGTTATTAGGCGTTTTTTCATATCTCAAAAGGTGTCTATCAATGTTTTTATTCTAAAACCAAGTGACATAAAGACGACGATCGGGTTCGCTTTCTTGATCGAAAGCGTTTACCGTTGTGTATTAGCTGATGACAACTCATGTTCCTTCCCTTCCTTGCCTTCCTGACGTAAATTATATAGGTTCAAAAATATTCACAAGTTACATACCTTGCTCAGCTGTTTGTTCATCAGCAGATGCATCTTCTTTGCTGTCTCCGTCGTCGGTTTGTTCACTTTCACCTTGTTGTTCTTGACTATCATCAGCCTTTTCTTCTACTGACGCATCTTCTTTTGATTGAGTGTCTTCTGCTGTAGCTTCCAGATCTTCAGCTGATGCTTGAGGCACGTAAGGCTCGTCTGCAACTTCTACGGAAGGAGCGTCATCTTCTCTACTGTCTTTTGCGTCATTTAAGTCTTCACCTGATCTTGCTTCTTTCGTATCGTCTTCTACACTTACTTCACTACTGTCGTTTTTTTCCGCGGAATCTGCAAATACAGTCAACATATTATAAACGTACCTTCTTCAATAGACTTCCTTATAAGGAAATGTAAATATTATAATACTGTAACTGCTTAGTAGGTTGGGCCATTTTCAAATTTATCGCAGGTAACCTTGTCCCTGAAGAATGTTTATTTTTTTAGGATAAATTGCGAAAATACTGCGAATAAATAAATCCAAAATAAACTGTTAAATAAAGCGTCGTATATGAAAAATAATAATCTAATTTCATATTTTTGTACTTTGCTTAAAGTAACATTTTGGTCATTCTTGGTAACAGAGTTGTTTTCCATACAAAATCATTATGTCCCAGACAGTAGGGCAGTACAAATATCGTTAATAATTTGTTTTTCTGCTACACTCATAAATATAAATTAATGGGTTATAATAATACAGATATTGTTAAAACGTATTAACTTATTTAAAACACAAGTTGGTGATAAAGTGTATTTTCTTCTATTTTTCGAAAGTTTGTCCCGCTCTCCATATAAATTTGTAAGTAACTATACGTAGTACTATTAGTTATTCTGTGACTATACCATAAGTATTCTGTGACTATACTCTTTTACTATAGCAAATTTGACCCAAAGAAGCAGATTATTATTATTATTTCCTGCATAGATACATATAAGAAAAAGCCTAATGTATAGGGAGTTTGTAAAATTTTTGCTTTTAGAAATTGAAGTTACATTTACCTGCAAAGAATTTGAAAGTTGCCCATCTAATAATTATTTATGATATTATATTAGTTGCTAAGGTTAAGCAATTTTCGCATAGGCCGGTCATCGGATGGGTGACTAAAAATGTATCATCACGAGCTCCTCCGTGCTTTGGAAGGCACATAAAGCCGTTGGTCCCGGCTGCATTAGCAGTCGTTAACAACCACCAATCTGCACTAGGCCCGCGTGGTGGTTTATGACCTGTTCTCTCTATCCATCCATAGGGAGTGCACGAGCCCCAGCAGTGGGGACATAAAATGAGCTGATGATGATGATAATGATTAGTTGTTCGCTTGGGGCAGAGTCGCAAAGCGCCCGGCTCAATATCCGAGGATTATTTGATGAATAGCCCGGGATTGTGATCACCAACCCAACTTTTGATAAGCATGATTAATTGATGATTGAGTCATCGTTTCCAATCAATTGTGCTGATTTATTGATTTCCATGATGGAAACCTTTGCCATACAGCGGGACAGTATACGAGTATAGGCTAATGAATTTACTAAACTATGTTTGAGGTGTCCTCATAATTTGGGTATAGTTAGTCATATTTATATCTACTTTGGTAGTGTGATGAAAATTTTTTAGAGGTCATGCATGATACATGATACTAAACGCAGTAATATAAATCGTTTATCAAATACGGATTTGTTATCACGAAACATGGTTTACCTGAAACCCGTACCCAATCTAGAAATCGAACCCAGAGCCTCCGAATATCGGGCCGAGCGTTAAAAAGATCCTTCAAGAAAAGCGCTAGAAGTAAACAAAAATCGCGAAGGTGTTTAGTGTTGTTTTATGTTATTTTATTTATTTTTATTTAAAAACTTTTGCAACATAAATTGACGGACATAATGCCTGAGGCATTCTTTACCAGTCAACCATAGGGTGGTGCAGAGATAACATGGATGGTAGGTGCAATTAGGTTAGCCCGTTCAATAAGTTTGATAATCACATAAATAAAACGATTAAACAAAAAAGTGGGCAGGTGGACTTAGCTCTTACAAGAGACCTCTTCCAGCCAACCGTGCTTTGTGTAAGAAAGAATTAATTATATAAAAAATATTGAAGGTATTATCTAGAATCTAGATTATTATAATAAGTTATACAATAATTTATGTATATATTATTATTATAATCCAGTTATAATAATAATAGAGCTGTAATAAATAAATATATGCTGTTATTATGATTTTGATGAGGTGCCAACTCCATGCTCACACACAATAACAGTTTTTATGAGGTTATCTTGTCCATTTTGAACACATATATTCTTTAAAAAATTATAAGTTTGTGAGAATTAGCTGCTCGTTAAAATAACTGAAACATTCGCCATAACTTTATAACGACTTTTTATTTACAACATCTGATTAGCAAAATTTTTCAAGCAAAAAGAGCAACATCTAATAAAATTTTAATACATGTGTATACTCGTAAAATTAAGAAATACAGCTTGACCCAAGCTTAGAAGTTTTCGACATTTAAACGTAAGGAACATTTTTAATTAACTAGTAAAATAAATAAAATAAAAAATAAAAAAACTTGACAAAGTGTAACTTGTTAGTAGTATCTTGTGTCGCTCTAATATATGGGAGCCAGATGACAATAAATAGTTTAAGCGCCAGCCTTAGCACTGGACCAAGGAATGTAGATACATTTGATCAAAGGAGTAGATATTACATAATTTTAATTTCAGTTTAAAACAATAAAAAAATAAATCCCTAAATTTGCTTTACGCCTTTTTTATTTCTTACTGGGTGCCTAGTGTGAGTTTCATTCGCTATTCGATCACGTTAACGAAAACGAGAATTAGTATGGCATTGAAGCAGCGCCTCCTGGCGACATACGAGAGGAGTTAAAATATTGCCATGCCAAATATTACAAACTAGCTGTGCTCGCGACTTCGTCCGCGTGGAATAGTGACTTTCGACAGCATTTTCAATTTTTTAGGCTCTTGTTTCCGTTTTTGCAACATTTTTCACTGATGCTTCGCTCCTATTGGCCGCAGCGTGATGTTATATAGCCTAAAGCCTTCCTCGATAAATGGACTATCCAACACAAAAAATATTTTTCAATTCGAACCAGTAGTTCCTGAGATTAGCGCGTTCAAACAAACAAACTCTTCAGCTTTATAATATTAATAAAGATTTCGTTTTCGTAAACGTAATCGAATGAATACGGATAGTAAACAAAACTCACACTAGGCACTCCAGTAAGCACTTGGCCTGCCTTTCACCTGATGTTAAGTGATGATAAGGGCAAAAAGGTAAAAACGCACTTCACCCGAAACCCTTATTATTAACTACCTACTTAAGCATTAGCATCTTATCTCTGTTGCCGGAACACAACAAAACAACTTCTAGTATTGACGTTGATGAGTAAACAAAAATGTACGAAATCGAACCAGGGGCATCTGTATCTGAGACCGGGGTGGTCTTAACCATTAGACCACAGAGGTGGTTTATTTGGCATTATGTCGCCCCTTGCCACCAGGCGCTTATCGTAGAACGGTCGCTCCGTCGTCTATATACACTAGGGCCGGCACTAGATATTTTTTATCCTTGATGTTGAAGATAGGTGATAAGTGATAACTATAGACGTGCTGTAACGGTGTCCTATTCATTATTCACTTTAACGGAAACGAGGATTTATATGGCATATAAGCAGTGCCTTCTGATGACCAACGGGGAGAATTAATATTTTACGATACAATCAATCAATCTCTTTTTCATTTAACTGATGTTCTGTCTGGCCGACCCACTAAAACCTCAGTACACCCTTGCCCTTCTAACACTATTGACCCTGGTGAGTCTGGTGACAAACGAGACGTGTTGCAATTTTGTGATCGAACGGATCGAACGAAATAAAAACTTACAATAGGCAGTAGGCACTGATATTGAGCTATAAATTACTGCATTAACCATTCAAAATTCTATGTCATTCCGCATAATCCTCGGTTAATGATTCATTCTTCGGCACATCTCAGTGTAGAAATCTATTATTGAGCGGGATATATAACGGTGACGGTGCTCGGTCTTTGCCGATGTTAAAATAGCATCGGCAGCCCGACATCGAGGAAACACGGTTCGAATGAAAACCTATGTCAATCTCGAGTTATTCTAGTTCCAGGGAGGTCAACACAAACGGCCGTAAATAAACGTGCGCGCCCGTAAACTTTCCTCTGTAAGTTAACATTTCCGGACGCAATGGATTCAATAAATCTTGTGCCATCAAATTTTAAACGTCATTTGTACCGAAGATTTGTGCGTGAACACCCACGCTTATTGCGAAAAGAATTTTACGCAAGTGTTATTTGTTTTAAATTAACGTTAATGTCTGTTTAAACGTAGAAATTCCTAACTAACTGAATAATATTTTTCGGGTACATAGTTACATAGTTGTTTCGGACAGAAAGTTATAATTGTTTTAAAACATGCCACCAAATTAAACCAACAAAAAACAAGATAATGTTATACAGTAAATTTACCCTATGATCAATGTTTGACAGCTGCACTCAGAGACGTCAATAATAATCGTTAACTAATGTAATAAATGGAATCAACACACCGTTGATGTTTTATTGCAAAAAAAGTTTCTTTCAATGACATTAAGCACTTTTGTAATCATCTTAATATCATTAACGTTAAATATTGACGTACCTGACATTGATCTACTTTTAGAGTAAGTAGTTAAACTGACCTTTTCTATTATTTTTTTTTTATTATCTAAATTGGTTTATCTCCTTCTTCTAACAAACTTGAAAGAGGCTTACATATTGAAACATGACATAGGAAAGTAAGTACTTCAACGTTAGTTAGAAGCTTCACTTCTACTGACCTGGTTCCACGTCTCCCGATTCGAGCTCTTTGAGAGCTTTTTCGATGTATGGACGGCATTGTGACTCGGAGGGTACATCATCATCAGCTGCAACAAATAAATTATATTATTATATTTTTCTTTTATTTTCAAAGTCATCATAACGAATGACCCTCTTCTTGGATCAGTCTTATCTTACTATATGAACCTAAAAGTTTAAGTTTACAATGAAATTACATTAACAGCAGCATTGGCAGTCGTTAACAACCACCAATCTGCACTGGGCCCGCGCGTTGGCTTATGGCCCGTTCTCCCTGTAGCGTTTCCATCTATAGAAAAGGCCACAAGGAACATAAATGAGCTGGTCTATGATGATGAACTGGCGTTCCTTCATCCTACTAATATTATAAACTCGAAAGTTTGTAAGTGTGGATGTTTGTTACTCTTTCACATAAAAACTACTGAATGGATTTGGATGAAATTCGGCATACAGATAGTTTATAACCGGGAATAACACATAGAATACTTTTTATCCAGATATTCCCACGGGAACGGGAACCAAGCGGGTGAAACCGGAAACCACGCGGGTGAAACCGCGAGCGGCCACTAGTATAGTTATATAGCAGGTACAGGTCAGACAACGCCAATTCCTATCATACTGGCCCAATGCAGTTAGTTGACGGCTACTTTACAATAACGGCTGGTACCTATACGTATTCGGCGATATTTCCGAAGCACGGTTGAAACTGAGAAAATAAAAATTTCTTGTCTATCGTTGGGTCAAGATCAAGATCAGTTTGTGCGAAGTTATTTGCTTTTATATACGTAATCCAAGCTACCGGTTGTTTAAGCAGTTCTCTACCTACTTACTCCATTATTTAAATTCAAGTAATTAAATTACATTAAGCCATAATTATACGTACCTATAAGCATTGTTCGTTTTGATCTTTTAAGGTAGGTAATTAATATTCACAAGTGAAATCCTAATGACAAAAAATATTATTAAGTTCTTAAAAATTGCTACGGACGGACTACGAGCTACTACGAAGTAGCTCGTAGTCCGTCCGTAGCAATTTTTTAGGTTTAAGTTCTTTATCGTAGCATAAGGATTGAATAGTATTCTTTCCTTCATTGCTATGTATGATATAAACAGAAAACAATCGAGACTACTCTACACTCGTAGCATGCAAGGATTGATTATAATTCATTACTTCATTGATGTGTCTTGATTGCTAGTTATAAAAGTCTTTCATAGCGTAGGGTAGTGGTACCAGAGTTTGAGCCCAGTATTCGACACAATTGTCGTCGCCAAAAAATAACATAGATTTCCATTCAAATTTAAGGGTGCGCCGACCAAAAAATGCCAAAAATGCAGTCACGGTTAAGTTGATATAATTGAAAATACTATCGTATTAAATAAACAAAATATATACCTATATAGTATCAAAGGGAACATGTTTACAATTAGACCAATTCATAACACACTAAGAATATAGTTTTTTCTACAATATCATTTAAAGTTGGGCAAAAATCATGAAAACGAGTGCCGGGGCGCCGGGCGGCGTTTAGTTGATATCTTATAGTTTATCTAAATTATTGACCTCTGATTTTGTCTAAACAATCACCAATGGTCTAATCTACAAATCGTCCGTCTCACATTTTCGATTTATCGAGCGGTTTTTTAAATTAACACGTTAAATTCCCCATACAAAATTAGTATGACCGCGCGGCATCAAATACATATGGACGAAGACATTTCCAATAAAATATATGACACTTGTCACTTAGGAACGGCGCGGCGCCGGCGGGCGCACCTTTAACGGGATAACAGCTAGGAAGCAGGTAGTCTGTATTCAATTGTTGCTAAGGACTAAAAATCTGTTGGTGACCACTATATTTAATGATTAAAGGAAAAAAATGTCGATCACTGGTTCCTGTCGAACACTGAGGCCTTTACCCTAGTTATTTAAAAAAAATATGAGGCATAATTATCAAATTGTGATAACATTTATTTATATACACAACAAAAAGAGACATTAAAAATTAAAAACTAAAGACCTATCATCATCATCATCATCATCAGCCTACACTTAAATAAAAATATGTCCTCTAAGTCTTCATTATTTTTTGTGATTATTTCACAAAAAAATTTTTTTCACTTATTATTGATCATGGTCGAACGTTACTAAAGTATGCAATTGTTTTTACTTATAGTGCAAAAATTCATACTGCTTTCTTACTGCTACTTGTTTGTACTATTTAAGTAATTACTCTACGCCACATACCTATTTCTATATTTATTTGTTAAAATATTGGAACGCTTTTTGTAAAACTTATCAAATGCACCAGCTACGGTTTTCGCAAAGAAACCATACGATTGGCCCACATATATGTACACACGGCGACAGATCAACCTACGCATAACTGTCAAATTTCTAAAATAAATTTTGAACTTTAAAGTTTGGATATAAGGATCAATATTCATTAAAGAAATTTGACAGGTTTGGGTGGGTTGATCACCGCCGTGTGTACCTACGTGTTTCTGCCGCCAATTAGAAATGTGCTGCTTTGATGAGTAATCTGATTCAGGCGAGTTGAGAGTAGAGAGTTTATAGAGTTTACTATTGTCCTCAGACGTCATTTACAGTGTCACTGAATTTTTATGGGGGCAGCGAAAGATTTGAAGGTTCCTCAAGCAGTGTGACCGGAACACTGTCAGAGGGTTTTTTTTAGAGGGAATGGCATCATGGCATCACCCAAGCTTGTTCCCGTACCCTACTTGATTCTCCGAGGAGTTCCTCCATAGAAGTAATGAGTGTAATGACGCTTACAAAAAAAAACCTTATGTCGTATAATATTTAATTTAATACATTTACAATTAAAAACTTTCAAGAGATTCCGGGTCACAAATATGCTCTACGACAGGGTTTATTAAAGTGGGGTAGCAATGGTATCAAAGGCCGCAGGTAGGTCTCATTATATTAGTAGTAAGGTTAATGAAGCTACCAATAAAAGTGGTTTATAATATAAATAATATTTTTTTCCTAATATTTTGACAGGGGTCCATGATTATTTTTACAATGCCTAGAACTCTATCAGTTATCACCAGCATCTATCTATACATATATCTATACATATAATAAGAACGTAGGGATAAAAAAATCTGTAATTGCATGATATAAAAAAAAATTACACAGGTTGCCTTAAAATCACTTACGGAACACGATAGAATAGTTTTAAAAAAAATTGTTTGTTTGTTTGTTTAAAGGCGATAAACTCGAGAACTACTGAACGGATTTTGATCCGGTTTTTACCAAAATGCTAAAAAAATCCGGAGAATAATATAGGCTACATAAATACTCGAAAAATACAGGGTGTCTTATTTAAATCGGTCAGTATGGGAAAGTCTGAAACTATAAGACATACGAAGATCTGTCTTTAGGAACCATGTCATCGATTTTAATAAGAAGAAAAACTGCATTCATACATTTTAAAAAAACCTGTACTCAGCTCGGGAATCGAACCCGGTTGTTTTGAAAAAAATAAACTTATACTATTTCTATTTAGATATCGATTGTGTAGGTTTTAAGCAGTACATAGCTCTTTGAAACATGATGTCTAAAATGAATAAAATGCATTGTTTTCACGTACTTTAATTTATTTTAGTAGGTGTTCGAAGTGACCACCGTTACATTCAACAAGTTCAGGCATGTAAAATTGTCTCGATGGTTGTTTGTACCTCTTTGCTGGTTTTGTAATTGTAAGATCGTTACCTAAACGTGTTGAATATTGTATTGAAAAAAACGGTGGTCACTCACACAAGTCCGTGGTTGGACAGTATAACAGTAGACACATCTTAGCTAAGATACACCAGTGCCTAGAACGACTCCGGACGAGTACCTGAGCTGTAAAATACCAATTTTATTACATATAATTGAGCGTCAGTAAACCCATTTCAGGTTTGTATGACGTAGCAAATACGCGCAACCCACCGAGAAACGGTGTTGTATACTGAATGTATGTGGAGGGATAATTGAAACGGGAAACTGAGTGAGAATCTGTATGAACGGGACGATTCTGTGCTTCAAACTGAATATATGGCAGAGATGATAGTCGAAAGAATAAGAGATAATGTATGAAAATAATGATGAACGTAAAGGAGGCACAGGAAGTATGCCAGAACCACACTAAATGGAGATCGATTGTCTTTGTCTATCTCAGCATTCCCAGCTGAAAGGATATTAAGAGTGAGTAGATGTACGTATGTCGGTAAATACAATGTCAATTTTCTAAATTTCCGATGCATATAAATTTATTATACCCCAATAAACTTAAATAGATACCTACATAAAAAATTAAACTGTACAGACTACAGCCTTTAGCTCACGCGGACGAAGTCGCGGGCAACAGCTAGTTATTAATGTTTATTTACTTATTTATTTAATATATATATATATATATATATATATATATATATATATATATATATATATATATATATATATATATTATATATATTATTTAATTATTTATTTACTTATCATATTGTTGATACACAGAGCAAGAGTTGGTACATTTTAATATTACTTGTTTGGTTTACAGTTTCTAACAAGACAATATCGCAAAACAACAAAAGTGCAAAACCTAATTGATTTAGGATATAATGTATTTTATGAATGTGTTAGCAATTGGTGCTGTGAAGTTTCAATCTGATGGTGGAGCTGGTATTACTGTCTCCGCACTATCCTAGTACTTGTGGCTGCAAATCAGTGTTTTGCTCCCGGGCAAATGTATCGCTGAGCTACGACGACCTATTTGCACTGCTGCAGCACACACACATGCCATATCTCAGCCAAAAGACGTCCACTGCTGGACAAAGGCCTCCCCCAAGGATATGAGGTGTTTTTGCCGTAATCGCCACGCTTGGCAGGCGGGTTGGCGATCGCAGTAAGTTGAGAGTTAACCTCAGAGAGATGCTGCTGCCCATCCTCTGGAATGGTCCCTTAGTCGGCTTTTTACGACACCCACGGAAGAGATGGGGTAGTGCAATTCTTTATCCCCGGCACCACACATGCCTTATAATGTAGGCTTATTTATTTTGAAAATATGTTTTGCTTATATCCATTGTATCTTGGTCTTATTATGTGTGTGTCTGTGGTTTTTGTAATAAATGCTTTATCTATCTATCTTTATCACGGGATTGTTTAAATTGTGAAAGTGGTTCGTGGCTGCAAAAAGTTTAGAGCAGGGCTCTACGAGTACTGTGTCTTGGGCTTTTATTTGTGTGCATGTGTAACGTATTTGTGTGTGTGTACAGAAATTGCCTTTTCGATACAATTTGGGCTTTTTAAATTTGAAAACGTCGTTGATAAGGCCCGAGTGTTTCATAGCATTGCCTGCTCTCTACTGCATAGGGGTTTTAGACAAAAATACAATACTATCACTCTAAAAGCCTGTTGAAAAAGACAAAACGGAAATAAGAACTCTGTTCATAATTAATTGTATGACCTTAGGGTGTATTGTTTGATATATAATTGATGTACCTAACGTTTAAATAATATACTTAATTTCATAAGTGTAATTTTATGCCATATATTTTAGGAATCTAAGCTGCCCGCTCCTTGCGTAGCTTAGATTCCAGCCTTGTGCAGCTTTGATGCCATACATAATCTCTCATTACTTGGCCGGGTGATGATTAAAACTCACAAGTCGGCTTGACCTGGTAGTTGTTAGTGGAGTGCTAACACGGAAAACTTGCCAAAGTTAGAAGGTTCGATTTAGGCCTTCATCGTAAACATTACTGCTACTGGGCGCAGGCCATCCTCCGTGGGGAGATTAGGCCATAACTCACACGCTCGAAAAAGGGAGGCCTTGAGATATTGAAATTTTGGTCACCATATCCGGAGACCCGACATTACAAAAGTTGCTTAACTTAAGCGATCTTAATTTAAACACGGAAGCCAGCACGCCAACGGTGTAAGCAGTGTAAACTTAATAATAATTAAAGTACGTTTGATCACTTAGGTATTCATGTGCATTAAGTATTTAAAACTTTTAACAATTATCTGTTCTTTCTTTCATGTCATAATGTGCTTTTCTCACGTGCCCGCGATGACTGATACCTATTAACTCCTCCGCTTCCGCCCGTAGTTTATATATTTTCAGCTGCTCCAGAATGACCTAAAAACTTGGCCTTGGTGCATACCACTGTGCATCAAGGTGATTATTTACGTAGATTTAAAGCCACAAGGTGAATAGACACTGACTGGATTATTTAAAGTAACTATAACCGTTCTTTCGACTTTGCTGTTAGACATAAATTGCTCGAACAGCGGAAAGCAAAGTTATTTAGATACCTAAGATTAGGTATCTGTGTGGAACTGGGCAGGCGTAAATTTAGTAAAATGAGACTAAGACTTTGGAAAAATATATTGTTATTACTATAATTAGTTAGAACAGTTTAATAGTTGAATTTTGAATTTGTATTTAGTTATTTACTTGCTAAATCCGAGACATTTACTATTAGATAGACATATATTCGATCAATATGATATTCAGGACATGGGACTTAGTTGTTAAATTATATTGTTAGGTGACATGGTGTAACCTGACATGGTAACGAGTTGAACTCGACTTGCTCTATCTAATGTAACCCACATTCATGTCACATTTTTATAATGTCGTCATGATCCTATCGTTTTTCACAAGATGGCGACGCTCAACGACAAATCCCTGTATTTCTATTTACGTATCTAGCTTTGCGAGAGAGTGAGCGGCTTCTGACGCTGCGCTCTGTAAGTACTCGACAAGCTTTCATCCCAATAAAACTGCCCAAGACAATACTGACACATTTAAGTCACATGTGGGTTACTAGATCGTTTTGTCATACGCAAAACATTGCCTAAGGTTATTGCCAAAAATAGAGCACATACGCGAGCTTTTTACATAATTTCAGCGCAAGTTACGCCGAAAATAGCAGCGGTATGGTGACGCAAAGCGCAAACGTACGTGTCGGCCGCGCTTCTCACTGCGCGGGCGCAACTCACCTCTCACCGCCACCGCGAGCGCCGACACGGCGAACAACATGCACAATATAAACCTCCATAACCTTAATCTCTTGGTCCACATTTTGTTCAAGTTCAACCCGTTATGCCGGGCTACCAGTCATTTGCACACACACTCGCGCACCCGGTCGACCGATCTACAAATTCACATCTACACTGTTACTAGCCACCTCACATCGACGCGACTTACATCCCCACAGGAATGCAACTCGAGTTAAGAGCCATTAAATCGTGGTATTCATGGGCGCCATGGGAAATAAAAATTAACTAAAATTGAGTGGAATATTAATGAGCGAATAATTAATTTGAGTGCTTTGAAGCCCACGATTTAATGGCGTTACGGGTAGACGGTGGGTAGTCGCGACAGGCGGGCCGTACTCTATTCCCGGAGACAGCACGGCATCGCTGGTCGGAGGGGCACTGGCGCGAGCCGCGGCCGGAGCTGCCGCGAGCTTCACGCCGGTGCGCGTGCCAGCGCCTGCGCAAGGCGGTGCGTACGCTCGCTGATCGCTTTCTTTTGATCTCTAGCACTACATCATACCATGTGGAACACCTACATTAAATCTGCATTACTATTTGTGTGTTTTAATTAATGAATGTCTTTTATTTTCTTAGAGACAATACAATTTCTTGCACCAGGCACTTGGGGCGTCTAGTGCGAGTTTTATTCTCCAGTAGACCACGTTACTCTATTCTCGTTTCCGTTAAATCGAACGGTAAAAAATCTCGCACTCAGGGGTAGTGTGCAAAATTGCAACTCACCTCATTTGACACTAGACGCAGCTTCCGGCTTCTGTGCTTCCGGTAAAATAAAGAGCGCAATCACTTTCCCATTGTAAATTGATAAAATACTACCTTTGTGTCAAATGTAAAGGATCAAACACTATCTAACTGTTACTTTAACAGTTTCCACGCTTTATAATATGCAAACATTTACACATCTCGGCCGAGGATAAACTCGGTTTGTGAATGGTAATAGGATAGCAGATGTTCAATTTCATCTGACTAGTGGTGTCCAAGACAGTTGCGATCGGCCGCCAATTCACAACGACGCGCGGCGAAGCGTGCAGCGCCGGCGCATGGCGCTCGTTCCGCTCGTACAGACGACGCCTGCACATCAAATTACACCACAAACTGTGAATTTTTCTCAATAGAATTTGAATTTTATTACTACGACATATGGTTGAAGTACATTGTACATTTAATGAAGAAGTTTGATCGCTTTGGTAGAGATGTGCAGCCGTCTGTACACACTAAACAGACTGTCTGCTATTTTATTTTCTTTTTGCAGAATTTGCAGTTTAAGGACTGCGAAAAACATGGTTGTCGTCGTGATAAAAGAAACTCCGGAGGTTTCTTAAGGTTAGGCATCACGCGAACCCATCTTTTCTAGATCCTTTGAAGAGTTCGAGTCAAATATCGAAAGCTGGGTGCCTAGTGCGAGCATTATATGGCAAAATATAGAATAGAATACGTACCCTACTAAAACCCTAACGCTCGGGTTAATGTTGTCAGGGGAGAGAGGAAAACCAAGAAAAGGAGGCATCAGCCAATATATGGTAGGCAAGGGCATGCAAGGGAATACCCATTCTTTACTAAAGATTCATAGTAGTGTCTTATGTACCTACTAGTCAGCGACGAGTAGGTATTTTGGACCTATTCTAGTGTGCTTACATGCGGGCAATGTGTATATTGGGGCATTGGTATGATACTTAGGTACCAGGAAGAGAATTAGAGTTGCCTTGAGATCTCTTTGTATTGTAACAGCGTGTTACTCGTGCGCCAATGGAAGACTACATAGACACAAAATAAGGAGAGAAATACGAATCCCTATTTGTGACATAGGTAAAGTACCTACGCATTTAAATAAGCTACCACAATCTGTCAAATTTCCTTTAGACTTTGAACTTTAACAGGTTGACCGCCGCCGCACCGCGCCGGGTCCAGACACAATAGAAATTCAATTGTTTGTCATGTTATACAATGTGTTACAGAAAGGTGTGTTAAAAATTAAAAAAAATGTGTATCCGATCTAGATCTTATATGTATTGTTACTAAGACACATCAATCACAATAATTATATTAACTTCATTTTTGTCTTGCAATTATAAATAAAATATTAATATTAGTGAAGTCATGCGCGTCAGGCGCGCTTATAAGCAAGCAGCAGTGATCATGAATGTAAGTACCTACACAGAAGTTACTAAACCACTAGGGCTGTTGCTTGTTTATTTTGATGTGACGTCACAATAGAAATATTTAATTAAAATTGCATAACAAATTAATAATTATGTCTTAGTAACTCTGCATACGAGATCTAGATCGGATATACTTTGGATCTTTAAATTTTTACCACACCTTTCTGTTACACGTTATATAGGGCATACCTACCTACATTACAAGTTGAACATTTATTGAAGAAATGTGAGTTTTGGTTAGATTGATGTGGCGGCATTACATTACAAATCGCTTGTCTCCTTGACTTACCTCCTAGACATTTTTTTGTTGGTAAATTTTCTAAAAATGAAACCGATCGATTTATCGCCCCCGAAATCCCCTGCATACTAAATGTCGTGAAAATCATTGGAGCCGTTTCCGAGATTCAGATTAAACATACTAGCTGACAGATGGACTTCATACCGCTTTAACAGTTTCCATGACAACAAAAAACAAACAAAACGTTGACAGTTTCCATGACAACAAAACAAACAAATCATTCATCCGCTTAAGAACACCCGTATCCCATGATGGACCCCTATAGCAGCGCCACCTACCGGGTCCAATTGTAAATCTAAACCATTCTCGAATCCACTTGAGCACACAAAGAAAATTTCATCCAAACCGGTCCAGCCGTTTGGAAGGAGTTCAATAACATACACACGCATAGAAAATTTATATTATTATATACAAAGAATTGCTCGTTTAAAGGTATTAGATGTATAGATATACATGAATAGATTCTTATGGGGGAGTTATTTTCTGGATTATAGTTTGTTAGCAATAAAATTGTAAATATTCATATTGTGACAATGTTCTAAAGTTCTAAGCATGGTCGAAGCTTTAAATACACTCGTATTAAAACGCTTGGCTACTATCAACGCTGACCGACACATCTACGCTCGCAGTTGGCTAACGCAGAGGCGCCTCAGCATTCGCTTTAATATTTCAACCTGTCGTAGTGAAAATGACTGCACTCGGTTTATTTGGAGCTATGCACCGACACGATCCCACGTACCTCGCCAATGTTACGTACCTAAATAGTTTACATTTATCTATTTGCAGCTGTCCGTTTTGTATCGTAGGTTTTGTGAGCGTGCACAGGATTTGCGATTATTTATTATTGGGCGTAATCTATAAAATAACATTAATATGAGGTACAGAGTATTAGGTACACATGCCTGCACCTCACTCAGACCACCACAGACTGTCAAATTTTCTCAATAGTCTTTGGACTCTGAACTGAACTCGCTCGATCTAGGCACCTATTTTGATAGAACTTATTATTTCTTGTGGGGACGTCGCCAGCGGAACGGACGATCCACCCGCCCCTTTGAGGGAGCTAAGGTTGTTCCAGCTTTCACGGCGCCCCG
Organism: Eudonia lacustrata; assembly: GCA_947562085.1. Taxonomy (NCBI): domain Eukaryota; kingdom Metazoa; phylum Arthropoda; class Insecta; order Lepidoptera; family Crambidae; genus Eudonia; species Eudonia lacustrata. The sequence continues at coordinate 9,122,111 of OX387327.1, read as the reverse complement.
TCGAATCTTTTAGTCTCTTTGGTAAATTTTGTTATCTGCTCCACCTTCAGATCTTTCAGGTCCTCTATATCTAATGTGTCCGACCCCCAGAGCTCCCATCTTATCAATGAGTACATAGAGCACTCAGCTAGTACTCAGGTGGAGGCTGGTCTCTTCACTTTCCATGCACTCCGGGCATATTGGGATTGGTTTTCACTCCTATCACTGTCAGATGTCTGTTCAGTCGACAGTGTCCTGTTATGATTTCTATGACTAGCCTCATGTTCTCTCTGGAGAGTCCCATCAGTTTGCTAGTCTTTTTGTCCATTCCCTTAATGAATGAAGATCTTCGACTGTCTCATACCAGTCGAGGACTTCCATCTTCGGTTGGTTTCTACTGTGATTAGGGTTGCCAATTATTTTTCAGGAAATTAAAGTAAATCTATCACTAAAGTATAAAAAAAAGGATTTGAATAAAAAATAAGGTATTTTCCAAATTTATTTATCTATGCGTTGCGTTTCGTTTCACTTCACCTTAGTCATCATCTTTGTAGTTCAGAAATTAAGTCAACATGTATATTCCGTTCAAACGCACGCATTAGTCGGAAATAAAGTATTTTTCATACTTTATTTTTATTAAAAAGAATAAAGTATGCGGAAAAAGTAAAGTAAAGTAAGTAAAAGTATGGTTGGCAACCCTAGCTGTGATACTGTGGCTGATTACTCCCTTGGTGATATTGTGCGCTATTAGCAACCGGGGCTCCGGTCCCACCAAGCTTTTCTCTGCTCCCTTTCTGGCTAGTTCGTCGGCCTGTTCATTTCCCGTGTTTCCCTCGTGTCCGGGGACCCACGCTATCATCAGGTCCGCTCTCTCGGCCAGCCTATTTAATGATTCCTTGCATTCTTTGACGATTGCTGATGTCGTCTCTTCTCTGCCTAGTGCCTTCAGCGCCGCCTGGCTGTCACTGTAGATGGCCATTTTTCCTGTAATTTGGTACTGTAGTTCGGCCATCTCAGCACATGCCATTATTGCGTATATTTCCGCCTAGAAAACACCGGCGAATCTTCCAAGAGCGGTATCGATTTGTTCATCTCCGTCCCGTCTGCACATTTAATGTGCACGCCGGATCCAGAGAGCTTTGTCGACTCCTTTCTGAAGCCGTCTGTATAGCAAGTGATGCCATCAGTTTCTACGCTCCAGTCTTCTCTTGAACCTATGTGTATTCTATATTTCTTGTCAAAGATCCTTTTCTTCCGTATTAGATCGTTATTGGAGAGGGTCATTGACAGCATATCTTCGTAGTTTTTGCTTATACTAGTATAGCGTGACCCTCGTCCATTAAATTTCCCGGTCCACATGCCAGTGCTTCTTAGCTTGAACCATTGTTCAGTAGCTTTTCTCTTTATTTCTAAGTCCAGGGGATTTAGCCCCAGTAGGATCTCGAGCGCGGCTGTAGGTGTTGTCCTCATCGCGCCTGTGGTCACTAGGACCACTTTGGACTTTTTTTTCCTTACTGCGGCTCTGTGCCACCATACGATGGCTCCGTGTAGGATTCTTGGCAAAAGTTTGGAGGTTGATAGAACTTAGAATGCCTAAAAGCGTAAATGCGTAAAGGCCTGTTTTCACTTTGATTAGTGATTAGTGCAGGTGACGAGTGCAGGTGCTTAGTGATTAGGAGTAAACTCGTGTGGACAGCGATTGATTAGTGCGAGTGATTAGTAACCTGAGTAGTAAAGTGATTAGACGCGGGTTCTATTTTTTTGCGACTGGACTGCGAGTAGCCACGTCCCGCGCGCCCTCCCTTTCCCCTCACTCGCAGCCTGCCTGCACTGTGCTGCACTACACACGTCTGGACAGCAGTGTTTAGTGTTTAGCGTTTGGCGTCGGACGCTAACAACTGAATTTACTAAACACAGCCACTTGACAAAATTGGACACTTCTTGCACTACACTAAACACTCGCAATTACTAATCACCTGCACTCGCACTAATTAAAGTGAAAACAGGCCTTTATCTAGACCTGAATTTCTGTTTTAATTAGCAATTATAAGGATTTGTGCACTGTATAAAAATATCAAGTCTTTCTGACCATGTATGTGCGAATTCTATGCGGGTTAGCACTTTGCCTTTATTTCACCTGATTTAAAGTGATAATAATAGACCGAAGCTTGGAAGCACACTTCACCAGGAATCTTTTAAGTAGGTACTGAAAAACTGGATATCTTTTAACTAACTGTAGAAACACTATAATGCTGCTAACATTGCAGTTTGGCGAGCTATTTAAATAACATGGTGGTAGCTAGTCAGGCGGAATTTTAAAAAGCTATAACTACCAATCAAACCGTAGTATGTCTATGTACCTGGAACCTCTGGGTCTAGGACCACTAGACTACAAAGGCAGTCAAATTAGACACAGTGTCGGGGTTCAGTTTAAGAGTAAACCAAACTTCCGAAGTTGCTGATGCTGTGAGTGCCGAAAACCGAGATGATAAATGATAATAAGATAACACAGAATACATTTATTTATTATTAGTTCGTACACAAATAAACATTTACAATGGTTAACATTTTGGATCGCAATAGTACAGGTAAGCTTATCTCTAAAAAGAGATTTCTTCCAGTAGACCATGGCGGCATGATAGTATGAAAGTAGCTAGTTAGATAGATAAACTGCGCACAGAACTATTACGAAAATATGATATTTATATAACATAAAGACAACCACACATTAAACTACATATATACACAAAAATATGATTATACTACTAAATATAATATATATTCTAAAAACATAACGTGATTCAGTGCCACTCAAGTAACCGATAGTAGATAACTTTTTAGTTGTTTTTTAAAAGTACCCACAGTGCGACATTCTCGTAGTGGTATTGGTAACTTATTCCAAAGTTTTGCTGCTTGGACAGTAAAAGAAGCGAGTTAGGCTTTCTGATCATAACTCTAAAAGAATCGCCATACATGTTAGTGCTGCAAGGAAGAAGATTTAAGTGAAGATAGTAGGCTGAGCGTTGAGCGCGTCCAGAAAGGTACGAGAAACGCTCCTTGAGGTAATGAGAAGGTGGGTTAAAAAGAATATTATAGAGAAGAACCAATATATGATAATTACGGCGCATTCGTATCGGAAGCCATTGTTATCATTGTCTGTATTTGGATATATGATCATACTTACGAAGGCCAAAGATGAAGCGAATGCATATGTTTTGAAGGCGCTCAAGCTTGTTCAGTAGTTCCTCGGTTGCATCAAGATAGCAGCTATCATCATAATCAAGGATCGGAAGCATCAGAGCAAGAGTGTCTTTAGTTTGAAGAGGGAGAAAGCTCTGTAAACGCTTCAGGGAGTGATAGGCAGCAAAAACTCTTCGGCCGAACTGATTAATATGACAGCTCCACGAAAGATTGCAATCAAAGTGAACACCAAGGTTACGTTATTCGAGTATTGAGTAGGTGAAGTTATTTGCTGATGTCTCATATTTCCCATACCATACTAACTGTATGTGTATACTCGTACACACAGATTTTCTTTGTATAAAAAAAACATGATAAAGCAGAATTTCTTTTAAATCCTTTAGGTGAAAGGGATAGAAAAATAAACAAAAATTCTATAAAAATATTGTTATTTTAATATAAATCCTTAATTCTAAACTTAACATTTAATGATCAATTATAATGAGTTCATCAATACTCCAGTCCTCATAGGAATGATCGGGCAGGTATCTTCTTATGATGATAGGTATTTTACGTTGTTTCAGCTCTTTCATGGCTATTTGTAGAGGATCCGTCTCTCCTTCCAACTCTACCATCACAGGAGCGCACATGGCTATTTGGAGAGCTCTGGTACCTGAAAATTTATATTGGTAAAGTAATATAAATAAATTATTAAAACCAAATTCACATAAGACTGACAAATGAAATAAGTCAGATGAGACTTTTCCACAAAATATATAACTTGGTCCTATAGTTTTTTATGTATAACAACATATACCTACTATATTTTTATGTAATCCAAAACATAATAAGTACCTACTAAAACTAAGTAGTTCAAAAATTTTTATCTAGAAAAAGGCTTACAGAAAAGGAATATATGAATAATCATTTTAACTATTTAGGGCACATGTTAAAATTTTGCCAAAACAGAAAAGAATAGATTTTTATTTACATAAACTTAATAAAAGTCACCTGCGAGCTGTATGACGACTATCAACAATTAGATTGGATATGTATCAATATGAGAAAGAATCTATTCTTTCAAGCTACGCAAATGAACATTATCGAACTATTTGGCAAGTACCTACTAATTTCAATAGGATATGGTATATATCAAAACCTAATAAAGTATTGACTTTGATGGTATCGGAACGTTCCTAATTTTTTTATATCTATTATCTGCAAAAAGTAATTATTGTATTATTCAGTTACACTGAGAGTAGGTTATAACCTTACCTAGAACTCTGGCGCGTTCATATTTTGTCATATACCGAGTAGTAATACGCTTTGATTTTTCAACTCCGCCGCCCGCCTGTCCAGGTGCTAAACACTGCGCATTATAGCCGTCTTCTTCCTGCTCCTCAGTTTCTTCAATGTTATCATCCTCTTCAGCAATATCGTCATAGTCTGCCCCTGCATCTTCAGCTTCGTATTCCTCGTCAGCCATTTAAATATTTATTGTGATAAACCTAGTATAATATATATATATTTTATATATATTTATAATCAAATATGCACTAAGTATAATGTTGTCTGAAATGTCTGAATTAATAATATCAACAACGTGCGTGCAAAACAGCGTCCAAAGAGTTATTATTATTTTTTTTTTATATTAGTAGCGTTCACATCTCTTGATGTTGAGATGTATTTTGCCAACTACAACTTTTATTGGTCATTTCGTTCGGAGAATGTTCGGTTAAAATAATTTTGTTTGGTTTTAAGTAAATAAATAAATAAATATGGTGGTTGGAAACTAAGCTATTAACTAACTAATTAGCTTGTTAAGGACAGCACAGGACACAGACATAAAAAGAGGATGCTAAAGGGTAGGAGAGAAGTTATAGATGTAATGACCAGGAAAAATATATAAATTATATAGTATAGATATGGACATACTTATAGTTTAATCTCATGTATATGTATGTATTTTATCAAAAGAGACATATGAGAGTAATCTAGGTGACAAAGAAGTGTTTGAAAGTTGAAAGGGCGTGGAATTTCAGGGGGCAGAACGTCATACAAAGAATAGGAAAATTTAGGGCAGTTAAAAAAAATGTGGTCTGTGGTTCCTTCGTCCAACCCACATTCACAAAGAGAGTGATCTCGTACTCGTATTTTGGCAAGGAAGACTGGGGTACATACATGGCCGAGGCGTAAGCGACAAATCGTGGAGGTAGTTTGTTTATTAACTGATTTAAACCGGAAGAACCAGGGCTTAGCTGGGATAAAAGGTTGAATGTTCCCGTAATGACGTCCTATAGTAAGCCTGGAGGAGTCCCATAGCTCCTGCCAAGATCGCCTCGTATCAGAGCGAGCATCTACAAGAAGGTCCGAAGTATAATGTTTGCTGTATTCCAAATTACCCATGTTAATAGCATTTTTTGCCCAGGAATCCACATTCGTTGCCCACAATTCCACTGTGCCCAGGGATTCATGTGAGAACAACTGTTAAGCTTTTAGTATTGCATTTTAAAAGTAACTCCCTTATTTTAAGAACCAATGGAAATTTTATTTTAGTTTTAAATTGGTTGGAATTAATTGCTTGCAGGCAGCTTTTGCAGTCGGTAAAGATTATTGATTTAGGTATGTTGTGACTTTCTATATACGCTACCGCTTCAAGAATGGCCACAGTCTCTCCAGTGAACACCGAGGTCTTGGGTGGGCATTTGTAACTTAATAAGACATTAAACTTAGGTATCCAAACTGCTGCCCCAACACAACCCTCCTCAGATAGTTTGGATGCGTCAGTGTAAACTGGCAGAAACTCTTTCCAGTCTTCCATATGAACATTAAATTTGTTATTAGCTCCGGGATCATTTTTCATTATGTTAAAATCTAATAAAATAATTGGGCAATAGACTAGGGCTTTGTAATCAGTTTCAAACAGGGGGTTTATTTCACTTTGGTAAACGGCAAACGTAAGATCCTTAAATTTAAAAAAACTGCGAATTATTCTTGGGGTTTCTTGTGGTTCCAGTATCTGTTTTCGGATACTTCAAGAGCAAGGGCTTCAAGTCGTGGGAGAAGAGGATGAGTAGACAGAGAAACGGCTTTAAAAACAAATCGGTCTGCTAAATACCGACCTGCATAGCATTCTTGGGCGACGACTTCATCGCGCCAAGAATGATACGCAGGCATTTGGCTTGAATGAGGTCTATTTTTTTTAGAGCCAGTTTACTACATGGTTCCAGAATAAAAGATCCGTAGTCTATAAGGCTACGTATGAGTGCATTATATAACAATTTCTGGCAGTATGGGTGAGATCCCCACCACACTCCAGAAAGGGAGCGAAGAATATTTATGCTTTTTTCACATTTACTTATTATGTAATTCAAATGTGGAATCCCGGTCATTTTAAAATCGAAAATTACACCTAAGAATTTAATTGATTCGCTGTTGGGTATGATTTCATCTACGCATGATACATCGACAGTTGGGATGACCCTCCTTCGTGTAAAGGTCACCGTACGAATAATATTAGCAGCGTCCAGCGTCGCACCAACAATCCTTTTCCCTTTCTTTTCCCGTAAATGTCATGCATGTCATTGTCAATGTCAAATCAGTTACCTAGCTTTTTTTAATTATTTTCAGAGGTTTAACCCATACACTTAGCCCATACAGCTTCTTAGTTGTATGTATTGTATTAATAAGGTATAATTATTGTTTTATGGCTCCTATTTTTATTTTATAATAAATAGGTAATCCAACACATCAAACAAAAGTACTGTGAACTGTCTACATACCGATACAAAGAAATAAGTACATAAAATACATAGTTGCATTACACATTTACTTTTTGTAAACCGCCACCACCTACCACCGCAGACTGGTCTTCTGTGAAAGTCAACTAAGTCAAGCAAGAAAGCAAGACTTAGTAGAGAAAGGTTTCCCTAAAGTTAAATCTATTTTTTTTATTTTTTCAGTGTTGCTAACTAAACGTTTACGAAATCGAGAGTTCGATTCTATAGACAAAATAATTACTTTTTCTCTCTTCTCTTGTCTGTGGCACATTCAGAGGTTTTCCTTTTCCGGTTCTGCACCTAAGCTGTAACCATGCCGGTGTGTAATTTTATTTATTTTCGATAGATTTAAAGCAGTGACAAATATATGTGTGAAATTGCAGTGATCGACAAGTTTATCCATAGTTGATAGTGATTTAAAGAAATGTCCTACATTTCCTCAATACTAAAATTACGCATCGAACAGGATGATACACATGGCACTATTGGACATGTCAATGTTAGCTATTGAAATTGGGCTCCTGACTGGTTATTCCAGTGCATTGCGCCGATGAATCGAGATATTCTTTGTGTATTCCATGAAAATCACCTAAATACCTTTCCTGACATAGTTAAACAATGATGGTGAAATCTAACCTAAGCATGGTAATTTTCAGCTCGCAATTGATTTGCTGCATCCTTCCCCCGCGTCGGAGAGGAGGAAACATAAGCTGAAAAGGCTGGTGCCGCATCCCAATTCATATTTTATGGATGTCAAATGCCCCGGCTGCTACAAAATCACAACGGTATTCAGTCACGCACAGAGGGTGGTCGTATGCGCGGGATGCTCGACGATCCTCTGCCAGCCAACTGGAGGTCGTGCTAGATTAACTGAAGGTAAGCTGACTACTTTTGAGTAATAACTTTCTGTTTTTGTTTCTGCTATTTGGGACATAAACATAGGATTTTTTTATGTTATTATGTGTTGCAATAGGTATTTTTAAATAAAAACAATTAGGTGATTACTGATTGCTAATTTTCTATATTTTGCAAATGCTATCACACAGTAAGGTGAAACAAATTGTCTATGTGAAATTATTAAACAGCATGTTCAAAATAAAAAGTAAATTGCGCAAATTACAAATCACTAATGTCAAAATTTTAATAATTGTGTAATTTTATATTGCACCATTAAACTATTATTTTAAATAATGGGTTAGGTATGATGAAACATTGGTCAGAGTGACATTGCTTCTTTATGAAGTTAAAATGCACTATTGCATTCATAATATATTTAAACTATTGGTTAATCCGTCATCTGCTGTGAATTCTGACAATATAATTTTAATTGTATAACCACTCAGTTGTTCTTAAACCAGACAATAGAAATTCAATTGTTCTATGGCATTGTGGTTACCTTGGGCGTCCAAGTATTTAGGGCACTGATCAGTTCTTGCCACATATGAGTGGTTAACAACTCAGTTGTTAAACCAGACAATAGGAATTCAACTTTTATGGTGAAACTTAATAATTATATTATTTTATAGCAAATGTTGTTGGCAAACTTCTAATAAAACTTTGTTTTTGTAAAATTTCTTTCAAGGTGGTTTTTTTCATTGTTGTCCATAACTGGATCAACATTTCAAAGATTTTAAAATAAAGTGTGATAAAAACATATTTTCCTTAATAAAATTGTGTCTAATAGTTTTAATCCAACTTAGCAATCCTAGTGTACTATTCATTTAAAACTTAGTTTGGTATCACATAATAAACATTTTATTTTTTTATTTTTCAGGATGTTCGTTTAGGAGAAAACAACATTAATTTCCTAGAAAGAGAGCCCTATCCGTAATTTAAGATTTGCATTTTGTTTCCAAGAGTACTATGAAGGAGTGATCTTTTACAAATTCATTAATGGATCCATTGAAGCATTATTATTGTTAATAAAGGCTTTTTCAAAAGGAGCTGTTGATTTTTTTTCTCATTGCCCTTTAGTCAGTACCTATCTTACTCCTACAGCTAAAGCTATATAGGTAGCTAGTTTAAGCTAGGTTTATTATATCAGGTTATGCTTTCATCTACACCTCAGAAGGTATGTTGATGTATCAGTAGAGTTTAGTAAAATACACCTCATTTGGCATAAACTAAACCATAGACTATGTATTATACTAAACCCTGAACCTTATTTATATGTATCATTCCTTATGCCTAAACATTCATGATCAAATGCACTAGGCACCTATCACATTATACCTAGATAACTATCTGTGAAAGATAATGATTGAATAAAAAACAATCTATTTTAAGTTGTCAATATATTGTGTAAATATAGCAAAATAAAATACAAACTACATATGGTAACATTGTATCATATTATCAGTATCACAATAGTCACATTAAACAATGTAGCATTAGGGAACGTAGGTATTCAAGGGTACCTTACCCCCTGTCTTCGATGTAAAAAAACAATAAAATTACAATTATGTTATCAAGTCCATTGCAGTCATTTAACTATGTCTAGGTAGGTACCTCTTAGAAACTACTACCGTCATGTAAGGGAATGATTACGATTTTTTTATTTCAATTACTTGTGGATTACTGATTATTAGTGTTATTAATTAAAGATTATATTTTAGTATTTTTATCTAAAACAGTTTACTAAACTGGAAGGCGATTAATGCTTGAAAATATTAGGGAGGGAAAAACAGCAAACAACGGAAGTCGCTAAACACCATGTCATAATAGCAGTACCATACAAAACATTAATATTCAATCAACCAAAATGTATGGAACGAATTTTATATTTTCGAGTTAGGGAGTTGGTCCAATAGTAAGAGTTGTTTGTTTGTATCACGGGAGTCATCTCAGAAGTTTTGGATAGTGATAAAAAAAGTCAACCTGTATATAAGTTGCTTTGACAGTGTAATAAAATGTACATGGTGTTATAGTAAGAGTTTTATTTGACATTCGATTACGGAAAGGAAAATTTGTAAGTATGGCAAATAAAATCGCACTAGGCAGGCACGCAGTCACTATTTAACTAGGCTTTCCAGTAGATTTTAACTTTTTAGTCACTAACATACAGAATGATATTTACCGGATGGACTCTGGCTCATGAAAGAATAATAACCTCTTATTATTTGAAGGGGCTGGATGCGAGCAGCACAAAACCGGTCGTTGTGGAGATCCTTGGGGGAGGCCTTTGTCCAGCAGTGGACGTCTTTTGGCTGAGATGATGATGATGATAATGATTATTTGAAGTCCCGAGTTTTTATGAAATGGCTGCTTACATATTATAAATGCAACCATATTATCAGTTCACATCACAGACGCATTTATAATGATATTCTTATGATAATCATTTAGATAAGATATATCTATACATATAATAAAGCTAAAGAGGGTCAAGTCTGTACATGGAAGTTAATCGAAAAAAGTTGGCTGGGCGTACTTAGAATCGATAACAGACGTTCAAACAGTTTTTAGAATTTTTGTCTGACCGCGTATCACGTGAAAATGGATGAAACTGCACATCATAGACAGACCATGACCCGGACTAGGATATAGGATACTTTTATCCCTGTAACAGGTTTCTGTGGGATAGTGTAGTCTTCGCGAACGAAGTCGCGGGCGATAACAATAATTAATAACTTAACAATAATTAACATGTTATATAATTGATTGCCTTGAAACTTTCTTAGCAATACAATAAATTCGTACCTACTTTAATCCAACTTTAGTTTGCAAATAGACAATAGCATAGTAGTACATATTTTCCTACATCATGTCTTATACAATACATCATTAATAGTTCAATCCTGTTGCTAGAATTTGTGTCGACAAATTATTGAAGTAGTGTTGCTAAAATCATGTCAATATTTTTCCATAAGATTATACCTATTAGTGTCAGTCATGCCCGAATCCTTGATTAAAATTTAAATTAAAATTGATTCTATTCTAAATACCTAGTCAGAAATTTGTCAGCGTTGCGTTCGTGACAAACTGGTGACAAGACAATTGATGACTATTTACGTTATGCTTTGACTATATACATGTCATATAATCAAAGACGTTATGTAGATAGGGAATCCATTTTAAAATCCAAGAGTGTTTGTGGACACAGTGTGGCGCTACAGGAGAGACACATAATTTTACAATAAATTACTCTCGTCATCAAATTAAATGCTATGTAGGTAAAATCATTGTGTCTTAGGTGATGTCATTTCCTTTTTAAGTTTTCTTAGCACTATTTTATATATTACAAAGTTATGTTTGGTATTTATGAACAGACATTGCAAAAGATAGTGGGTTCGAGTCCCACCTGAGGCAGTCACGTTTTTTTACAATACATATACAATAAAATAACCCTCCTTCAGACGCAGTCGGGTAATAAGGCACATTTCTACTGGTTGTCAAAGCTTGTTTATAGGTAAAACGAGGCTCATAATCATTTTTTGAACTGGAATCTATTTTTATATTCTTATGTGAACTAAGGATCAATCAACCGACAACGTCTACTTACAATGAAAATTATTATCGACAAAGTGCCTAGCATAGACTATATTTAATATTGGTGCCTAGTGTGAGTTTTGTTTACTATCCGTATTCATATTCGATTACGTTTACGAAAACGAAAATTAGTATGGCATTGAAGCAGCGCCTCCTGGCGGCATACGAATGGAGTTAACATTTTGCCATACAAATTTTCGTTAGATCGAATGGCGAATGAAACTCGCACTTGGCACCCAGATACTAGCTTTCGGCCGCGAGTTCAATACCTAAACTATTTTTCTGGATTAGAAATAAGCTTTAATAATCCAAGCTAAGTAATCATGATCTAACTGTATACTAAACATCCAAGCCGATTATATTACCGAAAAAGCAACCAGTTGTTAATTGTAAAATTGAAATGCGACAAAGCGAGCAATCATTGAGCGATTTCTCTCTGTAATACCAATTTATTAACCGCAACTAGAACCTTAATCGACATAGCCCATCGAATCAGCAAGCTGAAGTGGCAGTGGGTCGGTCATATTAGCCGCAGAACCAACAACCGTTGGGGTAAAAGAGTACTCGAGTGGAGACCGCGTATCGGCAAACGTAGTGTAGGACGCCCTCAGACTAGGTGGAGCGACGATCTTCATAAGGTGGCTGGCAAGAGCTGGATGAGAGTAGCCGCGGATCGTGCTCGGTGGCGTGCACTTGGAGAGGCCTATGTCCAGCACTGGACTAGTATAGGCTGATGATGATGATGATGATGAACTAGAACCAGTCGCGTTACAGTTGCACAATTAACAACTGGTTGCTTTTTTCGGTAGTAAGCCTGCCGATCAGCCGTTTCAGCGAGTTTGTGTGAGTTTGCTGATTGCCCCAAGCAAGCGTTATTGTCCCTGGACTTTTCGAGGCGGTGAGAAACCTTAAGGGTTCTTCAAACCGTGTGATTGAAAAACCGTTAGAGGTTTTCTAGAGGGAATGGCATGGCATCACATCACACACTAGTGTGTGTCCACATTCCCTACTAGACTCTCCAAGCTTACCCCATGGATTTCGTTCGGATCGGAAACGGAACAACTCGTGGGCGCCGTTTCAGCGTGATGAAAGATCAATTTTTCATTTATAATTTTAAGAAGTAGCATTTAACATTAATGTTTGAGGTTTATTGTAATTACTAAGTCTTTGGATTGGAATCGAATCGAAATAAATATACTTACCTATTATTATAGCATGCTGGCGATTTAGAGAATTGTTGTGATATGATATGACTTTGAAAAGACACTAGCGAGCGCCTATGTTTCCTGCTTTCCAGACTTTAAATGAAAGATATTTAAACCATTTGTTAACACTTACAACTGATCATAATTACAAAGTAATAGGTAAGTAATATTACGATATAGAAAAAAAACTATGCGTAATTATTTGTTTGGCTTCATCTTCCTCCAATTTCTTATCTGCATTCGCAATATCCATTTTAATAGCTTCCACTAGATCATCTAAAGAACTAAAGTTTTTCTCTCCCCTCAAATAGCCAACCACACCAATCTTCAATTGTGAACCATAAAAATCGCCATCAAACTTGTGCATGATGTGTGTTTCCTGAAACACAAATAAGAATAACAAAAAAATGTGTATTGTAAATTTGCTAAAATTTTTCTATTTTCTACTGGTAGTTACGTCAAATAGTGCTAGGCTTTTCTTAGTAGCAGGTATAATCATTTATGCAGAAAAGCGCAATCATCATCATCATCACCAGCTCATATACATCCTCACTCCACTGCTGGGGCACGAGCCTTCCCTACGTATGAATGGATAGGGAAAATGGTGCGTAAGCCACCACCATGCGGGCCCAGTGCGGATTGGTGGTTGTTCACAACTGCAGCGACGACAACATCACATTCACAACTTAGATCCTTACCATAGATAGATATTAAGTATTTAAGTAATAAATTGAGATTAAAATAGATATATTTTTGATTTGGCCATACCATATAGTGTCTCAACCCTCCACTAATAGTAACACATAATAAAATACTTGTTATAAATGTTAAACTTACCACAGACATTTCCTTATTCTGATAAAATGGGCACCATCCTATATTAGCCACCATTTTGTGGACAGATCCAGAGTCTACTTGTGCCCATCCATAATAAACTCCAGGCTCCAGACCTTGAGGTAGAGACTTAACCACATTCAATGGATAGTTAGCTGAAAAGACAAATAAATTGTATACAGCGAGAAGCAAACTCACCACTACGGGTAGGACGCAAAGAAACTTCTAAGTGTTGTGTCAGTTGTGTGCCCTTTTAGCTACTATAGCACCCTAAATCGGGACTTAGAAAAATCTTGATGAAATTTTTGATGTCCCCATAAAGAATCCTTTTTTCATGCCTATCTTATTAAGGCTATTAATACAAGCAAGTTTTGTAGAAAACATTTTTTTCTGCGGTTGATATTTTTCGAGTTTTTTGACCTTGAAGTTTATTTTCGTTTTTTTAATTTTCAAATATTTCGTAAACTATGCATCGGAGGTATATCATGTACATAAAATAATTTGATGGGGACCATAATACCAACACGTAGAACTCAAAAAAAGGGGGGTTATGGGAGGTCAATATTTTTGACCAAAATTTTTCAGTCCAAAAATATAAAATAAAATTTTAAATGAATTTTTTTTTTATTGAATTTCTTGGCCTCCCATAGTGCCCTGAAGGCTATACTCCAACTTGCCCTTAAGGCGACACTGACCGATAATTGATAACCAGACTTAGCGTAAAATGCTTGGTATGTTTGCCACAAGCCACTAGATGATATTTTATAAAAGGGACTCTTGATTCCCAGTTATAAAATGTGGAATAGTATTATTTACTCAAAGAAATAAGATCTTCCATAGTGCCTAAATAGGCAAGTAAAAATCTGCTTTATTTTTGTAACAAAATGTTAAGGCTAAGGCTTTTAAGGCTAAATAGCTCCTCCATAAATTCTTATATTGTACTAAAAATTCTACATAATTACAGTTACAGTGGTAAATCAGAAGTCTGGAAAATGTAATTGATATTAATGTATTTATTACTAGCGGCCCGTCCCGGCTTCCGACGGGTCAACTTTTTTTTTTTTAAATAGCCTATGTTACTCACCGCTAATGTAGCATTCTAATGGTGAAGGATTTTTTTAAATTGGTCCAGTAGCTTTTGATTTATATTGTTACTGAGAAAAATACAAAGCTTTCCCCTTTATAATATTATTATGATAATAAGTATTATCAGTTGTCTATAATAATTGTGCCATAAATATGATATGATTTTGATATTAAGGATGAGCCAAAAATAGTAAAATGTAACCCAGTAACAAAGAAACGAATGGAGTGTTTAAAAAATAATGTAGTTTGTAAAATTGATGCGTTACCCTTTGTACATGATGACCCAGATGTACTATATAGTAATCTTTTTGATTTTATAAAAACAGAATACAACCAAGTTTTTACTACTAGAACAATTAAAAATTCCCAAAAACTTAAGTTCTGTGATTGGGCTACAGCAGGTATTTATATCAGTAGAAATAGACTGTATGAGTTATATAATTTGAGGCAATGTAACCATAGCCTTAGTTTTACAGAATATGTAAAAAATTATTCTAAAATGTTAAAGAAAGTGTGCATATTAGCAAAATCAAATTTCATTAAAGACAAAATTAAAAACTCTAACAATAAAATTACAGCCACATGGGACATTATAAACTGTGAAACAGGTAAATTTAAACCACGGGACAATACTTTCACTCTGAAAGTAAATAACACCCTTGTCAATTCGGATTTAAATATTGCTAATATTTTTGATGACTATTTTGTAAATATACCAGTGGTAACAACTTCAAATTTAGATTCATCACCAGAAGCTGCACAATCTTTACTCAAAAAACATGTACCAAAATCTAATCTGTCTTTTCAATTTGAATACATTGATTCTATGAATATTATAAAAACATTCAAATAACTTAAAATGAAAAACACTAGTGATTTGTGGGGCATAAGTATTAAGGTAATTAAGAATATTATATTTTCTATTGCGCCCTATCTTGCAGACATTTTTAATTACTGTATCAATAAGGGTATCTTTCCAGAACTTATGAAATTCAGTAAGGTTATACCTTTATTTAAATCAGGAAACAAAGAAGACCCTAGTAACTATAGGCCAATTTCAATATTACCAGTACTAAGTAAAATTTATGAAAAACTTATACTCGAACAATTAATGGCATACTTTAACTCAAACAAGCTTCTACATAAGAAACAATATGGTTTTACAAAGGGTCGTTCCACTACTGACGCAAGTGTTGCTTTAATAAAACATACATTCGATGCCTGGGAGAAGTCTCAGAACGCTCTTGGAGTTTTTTGCGACTTATCCAAGGCTTTCGATTGCGTTGAGCACAGGACTCTGGTGATAAAGTTACACTACTATGGTCTTAATGATTTTGCACTTAAATTGATAGTCTTATCTCAGTTCTAGGACACAAACTGTCGATATCAATGGAACTAAATCATCTAAATCTCTTGTAAAAATGGGAGTTCCACAAGGGTCAATCCTCGGGCCCTTCCTATTTTTAATTTATATTAACGACTTGCCATTTTTTGTGGAGAACTTCTGTGAAATTGTTTTATTTGCAGATGATACTTCACTCATTTTTAATGTTACTAGGTGTAAGAATAATTATGATGATGTAAACAATGCTCTAGCAAAAGTACTCAGTTGGTTTACTGTTAATAATCTACAGCTTAATGCAAAAAAAAACAAAATGTATTAAATTTACACTACCTAATGTTAAAAATTGAACCAACTGATATTAGAATAAACGGTGTTAAATTAGATTTGGTAGACTCAACAGTCTTCTTAGGTATAACACTTGACTCTAAACTTCAATGGAATCCTCATATATCGAAATTGTCCGGTAAACTCAGTTCTGCTGCTTATGCTATCAGAAAAATTAGACAATTAACAGACGTTGAAACTGCTAGAACAGTTTACTTTAGCTATTTTCATAGTGTCATGTCGTATGGTGTCTTACTGTGGGCTACAGCAGCTGACGTTGAATCTATATTTATTTTTGCAGAAACGAGCAATAAGAACCATTTATAGACTATGTTCCCGAACTACTTTAAGAAATATTTTTAAAGAAATTGGTGTTCTTACAGTTGCATCTCAGTTTACTTATAATTGCATAGTTTTTGTGCGTTGCAACATCAACTCTTTTACTAAACACGGTGATGTACACAATTTCAATACTAGAAATAAGAAAAAACTTGTAATGCCACTGTTCAGGTTGCAAAAGGTTCTTGGCTCTTTCTTGGGGCAAGGTATACACTACTATAATAAAATACCTAGTACTGTACAAGATTTACCTTTAGATAAGTTTAAAAAACATGTAAAATCTTAAGAAAGGTTATTATACAGTCAAAGAATATTTAGATGACAAAACAGCTTGGTTATAATAAAAAAATAAAACTACTCTTTATTTTATTTTATTGCGATCAATAATTACTTTTAAAATATCTTAGCGCTGATATGATAGCCTTTATCAGCAGTGTCCTACAGTTTACAAATAATATTTATGTTACGTTAAACTTTTCATTAGGTTTTTATTTAGAGTAGCTTGAGTGTGGCATGCTCTCTTTATTGTCTCTGCGGTGGTGGCATGTGCGTCGGGTTGTTACATTCCCTAAGATATGGTTGAGTTTAGCGATGGCTGATTCATATGTCATACTCGTGAACGGGTGCCGCCTGTGGAGGCTGGTCTGCTCTTGCATACTATTATTTTTATTATTATTAACTATAGTTTAATTTTGTTTTTTTTGTGTTTTTCTTTCTTAGACAATATTTGACCTTTATTAGTGCTGTATGACATTATGAAAATTTTAACTGGTAACTGATGTTTTGCAAATGTAGATATTATTATATTTTCTCTTTTGTTTTTTTTTAATATGTGTGATTGTCCTTTATATTTTGTGTTTTTATTTGTGATGGAAAGTGTCCTTTTATGATAGGGCATTTTCCAATATTTTTGACGCTGTAAGGGAGAAAAGAGCTGGACTCTTGCTGAGTTTCTTGCCGGTTCTTCTCAGTACAAGATCTCCCGCCCAGAGTAGACTTACGAACCGATGGCATAATGACATTCATAAGAGCTATTTGTAGCCTAAACTGAATAAATGATTTTGAATTTTGAATTTTGAAATAAACTCTTAAAAAGGCTACATTATAGTTATAAAAAAATAATAAGTATAATTTCATTGCAGCTATAAAGGTATAACCGTCATTTGTAAGGCAAACAATAAATGAGGTTATCTTTGTTGTAGCTCAGTCATGCAAATAATTTACACAGATGAATGGGTATCAAGCTATGTATGATGGATGTTGCAATGACTTTCAGATTTACATTAGTTCTATAAAAAAGGCAAACATTTTTTAATAATAATAATAAAATATTCACAAAAGAAATGATGATTATGAGTTTTTTTTCTATTTCAAGACCATACATTCCTTTAAAAAAAAAAAAAATATTAATAATGTTTAATCTAACATTACTGATATTTATAAGATTATACATATTTTGATAAACCACTTGTTAAAAGTTAGGTATGTGGATTTTTAATATTATATTATAATGACTTACCTGTAGGGCAGCCTAGATCTTTGGAACCTCTTCCAAACCCTTTTACAACTTGTCCAGCCACAAAAAATGGTAAAACTGAAGCAGCCATGGTAATTAATTTATTTGTCAACCAGAATACTTGACGAAAAGGCATACAAAAATAACACTCAATGAAACTCGCTAATTCATATACGTGTCTTCATTTTACAACACCAACCAATTAGTTCCACTGGAAAAATGTCAACAATGTACTAATTAATACAACCTATAACTACTCCTACCAATGATAAGAAAAAGTACGTAATACAAGACGTATTTAAAGATTTTTCCAAACAAAACTAGCTATAAATCAGTTAATAAGTATTAGATAAAACTTTTATCGGACAACTATTTATTAGGTAGGTAGGTAATATCTATGGTAAATAACTCGCTCACCTGAACTAAAGATTCAAATCAAAAGAATAAATAAAAAATCAGTTTCGTTTTACGTAATTTAACAGATGAAGAACAAAAGTCATTGTAAAACTTAACTTTGACAGTCAAGGAAGGATGTCTGCATCTCAGAACAAGAACTAAAGCTATAAAAGGAAGGTTAAATTATAAAACGTGCAACTATGTTTAGTTCCGTTCTATCTTATGTTTCCTTATATAAAAAAGTACTTTGTGATCTTATGGCTACTAGAAAAGGAGATTGGAGTGCGACAAATGTTGACACTTAGTTATTATTTTTTGTATTGTTATGTCATTCAGTCATCAGAAAAAAAAATCTCGAGTTCTGAAGTACATTGATTTAAAAGCTGACAGTTTGTTTCACAAATCTGGTGACACCTTCGAAATAACGAAAGAAAAGGGACAATCGATCTCTTTCCAATACATCACCTAGGTTCATTAGTTAAAATAGTGCGAACTGATGAATTTGTGTTATTATTTTAGTCCGGTTTCTATAGCTTTAGTTATTATTCTGAGGTCTGCATTAATTCACACTTCAGAACAATTTCACACATTATCGGCTTGACCGTCTATTCCTTCTTATACTTCTGTTAAGGACTCGAGATTTTATTTTTCTGATGACCGAATGACATATCAATACAAAAAATAAAAACTAAGTGTAAACCATTTGTCGCACTCCAACCTCCTTTTCTAGCCATAAGATAGAACGGAACTAAACATAGTTGCACAATTTTTATTTTAGCCATCCTTCTATAGCTTTAGTTATTGTTCTGAGACTGCTTCCATAATCATAAAGTAGTATCCTTTTTTTTAATGCTCTAAGCTTTTTTTGTGTCCGTTTCGGTAGCGTACACATGGTCGATTTCACGTTGGTTACCTTCTTTAATTTAAGAAATAAAGATCTTTTCTCAAAAGCTCAAAATGTCATTCACAAGTCATGTTCGATATCTCCGTTCATTTAAAGAGTAATCTTTATGAAATTTTGCATAGCACGGGTTCTAATTAGGCACTAAAAATGTATGTAAGTTTCGTTACTATAATATAAGTCGTTTTCGATAACGGTCATGGGTAACGGTACGCCAGCTTGATCGTGATGCCAACGTACACACTAAAAAGGTCTTTATTTCTTAAACTAAAGAGGCACTAATTATTTTGTGTTTGCAATAATTACGCACTAAAAGAGGACATGGCAACAAACGTGAAATCGATCATGTGTACGCTACCTTGCCAAACACCTTTCTTTTAAATTAGCAACATTATATGAAACACCTCTTTTTAGGGAACCCAAACTCTTTAGTTATTGTTCTGAGACCCAAACACTATCAATTTTGAAAATAAGTAAATGCCAATTTCAAAATGGTTGTGGTTTTCCCCGTGTGGTGCCACCCCGGGGATAAAGAATTGCACCACCCCATCTCTTCCCGTGGATGTCGTAAAAGCCGACTAATAGACCATTCCAGAGGATGGGCAACCGCATCTCCCTGAGGTTACTCACAACCTACTGCGACCGCCAACCCGCCGGCCGGCCAAGCGTGGCGATTACGGTTACGGCACAAATACCCCTCATGATATGCACACCAGCAAAAACCGGCCCCTAGTCCCCGGCAGCTCCGCTCGCTAGCTACGGTAGCGGCCAAGGCGGTGACGGGGCAGGGGGTGCTAAGAATCTCCGGCAGAGACCTGGCTACCACCAATAACGAACCCTGCCTGGCAACATTTAACACGCGCACATTGCGGACAGAGGAGAAGATTTACGAACTGGCGGAAGAATTGAGCAAGATACGGTGGTACATAGTTGGATTATCTAAAATCTGAAGAAAGGGGGAGGGAGGACTCGATAATCCTCAATTTTATTTCCGGGAGGGTGAACAACTCTCCCAAGGTCCCAATAAAAATTATACCGATATCAAATGATCAATACCTGTATAATCGGTATACAATCTTTATTTATCGTCAGTTTGAATGAAAGCGCTACTATGAGCTCGAAACCTATCCAGTTGCAGCGAGGAGTGAGACAGGAAGATGTGATATCTCCGAAACTGTTCACTGCTTCACTGGAAGATGTTTTCAAGCTTCTGGACTGGAAAGGACTAGGTATCAACGTCAATGGCGTATACATCACTCACCTTCGATTTGCTGACGATATAGTGGTCATGGCTGAGACCCTGGAAGACCTCGGCGCAATGCTCGGTGACCTCAATAGAGTTTCTCAACAAGTGGGTCTTAAAATGAACATGGAGAAGACGAAAGTTATGTCGAACTTACGTGTCGTACTCCTCTGAAGGTTGGGGACTCTGCCCTTGAAGTTGTGGATGATTATGTTTACCTGGGACAAACGGTCCAGCTAGGTAGGTCCAACTTCAGCAAAGAGGTCAATCGTCGAATCCAATTAGCTGTGCAACGTTCGGTAAGCTACGAAATATCTTCTCGTCCGATATACCGCAGTATCTCAAGACGAAAGTCTTTGACCAGTGTATGTTGCCAGTGATGACATACGGGACTGAGACGTGGTCGCTCACTATGGGCCTCATAAAAAGGCTCAAGGTCACTCAAAGAGCAATGGAGAGGGCTTTGCTCGGGGTTTCTCTGCGTGATCGAATCAGAAATGAGGAGATCCGCAGAAGAACAAAGGTAACCGACATAGCCCAAAGAGTTGCTAAGCTCAAGTGGCACTGGGCAGGGCACATTGCTCGCAGGATTGATGGCCGCTGGGGCGGGATAGTCCTGGAGTGGCGACCGCGTACCGGAAAACGCAGTGTGGGCAGGCCTCCAACTAGGTGGACCGATGATCTGGTGAAGATCGCGGGAAGCCGCTGGATGCGAGCAGCCACAAAACCGGTCGTTGTGGAGAACCTTGAGGGAGGCCTTTGTCCAGCAGTGGATGACTTTTGGCTGAGATAATGATGATGATGATAGTGAAAGAAGATTTATGAAGAAATACTAAACTTAACTTGATTGGTTAACGAAGTTTAAATGGGGTCCGCCATCCGCCCGCCGTAATGTGGCTAAAAAGAACCTGGATCCAGAGCCGTTTTAAACGAAAAAGAATGTAAAAAAAAAAGAAACAACGTAAATGTCGTAGGTAAAATAAATTAAAATTTTTTGTCAAATGTCGTACTTTGTGCTTAATCCGTTGAATTTTAGTGTTTTGTTCTTTCCATGTGATCATTTAGATAAATAAGTTATTTACATGCAGTGTACGTAATCTAATCAACTAATGGGTGAAGTTAATAGTAAAAATTCGTTCACTCCATGTTTGTTGACTGCAAACAAGTTCTCTTGTGGCATTAATTGCCACTTGTAAGAGCACCATGACGAAAAAAAACTAATTAACAACATGACTGAAAGGGGGTACGAGGGTGATCAATCATCTTCTTCCTGGGATATTCCCGGCCCATCATCTCTAGCAGCTATTCTGGACACTGTTTATACTTCTTCAGCCTTGGATAATCCTCCAAGAAGTGGTACTTTATTTAATATTTTAATGATATCTAATCTTAGATAAAGTTATTATTATGTTTTACAATTCTTTTTGTTGCCCAATACGTAAATATGTGATGTTTGTTTATTTAATTATTTTATGGTGTAATGTCATTCACTAAACAATATTTTTGTTATTCCAGAGGAAATGGAGTGTGATGCACTTTTTGCTGAGAGTGATGATGAAGTGGAAGTACTCCCTATACCATCTGAAGCTACAGTAACTGACAGATGTGAACCAGTTTCAAAACCTCTCTCATCGAATTGTGTCAATTCTACAACACCAATGCAAGCATATGACTTAAATATAGCATCTATTGCTCCACCAGTGTCATCACACACTCCTGTCCCAGAAGAGTACCAGCCACTACCAGATAGCTCTAGTTCTTTGGATTACCTAGGCAGAAATAACTTGGACAGTACCAATGGGCAAAGATTTCCTGACATAAATATTCGATACCAACCAAAACCAGTTCCTATGAACCAGAGGGGTTATTTCTATCCAAACTACCCTCATTATGCAGCAGGTGTGAGGCCTGCGCATGATTATGTTTTCCCCCCATATAACTCCAACAACGTCATTGTTCTCAGTGATGATAGAAATTATGGTCAACAGCCCCTCTCTTACACAATGCCCAGGAATCAAATGCAAGAACAAAACAGTGCAACTCCAAGAGACTATGATACTTTACAATCACAGTCTAGTAATCATAGTTTTGCTCCCAACAACCAACATGTGGATAACAACAATCTACGACCCATTGATTTAGAAAGACCTAGTCGTAAGCTAAATATTTCTCCAAGGAGAAGACAA
Organism: Eudonia lacustrata; assembly: GCA_947562085.1. NCBI lineage: Eukaryota > Metazoa > Arthropoda > Insecta > Lepidoptera > Crambidae > Eudonia > Eudonia lacustrata. Next base: position 9,099,310 of record OX387327.1, on the reverse strand, counting down.
TCAAAAGAAAATCAGCATAATATAAATTTAATAGAAGTAAGCTCAGAAGAGGAAGACAATGCATCAACACCGAAGAAGGCATGTGATAATGGAGCAGGCCATCAAGCAACCACATCTAATACAGAAGTTCCAGTGAATGCCAACCCTATTAGCACTGTTCCTAGAGTTGAAATAAAGAAAGAGCGACAGAACAGTGAAGTAGCGACACAAGCAGGAGGCGACACAAATAATGGTAGTGGAGCGAATGTACAGCATTTCTGTGGAAGACGACCTAACAGCCATAACCACAGACATGATCATCACATTAACCCGAACAATGTGCAAGTAAAACAAGAAAGGCACAGCTGTGCTTGCTCCAACAGAACTGGCTGTGGTTGTGTTGCTCACAATGTTGTTTGCCATTCTCATGTTGTACCAAGTGAACATCATAGACATGAACCTAATCACTGTAAAGACCAAAGTGGATCTCACCATCATCATCATCATCATCATCACCACCATGAAGCATATAGGCAGTGTACACCCCAAGTTGGTGCAGGCACATCAAATGCTTCTCGTATGCAAGTTAAAGAAGAACCAGGGTCGCAAAGTTCTAGCACATCTAATATTAAACAAGAAACTGACACTTTGGCACAAATGGAAGAGGTTGCCATGCCAACCACTGTTAAGGTGGAGCCATCAGACCAAGCTTCGGTGAAAATCGAACCAGGCACATCTAGTGGATCTGCTAACTCTTTGAATGTTACTGTTAAATCTGAAGTGGATGATTTGCACAGATGTTGTGATGTGAATGCTGGTGGGGACAGAAGAGTGAAAGATAGCTCACCGCAACCTGGAACTAGTTCAGGGAGAACTGCACAAATTGAGGCCAGGACAACCTACAATTGTGATCAGGTAATATAATTTAATATTTTAGCATTCATGATCTTTATGTTGTCATGGTCAACATCAACATCAACATCAAAAATCATTTATTCAGTTTAGGCTACAAGTAGCTCTTATGAATGTCGCTATGCCATCGGTTCGTAAGTCTACTCTGGGCGGGAGATCTTGCACTGAGAAGAACCGGCAAGAAACTCAGCAAGTGTCCAGCTCTTTTCTCCCTTACAGCGTCAAAAAAAATAAAAATTGGAAAATGCCCTATCATAGCAGGATACTTTCCATTACAAATAAACAAAAAAAAATATAGAAGACAACCACAACATGTAAAAAACCAAAAAAAATAAACAAATCTAATATATCAAATTTACATCCGGTATAAGTTTCAATTTCCACAATGTCATACAGTACCACTACAGTACTCTAATAAAAGTCAAAAATTGTTTAAGAAAAACAAAGTCAAACTAGTAATTAATACTAACAATAAAATAAGTATGCAAGAGCAGACCAGCCTCCACAGGCGGCACTCGTTCACGAGTATGACATATGAATCAGCCATCGCTTCGCTCAACCATATTTTAGGGAACGTAACTACCCGACGCACACGCCACCACCGCAGAGACAATAAAGAGAGCATGACATACTCAAGAAACTTTAAAAAAAAAAACATGTTGAAAAAATTTCCACGAGCAGGGTTTGAACCTGCACCCTTCTGACATACCGGGTCAGGTGCTCTTCCAATTGAGCTATCGTGGTTCTAACCAGCCCGGCGAAATTATTCAACACTTTTTACTTTTTACTTTGAAAGCCAAAGGCGCCCATTCAATGTTAACAACTACCGTCATTAACATCCTATCATAATATTTTTACAAATACTAAAGATCAGTTAAGAAGTAGGCAAGCTATTTATAAATGTTTATATAATTTTTAACGTAAATTTTGTTGCGAACAAATTACAAAAACACAAATGTTGAAAAAAATTTTCCACGAGCAGGGTCTGAACCTGCACCCTTCTGACATACCGGGTCAGGTGCTCTTCCAATTGAGCTATCGTGGTTCTAACCAGCCCGCCGAAATTATTCAACACTTTTTACTTTTTACTTTGAAAGCCAAAGGCGCCCATTCAATGTTAACAACTACCGTCATTAACATCCGATCATAATATTTTTCAAATACTAAAGGTCAGTTAAGAAGTAGGCAAGCTATTTATAAATGTTTATATAATTTTTAACGCAAATTTTGTTGCGAACAAATTACAAAAACACAAATGTTGAAAAAATTTCCACAAGCAGGGTTTGAACCTGCACCCTTCTGACATACCGGGTCAGGTGCTCTTCCAATTGAGCTATCGTGGTTCTAACCAGCCCGCCGAAATTATTCAACAATTTTTACTTTTTACTTTGAAAGCCAAAGGCGCCCATTCAATGTTAACAACTACCGTCATTAACATCCGATCATAATATTTTTACAAATACTAAAGATCAGTTAAGAAGTAGGCAAGCTATTTATAAATGTTTATATAATTTTTAACGCAAATTTTGTTGCGAACAAATTACAAAAACACAAATGTTGAAAAAATTTCCACGAGCAGGGTTTGGACCTGCACCCTTCTGACATACCGGGTCAGGTGCTCTTCCAATTGAGCTATCGTGGTTCTAACCAGCCCGCCGAAATTATTCAACACTTTTTACTTTTTACTTTGAAAGCCAAAGGCGCCCATTCAATGTTAACAACTACCGTCATTAACATCCGATCATAATATTTTTCAAATACTAAAGGTCAGTTAAGAAGTAGGCAAGCTATTTATAAATGTTTATATAATTTTTAACGCAAATTTTGTTGCGAACAAATTACAAAAACACAAATGTTGAAAAAATTTCCACAAGCAGGGTTTGAACCTGCACCCTTCTGACATACCGGGTCAGGTGCTCTTCCAATTGAGCTATCGTGGTTCTAACCAGCCCGGCGAAATTATTCAACACTTTTTACTTTTTACTTTGAAAGCCAAAGGCGCCCATTCAATGTTAACAACTACCGTCATTAACATCCGATCATAATATTTTTCAAATACTAAAGGTCAGTTAAGAAGTAGGCAAGCTATTTATAAATGTTTATATAATTTTTAACGCAAATTTTGTTGCGAACAAATTACAAAAACACAAATGTTGAAAAAATTTCCACGAGCAGGGTTTGGACCTGCACCCTTCTGACATACCGGGTCAGGTGCTCTTCCAATTGAGCTATCGTGGTTCTAACCAGCCCGCCGAAATTATTCAACACTTTTTACTTTTTACTTTGAAAGCCAAAGGCGCCCATTCAATGTTAACAACTACCGTCATTAACATCCGATCATAATATTTTTCAAATACTAAAGGTCAGTTAAGAAGTAGGCAAGCTATTTATAAATGTTTATATAATTTTTAACGCAAATTTTGTTGCGAACAAATTACAAAAACACAAATGTTGAAAAAATTTCCACAAGCAGGGTTTGAACCTGCACCCTTCTGACATACCGGGTCAGGTGCTCTTCCAATTGAGCTATCGTGGTTCTAACCAGCCCGCCGAAATTATTCAACAATTTTTACTTTTTACTTTGAAAGCCAAAGGCGCCCATTCAATGTTAACAACTACCGTCATTAACATCCGATCATAATATTTTTCAAATACTAAAGGTCAGTTAAGAAGTAGGCAAGCTATTTATAAATGTTTATATAATTTTTAACGCAAATTTTGTTGCGAACAAATTACAAAAACACAAATGTTGAAAAAATTTCCACGAGCAGGGTTTGGACCTGCACCCTTCTGACATACCGGGTCAGGTGCTCTTCCAATTGAGCTATCGTGGTTCTAACCAGCCCGCCGAAATTATTAAACATTTAAAAAAAAAAACTTAATGATCTATTTATCTGTAGGACACTGTTCAAAACTATCTTATCAGTATAAAAATTATATTAATTTATTTTTTTATGTATATTGATACAAATAGAGTATAATGTGTTTTTTATTACAACCAGGGGGGTAACCACAAGCTCTTACAGCAGTATCACTGCAGTTGCGAGAACGAGACGCGTGCAGCGGCGAATATACACGCGTCTGCTCTCCTCAACCGCAACAACACCGCTATAAGAGCTCATAGTCAGGGGGCAGGCTGTTTTATCATCTAATTTTTCTTTGACTTTAATAATAACCTTTTATAAAAAAGTGTAACTACTTACAATGTGAAATAACATGTGCAGGCGAGCAGACTAAGATGACCACACATTCTTATCATTAAAATAATCATCAATTTTATAGTAACCTTTTTTCATTAGACCTTGTTTTATTTCTGTCTTAAACTTGTGTAGTGGCAATTCTGTTAGAGTGAAAGGCACTTTATTGTATATTTTTATACATTTCCCAACAAATGAATTACCAACTTTATTGAGTCTAAGTTTTGGAACAGCAAGTTTGTTTTTATTTCTTGTGTTAAAATTATGGGTATTACTTTTTTTTCGAATTTATCTAAGTTTTTATAAACATAAATGATATTTTCATAAATATACTGTGAAGCTACAGTTAAAATATTAATCTGCTTAAATAAGACCGAAACACTTTGAGCATACTGCCAAAGTTTTTATATGTGCGCATTGTGGACCAACTTCACGACTGGATCTTACAATGGCTTGCGAGTCCAATACAATAATACCTTCAGGGCCCTATTGAGGCTCCCGCGCTACTGCAGCGCATCGGGTATGTTTGCGGATGCTGGTGTGGATGACTTCTACGCCATCATGCACAAAAAGAGTGCCTCGATAGTGCAAAGGTTGCGGGGGAGCTCCAATGGGATCCTGAAGATGATAGCAGACAGTATGGACGCGGCAGTATTCGGGAGGTTCACGGACTTGCATATTCGTTGTGTTGGCCGGTGAGCTGCCTGTGTGTTGGCCCTGTCCCAAGGGGTTTGTTTTTGTTGTTTTAGCATTTTTATTATTTTTATGTATGTGGGACTGACATAGTTTTTAAGGTTAATTAATGTGTACTAACAATCTATGAACTACACTCGGCGTCAAAAAAATCGCACCTTTTAAAAATCATCTTTAAAAATTCTTAAACCTTATGTAGAGGATAGTGTTGGGTATCATTAGAAAGGTAACAAAAAGGAGTATCAAAAAACAATTAAATTTAACTTTCTGTTTAATTATAATTATACAAACAACATTAAAATTAATAAAATAATAAAAATCCTTAATTAAGTCCTAATTAACAACAGATAATTTACAAAGAAAAATGTACAAAAAGTGTCTTAAAATTAACTTAAAATCTAGTGTTACCCCCCCTTGCCCTGATCACGGCTTCCATACGGTCCCTCATGGACCTCACCAACTTCAGGAGCTCTTCTTGAGGGATAAGCCCCCATTCTTCAATCACCGCGTCTTGGAGCTCCTGTAGAGTCGAAGGAGCTGGATCCCGAGATCGAACCTTACGTTTAAGATGGTCCCAGAGGTGCTCTATTGGATTCAGATCCGGACTTCGCGCTGGCCACTGCATCACAGAGATTTGGGACCTCTGCAAGAAGTCGCTCACGATGCCTGCAGTGTGAGCGCGAGCGTTGTCGTGCATTAATGTGAACCCCTCGCCAAAAGATTCGGCAAAGGGGACCACATGCACTTCCAGGACCTCAGTGACATAGCGGCGAGCAGTCAGCGACCCTTGTCCGCGAGCACCTCCAGTCCGGGAGACGCAGACAAGGTCGGTTTTGCCGGCAGCAGACATACCGCCCCAGAACATGCAGGATCCGCCACCATATTCCACCGTCTCCTGGATGCAGGCTTGGGCGAAACGTTCACCCTGCCTCCGGTATACTCTTCTCCGTCGGTCGTTGCAGAAAAGACACACTCGCGTCTCGTCTGAGAAGAGAACAGCTCTCCACTGCTCAAGGGTCCAATCGACGTGGTCACGAGCAAACTGCAAGCGGGCTCGCCGATGCGCTGCAGTCAATTTTGGACCCGTAGCAGCTCTGTGGGCCGCTATCTTCTTCTCCTTCAATCTTCTTCTAACCGTAGATACGCTTACGGTGCGTCTGCGAACTGCCTGGAGCTGCTGTTGCAACTCAACAGCGTTGGAGAAACGATTTCTCAAAGAGTTCGACACAACGAACCGGTCGTCTCTTTCCGAAGTGCAGCGACGTCTACCCGAACCGTGTCTGCGGATATAGCCACCGGTCTCTATGAAGCGCTGGTACACTCTTCGAACGGAATAACGGCTCAGGTTCAGTTGCCGGGCGACATCACACTGCCGCACCCCTGATTGCAGTAGTGCAACCACTTGAGCGGCTTTATCAGCTGTGGTATCCATCAAAATCTGTGCGTGTGTCCTCTTCAACGGTTGAATAGCGAATGACCCACATTGAACCCGTGTTGACCGTTTTATACCCACAAAGGAAGCGCAACTAGCAACTCTCACGGGTAGCAAAATTTGCATCGAATTTTTGTGACACTTTATTTGTTGCATTAGGTTTTATTTGATAATGAAAAGTAATGTTTTTTATTAAGTTAATTAAGTAACCTTGTAAATAAAATCATAATTAATGCGACTGCATGTGCATATCAAGAGTAAATGACATTTGAAAGTGATTTTCTAAGAGGTGCGATTTTTTTGACGCCGAGTGTATGTGGTCTGATAATAAATGATTTTTATTTTATTTTTGATATTTATCATCATCATCATCATCATCATCATCGGCCTATCTTAGTCCACTGCTGGACATAGGCCTCCCCTAATATAATATATAATATAATTTTATTACCTACTTAAGCTATTGTTGTTGCATTGCTATGCAATGTCTCGTTTTGGTTAGAGAGAAGAAAAATTATGAATTATAGATAGAAACTCCCACTTAGCTGATGTCGGTCCTGGCCCAAGTGTATGCATAGGGTATGCATGCATAAAGGGTAGGGTAGGGTAGGGTATGCATGCGTAAGTGTATGCATTTTAACTAATTAAGAAAACTGAATATACATAGTTCCAGGCAATTGGCACTAGTTTTGTTAGTGACCACAAAACTGTTATTATTGTGGTAGACTGTATGCTTTGCTCAATAGAAAAATGTCAGAAGATCTTTCTGTTTGCTTCTAGGAGGTGCAAACAAATGATAATTCTGCGGCTGCTGCAGTGTTATCTGCACCAGACTTACAACTTGACTGGGTGTCAGATACCAGCTCTGATGATGATGTGCAAGTATTGGCAGATTATAGTAATGTAAGTAATCTTTTGTAATTTGATATAGTCCTTTGAGCAAATGGTTTTTGTATTGATAAAAACATGGATTTGACAATTTTGTAAAAGTAAGTCCAGACTATATGGCAAAACGTGTTATATAGCATGCTTAGGAAGATAAGTGGCAATAAAGCAACCATAAACTTATAGTTTTGTAGCATTTTATATAACATGCTATTTAATGTGGACTTACCTTAAAACCAAGTAAAAAGGTTTTTGGTAGGATATTAAGATGGCGATTATAAAAACCCCGCCCCGGCATTGGGCCTCAGTGATGGGTTATGGCCCGCCTACCTATCAATCCCTAGATTAGGCTGCACGTCCCCACCAATGGGGACATTAAATGAGCTGATGATTATGGGTGCCATTTATTATTTATTTATATTAACATTGTTGAAATTAGTGTCCTAAACTATTACATTATTGTTAAAGTGAGGAAGCCTGACTAGTAGTGGAACATTAATAAAAGTAGGTAACAAATCATGGTTATATTCATTTAGCCATGTATTCACTGAGAAACATTGTTTCGGAAATTTTCCTTCTACTGCAATAATTGGTAAGACTTATGGGGCATGTAAATCACAGTTGTTTATATCTGTTGCGAAACATTATTGTTTTCCTTGCTCCCCAGAACAGAAGTAGCGCGGAAACAACAAATAGTTCTAAAAGTTTAAAAAATTTTTTTATTTAAAAACATGTAAGTCTGCTCTCGACGCATAATAAAGAATAAGATCCGAATAGTTATTCCGTGTTTTGTCTCTTTTACTCTAATATGAAATGACTTTTAGACAGGAATAAAACACGGAATTGCTATTCGTAGCTTATTCTTTGTTTATTTGTAAGGGGGTTAGGGTCTTACAAATAAACAAAGAATAAGCTTCGAGTAGTTATTCCGTGTTTTGTCTCTTTTACTCTCATTCGAAATGACGTTTACATGACAGGAACAAAACACGGAATAACTATTCGGAGCTTATTCTCTGTTTATTTGTAAGGCGGGTAGAGTTTGTTTCTGACACACTGTTTATATGGCATGCCTTTATGATGGTTGTGCCGGCAGCGCGTGGTGATAGACCTGACGAGTTCCCCGGAGCGCGAGCAAACCGCGGGGTACGCAGCTCCGGCGGCCGGCCGCTCTCCGCGCCGCTACGACGGCTGCCCGCCCGACGCGCCCGTCTACCACCACTCGCAGCCGCCGCACGCGCACTTAGTCAGGACGAGGTAGGAGCGACAAAAGCACATCCAATGCATTTATTAATTTTGTAAACCTATACCTACTTAAAAATGACATTTTTTAAACACATTTAAACATTGAAATTAAACAACTTTTACGGATCTATTTGCGTTTATTTTACACATTACTTTTAATTATCCTGACGTTTCGAACCCTTTGCAGGGTCCGTGGTCACAGGGAGACTGAGGTGTTGGTTGTCTCATAATTAGTCAGTAGCTTGTATACTTACCCTCATTTAAATTCAATCAGGTGCGTTCCGTTTTACGCAGAAAGAGCTTATAATATCTTTTGGTCTGGCAGTATGGTGTTGGGGCTCGGATTTAATATTTTGTATAATGGGATCCCAGGCTGGTGGTAGATTCCAACCATCTTCTCTATTGAAATTAGGATGTTCTTTAATTTCAATAGCCTCGCATATCATCCTAGGGATGAATCGTTGTTCTCTAGCTAGGGACCTTGCAAAGGGTTCGAAAGGTCAGGATAAACATTAATTAAAAGTAATGTGTAAAAGAAACGCGAGTAGATCTGTAAAAGTTGTTTAATTTCAATGTGTTGTTTTCGCGTAAACTTTAGAAAACAACACATTTAAACATTTGTTATACATACAAGTTTCCGCCGCCCCCTAAAAAAGCCCGGTGAAGTTGAAAATGCCCAGTGACGATCAGCAAACACTCTCAAAGTAAAGGAGAAGTTGAATACAGTAGAATCCGTTTATTATGACTCCGCCTATATTGACCAGCCGGTTATTATGACGTAATTGCACTACGAAGTTTGGTTTTCATACAAAATTCTTTATAAAAAAGTCGGATATAATGACTTCCCTTACAGTGACATATCGCTTATTATGACCCATTTTTAATAAATTATGTCCGGTTATAATGACCGACATGATTCTTTACACTTTCGGTATTGTTCGTTGGTTCCCGACGACGTTCGGCACGTGGCTCGTTCACAGCAATATTGAAAATGATAATTTGACCATAGCTATGACTTCTATACACAATAGTATTAGAGACTGTTTTTACAATAAAATGAAAAAACAAAAGCAGACAAAAATTACAGATTACTTACAGTAAAAAATACATTTGTATGTGTTATTATAATAATGTGCTGATTACGTGCAATTTTGATTTTGATTTAATATGTATGTATACATACATATGTAATTACATATGTACTATGTTTCTGTATTAAAATACATACTTAAATACATACATATTTACATAAAAAAAGTTTTTCATTTCACATAACGCTTTATATGACGTCCGCTTATTATGACGTGTTTGTCAATTCCTTTCGATGTCACTATAAACGGACTCTACTGTATTATAATAATGTGCTGATTACGTGCAATTTTGATTTTGATTTAATATGTATGTATACATACATATGTAATTACATATGTACTATGTTTCTGTATTAAAATACATACTTAAATACATACATATTTACATAAAAAAAGTTTTTCATTTCACATAACGCTTTATATGACGTCCGCTTATTATGACGTGTTTGTCAATTCCTTTCGATGTCACTATAAACGGACTCTACTGTACTTAACATTTTTCAAAAGTAATCATGTGTTCGAAGACAACAAAATAACATAGAATTACATTGAAATTGCACTGTAGCTAAGAAGCAGGTACCATATACAATTGTTGTTAAATTCAAATATCAGTTGCAGACCCCTATCTTTAATAGTTAATAGAAACATTGCCGATTACTGGTTCCTGTCTAACACTGGGGCCACTATTGTATCACCTAAAGGCATGTAGGTAGTAATTCATAGAATGTTGTACATTTTATAGTTTAGTGAAATTTTATTAAAAAGTTTCTTATTATTATTCTTATCATAAAAGAAGAAACAACATCATACCTGTTATGTTGTGGCACGCAGGGTGCGCGTCGGGTGCGCGGGCCGCTGTTGCTGTTCGCCCGCACACGCGCTGCACCTCTATCCGCCGCCGCATGCGCACAGTGAGTACCCATGGAATACCGTACGTATGGAAATTACTAAAGTAAACAAGTCTAGCTGTTTCAATGTCAGTGATCTGACGAATTTTCATTACTGCATAGGCCGCAGAGCTCAGTCTACTCGACAATTTATCTATATGTAGGTCCCACTGTAGCTTTGCATCCAACGTAATGCCTAGAAACACTGTGGTGTCCACAAGGTCCAAATTCTTATCTTTAATTTTTACACTAGTTTTTACCTCCTTAACGTTGGGTAATAGAAATCTTATACATTAACATTTGGTTTATCGTTCATTTAATAGCAAATTGTTAACACTAAACCAATGAACTATCTTTGAGACAGCATTGTTCACATCGTCATCAATCGGCTGTCGTCGTTTCACTTTGAATAAAAGTGAGGTATCATCTGCAAACAATACTATCTCATGGTTGTCTTTTACAAAGTAAGGCAAGTCGTTAATATAAATTAAAAATAAGAAAGATCCAAGAATTGAACCCTGTGGAACTCCCATTGTAACCACCGATCCCTGAGATCTTTTACCGTTAACATCAACCCTCTGATCCCTATCACTCAAATATGAGATAAGAAGATTCAGTGATGCACCTCTAATTCCATAGTGGTAGAGCTTCCTGACCAGGGTTTCATGTAAAACACAATCAAAGGCCTTGGATAAATCACAAAAAAACTCCTAGGGCTCTGGTGAATCCTCCCAGGCAGGAACCTTTTAAGAGCGTTTACGCCGTTTTGCTCAAAAACTGTACTTTTCAAACCTCTTAATATCTTTGAATATTTACTTTACAAATATGTTCATTACTTATATCATTAGGCGATCTTGTCATCAAGATAGTTTGTTGAAAACATTTTTAGATTTATGGATATTTTGGAATTTATAACAAGATAATTGAACAGAGGTTTACATAATTTGACTTTCCGCGTCAACTTCGAAGCTTAAAAATGTGTTTAAATTACTGACAAACCTAAAAACAAAAATTTTATTTCAATTTGAAAGATCTTTAGCAAAATAGTTTGTTGAAAACATTTTTAGATTTTTGTTACTAACAAAAACTATAAAAATCCAAACATTGTGAATTTTTAAAGAAATTATAGGTGATAAAATAATTGTTTTCTCTAATATACTTACTATATAAATATAAGATAAAAGCTTTTTACTATGGAAAAAAGTGTTCTTTAAATTATGCACAAATTTTTTTTTACTAAATTAGCTCTATAATTTTTCTATAAATATTTTAAAACTGCTCTAAAACTACTACAAAACTCTGCGTTCTATTAGTATCAAATCAGTCCGCCGCGAGGCCTCTGAGAGGGTGGTCACGTCGCTCGACGCTCTACCCGACGATTGTCGAACAATTGCCGTAATTTCGAAGATAGTTAAAATTTATAGCGCGATAAGCAAATCTTAGTACTTTAGTGAATAAATTATTTTATGTTACTTTTGATGAATTGCAACATTTTTAAATTGGACGACCTCCGTGGTCGAGTGGTTAGCGCGCCGGGTCGGGCGTCGCGCCGTCTCCGAAGCCCCGGGTTCAATTCCCGGTCGGGTTAATTTAGAGAAGGACTGTTTTTCTAAATTTATTTCGGGTCTAGGTGTTTTTTCTATGTTTATGCATGCATGCATGTCCATGTCTATGCATTTACCATTATCTTACTATACTAACGAGTTTCTTAAAAATACTTATCTTGAGCTAGATAATTGGTGAGAGCATAAACAAATTAAATTTTTAAACTGACAACGTATATTATGTTGCAGAGATAATGGGTAACAAATTCAACGAAACATACCCCCCCTCCGAAACGGGCGTGGTGTAAGTATGTAAATAAAAAGCTTCCACCTAAACTAAAGTGAGCTTTAAGTAACTTTCGCAATGCTGGCCCACGGGATGGGTGGGAAATACCATCTATGTGTGTGTTTCTCTCTCCCCTCCTTTGCAAGACACGTAAAACCGTTGGTCCCAGTTTTTGTCACGACTGCTCCGCACCCTTGCCAGTGTGCGCTATGGGCTATGGCCCAATCTCCTCGCCATATCCTAGCAGTGCGACTTTTGTACTAATTATTTATTTTGTTAATAAGTGTATTCCTTTTTTAATTTTTTTAAGTATTCTTAGCTATTATTATGTTTTTTAGAATCCTACTTATTTAAGTTTTTCTTCCAATGTATTACAAAGAAATGATTAATTGTATGGGCAGTCAAATAACTTGACCGAGTTTTGACAGCACCTGTTTTATTGCTGCATGATGCGCTTTGTGCATGTGACTCATATTTTCCCAGTAGTTTTTATAAAAAAAATATTTTAAAAGGAGATTAGCAAAATTGGGCTTGGTAATAGACAACATATTATTATTGATATATTCTAAAAAATCGGTCAATTTATTTGACTGCCCATACAATTAATCATTTTTTTGTAAAATATTGGAAGAAAAACTTAAATAAGAAGGATTCTTAAATGTTTCGTATCTCAAACCATCAACAAACTGTCAACTGTCAACGTCATGCAGGGAACAACAGGGACTCCATTTCCACTTAACATAAAGTGGAGTGGAGACATTTGCCGAGCTATGAATAAAATAAAATAAAATGTGTCGTCGTCAAATCAATTCGTCCAAAATAAATCCTTGAGGAACAGATAGGTATTGATTATAATTTTGTGATATAAGATTAATTACAACATTAATAAAAATACATACAATATAATATTATACTTAGGTAATTATTTCATGTATCCGTAGTTTAGTCATCTGCTTACGCCCATAGTTAAAAATAAAAAAACGACGGGTTGCACCCCGGGAGTGCCGGCAGAAGTGAAAACTTGAATATTAACATTGTGCATTTTTGATATTTTGGAATGGTTAGGGAATAATTTTGCACGAATTGCTTCAATTATCAGTATAAAAGTACTATCATTTATGTGTTAGAATACAATATTTATTTATTGTGCTATCGTACACAAACATGACAATTTATTCGCGCAAGCGCCCTGCGCCGCCTAAACGAAACAGCAGGCATACATTTTCGCCGCGCCGTAGAAAGAGAGGGGGATACTTCCTCTCCTACGCCGCGCCGGCTGTCTACTCTCCATCCGTCTTACGATTTTACGTCTTACATTTTCGATCAGGTCACGTGTCCTGACGCGAATTTAACATTTTTTACCCATTACAAAAAAAGTGTACAACGCCGCTAAAGAAGTTTTCACTTCAATAATTTCTAAGTATACCGAAAAACTAAATTCGAACGGATCAAAGTAGTGAGTTTGACTATAGTGAGCAGAACTAGCCTACTCTACGCACACACTCGCGCGCGCTCACAGCCCGCTTCTGTGTGCGTGATATTTGGACTTAAAAACCTAAACTTAAGGTCTTGCGCTCGGCGTAAACGCTCTTAACAAGTCGCGTAACAACCTATCGTTAAGTTACTATTTTTCGTATTCTATTTGTACATTTACATGCGTGCAGTCACGAGCATTAAAATGTATACTTTTTTGACTAATATTGACTCTTATTCCATTGTATTAAGAGTTACATTGTTTACATGTTAATGCTCGTGACTGTACGTACATGCGTGTGTGTAAGAGAGAGAGAGAGAGGCTATTAATGAAATAGTATTAACTAAGCAATGTTTTTCAGTGGGTGACCGGCGCCGAGATGTGATGTCCATAGCTCCGCCTTATATAGTCCACGAACGTCTGTGGCACCGGCAGCAACACATGCTTGTAAGTACAAACAAATTCTTAATATTATTTTATAAACAATTTTACCTAAATTTCATTATGTTTATGTTATTGTTTTTCCATAGATTTGATGTTTTTGTTTTCTCCCGCATAACCTTAAATTTTTGAGCTCACATATTAAAGTTATGTGGAAGACTGGATCCTAAAAGTATATGCCTTCCCATATCAGTTGGTAATTTATATTTATAAATATAAATAAATATAATTTAACAAAAATTTGTTGCAAACAAATTACAATGTTAAAAAAGTGTTAAAAAATTTCACGATCGGGCTTCGAACCCGCTCTCTCTTCTGAACGGGTCGGACAGAGCCACGATAGCGTAATTGAAAGCACACTTGACCCGGTATGTCAAATGCGGTGCAGTTTAAATTCCGTTTGTGGACTGTTTCCAAAAATTGCCAAATTCTTTATTTAAAAAAAATAGACAAAAGAGTATTACTAACTGTTATGTTGGACTTCTTGGCAGGAAAGTGAAATTGCGGTTCACTATCAAAGACTTTATCAAGGACGTCTCCAGACGTTACTTTGATAACGCCCCCCACCACCATAACCCGCTTGTGGTGGCAGCCGCCAACTATAATGTTGAAGGCCTTCCACCAACAAGACGGTACACGTCTAGACGTCCTAAGCACGTCCTAACTGACCCCGACGATCCCATTACAGTTGCGAACGCCCCCGGCCCGAACCTCTAAATTTATTTATTTATTTAAAAAACAAAGTCTTGTAAACTTACAGAGCAATCCAAAGCGCTTACAAGCTATAGGTACACATGCCAAAAGATAATTAAGTTATTCAAAACAATATTACATATTAATTAAAAATTTAAATAGATATTTAAATAGGTATGTCAAGATAGACTGTCAGATTCAAAATGTGAATGTCAGTGATTTAGATTAAAATTATATAAATATACTTTAAATTACACTCAAAATTAGATAGGTACACACATGTCAAATTAATTGAAGCTATAATATAAGATTTAATGGAAAACTAAACTAGGAATGTCATAATAAATTGTCGGATTAGTATTTATAATAATAATAAGATGCATGATCATAAAAGCATCTTGTTTACAAACGTACGGGCTCTGTCATAAAGATGTCCCAAAGCGTCCGCAAACAAGTCAACATCATCTGCTGAGCAAGCATGTCCCCCATCAGTCGCAAAGCACGCACGGAAGGCGCGTGGGCCCCGCGCCTAGTGCGTGTGACCGGCCTGCCCGGAAGACGCGGTCGCAAGCGAGGCGCAACCGCAACCGCCACCATAAATGCCACTACACATTTACAGAATACACTAAACATGCACACTAGGCCCAAGACACCGTACTCGTAGAACAAGGGTACGAAGAACCGGTTCACACGCGCTCTATACCAGGTACAGACATGTACCTGGGCGCTTCTCTCCTCCTCCACGGCCCGGTCTACCCGAGCCGAGGTCCGTGCCTTTAGAAGCGCCCTCGGGTGGTTCCGCTCCCCGATCCGATCCGAACCCTTCGGAGACTGGTAGGGCACGGGTACGCTCACTTTTAAGTGTGCGATGCCGTTTCCTCTAGAATTCCTCCGAAGGTGATTACGGCTTGCCCTTGGCCTTGGCCCTTTACGTACCTCGCCGCCCCCAAAAACCCCGGTGACGCTGAAAATGCCGTTCGAGGCAATCAGCAATCTCTCAAAAAAAAAAGCTTGCGGTTTTGTTTTATTTTCAAAAATGTGTGTTAATATAAAATAATAATAGATTGTTAACCGATGAACGTGCATGAGTGTTGGCAAATGAAACAAAACATTGCAACAGCACTTTTCAAATTCTTTCAACATGTTCGCGTGAGGTCTCTCTAAAGCCCCACATCTTTACGTAGGTACTCACGGGGTTGGGTGGGAATTATTCATTAACATTATCATTTATTACCATTCATTAACCAACAAAGAAAATTTACATTGTATGTATTCTAACTTTGACACTGGCTAAATGTGTTTACCGTACAAACCCATTAATCAAGGGGAGGAAAAAACTTATGTCTTGGTTGTGGCGTGTATCGCAGGAGGTGCAGCGGCGCAGCATGATGAGTGACGTGGGCGGCGGCTTCGGCCACTTCCCTACCGCCTACACCATGCCGCCCCCGCCTACCACCGTGCTTTCCGTAAGCCCAACCATCACACTATTCGCATGCAATCACTTTATATCTAATATCTATCTAAATATATAAAAAGGAAAACTAGTTAGTTTTCCTTCAGTCACGAGTCGGTCATTAAGTTCAATGACTGACTCGTTTAACGCACAGCCCAAACTACTAGGATTAGAAACTTGGAATTTTGCACCATGCTTCCTTTTATGCTAGTGTGTAGGTGAGTACTAAGAAAGGAATTTTGGAAATTCGCCCTTTAAGGGGGTAAAAGAGGGGGAGAATTTTGTATGAAACTCCGTCAGTTTTAAAGCTAAATCGATAAAAAATAGTATTTGGCTATTTGGTTAGAAATTAAGAATTACTTATTTTAAGATTTTTGAAAATTCAACCTCTAAAAGGGTGGCAAAGTTTGTATGGTAAATTTTGTTAGACGTCAGATTTACTTGATTTTCACCCTTCTACCCCCACGAATAGTACGTTATATGGCAGAACAACGTTTGCGGGAGGTAAGCTTTTCGTTTTTTTTAAATTCTAAGCGCTTTCCGACCACCTGCTAGATGGACCAGAGATATGGAGCTGGTCGCTGGAAAAATCTGAATGCGATCAGCTCAAAACAGAAGCGAATGGCGTAACATGGAGGAGGCCTATGCCCAGCAGTGGATAGATACGGGCTGAAAATGATGATTTAATATGATACAACCTTTGATTAAATCAGACTAACTATTGCTGCTCTGGTTTTTTTCTTCTAATACAATGAAATGATCCTAACATACAGGGTGGAAAGATCGAATGCCACATGGATGGCAACTACCTCAAATATATATATAGCACATTCTGTGTAAAGGAGAAATTCTTTTATTTTTAAAAATAATAAATTCTGCATTTATGGATTTTTGAAAAATCGCTTGTCTTAGGCGGGACTCGAACCAGTCAAATGCGACAAAAAATAACATCCGGTATTTTATGATGCAGATCGAAAGGGTTACTGATAAGGTTCATTTTTCTCCAAATAACAAACACAATCAAAATAACAGAAGGCCATGAAAACTAACAATTACCTTTTAATTTTGTTTTCACCTGTCACGTGAAATGCACCACAACTGCTTTAATTATTAGAAATAGCAAATTGTACGCAATGGAGACTTAATTTTATTTTAGAGAATAATAAATACTGCAATTATGGATTTTGAAAAATCGTCTGTCTTAACCGGGAATCAAACCGATCAAATGTAGTAAAAATAACATGGCGTATTTTATAATGCAGATCGAAAGGGTCTTTCATATTGATCGTTTACAACACATAAGTACCATGAATTAAATAAAGACCTTGAGAACTAATTATAACACACAAAAGAAAACAGTATTAGTTTAATAAACTCACTAAAACCTTGCTAACTAATCAAATCAGTTGTTCAAAATGAGCTCCATTTTCTCGTATGCATAAAGGACAATGCCCATCTGTGCCCCAGGACTCAGGAGTGCCCAGAAATAGTAAAATATCAAAATATCTTATATAATTATAATTTTAATTATGGTATTATTAGGAAGTCCGATAAAGCACTAGATTAAAAATAATAATAATAAGACGTTGGATTTATTTTATTCCCTTCGCGTTTGTCATACTTTGACTTTCACACTTTGAAATGCACCTCGTACCAACAGATGGCGCGCCATCCTTCGAACGATTTTGACGCAATACAACTAAAATGAAGACTTTAAAATCAAAGCTTTTAAATAGTTCACCTCGCTTCCGCCGCCACCCGCGCCCCATAGTATTTATTGTTATATTTATATTTCGATTTTCCCGAAACTGTGCGTAATATAGTCTTTTTATTTTGATATAAGTCTGATTAATCTGGCAGGGCTTGGCTCCAATGTGTTCGGGTGAACTCGACTTCTTTGATTTTGGCTGAACGAGATGTAGTACAAGCAACTAAAAGTAAAAGTAAACAAAAGTAAAAAGGTATTAATAATCCAGATTCCAGATTTTTATAAACATTTGTTTTTCTAATCATACAATACTATTAAACATGTTGCAAAATCTTTGTTAAAAGCTTTTATTAATTTAATCAAAGATGCCTCTTTATTTTAATATACATTTTTTACGCCATGACATATGCAGCAACAAAAAGGTATATTTATATACCTTTAATAGTAGCATGACTTTTAACAATAAACAAAAGCTGACAAAGCTAAATCTTTCACATTCACTCTGATTTTCTAGCTGCATCTGCATTTGGCCCTCGAAGAGGTTCGTGTCATGGCCCATTCTTCCTATGGTGTTTTCTTTCTGCTATAGGAAAGGCGTACACCAGCAGTGCTGGTGTGCGCCTATGATCATGATGATGACTTTTTTATATAATATACCGATTATAAATATAGATAAATATGTAAACAACCAAGATTAGATTACAATTATTCGTAGCTATCGTAAAGAAACAAAGTGCCTAGTTAATAATTAATAGCAATGCCAAGGATATCAGCAAATGCAAACTGTTAAATGAAATAAAAAAACAACAGGCACTAATAATAATCATATCGCCTATAACTTTTCAACCGGTGCTTTACATGACATTAAATATACCTAGATATCATAAAATTGCCACTAAAAAGCTATTGTATGACATAGACCTGCATTCTAGGCGTTTCTGGGGCTGAGCTCCATACTAATTTGGGCATTGTCCTTTATTCTTTTGAGGAATTGACTTTTCGTAGCTCTTCGCAGTGAATTGTGGTGAATATTAGTAACAGCTGCATGGACTTCAGCTTTTAATTAGCCTACACTTTTGTAGGTTCTTTTATAATGTCCTTTACATATCCCCATAAAAAATAATCTAACAGTGTTACATCCCGAGAATAAGATCCGGAAAAAAAAACCATAATTGCAGTATTTATTATTCTCTAAAATTAAATTAAGTCTCCATTGCGTACTGCTATTTCCAATAATTAAAGTAGGTAGTAGCGGTGCATTTCACGTAATTCAGGTAATTGTTAGTTTTCATGGCCTTCCGTTATTTTGATTGTGCTTGTTATTTAGAGAAAAATGAACCTTATCAGTAACCCTTTCGATCTGCATCATAAAATACGACTTCTTATATTTTGTCGCGTTTGACTGGTTCGAGTCCCGCCTAAGACAAGCGATTTTTCAAAAGTCGATAAATGCAAAATTTATTGTTTTTTAAAATAAAGGAAAGTCCCTATACACAGAATGTGCTATTTCCAATATTTATGGTAGTTGTCATCCATGTGGCATTCGATCTTTCCACCCTGTATAACAGAGTCGATCCGCATATTAAAAATAAACTAATTGTTTATTTTTATGTATAACTTACACGTGACCCAAAAAGTTTCTACGCCAAAATTGTTTCCGAAAAAATACAGGTGGTTCCAATGACAGTTTCTCTGTATCTCTTAAGCTGTGTCTCCTGCGACACTGTTTTGTGTTTTCTAACACCTAACATCAAACATCTAACAAAATATAGGCGTGGCCTAACTGTTTTGTTAGCTCAAACAAGCAAACATGTTATCCGAGGCGGACGGAAAACATCCCCGTGTTCGCCTGCCCCTAGGAGACTGCAATGTTTTGCTAACATGTTTTGTCATGTTATTTTTAGGCGCTGCAGACACGCCTTTATGGTTTCGGACTTCCTTATACTGTCCCAGTTAAAAAAACACTCTGTATACACCCTTACTTAAAATTAGTACATATTGCAAACTGACCAAGCAACGGCTTCGACTCGACGATTCTCGTTTGCTACACATGTTTCTAACTAAAAGACTATTTTTTAATCACTATCCAAATTTCGATACGTTAAATTATTGAGATTGAATTATTTTATTAAAGGAACAATAACGAAATACGGGATTTCTAGTATCGACCACTAAAATTGTCAAAGAACAAGTTTTCAGACATACAAAATACGTCGTTGTAGTTTGTACACTCAATTGAAAAAGTATAGCTCTGAAGTTTTTATGGGATATCGAAATGTGAAATGGCTCCTAAGTTTATCTGAATAAAATAATTTGATATTGACTTTGACGTTTGCAGTTTCAAGACGAGTTTGAGCCGCGCGACCTGCGCTCGAACCGCTCGGCCGCGAGCATTGCGCCCGCGACGATGGTGCTGTAAGTATCCACGTTCATTTCAACCGCCTCAGTGTTCCCGAGTTTGATTCCCCGTATTCAACCGCCTCTGTGGTCTAGCGGTTTACCACCGGTTTAGACCCAGAGGTATCGGGTTCGATTCCCAGCGGGGTTACATGTTTGTGTACTCTGTTTGGTTAGTGGTAAGGCTTGTTGGTCCGCCTGCTTTTCTCAAACCATGCCATTACATTAGTTTATGTAGAAAAAAAACGGCGATAACACCCACATTAAAATTATCAAAATACAAAAACGTTGAGGGTACTTGGTTTGTTTTGAACTATCAGTTTATTTACTGAACAAGATGAATCTTAAATTGAGCATTTGTTTCAATTGTTTTGTATTGTTTTTAATAATAATTTTGTTTAGTTATTACTGATAATGATAAGCCATGATTAAAGTTATGACAATCGGTAAGTATTAAAGATTTTAAGATATACGCCTTTCATTTAGATTAATCGGAGATACTGTGTACACACAGGTGTACAGAAAAAAAAGGCTTGTTTAAGTCCGCCTGGCTAGCTACCACCGTCTTAGCTAAATATGCCACCATGACTATAGCGTTAATAACATTCTTGTATTCTTACATACAGGGTATGAAAAAACCCTTACCGAAGCCGTAATATACGCTTAGTGTACATCAAACTAAAAAACATTAAGTAAAAATAAATGCTGGGAAACGATTTTTACTTTTGAGTATCAAAAACAGGTGTTATTTATGACACGCACTGGAATGCGTGCAACTTAGTGTGCATGTAGCGCACGATACGAGGCGGCCGGCCGCGAGCCGCCGCATCATTGTGTGCCTTCGACATCATTGCGGTTATAACTTAAAACGTCTCTTTTTAATTGAAAATGGAAGAAAAATACTAATGTTCCTTTAGAAGAAAATTTACTAATAACCTTTTTAAACAGAATACAAAAAATTCAAAATTCAAAATCATTTATTCAGTTTAGGCTACAAATAGCTCTTATGAACGTCATTATGCCATCGGTTCGTAAGTCTACACTGGGCGGGAGGTCTTGTACTGAGAAGAACCGGCAAGAAACACAAAGAGTCCAGCTCTTTTCTCCTTTACAGCGTCAAAAATATTGGAAACAGATTCCGCAAAAACCGTAAAAAAAGTTTTGACTTTGTTCCTCAATAACTAGTTAACTATCAGGTTCCCAGGTATGGCTCCATACAAGAAAGTAACAGTAATGATGGGAACAATCTGTATTTTTCGTTTTCGTTAAGCTTCTTTTTATACCCTGTATAAGAGATAAGATAACCAGTTCCTCATTAGTTGAGGACTTTGGGTGAAGTGCGTTTCCACCATCGGCTTTATGATTTTGACACCGTCAAAGGTTGGCAGGAATGGCATCACGCACTAGTGCGTGTCCCCGTTCCCTGCTAGATTCTCCGAGGGGATCGGATCGGGGGCTTTAACATAAAGTTTTTTACAAACATGGGTAAGCTGCAAATTTTGTAGCTTTATTTATTTATTCTTTCACTCACTTATATATTATTGATTTTCATAATTGAGTATTTATTATACAGTCATGTGATAACGCTCAAGTCTTTTTGAAAACTATTAATGGGGCAGAGGCCCTAGAGAGTATTATATCTAAAGAACGTGAACAGGTCGAGCACAGCTGTTTTGTTTTAGCAACAAATGACACTACATATTGCATCATCCATCCGCCATTACAGTTATTTTATTTCTATATGTAGATTTGACGTAAACACGTATTTCTCTACCCTGAACGTAGTTTACACTGAAGTAATGGAGAATAATAGCGATTGACACTCGCCATTGCCATGCAATTTCACAAAAAACATGCAAAATAGTAAACTCTATTGACTTACCTGCCAATTACTATGGAGTTAATCACTTGAAACATGGAGTCGCTTTAGACACTGTCGATTAAGGCCCGTTTTCACTTTGATTAGTGCGAGTGCAGGTGATTAGTAATTGCGATTGTTTAGTGCAGGTGTGTAGTGCAAGAAGTGTCCAATTTTGTCACTAAACAATCGCAATTACTAATCACCTGCACTCGCACTAATCAAAGTGAAAACGGGCCTTTATGATATCTGTTCGATAATATTACAGCATTAATCCAATAATAAATATTTTGTCTAGTTCCAATCGCATATCATATTTTTACTTTCACTTTAATCTATGTGTACTTGTCCATTAATCTGGTTAATAATGAATGAGCAACGCCGATTAGATATAAAGTATTGTTTAATAGTATTGAATAATGTAAGTAATCGACGTTGTCGTGTATTGTTTCAGTGACGGCCAACACGTTCATCACCACATGCATCATTATCTTCAGATGCATCCCCCGCACCTGCATATATCGATTCAGCCTTCGGTAATGGTGAGATAACATTATCAAATTTTAATTATATGTACATATAAATAATTTGTTTGCCGACTGACATCAGTGATTTATTTTAAAGTGTTCGTGTTCGTTAAAGGTGGTTTGCTTATTCGGTTCCGCGCATCAGGCCGGTGAAATATATATTTTTTAACATAATAATAACACATAATAACATAACAAAATATTGTCGTATAGGCACTTAACAACTTTCCGTAAAAAAATATCCTTTGCAGAAATGAAATCATCCTTAACTTTAAAATGTTATGAAAGCATGCTACTACTTTTACGTCATTTCTGACATTTGAAAGTAAGAAGCGTTTACGCGCAATTTATGCCGATTTGACTCGATCGTGAACATTGTGATTGTGATACTTTCGTGACATCACATGAAGATTAAGGACAGGTGCGTTTGATATTAACACCGATCTTATTGATGTTTGACAAAGATGATTAAGCGTAATTTAAGTTGTTGTAATATTTTTTGGCGAGTAGTCTGGCTCGGTGCTTTGCATGACGCGGACAGGTTGTTGTGCACTACTGTATTAGATTATTGCTGTGTGTATGTACACTTACTGTGTTCAGTTAGAGGGTAGTAGCTCAAGGGAAGTTACCAGGCATAAAAAGTGAAACTTCCGTTTCGGCAACGTGCGTGTAAGTAAAACCTTTGTTTGTCGCAAGCAACCATGCGCTTTCCATCAGGCAGGTCGTATGTTCGCATGCCGGCTTAGTAACATTAAAATAAAATATTTCGTTTGTATCATACAAATTCAATATGATTTGTCAGCTTTTAGCATGCTTTTATTTCGTTGCAGGATGAGTTCTATTGAAAATGAAATTGAATATTGGCCGCAGCTGCAGCAGTTTGTAACTGGGAAAATTTCTTCAGATGATTCAGAAGATCAGATGGACGTAGACGATAATTATGAAGATCAAATGGACGTAGATGATAATTATGAAGATCAAATGGACGTAGATGATAATTTTGTTAACTATTATTCTAACACGGAAGGGTTGCAAGATGATTTGGAAAATCAGATGGACGTAGATGAACATCTACCGGTTGTGCAAAATGATCGGCCTGTTATGTGCCTACAAGTAATCGTTGTTGTCAGAGAAGTGGCTGCGGTACGGTAGGGCGCGTCTACCGGACACCACGCTGCGTAGCACGTCGCTGTCATTACGTGTCAGTGTTACATTGTTTTTAATTTTATTTAATTTGTATGTGCGTTCTATGTTAGCCTGTAATTTTATTTTATTTAATTTGTATGTATGTTGTATGTTAGCCTCTAAGGTATCTATAGTATGGGCCTGTAATTTACCATCTGTACATTTTTGTTGCCTGAAAGAAATGATTATTATAATTATTGGTTATTTAATTTGGAATTTTTCTTTTTGTCCCACCTATAGTTTAGTTTATATTTATTCGTTTTTTTGACGTCATTCGACGGGCTTTTTTGTCAACGCTGGAGTACCACCGGTACTCGAACCCGCCTGTCGGGCACGTGATGTCGGCAAAAGACCGGACGGCATGACTAAGTCCTTGGAGGGTGGGACGGGCTCTAGTATGGGATGCTACTTGTGTTCATACGCTTGCACCGTCCCACATTCCAAGCGCTTCTGTTAGCGCTGACGTGGCTGCAAATCACGCAGAGAACCTCAAACGGTAAGAATCAAAGTATGAGAATCTGACTGGGGATCTCATATTTGAGCCGTTTGGGGTAGAGACATTAGGTCCATCGGGCCCGGCCGCTCATAAACTTTTGAAAGATACTTCTATAAAATTAGCAGAAACCATCCGGGACCCCCATAGCTAGCAGCTACTTGGGCCAACGTATAAGCCTTACTATCCAACGTGGGGCAATGCTGCTAGCTTACTGGGGTTGATTTGGGGCATTTTTTTTTATTCATAGCTTCTTTCTTTCCGAATGTGGTAGATAGGGTACCTTGCATATAGGGCATGAATACCGGTATACCGATATTTTTTTTACGTACTTTGATACCGGTATTTGAGGATACAATACGGTTATTTCGGTATTTCGAAAAACATGATCTATTTTTGCAAGGTCGTTTAAAGACTACAGAACGCTCGATTTCTATGATTCATAGTGTTGTTCATACTGCAGATGAGTTTTTATATGACACGAATCACGAATAATCACGATTATAGAAAAAATCACCACAAAATCAACTACGCAAAACACTGCATATAACTAGTATCTAGGTGGTTATTTAATTTTAGCTGTAAGTGACATAATATGTAACAAAATAAGATCATCGCTCAACGACGCAAGTTTGGACGCGTTGTGTTTTCTTCGTTCGATTTTCCAACAAACGCGATCTTTATTGGATCAAATAACGTATTTTCGTTAAACGTTTCGACGAAAGTTTCGACGAACGTTTAAACTGGTTATGACTAAGAGAGATATCAAAATTTTAGTTACATGTTTTCTTATCATTAGAGATTAAGATTGACTTGAATACCCAATTTATTGTGATATCTGTGCCAATGAAACAATATAAATTATTATTGAATCAAATAACGTATTTTCGTTGAACGTTTCGACGAAAGTTTCGACGAACGTTTCGACGAAAGTTTCGACGAACGTTTAAACTGGTGATGACTAAGAGAGATATCGAAATTTTAGTTACATGTTTTCTTATCATTAGAGAGTAAGATTGATTGTGATATTTGTGCCTATGAAACAATATAAATAATTATTTATCAAATAACGTATTTGCGTTGAACGTTTCGACGAACGTTTCGTCGAAATAAGCCAGGTAATTCAATATTATGTAGAAAAAACTGGTGATGTGTGTGAAATATAAGAAAGTTTTTTTTGACTTCATAGAAGTTGCTGGAAAGGCAGGACAGGACATTAATCAACAGATTTTAGAAAAATTTACAGTTGATGATTTAGACATTGGCTAATCTTATGATAATGGGTCCAATATGGCCGGCATTTATAAAGGAGTACAAGCCAGGATCGCAGAAAGAAATGAGCTGGCCGAGTTCGTACCGTGCTTGGCTCACTCCTCAAATCTTGTAGGTGTTCATTCTGCCTCATCATGCCAGGAAGCTATTAACCTATTTGGACTAATTCAAAAAGTATATTGCTTTTTTGTTGGCTCCACTACTCGGTGGGACATTATGAAAACATGTTAAAACAAATTTAAAAGCAAGCAGTCAGACGGTATGGTCGGCGAAACATGTTGCTGTGAATGTGAATGCCCTGTTAAATAATTTGCCAGAAGTAGCAGAAGCCTTGGAAGAAGTTAAGCAAACTTCTCATGCTCCACAAGCAAAGTACGAGGCAGGTCATCTCTTAACTGCTATAGAGAATTTTAAATTTATTCTTAATTTAACTATTTGGGCGAATTTTCTCCGCGAAATCAATCGAGTGAATATTGAAACTCAGAAAGAAGATATTATCAAATATAATAATCAATTATAATAAATAATAATATTTACATATAAACCTTTTTGATTTCATTGACTTCTTATCATCACGAATCTATCTCACGAATATATTTACGAATTGTGCATATCATTAATATACATATTCGTAGAAGCGATTATAAAAAACATGTAGTTACTGGCAAATATCGAACTTTGTAAATTGCGTAGCAAAACCATTTGATTATTATTGCAAAATAGTTAAAGAGAAATATCACTCTCAAAAACAAAAACATCGTTATAAAATCAATAATACAACAAAACCAATTAAATGAAGAATAATTCATTGTTATAAAAGACATATCGACTTTTATCTATAGACTTATAGCTATATAACCGGGATAGTTATAAAAGAAAAGACTTATATCTATAGGAAAAAACTATTAAATAGGTACAGTTGTCCGGGACTGTCCCGTGACATTACTTACATTATCTTATCCCAGCACTGGGCGTAATAACAACACTAGATAGTTACAATATAATATCTCCGCAGAGTGACGTGAAGCTTTATCAATAATTTAAACAGCTTGCTGTGGGACTGGCTGCTGTAGTATGGCCTGTACACTTACTACGTGTCTCTAGACCAACACTTGAAACTGCTTGTTTCCTTAGCCACGACTTTGCCGATTTAACACTTCTTCGCTTTATAAAACACTAGTGGACCCGGCGGACTTCGTACCGCTTTGACAGTTTCCATCAAGTGATTAAATTCTCTTTGGTTTCCATGACAACCAAACAAACAAATCATTTTGTATTGGAAAATTAAATTGTCGTTTATAGTATAGTGTGATTCCCGTGGGAATATCAGGATAAAAATCTATCCTATGTGTTAATCCAGGTTATAAACTATCTGTATGCCGAATTTCATCCAAATCCATCCATCTATTGCAGCGTGAAGAAGGAACAAATATACAGACATACACACAAACTTTCGCATTTACAATATTAGTGTGATAAGCTGATGCCCACTAAAAGTATCACTGCGATTAGTACGATAATAGATAGGTATTCTATCATCATCTCGCTCGACTTGAGTGTTGGTAGCCACTGCTTGGGCTTGGGCGATGGCCACATTCTTTTGTTTGCTTTGCGGGCAAAAGAATAAACAGTCTTTATAAAAATAAAATGAGAGAAATGGAAACTAGCAACTTGCTCTACCGGCTTTCAGTACGTAATTGTTGTTATTACTATTTTCCTCGTATTTTTTACGATTTTTCTCTTCATAAGAACCTTCCTTAGATTTCATCAAACACAACAAAAAAGAAATCAGCCAAATCGGTTCAGCCGTTCTCGAGTTTTGCGATTAGCAATTCATTTTTATTTATATAGATAATAGATAGGAAAATTTTATCATTACGCATAGGTACTTAGCTATTGAATAATCGAAAATAACACTTGAGCTGTCGTTATTACATACTGAAACACTTACTAAGTTAGAAACCGATTTGGCTTCTTTACCGTCTTACCGCTGCGTGTGGTACGCGCGATAGGTGAATCCCATGATACGGAACGAGTGATAACATTGTCACGTTGATTGTCATTATGAGTAAGTAAGTACATTGTTATTATTATTATTTGGGGTATACCTTCGCTGATTAAATAGGCTGGCTTTAGACGATCGATCGTGACGTTGAAGACAACCGACGACGATTGTGACGTTGACCTGCGATATCAATACTAAAATACTTTTCAACACGCCCGCTTAAATAACCCGGGAGAGAAAGAGGAGGGAAACACGTGTGCGGGAAGCGCATTCCACATACGGGCAGTTCGGCAAAGGAACGATTGTCCAAACTTTTTGGTACGTGTCTTGATGGTCAGCACGGTATGAGGGTGGTTTCTCAGACCTACACGCGTCGATCTGGAAAGGAATGGAGAGGGAGGAATGAGGTCAAAGAGCTCCTCAGAGCATTCACCGTGGTAAAGACGGTAGAAAGCACTAAGGGAAGCAATATCCCTACGTAGCTGTAACGGGTCGTAACGTCATCGTTACCGATAATACGGACAGTACGTCTGCAACCTATCAAGAGCTTCGAGCAAGTACTTGGCGGATCCATCCCAAAGATGAGAGCAATACTCTACGCAGGAGCGCACCTGAGTCTTATACAAAGACAACGTTGCTAAGGCGTGAAGAACCGCTTCACTTTGTTCAGGATTCCGAGTTTACGTGAGGCTGTGGGTATGATGCTCTCAATATAGCTCTTCGGGTTGAGGTCGCTGTGTATGTCCATACCTAACAGACAGACCAGTCTGGATGGGTAATAGGTTGCTCTGAAAGGAGGGTTGGGGGAGAAATGCGGACTTTTTAGTAGTGACAGCGCAGACCTGTGTCTTGTGGCATTGAACTGGACCAGGTTATCAGAGCCCCATTTATAAATGCGGTCTAATTCCTCGTCCAGCTCAATGAGAATCTTCCGTCTCGACTTCATTATATCGGCATGAGAAAAACATGGGTACAAGTTGAAAAATCGCTATGTAAAAGGTTCGCGAATCTCTGTGTTCCTGAGACTTGGGCCTGAACCTATCGTAAAATAAAATAATTGTTAACAAAAAAAAACTTACCTCAAAAAACAGGAAACTAAAAAAAGTAAAAACAGCTCTAAAAAGCAAGAAATAATATTGAAAACATATTATTAATTACACCTAGATACACATATCAGTTTTAAAGAAGGTCTATAGAAGTCGGGCTTTTACAATAAAAAAATGGAGTTAATGGAACAACTATAAAAGTTTAAATGAAACAAAATTGTCCCCCAGCCGACCATCAACCAGCCGACTTCAATAGACTTTCTTTAAAACCTTAGAATAATAACGCCTAGAAACCGTGTAGGCGCAAGAAAAGTAAGGCCACTCAAACTAAGCCATTTTGGCTCAGTACGCCCGAACGTTCGTCAGTTGTCATGGTCAAGCGCTATGCATCTCCGACAAATAAACACATAATGACGGTTTGACAAAAAAGCTTCTAACATAACATTTCATACGTAAGTATTACAAAAGTAGTGAATATTTAGCTCAATACAGGTCGTATTGTGCTAAATATTCACTACTTTTAAAAATAAAATTATAAGCCGCGATACTATGAAAGTGTTACTAGTAAGAAGAAATTTCCCACTTTTCATTAGTCTATTTATAAAAATAAATCTTATTGAAAATAAAAAATTTTAAACCATATATTTGAAGTGTTGCCAGTAAGTAAGATAATAATATTTTTCCCTATTTATTGTAATGGTATAATGATGAGCATAGATCGGAATGAAGGTGGTTAATTTACCTAAAGTTGTCGACAAGACAACACTACAATAGCACTAAAATGTTGTTAATTTATTTTTATCGAATCCCAGATCTTGGAAATAGTTTTATTTCTAAGTAGTTTTTTTTCTTAGTACACATGAAATTACTCATATTGTAGTATTTATAGCAATTCTAACGTCCGCATTTACAATTTTAGATGGCAAAATAGTAATACCTTACTTTTCAAATTATATTTATTTTCATTTATTAGTCATACCTAAAATGCCTTACAAATAAGCAAAGAATGAGCTCCGAACTGTTATTCCGTGTTTTGTTTCTGTCATGTGAACGTCATTTCAAATTAGAGTAAAAGAGACAAAATAAGGAATAACCACCCGTGGCCTACTCTTTGTTTATTTGTAAGTGTTTTTATTGCGTAGGTGTATAAATAATATAATAAAAAAGCACCTCGTCATGACATATTATTATGACTTTTATTACAAATCATCCTTCTAGCGGTTCGTTCCGTCCGTCCCCACGGAGTTTGAATCCACATTCAAACTCCCAATGACGGATATGAGGCGCGAGACTCCGATTACTAAGCTACCACCACTCCTGATTTTATTACAAATTTTAGTAAAGAGAAAAGCTTAATTTTTGATGTTGAGGTCCTTTTGAATTGTTTTTGATTAATGTCATATAAACATTCTCGTATTAAACTAAATTATCAACAAAAAAGTATGACATTTATTTTCTTACTTCATGAACTATTAAACTACCTATACTATTATTTTACGTAAGTACGTTTCCCCACTTTCGGGGAAATTGCTCCTTCACTGTACACACTCCACAACATTAAAGTTTTGTTTGTGTGCGTGTCAGCGACCGTAAGCACGTAATACTCACGCACACATGATTAATTTGTTTTAAATTAATTAATGTTTTTGGCCTCACTTTAGACGATGCGTTTGTTTGAAGACTATCCATCTAGGCGTTATTAATCTAAGTTTAAAACTGATATGCGTATCTAGGTAATTAATAACATGATTTCAATATTATTTCTTGCTTTTTAGAGCTGTTTTAATTTGAAAATGATATATGTCTTTATATTCAATTCCTAGGAATATGTCTTTGATCTATACCGACATAACTATTTTATATTTCTATTTGTCTCATGTTACATTATTTGTTTATGAATTCTTTGAATTCTTTTGATATACCTACTACAATGCTAAATCTGACTTCGGCTTTTCGGAATTGGTGATTTCGATGCTCTGTCTACCCCCTTTGGGAGAAGAACGTGAGAGTATATATGTATGTGTACAAAGTTTCTCCTTTTAACATGGGTATGTTACTAAAGCTTGTCATGCCATGTTACTAAGCAAACACGTGATCAGCCTGATTTATATGAAGATTCTAAAAATTTTTGACATATTTTGACCGATGTTACTAGGAGACAGTTGTTTATTTACCGATTCTGAGTCGTTCCTTAAAAATGTTAACTACTGTTTTAAAAATTACTATTGTATAGTGTTAGCTAACAGTGTTTATTTATGTGTGCATCAGGGTGGCGGAGGGCTGGCGGCGGCGCAGGTGGCGGCGATGGTGCGCGCCGCCGAGGCGGGGGTGGAAGCGCGGCGGGCGGCGCGGGGCGCCTCGCGCGCCGTCATCGAGCGGAACACGCTGCGGCACGCGTACACCTCGCCCGCGCACCGCGCCGACGACAAGTGCACCATCTGCCTGTCCGTGTTCGAGCAGGCCTCGCACTGCAGGTGACGTCACACTATAGCACGCCTCACTTTCTATTAGGGGCCATTTTTTGGCAGGGACAAAAAGATTAATGATTCTCCCCCAACCCCATGAGTATTAGTAAAACAGTGAAGCTTCACTCAGATCTCACGCGGACTTCTTAAGAGAATTTATTTGATAAATGATGTTGCACCGTTGTCTGTTTCCTTTGCCAACAGTCATGCACGTTAACAATAAAGTCCCGTACCTTACCAGATTCTCCGAGGCGTTTAAGTCTGCAGACGAGAACAGGAATGCCCAAGAACGCCTCTAAATTCCACGACTTGTCACTGGGACAACCCGAGTCGTAGAATCTGGATCAGCCCGAAGTACAAGTTCTTGAATTAATATTATTTTTGACCGATCGTTCTTAAGAAAACTGTAGTAGAATACCACTATAATGTTCTTACCAAATCGAATAGTTTTAATATTAAGTTAATTTAATGTTGTTTTATCAATAAAAACTATCTTTCTAGGCGGCTACCGTGCATGCACCTATTTCATATGGAGTGCGTAGACCAGTGGCTGAGCACCAACAAACACTGCCCGATCTGTCGCGTGGACATCGAGACGCATTTGAACAAAGACGCCACCTTTTAGGGCAAGTTTCAACAGGTAAATGTCGTTTTTATTAATTTAAATTTTGCATTCACAATCCTATACAACGTGATACAGAAAGGTGTGGTCAAAATGAAAAGATCCAAAGTGTATCCGATGTAGATCTTGTATGCAGAGTTACTGAGTCACGATTATTAACTGTAATGTGTTATTGTAATTTTGAATTTAATGTTTCTATTGTGACGTCACATCAAAATAAACAAGTCTCAGCCCTAGTGGTTTAGCAACCTCTGTGTACTAACATATATGATCACCGCTGCTCTAGCTTATGCGCGCCTGACGCGCATCACTTCACAAATATAAATATTTTATTAACCACTACATGACAAATTAAAGTTAATAATTATGTCTTAATAACAACACATACAAGTTCTAGATGGGATACACTTTGGATCTTAGAGTTTTGACCACACCTTTTTGTTACACGTTGTATAGTAACAAGATATAATTTTACTAGAAAAAATCAACCAGGGAAGACTTCGAGTGCGAATCGAACCCAATCGAACACATGACCAGGGGCCCGATCGCCTAACCGATCGCTTTGACTTCGTGTGTGGCTTATGACGTCATCTTGTCGTTTCGTGCCATCTATGAAAGCAATATCGAAAGCTATAGCCTTTAGCTTTTGATATTGTTTTCATAGGCGGTGCGAGGTGGCAAGATGACGTCATAAACTATACGCGTAGTCAAAGCGATCGGTTAGGCGGTCGGGGGGCAGGATCAAGTTTGGTTTGACCTTTGGTTTTTGATCATTTACAATTTTTTTATTCCTTTCTTACTGGTAAGCTGCAGGGTCCGTTATACGGTAGCGTATACATGTTATAGGTACACATAATTCACGCTACAAATACAATACTGTTGTAACTCAAAATATATCGATATTTGAAATTTAACCGTATTCTAAAACAGTATGGTTTAATCTCGAATATCCGTATATTTTGAGTTACAACAGTATTGTACTGGTAGTGCGTAATGTTGATACGCACACAAACAGAGCGTAAATACAACTTTATTATTGCAAACATAAAATAAGTTTCTCTTTAGTTTAAGAAATAAAGACCATTAAATTACTCTGGGATAACTGCTGACCGTTACTACTAGCAACTACTACATGCTTGAGCTAGCCTACATGTCGTACTCGTAATCGGCTTATATTAAGGCATCGGAATTTACACAGAAAAATTGTTTTTTAATAGTGCCCGGTATACATTACCGCAGCAGGAAAGTAGCTCCTAGAGTGTTATGAGCGGAACGTATAATTAGTGCGTAACCTGCTGTGCATATGCGCCACATAAAGAATTAGTGCGTGTTGTCATTTTGGAGAAAACCGAAAAAAACGATTCCTGGTGCAGTAAGGTTGTTCCAGCAGAGAGCTTACATTAGTGCAAAAATGTGCCCCGAAAATAAAATATGTGATTCTTTAGGTTTTCGAGATATTGCATTTCCTGCTGGAGTAACGTTTTGCAGAATCGTGTATCTCTAAAGCCATTGTATGTGCGCCTGTAGAATAAAAATACACGAGTAGCTCTTGATTTGTGCGTATTAGTGGCAGAATTAAATTTACGAAAATATTGTATATAAATTTTAAGTAATTGCGCTTTTTTTTAAATCCGGAAAAAATTCGCAGCGCCTAAACGAGAAAACGTATAAGCTCACTGAAAACTGTATTCGATAGGTACTTCTTGACACATTTATTAACCCATTGACCGCCAATGACGCATTAAATCGTCATTCAAAATCTTGTCTGTGACGCCAATGACGTCTTTAGACGTCTAAAAGTGGTGTTTGATTACCATTAAAGTTATTGTCATTCGTATGTATATTTAAGTTTATTTTTAATCCAATAGCATGTCACAATTGTGCTAAAAATATATTTATTTTAAAAAGCAGCAAAAATAATCGAAATAATTCCTTAAATATTAAAATTAAATGACTTAAAAATTTAGAGCATTAAAGAAGATTACTGGGCGCCAATGACGTCTTTATGCGTCGCGTAGTGTTGTTTTGTAACTGCCCACTAAATAATAAAATAATAAATAATGAGGAAGGTACATTGAAAAAGAATATCTAGAAACAGAAACTATAAAAAACTTTAACGGGCACAGTACGTCACCAGCATTCGGTAAGACTTAACGGTGTTTTTTTTATTAAAAAAATATATTTTATAATAGTTAATTGAATCCAATATGGATAAAAGTAGAGGTAAGTTTTCAATCGTTATTGTGTGTTATCTATTTTCTTTATAATATAAATAGAAGAGATTCGAATCGATAACATAATTGAGCTTCACTATTTACGACATATTTTTATATCCAACGTACTCCAATGACGACTTAAAGCGCCCGCTTATGACGTCATAAGCGCTTGCACTGTTATTGATAGTGTTGGGATTTGAAGGTGAGAATGAAATATTTTTTTTATAAATTTACCCTACAAAATGAAAATACTATTGCAGAAGATGACTGTTTAGAAATTTGTTACTATCGAGTTAGGGGTACAGATATAATGGCACTCTTCCAGTTACCGTGCGAGATATAGACAACCCGATGCGATTACTCGGAAACGCAGCCCGACACATGCCGGATTTGCCAAATTCAAAAAAGTTACTATGAAAAACTGTGTAGTCATCTGTATCGCAATAGGCGTGAAACACGATTTTGGTGTGAAATTTAAAAAAGTGCCTCTTTGTGTTACATGTTTTCGAACCTACCATGAGAAAAAAGATCTGAAATTACGAGTAATTAACAATAATAACTACTTATTCAGATACATATTTTAATGTTGTAAGTAACGATGTAAATCTGTTTTCTGTAAATTATTATGCATTAAGATTTATATTGTTAATTAATACTTACCTCTTCTTGTTTATAAAAATCTAATTCGCTAAACCAGAAATACGTACACCTTTATGATATTATTACATCGATAAATTTGCTAACATCACTACGAACGAAGCGAAATATCTATTAAAATACATGTTGATATCGCCAGTGACGCTTTAAAGCGTCAACTAGTTACGCCAAATTCTTGATTCTTAGTTTACACTCAAAAAGCAAATTTAAAGATTATTTTTTATTGGCAGGTGTAATAACTTTTCTGTTAATGTATTCTTGCTTATTACATGATTGTTTTTTTTTTGTTAATCTTAGTATTTATAGAAACTTTGCCAAACTTAAGTTTTACTCAAGTTTAATTTAAAGTTTTGCACAGTGTGGCACATCACTATTAGACCGATAGCGCTAGGCTATTTTGAGGGCATAAGTTTAAAAAATTCTAAAGTTATTTTTTCTCTTGCTTGTGGATACAGTCGTACCTATAAAGCTTATTATTGCGTTTTGTGTCACATCTGTCACTTGCATTTTCAGCAATTCGATGATTTGTGGGTAATTTTTTTTATTCAAATTAAAAGTGGCTAAATAAATTTAAAGTTTAAAATAATGATGGTATCATATCTAGGATAGCCTGCGGAGTGTGCAAACACAGTTTGTGTCATCTTCGTCTAGTGCAAACTGACTTAGGGAAAGTATGTAAAAACAGTGCAAAAAAAAAAATTATAATTGATTAAATATCTATTTCCTATCTCAGATCACTTACATAATAAGCCCATTAAATAATTTTGTGCCAAATTAGGCCACGCAATTTTAAGATTTTTTATTATTTTGCTTTTTCAAGCTACAAACGCTTTAAAAAAATATTACAATGATTAGAGTTCACATATTCAATATCTTATATGCACGAAAAATCGACTTTGTAAATTTGTGCCGTTTTCATGCACGATATTTAAATGAATAAAACACAAAAACAATAGTTTCGGTAGAAGCGGGC
Organism: Eudonia lacustrata; assembly: GCA_947562085.1. NCBI lineage: Eukaryota > Metazoa > Arthropoda > Insecta > Lepidoptera > Crambidae > Eudonia > Eudonia lacustrata. The sequence continues at coordinate 9,063,677 of OX387327.1, read as the reverse complement.
GGACGCGGGCAGGCGACAGCGGATGGGAGGCATACGCACGCACACACGTTCGTTCGGTACGATTTCTACAATGCGAAGTGTTCATAAATAAATGACATGCCTATCATATGAGTATTGATTGACTCTTATCTCCGCTACGTAATAAACAAATGTGTCTACCTTCGAAGGTACCTACCTATAGAGATAACAATAATGACGTGCGAATTTTGTGCGATGGACGAAGAGCTCGATGGCGCAGTTGTAACTTTCGCAAAGGCCGGTCATCGGATGGGTGACCAAAACAAATTTCATCTCGATCTCCTCCGTGCTTCGGAATATCGGCATACCTACCTACCGCTTTTTCGTTATACCTCTGCTCGCGGTATGTCTTGCGCGCGCCCCGCTTCGAGTAGGTAGTGTACAGACAGCAAAACAAAATTAATACGAAGTAAAAAAATAGTGGTGATGGATGTGACTTGACCAGTCTGACGGAGTAGTTTCTGATGGTGGAACTCCTCAGATTACATGCATCTGTTGTACCTATGGGTACAATCGAGTAAGTTCGCGTTAGTACATAATAATATGTGTAACACAAATTACTTTAAACAGTACTCAGCAAGTGCAAGCAAGCCATACGCCCCACCCAGATCAAAGTTCCATCCGTGCGGAGACGGAGAAAGAATACTATTCTCCGCCCCTCTTCTCCGGTGGGTGTCGTAAGAGGCGACTAACGAATTTTCGAGCTTCCAAATGCTCCACTGTGTGGTAGGGCTTGCCCGTCCGGTTAGTGACCACCGTGTTACCACAGATTACTTAATAGTTACGTACGCATGGTGTAAAACCCGTCAAGTGACCGCTTATCGGTCGTGTTTCGGGATCAGCCAGCGTAATAACCAGAGCTCGAGTGGATGGTGCTGCGATGCATTTCGTCTGTGGAGGCTTCCGTCGAATCAGTGCCAGGAGGACCTTGTTAACCCGCTGGCCAGGGAGACCCATAGAAACGGCTGTCCCGCTAACCGCCTGTGGCACAGTACAGAAAGCGAGCCTAACCAGCTCGTGAGGCTGCCTCACCATGCCGAACTTATGCCCTCAAAATAGCCTAGCGCTATCGGTCTAAATAACAAAATGGCTGCCGCGTATTTTTGAATTTCGTAAATGACTAGGGCCTGATATTTTTTATCGCTTACACTTTTTGACTTGAAATAATGTGATGAAAAATATTGTTACTAATAATTAAATAATCTGTCCGGCTGACACCAGCTACCTGCACTCTCCGGGCTTTGTGCTTGAAGAATCCTTCAAAGCCAAAGCCCGGAGTTTACTTGCTCGTTTGGAAAGATGTTTTCTGTCGCCGTCTGCGCTGTCTGGAGGACCCTTCCTTTTCACTTCTTGTAGTACACGTCGAGTTGGGCTCTCATAGCCGGGTCTACGCCTGCGTCTACCATAATATGGCGACATGGAGACAACTCGACTTATGGAACATCTTAGTCGGGTAGCAGATGATGGGATGGGTAGCATACATATGCTTAGTTGTTTTCTCCAAAGCGTTTGACTCCGTGAAATGGCCAAAGTTGTGGAAAACACTACTGGATATGGGCACACCACTACACCTCGTGCACCTGCTTTAGAATCTATACGAAGGGCGAACAGCTACAGTACGGATAGATGAACTCCTGTCAGATAGTTTCTACCCAAGTGCGGGCATGCGACAGGGCTGCATGATATCACCGTTAATATTTAACGCTTACACCGAGCTTGTTATGCGAATTACTCTCGAAGACTGGACCGATGGTGTTGTGATTGATGGCTACAAAATTTCGAACTTGCGGTACACAAATGACACCACCTTATTTGCGAGTAATGCTGGCTTTATAGAGAAATTACTTCTCAAAATGGAGCGCGAAAGTCTTACGTTTGGATAGCAGATAAACCGATCTAAGACCAGGACTATGATCGTGGATCGCGCCACCGACAACTCGCCCGAGGTGACACAGATTGCGAACTGTGGCGTGGTTCAGGCTTACGTATACCTTGGAGCCTTAATCTCAAACAACGGTGGCTGCGTAGATGAAGTGAAACGACGTATGGCCATAACCAGAAATGCGATGCAGATGCTGAGGAAGGTATGGAGGAATCGCAGCATTACTAAGTCCACCAAAATCAGGCTCGTGCGAACTCTTTACGCGGCAGAGACGTGGACAGTGCGTGAGTTAGAAAAAGAGAAGATAGATGCTCTGGAGATGTGGTGCTGGAGGAAGATGCTTGGGATATCGTGGATGGAGTTCCGCACCAACGTGTCAATACTCCAGGAGCTCGGCATCACGCAGCGTCTGTCGGCCGTATTACAGTCGCGCATACTGCAGTATGTTGGCCATGTCTCTCGGCGGGATAACGACTCCATAGAGCTGCTGGTAGTACAAGGAAAAGTGGATGGAACCAGATCACGTGGCAGGTCACCTATGCGCTGGACTGATCAAGTGAAATCCGCAATAGGGAACCGCGTATCTGACTGTGCGAGACAGTCTACTAACAGGGAGAGATGGCGGGAGGTCGTGCGGAGAGCTGCATCCGTCTCAACCACTGAACTTGACGACTCAACGTGACCACGACCGCTCTGCCAAGAGCGAATTGATAGAGAAGAAGAAGAAGAAAAGATGATGCGCAGGAGCGGTTTCCATCAGCGGAATTGGTGTTTTTGAGGGACTTCAATGCTCACCACGAGTTGTGGTTAAGTTGAGTTCCTCCAAAACTGACCATGCTGGTAGAACTGCCCACGAATTCGCTCTCACGCACGACCTGACTCAACTGGTGAACCAGCCCACCAGGATCCCAGATATAGTCGGTCACGCGCCCTCTTTGTTGAACCTTCTGCTGACGAGTCGCCCAGCTGGTTACCGAGTGGAGGTTCAAGCTCCTTTAGGATATTTGGATCACTGTTTGGTATCCAGTTAAGCGGCTACTCGTCGGCAGATTGGGTAGGGATGGTATGCGGGACTATTTTTGCATCCGTTCCTTGGGTGCAGCGCTGCTTTAGTGGGAAAGACCCAACAGCTAGTGCGACTGCAATTACTGATGAGATAGTTTTAGGGATGGAATACTATATTCCGCACTCCTATCTCATCAGCAAAGGCAGGCCCAACCGATGGTTCAACCGAATATAATATAATATGATTATCAGCGAATAATACCACCAAGTCCTGCAAAAGAGCCAAGAACTACTGACGCATCCTACGGGCAGCCGTAGCTACAGTTACTGGCGTCTGGCCAAAGCCGTGCAATCGAACTTCTGCCACCATTGGGGTGTCCAGACGGTACTTTAGCTCACAACCCGCAGGAGAAGGTCGATCTCCTGGCCAAACTATTTGCGGTTAGCTCCCCAGTCGATGACTGCAATGTACAGCCACCTACAATTTCTCACTGTGGCCACACAATGCCCGATTTTAAAATCAGGCAGTGTGACGTCCGTGCGGAGCTGCAGTCAATCGATGTCCGGAAAGCTAATGGCCCTGATGGCATCCCTCAAATAGTCCTGAAAATGTGTGCAGAGGAATTGTCCCCCGTGTTAACGCGCCTTTACCATCTCTCGCTCTCTTCAGGTTGTGTGCCGGAATCTTGGAGAGAAGCTAATGTGCAACCGGTCCCCAAAAAAGGAGATCGGTCAGATCCATCGAATTACCGCCCCATAGCCGTAACTTCAATTTTGTGCAAAGTAATGGAGCGCATTTTAAATAAACAACTTGTCCACTAACTAGAAGAACACTCCATAATTCACTATCGCCAATACGGGTTTCGGCCGAAACGGTCAACGGGTGATCTTCTAGCGTACGTTGCAAATCTTTGGGGTGAGGCTATTGACAAGCGTGGTGAGTCGGTGGCTGTTAGCCTTGACATAGCCAAGGCTTTTGATCGGGTCTGGCACAAAGCTCTTCTCTCCAAGCTCCCGGCATATGGTCTGCCTGCTCAGTTCTGCAACTGGGTCGCTCCTGCATGGGCACAAAATCCGTGTTCTATCTGATAGATGCGCTTCGCGGCTTATGTCAATGAACGCTGGGGTCCCTCAAGGCTCCGTTCTGTTCCCCACGCTGTTCCTTCTGCATATCAATGATATGCTTTTACTCGGAAATATTCATTGCTATGCAGATGATAGCACGGTGCATGGGGGATATAACGGTCACCCAGCAGCAGGGCGGGTCGAAACCGAAGTGAATCGAGTGAATCTTGTCATTGAGCTCAATCGGGTATTGGACCTCATATCTAATTGGGGCTCCAATAATCTGGTTGAGTTTAATGCCTAGAAAACACAGGTAAGTGTGTCCACGGCAAAAAAGTTACCATTCCTTCCCCTTCCAACTCTTCAGGGTACATCTCTAAGCCTGCAGAGCAGTATCAACATGCTCGGTATAACGATGCGCTGCGATCTGAACCAAAGGGACTACATCGAAGCCGTGATCAAAACATCCTCACGAAAACTCGGTATTCTGAACAGAGTGCGGCGATTCTTTACGCCGGACCAGTTGTGCCTTTTGTACAAGACACAGGTACGGTCTTGCGTGGAGTTATTGCTCGCACATCTGGGAGGGTTCCGCAAAGTACCTTCTCGATGCCTTGGACAGATTGCAGGCAGCGTCGCGCTGAACGCATTATCGGCAATGCAGAAGTCGTAAATATTTTTGAATCTCTGCAATTGCGTAGAGATGTTGTTGTTCAAATTCGATGACTCATCCTTATCGCAAAACAGTCCTTAAAACAGTCTGCTTTTCCGTCATCCCTTACAATGCTCGATTCCATGAACTTTATTAATCCCCTTTCTTTAACAATCACTATTAACGTTCAGTATGAGACCACATATAACACACTAATCGAATAACGCACGCACTTGTCGCAACTTGCACCGAATACGAAGACCGAATGCACATGCCGAATGTAAACAAACAACACGCGACGCGCCGCGCCCGCGCTCTTCCTCGCGCTCGCTCTACGTGCTTAGAAGTCTGTTTCTTTTAAATAATAAGAATTCGTGGATAAAAACAACACAAATTATGAATAGTGTTTTGTTACCCCATAATAATCAAAAACACGTAAACTCTAATAACTTGCACTTTCTTTTGTGGCTTTTACAGGGTTTTGTAATAAAAAAATAAATATCTATAAATGTCGTGGATGAATTTGACACAAAATATTTTGAACAACAGATATCAGTACTCTAAAACGCGTAACACTTATTTAACCTATTGTTATATTCTTTCAGAGCTAGTTGGGCGACGTGTTAGGTACTGGTTAAATATCAGGATTCTCGTGGACAGAGATGACACAAATTGTCTATATACATCAGTTACTACTTCGTTATTATCATGACAGTAAAATTTTCATCTCTAATTTTCTTTTCGTCCAATACTGATCGAAGCGACAAATACCTAAATTTCTACCTATGCGAGTACCTAGGATGACACAAACTAATGTATTAGGTTGGGCAAAAGGTCCGGAAACTATATGCGAAAAACAAACTTTAACATTTTTGAAACCTCAAAACCTAGCGCTATCGATCTATATAGAATAGAGCGATAGTTCAAGTAAAAAATACGCGTGGCGTTGGGGGAAAGAATGTTTATATTAAGCCTGGCGGTCAATGGGTTAACCATATAAAGTTTCAAAAGTGTACATACATGCGTTATTGCTAAAAGTCAAAACGACGGTGTCATAACTTTGACGTCAACATACAAGGGACCGGCTCAACCCAAGATGAGCGGGTTTAAACAAAAAATTTGTGCGTTTAGTCAAATATCATAGTGAACATTTTCAGCTTGGAATGTTACGCATATAAATAGATATAAACAAAAACCAAAACATGTAAACAACGGCTGGTTATCCGACCAAATTCGAATGACTACAAAAAGCGACGGATTCATACATAACAATGACCTTCTCTAATGAACGTATTAAACCTAAGTTGTTGTCCGTACTATCGCGTTCAAACGTTTGTTGGCAATTATAAGACCTAATTTAGAGGCCTAATTAAAAAAAATATTGAATGCACCTTGTGACCATATCAAATGAAAATTTGATATGTCTGTCTGTATATATTTGTAAATAAAAGCTTGTAAAAATAATTATTTCCATATCAAATGAAAATTTGAAATTTTCATTTGATATGGTCACAAGGTGCATTCAATATTTTTTTTAGCTCTTTCCAGCTTGTTGATGTGGAAATAATTATTTTTACAAGCTTTTATTTACTTTCACCTGTTCGGTGTCTGTAATGAAATCCGCTCAGGACGACTTCGTCATTTTCTTAAACTTGACACTTTCCTAACTTGTCTCTTTTTTAACTCGGCTCTTTCTTAGTTGGTCTCTTTCTTAAACTTGACACTTTCCCAACTCGTCTCCCCTCCGGACGACTTCTTCATTTTATTAAACTTGACACTCCCAACTGGTCTCATTTTTAACTCGGCTCTTTCTCTCTTTGGGTTACGTTTATGAGACAAGTTAAAAAAAACAAGTTCTTTAGTATTAAGTATGATATATATTTTTTTATAATACTATCATTATACAATCACATAAGGGGAAAGAAGAAAAACAAGTTCTTTAGTATTAAGTATGATTTTTTTTTTTCGATTTTTTTTTAATGCCGGTTACCGGCGATCTTGTTAGTTGAACCTAGGTGAACCACGAGAAAAAAAATTGCCCATAGTTCACCTAGGTGAACTGATCCGGTGGATCACGGCTAAGGATAGAGGAAAAACAGCGACTGAGAAAGAGCCTAGTTAAAAATGAGGCGAGTTAGGAAAGTGTCAAGTTTAAAAAAATTACGAAGTCGTCCTGAGCGATGAAATCTTGCAACTAAAAGAACAATGGTCACTGTCTATACATTTGAAAACCTGTCAATGAGTTAACTTGTATAAATCCTCTTCATAGCAAAATGTGATCATTATTTGTCATTGTTTAAGGATCTGAAGTCAGATTTATTATTAAAGGTCGAGGAAGTCTAAAAATAACACTTAAAAGGTTTGAGCTTAGAAAACGTTTTTGATCGTATTTTGACATTATGCCATACTAATTATTTTATTTATTTATTTTAATTATGTATAACAGGTACCATTTTTATTCAAATTAATTCTCTAGAACACATTACATTGATAAACCAATAATAATAATTATGTCGTCATGCATGACTATTCATGGCCTAAAAAAAACAAAACAAAATCGAAACAATTTAAAAACGCATTGAACACAACACGGAACAACCAGACTTTTTTTTTAGTTTTGTTCTTCCGTTAGGGATAAGGCAACCCGGAAGTGCAGTTGCTAAGTTCACCATTTGAGAACTGCACAAGTTGAGAAGTGTACCATTTGAGCATGGTGTACAAGTTGACAAGTGCACCAAATGCGTCAAACCCTTGTGAGATTCCGTTTTAATTCCTATCTACCGTACAAATTGTACCCTTACTAATTAAAAATACTTGAAATTGGCTAAATGCTAAACGCGATGCCATTAATTAAGATAATTAATTAATATCTCCGTTCTTAAATTGTTGCCTTAATATAAGCCGTTTTCGAGATAAGTCGTGTTTACATAAGTTTTACCGTTATGCCAGCGTACACGGTAAAAAAGTACTTTATTTCTTAAACTAAAGAGGAACTATTTATTTTAAGTTTGCACTAATTAAGCTCCATTTGCGCTCAATTTATAGGTATAACAATAAACGTGAATTAGACCATGTACGCTACCATAAAGGACACAGTAAACACTTGGCCTTCATCTGGCCTGATCATTATATGATAAGGCTGAAACATTTCACCCGGAATATTCAACTACTGAGGAACTGGCTACCTTATCTATGACTGCCTGAACACAATAATGCTACTAACATTGTTTATGGCGACATATTAGGTTAGGGAAAAAGTCTTTTCGCATTATAGTATGTATGACTTATAATAAAATCTCTTTGGCTATAATATACTATTTGTATCTAGCTAGTTTTGGTATAGAAGTTTAAATTTTAAAGAAGATAGTTCCAAATTCAAATTAGGAAATTGTGTGATTTTCATTTGTTTTTCTTACTGTCAATATGAGGGAATCTAATGAAGAAATTCGATACATTTTGAAATTTTACTACAAAAAAGGTAAAAATGCAACGCAAGCCGCGAATTTTTTTTTCGATGTTTATGGACCTAGTGCAGTGTCTGTGAGAGTAGCACAAATTTGGTTTAAGCGTTTTCAATCCGGAAATTTTGATGTCAAAGATGCATCTCTGGATGAATCTGCTATTACGGATAAAATGGAAGCCATTTTTGAAAAAGTGGAGCAAGATCGGCATATCAGTAGTTACGACGTAGCTGAAGAACTGGGAATTGACCACAAAACAGTTTTGGCGCATTTGAAAAAATCTGGGTACACAAAAAAGCTCGATATTTGGGTACCTCACGAGCTCATTGAAAGAAACCTAATGAACTGTGTACTCATTTGTGATTCTTTATTACGATGTAATGAAACCGAACCATTTTTGAAGAAGCTGATAACTGGTGATGAAAAGTGGATCACGTACGATAAGAACGTGCGAAAAAGGTCGTGGTCAAAGGCCGGTCAGGCTTCACAGACTGGCGAAACCCGGGTTAACTCGCAACAAGGTGATGCTGTGTGTGTGGTGGGGTTGGAAGGGCATTATTCATTATGAGCTGTTACCACCAGACAGGACCATTGATTCTGAACTCTACTGCGAACAACTGATGAGATTAAAGCATGAAGTTGAGAGAAAGCGACCGGAATTAATCAACAGAAGGGGTGTGGTTTTTCATCATGATAACGCTCTAGACCTCGCACATCTTTAGCCACTTTGCAAAAATTAAGAGAGTTTGGCTGGGAGGTGTTAATGCATCCGCCGTATAGTCCTGACCTTGCACCTTCAGATTTCCACCTGTTTCGGTCTTTTCAGAATTCTTTAGGCAGTGTCATGTTAACATCACGAGAGGACTGCCAAAACCACTTGTTGCGGTATTTTGATCAGAAGTCCTACCACCTATAAGATGGCAAAAAGTTATCAAACAAAATGGCATCTGCATACTTTAGTTAAATGTAAATATCGAACAAAATGGCACCTACATACTTTAGTTAAATGTAAATAAACTATATTAACCTTTTCACCGCCCAACTATCCTGCACGCGATGTACCGCTGTACGCCAACGTATAAATGTATTTTAATAAAGTAGGTACAAAGAAGAACTTCTATAGAAGTGCTGGCGTGGACGGCACGAAAATCTCGAATTTCTATAGAAGTTGTCGGCGGTAAAAAGGTTAAAAAATGTTCTGAATTTTCTTAAAAAATGCGTAGAAACTTTTTCCCCAACCTACACTGGGCCGCAAAAATTCCGGTCGCTTATAAAAAGTGTGATAGTTTCTTAACTACACAACACAAACTAGTGAAACTGTAGTATGTTATAGATGACTGACTTATACATAAAATAAAATACATAACACGTTTGTAAACTGTATAATTTTATTTAAGTACTAAAAAATACAAAAAAAAACACTTCTAACTTTTGACAACAAAAATATACAACACAGTTAATCTGCAAAATGAAAGATTTTCTGTAAATTTAATATCTTGTATTTCCTCCACAAGCCCGTATCGCTTCATTAAGACGATGTGGCATGCTGTAAATCAAAATTCTAATACGGTTTTGGTCTATGTTTGACCATTCTTCTACTAGCGCACTTCTTAACTCACGTAAGTTAGCTGCAGCTGGAGAGCGTTGTTTAACGCATCTCCCGAGCTCGTCCCATAAATGCTCTATGGGATTTAAGTCTGGGCTGCGAGCTGGCCACTCCATGCGGGTGATACCGACGTCTTGAATATACGCGTTGAGCAAATATGCTGTATGTGGTCGCGCATTATCGTCCATAAAAATGGAATTTGCGCCCATATTTACCAAGAAAGGACCAGCATGCTCATTTAAAATCTCCTCTACATATCTGGGAGCTGTCAGAGAACCGTTTTCTATAATTACTAACTCCGTACGATCCTCTGAAGATATCCCAGCCCAAACCATTATTGATCCTCCACCGAATGGCACCTTTTCCTCAAAACACGCTTGACGATAACGTTCATTTGGTCGCCTATATACTCTTCGTCTCCCATCGTGTGCGAATAAACAAAATCTTGACTCATCGGAAAACATAACCCTGGACCAATCTTCATCTGTCCATCGGACGTGTTCTCGAGCAAACCGCAACCTGGCAACTCGATGTTCTCTGAGCAATTTAGGGCCATTTGCTGGCCTATAAGGCTTTATATCAGCTTCCCGAAGTCGCCGCCGGATCGTGTCAGAGCTTACATTGTTGTGGTGAATTTCTTGAAGGCTATTTCGAACCTGAACAGCCGTGAGATGTCGATTTCTTAACATAGTGCTCACGATGAATCGGTCTTCTCGTGTAGTTGTACACCTTGGCTGCCATTCCCTGGTCTCCTGATGTTCATGCTGGTCTCTTGAAATCGCTGGAGTACTCTTTGGACCGTGGATAAAGATACACCTACTGTTCTAGCAGTACTCCGCTGACTCATTCCTTCTTGTACCATGGTGATAATTCGTGTACATTCTTTAGTAGATAACGACATGTTGGTGCATGGTTGATGCACAGAATACTGTGACCAGCAAAAAAAAACTGTTTATTATGACAGCTCGGTTTGAAACAAAAGCGAGAAAAATTTCTATTCCAAAAATTAGAATTTTGATATTTTTCAAAAATCGGAATTTCTTTTTTTGAAGCTGTAACTTGTTCAAATGCAACCTCTTTTGATATGTATAATAAGCGTCACAAATCTGCCTATAACATATTATTTATACGAGGGATCTATGTAAATAACTTTGGCAGATATCGCGGTTTTTCTAAATGACCCGTTATTTTTGCTCTATGTAAATAACTTTGGCAGATATCGCGGTTTTTCTAAATGACCCGTTATTTTTGCTGTCCAGTGTATTATTTAGGTAGATGATGATGGCTATCCAGGCAGACTTAAACTATCTCCAATTAAACCGAGTACAATTATGTACCCCCATTAGGAATCGAACCCGGACCCGGACCTCTGGGTCAGAGACCAGTATTAACCACTAGACCACAGAGGCAGTTAATTTTACCATTACGTAGAGTTGCGAGCCTTGTTGAGTTTAAAAATAATGTATTGGTAGTAAGTACATAGAGATTTTATTCAGTCACAAGATTGTATGGTAAGCTATATTTTCATACATTTTGGTTGGATTGAATTAGCGAAAACAAATGAATTGTTCTAACATAACTTGACAATAAAGGTACTTTCAATTAAATTAAATTGTAGCATGTTAATAAAAAACAAATTACTTTTAATTTTAATTTTAATTAAACAAATTGCAATGAAAGCCGCCTAGTTTCATCCCCAGATTGTTTAAAAATGTCTATCTTTTAAATCTGTTGATGTTATGATTTTTTTTTGGAGGCCTTCTTTTCTTTAACTGTTTCCTTTTTCAGTTTCTCTTCCAGGTGTGGTGAGGTGATGATGGCTTGTTTCTGCAATTCCAAACTCTCTTGTTGAAGGTCGTGCGTCAACTGCTTCTGGGTGTTGCAGGTCCTGTGGAGACAATGAAGATGATATTACTGCCACTATATACTATGTACATAAAAATTTAACATAATAAAAAGAGTATTTTGTTTACATTCTAATTAAAACTTTTGTTACTTACTATTACAATGTTAAGGTCAAAAGAAGTGACTGTTTGTTGATTTTTAATTAATTAAGATTATATTATTTTATATCAATAAAAATGAATTATGTAAACCTATTTTTAAATGAATCAATTTGTTAATTTAATTCTGAACTACATGACATGAATGAACTGAAAAAAATTGCAAATTTTTAAAATATTACAATCTAAATAATTACATAATGCTTTAATAAATGTTTTGATCATATTTTTTTGTTTGATTGATTACTCACCTGCATACATGGTCAATCCTCTCACAAATTGCATCAGAAGCAGCTATGTTACCAGAAAGGTAGGATATTTCAGCAGCTACTGTTGCTAACTTTTCAGCATAATCCATATAACCTGTAAAATCACACTATATAATATTATAAATGCGAAAGTTTGTGTGTATATTTGTTGCTTCTTCACGCTGCAACGGATAGATGGATTTGGATGAAATTCGGCATACAGATAGTTTATATTCTGAATTAAAATATAGGATACTTTTTATCCCGATATTCCTACGGGAACGGAAACCACGCGGGTGAAACCGCGAGCGGCCGCTAAAATAAATGTAAGATATCATTATAAGATTGTTCATTCTAGCTAGTTCCACAACTTCATAATTATCTAAAGGAAGTCATAAGTCGAAAATGTATGTAACTAAAGGGAGTTGTGCACACGCCTGCACGTTAGATTACCATAAACTGCCGAATTTCCTCCTCTAGAATTTATGTCTGAGGTATAGGTTGAACAATTATTGAAGAAAAACCTAGGTATAGCATCCTCAAATGGGCCCTGTCAGGGCATTTTAATATTAACACATACTATTGTTAAAAAATGTTTACACATAAATATTTTTAAATTCTTTATATATATAAAACTTCTGTGCGTGTGTATGTTACTGAACTCCTTCTAAACGGCTGGACCGATTTGGATGAAACTTTTTGTGTGTGTTCAAGTGGATTCGAAAATGGTTTAGATTTACAATACCCGGTAGGTGGCGTTGCAATAGGGGTGCATCATGGGATACAGGTGTTCTTAAGCAGACAAATGATTTGTTTGTTTTGTTGTCATGGAAACTGTCAAAGTGGTACGAAGTCCGCCGGTCAGCTAGTATTAAATATATCCTTATTAACCATATTTAATTATTGTTGTTTATAAAAGCACACATTTTCGTTTAAGACTACAATATTAACCCTATTCTTGGCATAGTGGATTATTTGAGACACTTAACTTACAAAAAATTTCGAGTACCTAGAGAAAAAAGAACATATTTTATACAAATAATTTATATAATTCCACAAAAAAAATAACTCTGCCAAGTATAGCGTTAAATCAATAAAAATTTGTTAAAGCTATAATTTTTTTTAACAGGTACTTAAAATTAAAAAATCTTATTCATTAATGCTTTGTCTGCTGTAATTACAGACACAATAATTTTAATTGTTTAGGGCACTGTTTAGTGCTCGCTACATATGAGCGGTTAATGTCTACTTATCATAGAAAAAGTATATTATCTAACACCACTTACTTATTAATGTTCTAAGGTTATGCTTAAGGTCTGCCAGGGCTCCCCTGACAGCTACCAGCTGGTCCCAGTGATGTGGCGGGGTGCCTGCTTCTCCCCACTCTATTGCTTCTCTTACAAGGCATATTTCTTTACTCAGGGCTTCTCTTAATCTGGACAAAAAATTAAAAACTGCATAAAAACAAAAATGGTTGAGACTCATTCGACCTATTTTTTTATTCTATTAGAATTAAAAAAAATATTTTCAATGTACCTTTTATACATTTTGGTATCTTATAGTAAACTTTAAAGATCATATTGTATGAAACCAATAAGATAATTTATTGTTATCTTTATATAGGTATATAAATCTTCAGTGCATGTGTATAAAATTGAACTCCTTCTAAACGGCTGGACTGATTTGGATGAAATTTTTTGTGGGTTTGAGAATAGTTTAGATTTACAATTGGACCCGATGAGTGGCGCTGCAATAGGGGTGCATCATGGGATACGGGTGTTCTTAAGCGGACGAATGATATGTTTGTTTTGTTGTCATGGAAATTGTCAAAGCGGTACTAAGTCCGTCGGCGCCGGTCGCTAGTTTATTACAAATTATCAGGCAGGCAATTGACACAATAAGTGGCCTACAATGCACTTTTTTAGTTCTTCCAAATTTTTAAATGGAATATGTTTCTTGTCTGTTTTTAACCTTTTCACCGCCCAACTATCCTGCACGTGATATCTCGCTGTACGCCAACATATAAATGTATTAACAGATTCTATAGTAAGAAAGCAAGGATGGCGGTAACGTCATATCGATAATAAAAAATAGATGTGTAAAGGAGATCATTCGGGCTCCAGACATTTTTGGGCCTTTTCTGAAAGTGCCAGCCAACAAAAAAAAATAGTACGTATTGTTAGAACTAGCCTTTTGGAGTAATAGTTACTATAGCACAAAAATTGTAGGATTGCTCTGAGCCAAGTTAAACAAGTTCGATGATTCATCATTTTCATACATATTTTTTTTCATTTTTTTTTTCGTATCAACTTCAAAGCGGTCGCTTGACGCTTCACAATGACAATTACTTCGGATCATTAGTTCTATCTATGATCATTTTATGTTAGCCAGCACTTTTAGGAATCAATAAAAATATGAACATGATGAATCTTCGAACTTGTATAAAATCCTACAACTTTTGTGATATTAACTATTACTTCAAATGGCTAGTTCTAATAATACGTACCATTTTTTTTTGTTAGCCGGCACTTTCAGAAAAGGCCCAAAACAAATGATGTCCATTAAGTTTCTATTGAAATTTACAAATATAAATAAACACTGATACAATGGTAGTTTGTTTTATTTTATGAACATTTTTAGTAAGAAAAATGAGTATCCATTATCAGAGACAAATAGACATGCATATACTTGCTAGAGATTATAATAGGCACATCACTATTCATTTCATAACGTCGTCCGTTGACTTCATATCAAGTCTTTGGCGCTCGTAGCACGATAAATTACTTAAGGAAAAGGGTTGTCTATGCTTTTTTTCATTAGAGTTTTGTTGGTCTAAACTTAAAATAACCTATCGACGTTTCATGTACCTAATGTGTTCACGTTCAGTTTTAATGTTGATAGGTATACACGGTATTGTGGTTAAGTGGCTGGCTTACAGACTTTTAACTACCGCTGAGTTACCGAGTGTACGTTTCAGTATGTTTTGTTTTAAAATAAACATTTGAATAGTGTTTTAGTAGCCGCTTTCTTGTTTATACACACGCACACTCGCACACACGCTCGAAAAGGGAGTAAGTACCTTCCCTTTGTACGTCATAAATAAATATATTTACCTACTAAAATAAGAAGAAAGAAACAAATAGATGGACAAATGGAAAGTATAGTCACAGTCTAGTAATTACATTCAGTCATTCATCGGAGGCGTTTCTGAATCAGGTTCCATACCTTCTAAAATCCGCAACAACTCATCAGAATAACATTCACTCATTTTGCACTGTTTAGGTATTACCCGACCCGGGAAAGAAACACGTGCGCACGTTTGTTTCGTTTGTAACGCCCGGTGCTATGACACGATTACCTTGACCCCTGTGCGCTTACGACGTCACGGATTAACTTGAAATGAAGTCGGTGGCGCTGTTAGCACTGACATCTTGCCATTACGTAGAGATGGGTGTTGCAATATCGAAAGTCCTCAGTAAACTTAATTAATTTTAATGAAGTGATTTGATACATACATTAATTTTAAAATTTATTGTGTAATACGTTATTTACTGACCAGAATTTATTTTAAATCATAGAATTTATGAACATTTGGATGGAATAAAACAAAGTAAATATAGAGGATTATAATATATGCAACTTTTGCGTTACATCACTGGCCTACTTGATATGAAGTCGTTGGCGTGCAGGACATAAAAATATTAGAGAAGTTTTTGATATTAAAACACAAAAAAGCCTGTTTTGCCTGGGAAAATAAAAATAAGGGCTTCAGTTGTGTCCATCTTACAAAATTACAAAGAAACAAATGTTTTATGTACTTATCGTAATAGTATTTTAATAAAGTAGGTACAATGAAGAACTTCTATAGAAGTGCTGGTGTGGACGGCATGAAAATCTTGAACTTCTATAGAAGTTGTTGTGTATTGTTGTAATAAAAAATCAGTTAATGAGCTAGGTTTTCATGATTTAAGGAAAAAAAGGGTGCACACAAACACACATACATGCACACGGCACATTATCATGCGGCTAATTTTGTTATTTTATTGGTTGGTAGAGAAAAAATAACTACCTGCGTTAATATTATTAATATTATTAAGCAGCATAGTGTTTCATTAATAAAATTGGCTTATGTTTAGGTAAAATTGAATTTGTATTTTCTGAACCATTAAAGCTGTTGAAACATTGTTCAAATATAAATAAATAAGCACTCGTAATATAGAAATCAGAAATAACGACGGTACATCCACCCAAACCCGACATAATATTGAACAATTTGTTTTCGACATAGACCCGACCAGGAATCAAACCCGGTACCTTGAGAGTTTACGCTGCCAAAAATCCGGCGTGCAAGCCACGGCTACGGAGGTCGTCAAACAAATCTGGATTAGGAACAATAAAAACTACAAACTGGTGTAACTATCCTAGGCAAGACACCAATTTTTCAACTTAAGTTAGGTACAGACGACGGCACGTCAACCTACCACAAAATGTCAAATTTCGCCAATGAATTTTGAACTGAATGACTTGGGTTTAAGGACCAATATGGATTAGAGAAATTTGACAGTTTTGGGTAGGTTGACCTGCTGGCGTGTATATTTACAAAAACAGTAAAATCTCATAGATTGCAATAATTATACCTTTCACTCGTATCTTGTATAGCCACCAGAGTAACTGTCAGTAGTTGGGTAGCAGCATTCACGTTAACTGTAGTAGCCTGGCGAATTAAAAACTCATGTTCTAATCGATCGTCATCCCACGACATTTCTAATTCTTTCGAGGTTTCGTCACAAGAAGCTGTTGTAAGCAATCCTAAAGTAACAGGAGAAAATGTTCGCAGTTTTGACGCAATTATTTTTCTATTTACGGTATAAGCCGCCTTGAACACATGAAAAATTTTATTTCTAAACATATCTGTGGGATGGTAATTATGGCTAGGCTACTATAGAACGAATTTCACTCCATTTTATTTAATAGATAACTAAAAATAGAAAATGTTTAATAATTTATATTTTATCGAAAATAATTTAGACTTGAAGTAATCTAGCAAAACAAGGCTAAACTTTCTGACTTTTCAGCTTCATTTTGAATTGTTGACATTGACGTGTGAGTGACAGTGATAGTTTTGTTTGTTTTTTATTTTTTCTTCATATAATGGCTTTGTGCGATTAGCACATTTAGCCAGATCAAAGTCAAATTAGTAGTGATAAATGAATATTCCCCCCACCTCTTGAGTATCTCAGTAAAGATGCGGGGCTTTACTGTTAAGCAGGGCTTGGAATACCGGTATTTTCAGATACCGGTATACAGACTTTGATGTAGTACCGGTACTTTAATTGGTACCGGTATTAATATACCGGTACTTTACAGATACCGGTACCAATTAACTTGATACAGTACCGATACTCGAGTTGGTACCGGTAATGATTATACAGGTATTGACCATTTGATATCGGTATTATACCGGTATAATGTGGGTGTTCTAATACCGAAAGGAAATAGACGTTTACATAAGTGCGAGCGAAAGAGCATAGTAATCGAGTTCGGGGTGGCGCTCGGTGTGGATTTTGGTTAAACGGATTGCGATCAGTGCGTATGAATTAATGGATAGCTGTTACATCGCAGCCCACTCAAGAGTTTTTAAAATTCGTTGTGTAGTGATTTGTTGTTGCTATTGTGATATACCTAAGTAGAAATAGAAGGTAAGTACTTCCGCGCGGCGCGTGACCGTCGTCAACTACAAATCTCGCAAGATGAATAAAGCGGCAACGTCGCACAATGCACGCGTAGGGTCGCGCCGTGCTGCGTATCTACCTACTACCCTACGCCTACAAGGCGAACTGGCAACGTCGCGTCGTAGTTGCGGGAACTGCTTTTGATACCGTTATTTAAAGGTAAAATACCGGTATTCGTTAAGGTACCGATACTGAGGTATCGTAATGAAAAATACCGGTATTTACAGTTATTTACCGGTATCAAGCCCTGCTGTTAAGGCTGCGAGTATTGCGATTTTTGGGATTTTTGCACCAAAAATCCCAAAAATCGCAACGGTAGCGGGCACTTTAGCCACTTTCCTGCCCAGTGCCTTTGCTTTGCTCGCAGGTAAAGAGACGGATGAGTCAGGTCAGGCAGGTGTGTCCCATACGCTGGGCGCTCCCTTCTGGGCCTCTCCCAGAATGCCCGGTAGTAGAAGTACAACAAAAGGATTTCCCTTGGGTCAAAGAAGACCCCAGTAACTATCGACCCATTTCAATACTACCAACTCTAAGCAAAATTTATGAAAAAGTTATATTGGAACAGTTGATGTCGTATTTTAACATAAACAACCTTTTACATAATAAACAATATGGATTTACAAAGGGTCGTTCTACTACTGATGCAGGTGTTGCTCTATTAAAACATATATTTGATGCCTGGGAGAAGTCTCAAAACGCCCTTGGAGTGTTTTGCGACTTGTCCAAGGCTTTCGATTGCGTTGAGCACAAAACTCTGGTGATGAAGCTAAATTACTACGGTCTCAAAGATTTCGCACTAAATTTAATTCAGTCGTATCTTAGCTCTCGAACACAAACTGTCGATATTAATGGAACTAAATCATCTGGTTCTCATGTAAAAATGGGAGTTCCACAAGGGTCCATTCTTGGTCCTTTTCTGTTTTTGATTTATATTAATGACTTGCCATTCTTTGTAGAGAACTTCTGTGAAATCGTATTATTTGCAGATGATACTTCACTCATTTTTAATGTAAGTAGGTGTAAGAAAAATTACGACGATGTAAACAAAGCACTCTCTGATGTACTCAGTTGGTTTACTATTAATAATTTGCAGCTTAATGCTAAAAAAACAAAATGTATTAATTTTAAATTACCAAATGTCAAAAATGAACCAACTGATATAAGAATAAACGGTGATTGATTAGATTTGGTAGACTCAACAGTTTTCTTAGGTATAACCCTTGACTCAAAACTTCAATGGAATCCTCACATTTCGAAATTGGCCGGCAAACTCAGTTCTGCTGCTTATGCCATTAGAAAAATAAGGCAGTTAACGGACGTTGAAACTGCTAGAACAGTTTACTTTAGTTATTTTCATAGTGTCATGTCGTATGGCCTCTTACTGTGGGGAACAGCGGCTGATATTGAAACTATATTCATTTTACAGAAACGAGCAGTAAGAGCAATCTATAGACTAGGTTCACGAACTTCTTTAAGAAATCTTTTTAAAGAAATTGATGTCTTGACAGTGGCGTCTCAATTTATTTATAATTGTATAGTTCTTGTACGTTGTAATATCAATTCATTTGCTAAACACAGTGATGTACACAATTTTAATACTAGAAATAAGTCAAAACTTGCAATGCCACTGTTCAGGTTACAGAAGGTGCTTGGTTCTTTCTTGGGGCAAGGTATACACTATTACAATAAAATACCAAATACTGTACTAGATTTACCTTTAGATAAGTTTAAAAAACATGTAAAGTCTTCTTTATTAAAAAAAGGTTATTATACAGTCAAAGAATATTTAGAAGATAAAACAGCCTGGCTATAATAAAAAACATATACATAATACTACTTATAAATAGTGTCCTGCAGATAACAAAATAGCGTTGCATTGAACATTACAATTAGTTTTATTTTTATTATTATTAACTATAGTTTTTTTTGACTTTTACTAGTACTGTATGATATTGTAAAAAATTACAGTTTTTTTACATGTTGTGATTGTCCTTTACATTTTGTGTTTTTATTTGTGATGGAAAGTGTCCTTTATGATAGGGCGTTTTCCAATATTTATGACGCTGTAAGGGAGAAAAGAGCTGGACACTTGCTGAGTTTCTTGCCGGTTCTTCTCAGTACAAGATCTCCCGCCCAGAGTAGATAGACTTACGAACCGATGGCTTAAAATGACGTTCATAAGAGCTATTTGTAGCCTAAACTGAATAAATGATTTTGAATTTGAATTTTGAATTCAATATTAAAACAATAAATTGGAACCAACACTGGGACGACTAAGATGACATATTTTGTGTAGGTTATTAAAAATACAATACAGCAGCTAAATGTTTGAGGAAAAAAAAATAATATATATATATAATCACGCCTCTTTCCCGTAGGGGTAGGCAGAGACCACTTTTTTCCACTTGCTACGATCCATACATACTTGTTTCGCTTCGTCCACTTTCATTATTTTCTTCATACATGCTCTTCGGTTTAGGACAAAGTCACCCCGATGCGTTAAATGTCCTTAAGACAGCCCACACGAACAAGTTGTCCTCCTCTGCGCCCTCTGCGCGTCCCTCGCCTTATGCGAAACCGGCAGTGACACTACCGGCCCCTCTAACCGCCCTTCTTAGCCCCGCGCTCGGCACTCCGCCGACCGACGCTAGGTCTATCGTTCGGCTGCCTCAGCCAGCCTCCCCGTCTCCTATTAACGAGCCCCTACTCGCTCATATCGAGCCCCAGCCCGAGCGCCCATCGCTCATGCCCAATTTCGCTCCCGTAGCGCCGTCGCCCGCTCCCGAGTTAGAGATGGAGGTTTGCCCCTCCGCCTCTAACGCGGAAGAGGATAGCCCGTACGTCACGGGCTCCGAGTCCGAGGAGAGCTCATCGCAATCCGATGAGAACTCATCCGACTCGGAGTACGAGACGGTCGGGAAAAACGGTAAGCGCGTCCGCAAGACCGCCCCTCCCTCCGTCCCCCCGCCTAAGGCCGCGAAAGCGAGTAGCGCGCCTAACTCCCGTCCTAGCTCCCCGAGGCCCGAGCCGGCCCAGCCGCGCAAGGACAAAAAGCCCCCGCCGATCTTTATACAAGATACGAAGTGCTGGCCCGATCTTTCGCGATCTATTAAGGCGCGATTCAACGCGATCCCTCTCAGGACTCGCCTAGTTCACGGCGATCCTCAGATGATCAAGGCTGAGTTCTCTAACTCAACCGAATTCCGTTCGGTTACCGCGTTTTTACGCTCCAATAACGTGCCCTTTCACACGTACTCGCTTCCCGAGGAACGTGTTCTGTCCGTTGTAATCCGAGGCCTCCCCTCGGATTGGGACCCCAAGATAGTCCTCGATGACATTAAGTCTCAAGGCTACCCGGTCCAAGAAGTGTCCCGGATGATCGGCCGGAACAAAAAACCCCTAGGCCTCTTCAAGGCGATATTAGACAATACCCCGGAGGGTAAAGCCATTTTTAATATAAAATCGATAGAGAGCTTCACTCGACTATCGATTGAGGTCCCCCACAAGCGTGGCATTGTAGGTCAATGCCACAAGTGTCAACGTTACGGGCACGCCGCCCGTAACTGCTTTGCGCGCCCCCGGTGCGTTAAGTGCCTGGGCGACCATGGCACTGAAGCGTGCCAGAGGCCCAAAGCGCCGGCACCGGTCTCCGACGACCCACCCGGTTGCGTAAACTGCGTTGAATTGGGTCATACCGCGAATTATCGCGGTTGCCCCAAGGCTCCGCGCAGTAGCGCAACCCGCGGGTCGGGACCGCGCCGTAACCCCGCGTCCCGCGCCCCTCCGCCTTCGCAGATCGCGAAAGTTTCGCTCCGCCCCGCGGCCCCCTTACCACCGCCCCGCAACGCTTGGACTACACCGCTAGCTCCTAAGCTCGCGGCGCAGGCCCCCGCGCTAAACTCGCTCGCCGAGTTTCCCGCGGCTGGCCCGGCTCGTGACCCACCTCCGCCTCCGGCCCCTACTCCTATGGAGCAAAGCCCTCCCGAGGCCCCTCAGGCCGCAGTCCCTGTGGCCAAGGCCCCTCAGGCCAAGGCTAACAAGCCCAAGGCCCCTAAGGCCAAGCCCCAACCGGCTAACAAGCCGGCCCCCGCCCCTAAGGCCCCTAAGGCCCAACCCAAGGTCCAACCCAAAGCCCGCCCGCAGCACCCGTTTGCCGCGACCGTAGGTGCCTGCCCGGTTAGCTTCACCGCCATGTCTACGGCAGTCGAAATTGTAAGGTTATACCGTTACAAGGACGAAATCGTAGAGATGGTGGAGAAGCTGCGCTTAGCCGCGTCCGACCCGTCCGCTTGCCCCGCCACTATCATGGCGGCGATCTTTAACGATCACGGTCCACTTTTGGACATGATCACGTCCCTTTTCGACTCCCTAAAGTCCCATAATGAATAATACGCCCAATTCGAGACTAAAACCCCGCTCCCTAACGGTTGCGTTTTTCAACGCGAACGGTTTCTTGAAACAACGGCGACGAAGTGTCCGAGTTTTTAACCGAATACTCCGTCGACGTTTTACTCATACAGGAAACTTTCCTGAAACCCTCTTACCGAGACCCTCGCTTGTCAAACTACAACCTCGTCCGTAATGATAGAGATGGCCGCGGAGGCGGCACTCTTATCTATTACAAGCGGTCACTTCACTGTGTCCCGCTCGATCCCCCTCAACTTTCCAATCTAGAGGTCTCGGTCTGTCGGCTAGGCATGACAGGCCACGCGTCTATCACAATCGCTTCCGCTTATTTGTCCCCAAATAAGCTTTTGAAACAACCCGATCTCGAAGCGCTGTTCGCTATGGACACCGCCGTCATTATTGCCGGCGATTTCAATAGCAAACACGCTCAGTGGAGTTGCAATACAACCAACCGTAACGGTCGGGTGTTGAGCCAACTCGCTGAGACAATGCTTTTCGATATCGTCGTGCCTATGGAGCCCACCCACTATCCGTTAATAGATAATTTCACCCCTAACCCGCTAGATATGGCACTTCTACGGAACGTAACCTTGCGGTTGCGTTCTATAGAAGTGATCCACGCGCTCTCCTCCGACCATAGGCCGGTTGTCTTACATTTAGGCCCCCCCACCGACCCCACCCCCGTCATTAAGGTGGTGACTGACTGGGATAAGCTCGAGAAGCTTCTCGAACCTACCGCCAGTGAGTCATTAAACCAAATTCCGGACGTCATTGACTCGCCTCACGAGACAGTGGCCGCGATCGACGCCCTCGGCAGTCACCTCACTAACGCTATAAGCGAATCGTCCCGGCGGGTTGTAGCGACGGTTGACCATCGCTTCAAACTGCCGGACGATATGAGGCGACTGTTGCGGGCGAAGAACGCCGCCACTCGCGCTTTCGACTCCTATCCCACTTCGGACAACCGGGCTCGCATGCGCTCACTGCAGCGCGCTGCCAGAGAGCGCATACAAGAGCTCCGCGAGTCGAAGTGGCATGGCCTTCTTAAAGACATCACGCCTTCTCACCAAGCGTATTGGCGGTTGGCGAGAGCCTTTAAGTCGGATACGGTCACATCCATGCCCCCTCTTAAGAAACCCGACAATTCGGTCGTCTTTGACGACGACGAAAAAGCCGAGTGCCTTGCCGACAGCCTCGAGGCCCAATGTTCGCCTAGCACCCTCCCAGTCCCTTCGAACCATATCGAAATGGTAGACAGCGAAGTCGAAAGACTCTCGTCCCTCCCTCCCACCGCGACCCTCCCGCCCGTTACGGAAGATGAGGTGCAAACGCTCATTAAGCGTCTTAAACCCCGTAGTGCCCCCGGGGCAGACGGCATTTCAAACAAGATCCTTAAGATCTTACCCGCTCAGCTCATCCTTTTAATAGTAGCTATCTTCAATAGCGCCATGACTAACGCCATCTTTCCCGCTGCGTGGAAAGATGCGGTGGTCATAGGTATTCATAAGCCCGGTAAACCGCGTACCGCCCCCTCTAGTTATCGCCCCATCAGTCTTCTCAAATCGTTGGGAAAACTGTACGAACGCGTATTAGTCTCCCGATTAAAGGACTACGTCCTATCCAATAACCTCCTTATCAACGAGCAGTTTGGATTCCGGCCCAAACACTCGTGTACTCACCAATTGCACCGCCTCACGGAGCATATCCTTTCCGGTTTCAATAGACACCGTCACACGGGCACCGGAGCTCTTTTCTTCGACGTCGCGAAGGCGTTCGACAAAGTCTGGCACAACGGCTTAATTTATAAGCTGTACAAACTCGGCGTGCCAGACAGACTCGTGCACATCATACGAGACTACTTGTCGGGTCGCTCCTTTCGCTTCCGCGTCGAAGGAACGCTCTCCGCCCCGCACCCTATTCGAGCCGGCGTTCCGCAGGGATCCGTGCTCTCGCCTATCCTCTTTGCGCTTTACGCAAACGATATCCCCAAGTCCCCCGGTGTAGAGCTAGCTCTATTCGCGGATGACACCGCGCTATTTTCGTCTGGTAGAGACAAAACCGCGGTTTACAATCGACTCCAAAAGGCCGTTAACACCCTCGGCGTTTGGTTTCGCAAATGGCGGATCGAAGTGAACCCCGAGAAAAGTGCCGCTGTGTACTTTTATCGGGGCCCCGACGATCCTTGCCGTCCGATTCGCCCTATCCCATGGGCTAGGCAGGTGAAATATCTCGGTGTCACCCTCGATAGGAGATTGTCGTTTGCACCGCATCTCAAGATCGTCCGTAACAGGGCCGCGTTCATACTAGGTCGGTTATTCCACCTTATAGGCAGGAAGAGTAAAATGTCTCTTAGAAGTAAGACGACAATTTACAAAGCCTGCATCCGCCCAGTAATGACCTACGCTAGCGTAGTTTTCGCGCACTCCGCGCCCTCTTATTTGTACCCCCTACAGACCCTCCAAAACCGATTCATGCGAGGCGCGACGGGTTGTCCGTATTACGTTCGTAATGTAGACCTCCATCGCGACCTCGATCTCCCAACTATCAAAGACTTTATCAAGGACGTCTCCCGACGTTACTTCGATAATGCCCCCCACCACCCCAACCCTCTTGTGGTGGCGGCTGCCAACTATAATGTTGAAGGCCTTCCACCATCAAGACGGTACACGTCTAGGCGTCCAAAACACGTCCTAACCGAGCCCGACGACGCAATTACAGTTGCGAATGCCCCCCCGCCCGTTCCTCCAAATGACAGCACACATTTACAGAATACACTAAACATGCACACTGTTTTAGGCCCAAGACACCGTACTCGTAGAACAAGGGTACGAAGAACCGGTTCACACGCGCTCTATGCCAGGCACAGTCATGTGCCTGGGAGCTCCTCCTCTCCTCCTCCACGGCCCGGTCTACCCGAGCCGAGGTCCGTGCCTTTAGAGGCGCCCTCGGGTGGTTCCGCTCCCCGATCCGATCCGAACCCTTCGGAGACTCTGGAAGGGACGCGCACTTTTAAGTGTGCGATGCCGTACCCCTCTAGAAATCCTCTGAAGGTGTTTCGTTTCAACACGGCTTGAGGTACCCTTTACGTACCTCGCCGCCCCTAAAACAAGCCCGGTGAAGCTGGAAATGCCCCTCGGCAACCAGCAGTCTCTCTCAAAAAAAAAAAAAAAAAAAAGAAAAAAAAAAAAAAAAAAGCATAGTTTTTAATTTATACAAGTATATTTTTTTTTTGTACCTATGTTAGTCTGTAAGGTATCTATTCTATGGGCCTCTTTGTATTTTATCATGTACACTGTTTTGTTGCCTGAAATAAATAAATCTATTCTATTCTATTGAGATTGCTGCTGCCGTTGCCTTGTGTGCCATCACTTTTTACAAATACCTATTGATTGCACACACAAAAAAAATTAATAAGATATGGCGTAAGCGGCGATGGTGGATGGTCTAACTAAAGGACTAAAGACGCGAGAGTGTACTTGGGTGCGCTCGTATGGTCTCGCGAGGGAGAGCGAGGCCCTTTGACTCGTGCGCAAAAAACCGACACGGGACAGAGAGCAGGCGAGCGACAGCGAGACTGCCCGAGAGGTAGCGAGAGCCCCCTGTACACTCTCGCACTCGGCCTGTCTCGTGGTGTCTCGGCGAGAATGTACTGCCGCCATAACATGACTTCCAACAGTGTTGAGCCTAATACAGATACTACTTTACTTTTTCCAATAAAATTATTATTATTATTGAGCCTGTAGTGTCCCACTGCAGGGCAAAGGCCTCCCTACCCTCTTTCCATCTTGTTCTATTTAAAGCAATAAGTGACCAATCTGTTAGATAGGAGTCAAGGTCGTCCCGCCAAAGTGTTTGAAAAATGCTTATTTATTATATCTATCTATGCTTTTACAGGAACTTGATGGCGCAGTGGTTAACGCGCCCGGTCTGCGATTGCTAAATTTAAGCAATTTTCGCTAAAACCGGTCATCGGATTGGTAACCGCAAAATGTATCATCTCGTAAAGGCGTTGGTCCCGGCTACATTAGCAGTCGGTCCGCGTGGTGGTTTTTGGTGTATGTGTGGTGTGTGAGATCCTTTTACGTCTACTTACTTACCCGCTAACCTGACGACGTATCGGTCAGGTTACACTGGCCGTGGTCACGGGCAATCGGGATACTAACGCATGTAAGCTGTATATTCTTCAGCTATCGTCGAAAGAAAGTTCGATTTACATACGAAAGAGTAGGTAGTAGTATTAATGTTAATATTATTAAAAACAAAAAAAATAAGTTGGAAAGATTTTTATTGGTATAATCAATAAATCATATTTTTTTACATTTAAGTATTACACTTCTCTTAATCTTCAATACTAAGATGCGTTTATAGAACCGGTAACAATTAGGGCTCATTCGATGCCGCACGTTTTCACTGCGTTCCATATTTAAAAAGTCGTGCGGCTGCGTTGATATAAAACCGCACGACAGTAATTATTAAAACGTCGTGTCTTTTAGAAGAAAAGAACTCCACTCAGCTTGGGATAGATGAGTGGAGAAGGCTACAGGCATAGCGCACTCTTTATTTGAAGTCGCCAATTTTGACACAGTAAACCCAAAAAAAATCGAAATAAATAAAAAAATCAATGTAATTATTTTAAACCATTTTCAAAATTACCGGATGTCTGACAACTGTTAGTTCCATTTACGGACGTTGTGGCGCTCGCTGTACCAAAATCCATACAAAATCCGTTTTAGGCTACGACATGAATTCGATTATTATCGAGCTGGTCTACTGATGGTTTGAAAAAGGAAACTAAAAGAGGCGCAGACGCATTGTAAGCCTTTAAGGAATGATTAATTCTTGTTTTTATTCCCCATGTAGGAATCATGTGCATCCCATCCTATCGTAATTAACGATTAGCCCGAAATTTATATTTATTGCGCATAATATTAGAAAAAATCTTGAAAGTACTCAAACTTATGAGAATAGTCCTTTGGTGGTGTCACCGCCCTATTTACATTGAAATTTAAGGCCGCCATGCCACGATCCGAAGCTGCTATTAGTTTCGTAGAATCAAAATCTAAACTGTAAACGGGCGACCTCATCTTCTGGGTAAAGTAAATCTGTAAAGAAAAAAAAAATTTATACAAGTTGTTTATAGCCATGCAACCAAGTATAAAGAACACTACCGTGATCGTGATAACATGCATAAGTAGATTTATTTTCCATACAAAAACTCAAATTTATTTTAGTACATCCCTGACATGTTTTGACGGGGCGCCGCCGGCGGTCAATCCATCATCAATCAATCTATCTATCTAGGAGGTTGGAAACCGGTGGTCTTATCTACTAGACCACAGAGGTGGTTGGAAACACAAGAAGCTAATGACACAAATTCAAATTTGTGTAATTTCTTTTTCTTTTATTTTGACCAGTCAACATCTACAACAGGTAGTTAAAGGTTAGCTCCGCATGCAATTTTTTGAGCTTTAGTACAAATAAAATTATTTCTTCTTCTTTCTTCTAATTTCTTTCGTAAAGACACACTAAAGCTGCGCGACTTCAGTTTGGATTGATCATTGTTATGTGGGAAGAAAAGAGTGCAGGCACTTTGCAGGCACTATGTTTATTTAATTTTATTTTTGGTGGGAGAACGCACTAGCAGCTCAAATACGCTGATGCGTGTGCGTCATTGTGATTCGGATAATTAACCTTTTCACCGCCCAACTATACTGCACTCGATGTCCCGCTGTACGCCAACGTATAAATGTATTTTAATAAAGTAGGTACAAAGAAGAACTTCTATAGAAGTGCTGGCGTGGACGGCACGAAAATCTCGAACGTCTATAGAAGTTGTTGGCGGTAAAAAGATTAATCCAGCCTGTTCTTTAATGCATTAATCGCCGGGGCGCGGACGAAATATTTCAGAAACCTGTATGTGAACCCTTTGATAACAAATGCGGTATTGAACTTTTGCTAGTGTGCATGTGTAGTGTATCTAACTGTGTAGTAGCATTTTCCAATGCAATGAAGAACAGGGAGTGGGAAGGTAAATCTAAAGTACCTACTTTAAGACTAACCCCCTTACAAATAAACAGAGAATAAGCTCCAAATAGTTAAAAAAAAAAAAAAAAAAACCGTGTTTTGTCTCTTTTAATCTAATTTGAAATGACGTTTAGATGACAGGAACAAAACACGGAATAACTATTCGGAGCTTATTCTTTGTTTATTTGTAAGGCGGCTTGTGTTTTAGTAGGGAAGGACCATTCTTAATTTAAATCATAGTGTTAGAATTAGGGCACGGTCAAATCATACTTATCCAAGTTCAAAAGTTATGGTGTCTTTAACCTTTTTGATAAAATATCGTTATAACGGGAAACTGAGCAAACAAATAATGAATTTATGAACTTACTTGAGTTTGGCATACGTTGTTTCTAACATCAAACAAGACGCAACGCGAGTATTCAGCGGTGCCGACGACTATAGCGCGGTCGCCATCCGACTTCACGCAATACAGGGTCGATTGGAACGGATCTATAACGTCGTACACCTGGAATATTTTTTGCATACAATGGACATGCTCTCAGCATTGCAGATGAACTAAACTGTACAACAAATCACACTCGACCAAAAAATTTGCTATGTCAAAACTATTTAAAAATAAAAACCTAATGATTCCTTTGACAGATTCCTCGTATCTCTCTATAGTTTCAGATTTTCCACAGTCCCAGTGAAAAATAAAACACTGTATGTATATAAAATTTAACACAAATTTTGGACAGAGCCTCGAAAGCGTAATTGGAGGCGCATCTGACCCGGATTGTCAGGGAGCGCGGGTTCGAATCCTGCACGTCGTCGATTTTATAAACATTTTTCTAAATCAGATGATCAACTTTTGCTACTGCATATAAGGAAGGTTTTTATTGTTTGGGTTTTTAAAGGAAATTCTATGTAATTACCACGCTATTTGTCCTAACATCAAGCATCTGCAATCTTCCTGAGTGTGTTACATACACAATGGTGTTATTGTCATGCCACTTGATATCACGAATAACCCGTGTGGAGTACATCAAACCTTCAGATTTTATCACCATCTTACGCCTATAAACAAATAAGTAGGTAACATACTGTTGAGCAAAAGTAAACCGTTAATTATTCAAAATCAAGAAAGCAAAATTTTTCATTCAAAAGCGACACAACGAAAACAACACTCATAACCAAAAAATACAGGAAATAATAGCGCTAATGTCAGTAATCATGATAGTTTAAAATATTAAAATGTGAGCTATAAACTAGTAGCTAGGAGCTACTAGTTTCTTCTTTTCAAGCAGAGCTAAACTGCAATGTGTCTACAAAGCTCGTGTGACACGAAAACTAGTAAACTAGAAAAAAACTATTATATTGCCATTTCTGTCTAACCTTGTAGATCAAATTGCCTCATCTTGAACTATAAAATAGTCCGCTTCCTAAAGATATTAATAAGCTAACTAGTACAGAAATTTACCTACGTATTGTTGTCTATCAAAACAGGCATATTACTTCCATTCGGACCAATCGCCAACTTTTCCTTGGTGTTGTCTAAGCTCATGCAATAAACGCCAACTGACCCAATATGCATTGATGTTTTTTTATGTTCTGTAAAATATGTAAAAAGTTTAAAGAAAACAAAAGAATTGGGTAAATCTACTTATTGTATGTTTTTTTACAGAATTGTAATTTTATGACACAAAATAATATGCAGGGTGAAAAGAGCACAATTAATCTAGAAAGGATCAACTAAAATTCTTCCTTTGTTTTCATTCTTAAATAGTAAAGAAACTTTAAAGGTTTATTCTTTCTACTTTAATTACATATAAAATAAATTAAATTATACATACGGCTAATCTTGTTAGGGTTTAAGCTGTTTTCACCAACATCAAAGAACAAATAATAAATGTTAGTATCATAAATAGATCCAGTAATAGCACAAGGTTGCTCAGCATTAGCAATCACTTCAACAGCTGATACTTCTAGTAATCCACTTCCATGACAGTCTTTAAAATGACTTAACAAACTAGGCTTTTGTTTCATATCATCATATTGAAGTACTGTAACACAGCCATCCCTGGAATGGAATAAAAACAATCAAACAATATTTTCAATTATATTATATATCCTCTCCTAACCTTAGTTAGGTACATTGGTTTTATTGTTTAAATTATTTTATTATTACTGGTATGACAACAAGGCAACATCAGGAAGATGCAGAGGAATTTCTGCATAAGTAAATTAAATAAAAAGGTACCTGTTTCCACAAACTATTATGTTATCTGCAACAATAAATCTTGATATATCATTTGTGCGTATATCATTTTTCCTTTCAACTATAGGTACTTGCCATTCCCATAAGGCTTTTTCACATAGTGGCATATTTTTTTTATCAGTGGCGAAACATCTGAGCTCAGATCCAATTGATTGCAGTAGAGCTTCAGATTTGTAGAACATCAACCAAGGCATATAACTTATGTATGTATGATAAATTATCTGCAATAACGACACTGATTTTTATTTTTTATGTCCCGGCTGCATTAGCAGTTGTTAACAATCACTCCCTCCCTCTGTTTGCTATGCTCTTACGGATTGCTACATTGTTTATTTTAACACCTTTTGTACCTATTTATTTAATTACTATGTACACCAATGTGGCATGCAATAAATAATTTTGAATTTGAATCACTAATACATGTGGTGGGTGGTGTACAAATTTACCAAGAGCTGG
The DNA here is from genome assembly GCA_947562085.1 of Eudonia lacustrata. Classification (NCBI taxonomy): domain Eukaryota; kingdom Metazoa; phylum Arthropoda; class Insecta; order Lepidoptera; family Crambidae; genus Eudonia; species Eudonia lacustrata. The sequence continues at coordinate 9,032,861 of OX387327.1, read as the reverse complement.
TGATATTAATTATGACACAAGAGTAGCAAAATTGTTAAGTCATTTAACATTATAATTTTACATTACATTACAATATATAATCGGTTAAAGGATAGTGGAAGCCCGTGTATGAGCAGTTTTAATACAACATTAAAGACAACATAAAGATAACATTTTTCCCCATGTAAATTCATTTAAAAAAATTACATTGATTTGTTTATTTTTTCTTAACATGTCGTATGACGTAGGCCTCCTCCAAATCCTTCCACTTTGTTCTGTCCCTTGCCCTTCTACAGATTTTTATTACTTTCTTTCATCTTTCTCTATTTCTTTTTTCCTTTTGAGACACCACTGTTTGGTAAGCCACTGGTATCGTCCCATATCCCTTTTTACAACTATCTTGTTGTGTAGTCGTAATAAATATGACTCCATCCATAAATATGATATCCATATCCATTTAAGTTTCTTAACTGTCTATTAGAGATATTACTTCCCTTTTCTGTTTTAAGTCCACTAATCTTATTCTATTTTTTCTTTTCAGTTCTAGTAACTGCGGATCGTGCTCAGGAGCATGCATTTGGAGAGGTCTATGCCCAGCAGTTCACTACTTAAAGGCTGATGATGAAGATGATTGTATTCTGGTTTTCCTCTTTATTATTTTTTTTTTTTAGGTAGGCCTTTGATTCAGAAAAAATATCCATTTGAGGCTTCTGAGTTTAAAAACCACATTTGTACTTTTGTGGCTTTTAGGATGGTTCGTAATTTGAAAAAAATATATAAGCATCTCGGTCAAGGGAAAGCTCTTCAACACCGGCATTCTTCTAGTTTCTTTATATCCTCGTTAGTGTGAGCCTAAGTTTTTCTTCCTTAAGATAAGCATAGCATGGTGTTATACACATTATTATACAAAGGTTTTCCTTTTTTCGGATGTTGGTATATCCTTGTCCTTCTTAATCCTTATAATTTCTTCCATGTCCAGAAGCATATCCAGGAGTTACACAGTTCTCTAATTTATATCTTTTTCCATTTGATCTGTGGAAGATATTCATCATCATCATTTATTAGTGCCATCTTAATACTGAAATTTGGAGATCAGTACACAAAACTTCTTGCGGTCCCATGTAAATATTGTCTGGCCTAAATATTCATACCTCTCAACATATTATTCTATACAATTGTGTGTTTTAGTTGGATTTCTGCTTTTAGTCCATTTCACATCCACAGAACACACACAAAACAAAAGTATTGTTTTGTTTGTGTTCATTGTCAGTCAGTCCTACCCTTGTGCTTTCTTCATATAGTTCTCATTTCATGTCTATGTTGCTCTTTAATGTTTTAGCTTAGTAGTAGGTACTATGTCATCTGCATACCTTAAACGGTGTACTCCTAGGCACTCCCCATTTATAATAGGACCTTTTTCTTCCAGTGGAGATTATTTATAAAATTTATAAAATACAGGAATCGAACCTGTCTTCCGCAATCCTGGCGGCTGCACTGACCGCTATGCTACCGGAAAGGCTGACAAATACGCTGAATTTTGTCACTGCTTTTTAATTTTTGAGTACTAATACCGGCACAGTGCACCAATTCAGTTCAGTGCAGCAATTAGCACTTGAAAATAAAAAATTTGTTCTAGTAATACATATATATTTACAAATAACGAGTTGGATACCATAAGTATAAATACAATAAAATTTTAATTGTTTAGCACCATGTATATTATATTCCAGATCATCAAGGGCCAAAACAGCCAAACTTTTTGTCATGAGACTAATATATCAACAAAATAAACATACATAATAATAACTTACTCATTAATAAAAACTGCCCATGCACGGCTTTGCACTATCATCATCAATATGTTCTCACTGCCTTTGAAAATGGTCATATTTAACATTATGTTAACTAATATTCCTATACATTTTAAATGCTTATTGGTTCAACATACTTTTGATCTAAAAACTCCAGAACACCAGTTACTTGAAATACGGTATTGATTATAGAAAGACATTGTGTTTAGTTTCCTGAAATAAAATAAAAACATAAATATTATAGGTATCAAAAATGCATAATTTTATATCAATCTATAAAACTCTGCATTGGCTCTACGTTTCAGTTACTTGTGCATAAATCTACTGGTTGAATAATTATCTACAATAAATAAAGTGTAATTTTCATTTTACTTGTGTTTTTGATACTTTAAAAAATTATGAATGTAAGTACCCCATAGTGTTATACCTACTCACTTCCAAGTAAGGTTGCCAGATGTCCGGGATTTCCGGGATTGTCTCGGAATTTTACGTATTGTCCCGTGTCCAGTAATTCGATCTATTGTCCCGGATTCCGAAAAAAATAAATAATTAAAAAAAATAACAATAAAATATGACACGGCAGGCGGTCATATAATAATAAAAGTATACATTTGAAAAATAAAATACATTTTCCTAAGAAATACAAATATAAAATGAAATATTCCGTAATTTATATTTATATAATTTTTTTTACATATTCATAGCCATAGCCACGGCCCGACATGGAATTGTCCCGGACTCGGTAAGTTCCGATCTGGCAACCTTACTTCCAAGTAAAGTAAGTAGGTGTGGTATGTGGTAGTAATAGTAATAGTAGTAGTAAGATTTATACTGTCAAGTGGGACAGTCTAAATGGCTAAGCAAAACCTATGAAAGCAGCATCCCTGAAACCAAGTCATCACTACTGTAATGTTACTTACAAGTTGGCGGAGCTGTTGCGAACCATCATTCTATTTTTACAAACAGACTTCCATATTTCATTGCTCATTAAGAGCAAGTTCTTTATCAATTTACTAGTAAGCATCAAATTACGAAGATCGTTTAGATGAAGGTTCTTAAAAATATGTACTAAAACTTCTGATGGTAAGTGAAGCAAGGTGATGTCGGGCATTTTGTGTGCCACTGCCACACCACACCACAGTATTAAACAGCAATAATTAGAAGATTTATCGATTATTCTATCATTTCTTTCTATGTACACGGCACGGCATGACGGCAATCACAAAACAAAAAAAAAGCTATTGATTGATTGATGTATGATGTTGACTGTTGTAGGCCCAGTGTTGCCAACTCTACATGTCAAAAAGTCGTTAAACGTACGCTTGAAAAGTCGCTAGAAGTCGCTAGCTATGGACAAAAATCAAAAGTCGCTAGAAGTCACTAAATTATCCCAGTAGACTGAGCGCTAGGGATGGAAACAGCGTAATTCTTTGACGTTCCTCTAATTCTATATTGTTTTACGCAGGGTAGAATAGGGCACAGTTTTTTGGTCTGTTAAAATAAAATAAAATAATTTGTTAAGAAATAAAGACCTTTTTTAGTGTGTACGCTAGCATCACGATTAAGTTGGCGTACCCATGATCTCGAGGAGAGGAGCTCGATGGCGCAGTGGTTAACGCGCCCGGTCTGCGAGTGCTGAGGTTAAGTAACTTTCGCAAAGGCCGGTCATCGTATGAATGACCAAAAATTAATCATCTTTAGCTTTTCCGTGCTTCGGAAGACACGTAAAGCCATTAGTTCCGGCTGCATTAGCATTCGTTAACAATCACCAATCCGCACTGGACCCGCGTGGTGGTTAATGGCCCGTTATCCCTATTCATAGGGAAGGCTCTTGCCCCAGTAGTGGGGAAATAAATGAGCTGATGATGATGATGATGACCCAATGACCGATCTCGAAAACTACTTATATTATAGCAACGAAATTTACACACATATTTAGTGCCTAATTAATGCCCGCGCTATGCAAAATTTCATAAGGATTGCTCTTAAAGGGACGGAGATATCGAACAAGACTTGTGAATGATATTTCGAGCTGGCATCAAAAGACAACGTACTTAACGACAATGAGAACGGCAAATAGGCTAAACAATTAAGCTTACTTTAAAAAAAAGTAACGATATCTCTCTGTGTATTAACACACTCATATATTTGAAGGGCACCGTCGATCATAAACTGGTGTATAAAAGGACATCCCAGAAGGTTGTAGCTTATGCAGATGCAGATTGGGGGTCCAATGAAGATGGACATTCTTTTACAGGATACGTCCTTGTTTTGGATGGAGCTGCGATCTCATGGCAGGCTCTCAAACAGCGCTGTGTGGCCTTGAGCACGGCTGAGGCCGAGTACATTGCTCTTTGCGAAGCCAGTAAGGATGTAGTGTGCGTACAGGGCTTACACACTGAATTGCTAGGTAGTAGTAAGTGAAAGTAAGTAAAAAGTAAGTAAACTTGTGTATTCTTCTGCGATTGGTAGGAGATCGAAACACATTAATATTAGGTATCACTTTGTCAGAGAGTTAGCTGAAACTGGGGCGGTGATTATTAAATATTGCGATACCAATTCTGTGCCAGCACTGTCTGACAAAGGGGCTCAGTAAGGCCAAATTTCAATACTGTTTGAAACGCATCGGTATTCAGTGGGGGGGTGTTAAAAAGAGGTGGAATACCGCATGCAGGCATAGTGTAAATAGTTTCTAGGTTTAAATTTATGATTGCTTGGCAACAGAATGTTTTTCGCGTCACTGTCTGTCACTTTGTGTTTAATGTATCTACATGAAAGTTATCTTTATTAAAGACTGACAATATTTATAAACTGCGTTTAAACTCAAGTATTCAACTTCCTTTTAGCATATACCTTACTCGCTAACACTATAACATAAAGTAGTTTTCGAGAACGGTCATGGATATGCTAGCTTGATCATGATGCCAGCGTACACATTAAAGAGGTTTTTATTTCTTAATCTAAAGAAGCATTAACTATTTTGTGGTTGCAGTAATTAATAACGCACTAATGACGCTCTAAAAGAGGGCATAACAAAAAACGTGAATTAGACCATGTGTTCGCCACCATAACAGACACATTTATTTGTGTTCTATTCAAGACAACTAAAAACCCTGAATTAGACCATTGTACGCTACCTTAACGAACATTGAATTCGCCTAAGAACAATAACTAAAGCTATTAGAAGGATGGTTAAAATAAAAAACGTGCAACTATGTTTAGTTCCGTTCTATCTTATGGCTAGAAAAGGAGGTTGGAGTGCAACAAATGGTTGACACCTAGTTTTCATTTTTTGTATTGTTATGTCATTCGGTCATCAGAAAAATAAAATCTCGAGTCCTTTTGCCCGGCCAAAATCAGAAGGTACATTGATTTAAAAGCTGACAGTTCGTAATAGTGCGAACTGATTTTGTGTTTTGTTATTTTAGTCCGGTTTCTATAGCTTTAGTTATTATTCTGAGGAATTCGCAGTGGAACAGAACAACACACTTACTAAAAAGTAGGATGTAAAGTTTTTATGCAATAAAAATAAATAAACTACAAAATGCTCAGAATAATAACTAATAGTTTTAGTTATTGTTCTGAGACAAAATGTTTGTTTTATTTTTAATAATTGTTTGATTGATTTACCTATCTAGACCAGGAGTGTTAATAAATTAAACGAAATAACTCGTAAAGTTCCGCGTTTTAGCCTTAGCAGAATGAAACTCCAAAATCATAAGAAAAAATTGTTATCCATCATTTTTGTTATTGCAATCGTTTAATATCATCTTAATAATTATGTGTTTAGTGTGCTACTACACTTATACCATTTATTCCATTCATTCCATTACATCTTGAAAAATACGTACCTAAAGATTTGGCTGTATTTGCTGGATCCCTTTTTTCCGCTAATTAAGTATAAGTAGAAGAAACCAAAAAAAAGATAACAACAACGTATTTATTTTCTTGGACTTTGATGGATTTTCTAGATAATGTGCTATTCTTAATTAAATTAAAAACATGAATCTAAAATTTTGATAGCCAGCCAGTTCAAAGATTTTTCTTGTTGTAAATGTAAAATATTCGAGTTATAGTAGTAAGTAGCGCATTGCAATAGATGGACAATGGATTTATTCAAACAGGGTAAGCTACCTACGTTAGTGATGACAAGCAAGAGTAAATTATCCCTTTTTTATTAAATTTTTCAGAAAAACGTAACGACTGACACCCATTTATATTGGTTGTAACATTTTTTTGATTGAGACTTACGTCGTTGAGTCTATTAACCCGTGTGTATGTAAAAATGTTATTACTGCGAACCCAGTCAAGGCCGTCGGCCGTATATCGCAGTGCCTGGCACACAGTGATACTGCGAGGCGCGGTGTTTGGTGCGCGTTTGTTGTCGGTGGGTGGATATCGATATCAAAATATCACGATTGATAGTCTAGCGATTTGCGTGGTATTCCGACGCGGCAGCTACTCAGCCACGGCGCACTGTTCTCAGTGATTGTCAGTCCGCCGCCGTCGTTGCGGCTAAATGTTTTCCTTGTTTATATAATTCAATAATATCGCGAACTTAAGATACAGTTAACACCTTTGTGCGAAGTCATATGTGATGGCATTTTATCTTTGTGTGGTTTTTGTTAATTATACACACCTGACCTAAAGTGCTTATACTTTTTATTGAACAAAGTGAGTCATTCATTCTAATCAGAACCTGTCATTTTAGTTTTTTAACTTTAAGTGTGAATAGAATCTAGCCTTTTCCTGACACTAGTAAATTCCATTAAATATTGGTGTTTATCTGCAGGTATGGGTCCATCTAGGCCAGCCCCGGCTGTGCCTCGTCTTGGGGTAAATCGATATTCTCCTGTCACAAACTGGAATGATGATCCATTTGGTGCTTATGTGTTTGAGCCTACTCCACAAAATGTGCAAAAGAAAGTGCCTCCACCACGTCCTCCTCCTCCTAGAGTAAACAAATTGCCTGATGTTCCTGCTAAGCCTTCTCATTTCATAAGGAGACCGACTGTACTCACCTCACTATTGTCACGTAAGAAAACTGCAGCTAGCAATCCAAATAGTATCAACCACCAAGCACCATTGGCAGAGTTGGGTGTTGATGTAGATACAAATAGAGTGTTTCCTAAATGTGAACCCAAGTATATACAAACGGGAACACTCATTGACTTTTCTTCCCCTCCAAGCTCCCCAACCTTTACAACAAGATCTAGCAGTGATGGTCTTAGTGTGGACAGTTTTGGATCTGATGCAACAACTTCTACAAATCATCACAATACCAATAACGGAGGAAACGCATCGCAGGCTGAAAGTGGTTTCGAGGACGATTTTGATTTGTTCTTAAGTTCTAGAAAAACTATTGTTAAAGATGATACTTTAGATGATTTTACCACTATAGATCCTTTTTCACCTCAGCCTGTATTGATAAAACCCCCTATTATGAGGAAACCTGTGATAAACAAGGATTTATTTGAAGCAAAGACAGTAAGTCATAATGTAGCAGGAAATTCTATAAAGGGGCCAACAATAATCAGAGCTAAACCGGCCAGGCCCAAGCCTCCAGATAATGCAGCATTGTTGAAGAACACTTTTGGGAGCAGTTTCCCCGTCACTCCAATGACTGTCAACACCACCACCCCCATACATAAAGTTGGCAATGGCTTTGGAGATCATTTTGTAAGTACCTTACAGTTTTATATAATAGATATCCCAATTACATTAACCTTGCAGTCAGTTAAGAGCATTACCATTTTGTGTAATTGGCATCAATTACGCCTGTTTAATACTAATCTAGTAAATTTTTGTTAATTAAATTCTAGGAAACATATTTGTTTGTGTGAAAAATATCATTTTAGATAACATTTTAGATAAAACCACAACAAAAATAATTCATTAAAAAGATTATCATGTTTGATTTGGAATTAGAAATCAAAATTTCACTTTCTTAATTTTGTTTTTATTTTCGAGTTTCTTTTATTTTATTACAAATGTTCTTTAACATATTACAAAGTAAAATATGAACACTAAGAAACTGCTATCACAAAAGTGCAAAGTTTAAAATACACTATAATTATAATTATATTATGTCTGTATCTAAATGTCATAGTGTTTATACATGTATATGTCGTAGCCATATCGTAGATTTGCTCACTTCACAAAATGCTCAAGAATTTCATGAAATGGTCGCATTTCATGAAATGTTTCACTGTCTATTGGCCACATCATGATGTGGTTTGGACAGATCAATGATAAGAAATTGTTTCTTGATATGGGCAACTAAACGCGCGGCTACTTCATGAAATGGTCAAATTTTAGTGATCATATCGTAAAACATTTACATTACCCACCATTAGAGGCGCTGATATCGTTTACTTTTTGTGTTGTTACAATCAATTTGTACAATCTTATGCCACTCCCCTCTTCCGTGACTGAGACCCTCGCTACGCTTCGCTTTGCTCGAGAAAAAAAATTTTACTTATCCCAACCAAAGTAGGTAATGATATCCTACATTAATGATATGGCCAAACGTGGAAGGGCATATCATCAAACGTTGTCGCTTTAACGATATGATCAGTTTAAGCTGGGCTTATCATGAAATACAACCAATTCATGAAATGGTTGATAACATCATAAAGTGATCAATTTTAAGAACCGGTCACGACATATACATAATTTTAGGCGAAATAGGTAAGCCTTTGTGTTTTTTTTTTAAATTGTAATTTGTATGCAACAAAATTTGCATAAAATTATAAATATAGCTTTCCTAATTCTTAACTGATCTTTAATATCTGTAAAAATATTAAGACTAGATGATGACATTGAATTAGGTTTACAAAGTAAGAGTTGATAGTGTTGATTAATTACGGCGGGTTGGACAGAGTCTCGATAGCATAGTTGGTAGTGCACCTGACCATAGCACCTGGCTTGTCATGGCGTGAGGGTTCGAATCCTGCTAGTGGAAATTTTTTTCAACACTTGTTATTCAAATTGTTATTGTGTTTTTTATTCTTTCCTCCTTTCTTTATTCCGAAATATAGGTTAGTGTGCTAGGTGATAGAGTTACTGCAATAATCCTGTCTTAAGCAACATAGTATTTAGGTTTGAGCTCTGAGGATATAAGATCTAGCTAGAGAAATTATTCTATAGGATGCGGTAATTGCTTTCTTTCAGACTTTCAGACATACTGTAAACTTGCAAAATCGACAAAAATATATTTTTATTGTAGCTTAAATCAGCAAGAGTGTCAAGCAAAAATATTACTGCTTAGAATAGATATTCTAAGGCCAAAGGGGTAGTCAAAGGCTGATCCAGATTTTGGAAATAATACCTTGCTAAGTATTTTTCTAATAGTTTGCCAGCTTAGTAAGTGAGGCTACCTTCACTTCAAGAAATAGATTTAAACATAATAAACTATACTACCTATAAACTAATTAAATTAAATAACATAATTAATTATTTCTATCTATATACTTTTAACATCTCAGTTAAAATTTTCATATCACATGACATACTTACGCTTTTATAGTTATGTAAAATCAGCGTTTTCTTTACAAGCTGGTTTTTATTTCGTAATCATGCCAGTTTTATGCAACAAGTAGGTAATTTGTTGTTGTTTCAATTGTATGATAGTAAAGTTCTATTGTTATACGAGTAGAGGCGACTCATAGAAATATCAAAAGTAACCAAGGACACTGACCAAATTCAGGAGCCGCATCGTAATAATTGCAAGCCCGACTCATCTTGTATGAATTGTAGATAAATGGCTTGGCTACAGATATTTTTTTTTAATAAACGTATCTTCGTCAGTCAAATAATGGTTAATCGCTAAGTACGAAAATAAGTTCGAGCCAAAATTCATAAATATACAAATACCTACTACATGACTATACCGGTAATCGAATCTGTAATATTTCGAGCAGTTAATATCTTATTATCCAGGCTAGAGCACTACTACGCACTTAATATACTACTAGAGAACTTATTTACGATTCGTCATTATCGTCTTACCGAAACTCACAGTTGGTACAGGTTGAAATCTCGCACGGGGCCAAGATGTTTGTTGTAAATTAAACAAGTAGGTAATTTACAATATTAATTTTTAAAGTTTTCTTGTAAACAATCCATATTAGTGATGGCAGGTGTCTCATACAACCCTAGATAGAATATTTGAGGTCTAGTGCTCTAAATAAGCTACAAATAAGAGATACTACCACTAATCTGGGTTTAGCAGGTTTCGAAAACTGATAGTTGCTGCGAATGAGCCTATAAACTAATAAAATTAATTTTGCATGTCTGAATAGATTAAAAGAAGTGATATACAAAAACGCGTATGACCATCAAATAATAACTGTAACTAACCAGCAAAAAAAAACTATTTTATCATATTCCATTCTACACACAACTAATTGCCAATAACTCATCATTTTCTATTTTTTGGGAACCTTTTATGTATTTGAAGGAATTTTGCCTGAGTTTAAGGCAGCCTGCCTTTTAATAGATGTTTTATTGCGACTCCAACACCCCGGACCGGTGAATTTTGTTGGTATGTACCTACACACGGTACAAGGATACGCTCTAGCGTGATGCCAGGCTCTTTGAAAACCTCTGGGGAATTCGGAGTCACTATAGCTTGAGGAACAATATGTTTACCGCCGCCCATAAACCCGGTTACGCTAAATATGCCAAAAACAGACAGCAAATTCTTTATTAAATATAATATACAAGGTATCTCATTTAAATCGGTCAGTATGGAAAAGTCTGAAACTATAAGACGAAGTCACTTCGAACATCTATTAAAATAAATTAAAGTATGTGAAAACAATGCATTTTATTCATTTTAGACACCATGTTTCATAAAGCCATTTACTGCTTAAGACCTACACAATCGATATCTAAATAGAAATAGTGTAAGTTTATTTTTTTCAAAACAACCGAGCTCGATTCCCGAGCTGAGTACAGGTTTTTTTTTAAATGTATGAATGCAATTTTTCTTCTTATTAAAATCGATGACATGGTTTCTAAGAACAGATCTTCGTATGTCTTATAGTTTCAGACTTTCCCATACTGACCGATTACAATGAGACACCTGTATAGGTACAACGTGTAACAGAATGGTGTGGTAAAAATAAAAATATCCAAAGTTTATCGGATCTAGATATTGTATGGATTTTTACCACACCTTTTTGTTACACGTGTATAAAGCTTTATGTTGGGTTTTGAAATTAAGCCTAAGTTACTAAGCTGTTATAGAGATTCCATTAGCCGGGTGACGGCACGCGACGGACGCCCACGAGCTGTCTCATATAACCTTTCACCTGAGGTTGTTAAGGGTTAATACTGTTGGGACCCGCTTGCTCAAAAAATGTGCTTTTAATTTAAAATAGGTATCAATACCTATTTTTTTTTTAGGTATCAATACGTTACAGTTTTTTACCGTGCTTCGACAGAAAGCACGTAAAGCCGTTGGTCCCGGCTGCATTTGCAGTCGTTAACAACTATCTTGGGCCTGTCTGCGTGTTGGTCTGTCTATAGTAAGGCATCGAAACCCGATCCACTTTTTAAAAACCCGGGTTTCTGGTTTACGTGTAGTCAAAACCCGGGCTACCGGGTTTTTCGAGCTTTATTTATTTATTTATTTATTGGAAAGGTACACCAACAGTATATAATATACAACAATTAAATCTACAAATACATAAAAATGAGTTCTTATATATATACCTCTTAAAGGCGTACACAACACTTGTAACAGTAATTAGGAACTATGAAGAAAATTAAAAAAAAAAGAAAAATATAATAACGAACGAAAATTAAAAAAAAGAAAAGTATAATAGTTTCAAATTAGAAAAATAATTTATTAGACATTCAATTAAATCATTTCACTTTAGGCATGTTTTAGAAAGCCAACAATTCGCGAAGGTTTGCCTTAAATTTGGGTAACTTGTCACGGAAAACATCCAGGCCTCCATTCGCGTCTTTTTTAATTAGAGCATTGTATTGAGCGCAACATCTGTCCAAAGGAGCGTGTCTGCCAATATTAGTTTTGCATAAGGGAAGTGCAAACGTCTTGTCTAATGGCTTACGAGGCAAGCGAGAAGGAACACCAATCATGATACCCTCCACCAGTGCGTCACACTTAACCGACCCGTTCAGAAGCCCATGCAGAAACGCTAGATCCTGCACAGATCGCCTGCACTGCAGACTGTCAATGCCAAAGTGTGACAATCTATTGCCGTAAGGTGCCCTGTGCGATATGCCTGACGAAATATATGCAAGGTGCCTCGTAAAAGCACGTTGAATGCCTTCAATGCGTTGAGAATGAACGGCATATGTGGGATTCCATGCCACTTTTATGAGCTTTATGAGCTACATGAGCTTTATCGGTCTTTTTGTTATTTTTTTTAAATATGAAGAAACTGTATTTTAATATGGATTTGCTAAGTCAAATTCGAGTATATAAAACAAGGGAAGGATTTATTTAAATAAAACAATACTTTCAAAATCACAAAAATAAATAAATTCGTCTTAGTGGCTAACTATCGCGTAAGAAGGCAGATAATCTTACTTCTTTTTGAAATCACAATCAAAATTTTAATTTAGTGTTTTAGTTATAATCAGTCTATGCTCTTAGTAACTAAAATACGAACCTCAAGCGGTTATCTTGTCCTTATTCTGTAAAATTTAAAACCACGAAATCGACTAAGAACTAAGACTAGCCTTTTAAGAATTGTACTAAGATGACACACACCATATTAATAATAAAAAGATATAGAGATCTTAATTTTTTCTTCTTAGGGCTGATTTACAATTGTCAGTTACAGTTTATTCATTGAATAATTTGACATAATGACAGATTCTCTTTAGAAAATATGTCACAATGACAATCTTATTCTTTGGATAAGACTTATCTGAGGATTGAAAAACCAGGCCTTACTTAAATAACGTGAACGTAAAAAATTAGAGCATTTAAAGATTTGTCACTTAAAGACGAGCGCAATTTATTGCAGACAATACCATCCGAAGAAAATATACGTTCCGGCTCCACACTAGTAGGTGAGATGGTTTTGTAGATTGTCATACACCAGAGATAGATAGTGACCTCTTTGGCGCTGACCACCTTTTTAACAGACTTCAAAAAAAGGAGGTTATCAATTCGACTGTTTCTTTTTTTTTTTTTTTTTTTTTTTTTTATGTTTGTTACCTCAGAACTTTCGACTGGGTGAACTGATTTTTATGATTCTTTCTTTATTTGAAAGCTGGTGCTTCCCGTGTGGTCCCATTTTAATTTGGTCCAGTTCTGATGATGGAATCCTCAAGGAATTGAGGGAACTCCTTAAATATTGTAGGCATACCTATAGCGATTTTAGTGTTTTCAGAAGTAAGTCAAGCATTTGCATTCAGAAAGTATCATTTGATGAAGTGTAACTGATGAAAAAGACCACAGACTGCCATCGGAACTCCTCAATGAAAAGTATTTCACGGATGGCGATAAAATATCTCGATTAAGATAGTTAAGCGACTATGACGAAGCAAAAGAAGGCAGGCACCGGAACTCAGTTTTTGATTTCCTACTTTGAGATAGGCGTTTCTCGTTTTCTTCACTTGTCTCATTTAAACGGCGATGTCTCATACGAGCAGCGCGTTTAGTAGGTCTACCCATATTCGCTTTTGATAAATAGATCGAAACGAATCACTAAAAATAGAGAAATAAACAAAAATTTTAACAAAAAAAAAAACCGACTCCAAAAAAGTAGTGCACTAAAAAGTAAAAAATAAGCTTTAGACTTATATAGACAATAATTTTAATAGGAAAATATATAGGTACAATTATTGTTATTTTGGGAGTCGGTGCCAGCCAAAGTAACTTTAACATAAACATTTAACGACATACTATATATTAAAATCATAATAAGTAGTACCTACACTCAATCTTATGCATGAAATTTTTACTACTAACGCGGACTGGCACCGGCTCCAAAAATAACAATAATTGTACCTATATATTTTCCTATTAAAATTATTGTCTATATAAGTCTAAAGCTTATTTTTTACTTTTTAGTGCACTACTTTTTTGGAGTCGGTTTTTTTCAAATAGTGCCATTTCAACTCTTACAGTAGTAAGCAAATCGTCTGATGGGCACAGTGTACTAGTTTCAGGAGCAATAGCAACAGCTTGGCTTAACTCTATGTTAAGTTCCACTTCATTCGTTAATAGCTGTGTGTCAGTATTGCCAACATTCTGAAGGTCTTAATGTAGCGTAAATTCATGAGGTATATTTTGAAATCTGCTTGTGCGCTTAATCAGATTTACAATCTCATGTAGCATTTGATCACCTTCAGGCCGAGAAAAAACAGTGTCGCCTTCATTTTGAATGTTTTCAAGATACTTTTCTGGATTGGTCAAGTATTGCAGCGTTGCTGCTTGAGTTAGTCGCCCTTTAGCATGTCGTTGACGTTATGCATCTGCCATTTTTTTACTTAATTGTGTGTTCATTTCTTTAATTTTCTTTAACGCAAATTTTAGGGAAACATCGGTTGTAAGTAACGTTGCATCGCGTCGACATAGTGCCTCTACGACAGTCTTAATGACATCCAGGATTTTATGTAGCTCGTCTATATTTCTCTAATCATCGTCATCAATGTCTTTATTTAAAAATAAAGGCATTGCCTTTACTGATTGATTTATCAATCAAACTTTTATGATAGACGTTTTCAACTTCAGAAAACGGCCTAAAATGGCAGAAATGCTACTCCAGCGAGTTTTCCCATCCAAAAGCAGGGAATATTCCTGTCCAAAATCAGGTCTCACATGCTTTTGAAGTATGTCATTATTTTTTGTAGGAGAACTCCTAAATATTTTTACCACTTTTCGTACTTTTGTTATAAGATCGTGGTATTTAAATGAATGCGAATGATGAATTCCAAATATTCACTATTGAATTCAGCACTATCCTCATCAGTGTCAGTTTAATCAGCGGAATCTTTATTTCAAGTTCAGTTCAAGATATTATTTCGAAAAGGCGTAAATATACTTATGATACGAACAATTACCGACAAGAAAACGTTTGTAAAAAAAGCTCGAAAAAATCGAAAATCCGGTTTTTGATTTTCCAAACCCGGGTTTTCATGCTACCCAGAAAACCCGAAATACCCGAGTATTTTCGGGTCGGGTGAAACCTAGTCTATAGGTCTGTCTTCCTGTGGTGGTGTTTCCATTCATAGGGAAGGCTCGTGCCTTAAAACTAGGGACATAAAATGAGCTAATAACGTAGTTCCTATTGAGGTTCTAATAAAAAGAATTATGTGTTAAAAGTGCCCTTATATTGCTTTAATAGCTGGTCTTGCATATAACATAGTCTGATATATTGAATAGATCCTGTTAATCACATCACACTAAATAGGACAATTTAGCATATAAAATGGAACTTTGAATCAAAAACAATACATGGATAGTAGATAATACTAACTACCTTGGAGTATCATACAGTTGTATTACTCGTATAATAATAATAATAAACTTATTTACACACAAAAAGTACAGATACAGAAAAATTGGCGAAAAGATATAGTACAAAATAGGCGGCCCTATTGCTAACAAGCAATCTCTTCCAGGCAAACTTGGACGAAAAATAATAAAATAATGAAAATAAAAATGGGTACAAGTAAAAAGAAACTAAATAATAATAATATCGAATAAAGAACATACAAAAGGGAAATAAAATAAATAAACACAGCTAAGGTGAATTTAGAAAATGACTCCGAACCTGACCCTTGAACGACTCCAACGTCCGAGCACTTCTGATGCGCTCAGTCAGAATAACATTATCACCATTATGTAATAATAACATTAACATTGGTGTGCTTTTGTTGTAGGATTCGAAGGCTTTAAGTTGGGACAGCTCTCCGGAGCGAGAGTCGTCGCCACCTATGCCTTCCATCCCGCCGCCCCCGCCGCCCGCTGTTGCCGATGAAGACTTACCACTGGAGTGGCCTGAAGACATCGATGGCTCTGAACCCAACTTCGACTTCGATGATGCGGAGAGCCCGTACGGCGTAGCTCTCTTCGACTACTTCACCGACCATCCTGATGATCTGTGTTTCTCGGTGAGTTCACCTTAATTTTATTTATTGATGTGGGATTTGGCAGGTTATATTTTAAATGTTGTAATCAAAATGGTCATTCGAAAAACTGCGTCTTTTTTCCATAAGACATTGTTGACTCTTTAGGAAGAAAATCATCTTTTGAACAGCGTCATTGGACATTTAATTCATCACACTAATATTATAAATGGGAAAGTTTGTGTGTATGTATGTGTGTATATTTGTTGACAGATGGATGGATTTGGATGAAATTCGGCATACAGATAGTTTATAACCTGGATTTAATCCATCCATCCATCCATCCATGTTTTAACATAGGATACTTTTTATCCTGATATTCCCACGGGAACGGGAACCACGCGGGTGAAACTGCGAGCGGCCGCTATTAAAACTCTGTCAAGAATGAAAACTATCGTTTCTAAAGTGTAGTTCGCTTTATATTAACAAACTTTTGATGGTACATATACCATACACACAATGGTACACATACAGTAAAAGAATTACTACAAATATTTCTTATCGCTTTAATTCTTTGAGTGAATCTAAATACTTTCTTTTTTTATTTTAGTAAAACAATACCTATACATTTTTAACCTTTCATGTTTTATTTTAAAGAAACTTTTTGGTTTGTTATTCTTTTATTGTAAAAACCGGTGTAGGTATAAACAACTTAAAATAACGTATTGGGTACTTGCCAATATTAACTCTCATAATCTGTTTATGATTTCGTTTCTAGAAAAATTAGGTACGCGTTTCTTGGTTTTATTGAATGCCAAGATGTCTATTGCGGCCAGACCCACCATTCATAATATATTTTTTGATAATTAAATCGATTGATTAACAAACAATCGAATACAAATAATTGTCCTATAGGCAAAGCGGAATTGTGTTGCTTTGTAGTTTAGGAAAGAAGTAATAGATAGTAGTAGATATAAGCGCACACAGTATTTATTACTAAGGAGTTTGAATACAAGTGACAAACATGTGTTATGCTTTGTTTAGGCTGTATGGCTGGAAGCCAAGCGACTGTCTATTTGTAGAAGGCATTATTTGTCGGTATTTACTGAAGTTCCCTTTCGATTTTAGGTGCTCAGTTGCTAAAAGATATAGTATGTTCTTATTGTATAGTTGTTTTATTTTATTGCGGTCCAAAATTTGCGAATATTCTACTATCGTCGGATCTTTCTATCAAATCGTAGTTCTACATGAAATAAATTTTTGGTGGTACCCAACCCATAGACTATTAAGCTTATTAAATTTCTCAATAAATTTGATAACATCTTCAAAGTCAAAGTCAAATATTTTTATTCAAATAAACTTTAGAAAAGTGCTTTTGAATCGTCCAGACATTTTTTTACCTACTACCTACCCGTTCAGTAGGCTTAGACAAAGTAACATTAAGAAAACCATAGCGAAGTTCGAAAAGAATAAAATGTATGGGATTGACATAAGCCGCGCTTAAATCACGTGGTCAATCTTATGTCAAACCCATACATTTTGTTCTTTTCGAACTTCGCTGTCGTTTTTTAATGTTACTTTGGCTACCGCCACAGGACGTCTATTTTTTAACTGTGGAGAAGAATGGGCGCAAGAAACTCCACAGCTTTAATATAAGTAACGACATTTACATAATTATCTTTATCTTTCATGGTATATATTAAGCTATATGAGACCTAAAAAAAATGGAAAAAGAAAAATCTAAAAAACTTCAAGGCATGCCAGAGATAGGTTTTGGAATTCATCTTCGCACAATTCTTACTTCAAACCGGCAAATAACGTTTAGCACGGAAAAAAGAGATATTCCATCCCGATACAGGCAAGTTTGTAATTGTTTGCAAACTTGCCTGTAAACAAAAACCATTAAGGCGAGGGCTTCCAAGAAAACGTTGTTTTTGAATGAGTTTTATTCGAAATGTATTAAGGATTTTAAATCAAAAAATAAAGTGTTATTCGTTGGCCTTTTATTTAGTAATTTCAGCTGTTATTTTCACGATATTTTACAATTTCCTGTATTGAATATAATATCAAACATACGTCTTATTAATAAACTAAATATAATTTTATTCAGGCTATACACCGTTTCAGACAAAGAAAAATATATACCAAACCAATTGCCTTTGAATATGTAATAGTTGTCGGCCATTATAATTTTAATAATATGTAAACGTTCATTAAAATCCACATTATTGCCTAATTCGACGCTCGCGCCATCATTCAGTCCCGAGCGGAACGCCTTGGAAATCTCAGTCTGAAACGCTCGCCTTAACACCTTGCGTCAACCAATGAAAAATCTGTTGGTGTCATCCTGTAATTCGAACAGGGTGCCTAGTGTGAGTTTTGTTTACTATTCGTATTGATTCGATTACGTTTACGATAATAACGCAAATTAGTATGGCATTGGAGCAGAACGCCTCCTGGCGACATAGGTACGAGACGAGTTAAAATTTTCTCATACAAATTCTCGTTTTCGTTAACGTGATCGAATGGCGAATGGAACTCGCTCTAGGCACCCGTAACAAACCAATTTTGTTAAACGAAATGTTTCATTAAGGGAAAATAAGTGTAATTTTAAAACAGATTACTATTATTGTTTTACAGTTCAAATCTTTTGTGTGTATAAGGTGGTCTGATGTGACGTCGTATGTAAACTGGCATAATTACCTGCACACTTGAATAAACATATACCTATTATAAGTGTCGCATACGTCGCTTGCGTAGTTGGGCGCGTGACGTCAAGCGTGTGTTGTATGCGCCTGTGCCAGCCATCTGCCCGGCTCCGGTAACGCCAGGAATGTTCGTTTGTTTTGGGCGTTCCGTTTACGTTATGTTGGTGAATATGTCGTTTCAGTAGACATTTTTATATGCAACGAGAACGCTATTGCTCGTGAACCGTTATCATAATTTCCATTGAGTAGGTGTTAGTCACAAACAGGAACTCGCTATCGTTATCAAGTTGAAACTTCCACATTAATGAGTTAGCGATGCGAATGCGATTTTTTATTATGTATTTATTGACTTTTTTAAAATTATTTAATAAATGAATTTGAAATGAATGTTAACTGTGAATTTCTCCTATCTACGATAATATTATTGAGCAAAATGTATACCAGAATAATTGTTAACTTCATGAGGAATTAAGATTTTATAATTTTTAAGCATGAATTTTGTTATCCTATTTCGATAAAAACGATAAATACAACTGCAAAATTACTACAAAATGCGATGCGCCGGCCGTCCGAACGATACCTATTCTCGCAGAGTGGAGATTTGTAATAGGGCTCAAGAACGAAATGTAACACGCAACAATATATTTCATATGTTGCCCAATGTCAATTATGTCATGCAAAAAATAGAGACTACTTCGATATACCTATCGACGCAATTAAGTATATACTGGAAAACCTAGCTGATTCCTTATCATTTTATAATACATCTAATCATGTGGATAATTGCGACTTATTTGAGTTGTAAACAATGACAAATTTAATTAGGTAGGTATATACGTAGTTAGGTTATTTTTGTAAATTATTTATGAATACAGATTACACTTCTGAGCTAGCAGAAAGAAAATACCCGCTAATAATGTTAGCTAAAATAGTAGAGTTCACCCTACCATATACATAAGTAGGTATATAATGATTATTTTATCAGTCATTAACACTGATGGCCCATTACTTTACTATCATCTTATTGGGATGTAATATAATTATTGCATTAAAACCGCACTTTGAAAATGATTCGATCGAAGCTATTCCGTGCACAGATCGCAATATGAGGTTATAGTGCCTTATTTGTGGCGATTTTTCCTGAAAATACAATACAATACATTGTCGGTTGCACGAACTGAATAATATTCTCAAAAATGATGTGTGACTGATTGTAGCCCGAGTCTTGTATTACAGAAACAAATGTTTTATCTTGATTATTAAAGACTGTGAATGATATCATAAGCTATTCTAAGATTTCAGAGCTAATGAGAGGACTTTGCCATAATAACCTGTATTAATTCAAGGCCAGGTTAACAATACCTTCAAGTCGCCTTCGATAAAGATTTTTTTTACTAAAATGTTTCTTTAGATTTTTTCTTTTTAATTGCTAATGGCCAATCTCTATTACTTCGATGCCATAATCATTATTGGCAAGTAATACAGAACTCTAGAGATTATTGATACTTAAGTTTCTTCTAAACGTATAGCTCTATCACGGGGGCACTCCCCGCCAAGTCGGCACGGCCGTACCATCCTTTTCTCGGAACAGTTCAGGCCATTTTCGACCCCCCTATAACTTGGTTGTGGATAAAACTAGAAGCCTGATTTTTTTAGTAACCAAGCAGGCATTGTATAATCACGGTGTATTTCAAATTTCATTCAACTTGAACCAGTACTTTAAGAATTATAACTAGTCAAAGTTTCTTAATTTTGTCACTCACTGACTCACTGACCGATCATCAAAACTCTAAGGCACTTCTAGCAGACATAGAAGCTTCTTTAGAATACAATTAGTGTTTAGTGTATAAATCGAGGAAAAACGGTTTGGGTCCAGTTTTCTAGATACATAAATAACTTTGGAATCCTATATTAAATATATAGGATTACAAAGTTACATTTGCAGTTAATGAATCAGTGAACCAGTATATGTATAATATAATGGAATAATAGGTGTAGATAGGTACCTAGATGGTACCGGAAAGGACAAAAGTCTACAAAAGTCGACAAAAGGACTACCTATAAAAAGAAATGAGATACCATCAAAAACAAACTTGTAAAAAAACCCAAGTTTCGCAACTCAGTTCTTCTACCGACCGTAAAAAGTTGTGAGATCCATATAATACTAATTCGGTTAATTATAATTAAATTAGATTGATTAGTGCAATCGCACTAAACAATCTAATTTAATATAATATATGTATTACTTGTGAGATACATTGTGTTTTCATGCGATGGCCAAGTCAATCTATTTATTAAAAACATAGAAGATTTTTAATATTGATATGGTCACTATATGATGTTGTTAGGTTAGGTTATTAAGTAGCTAACTACTTAATTACGTAATAACTTAAGACACTGAATAAATTAACCGACATGATATTTAAGGATCTCACATTTTTTTACGGTAGAAGAACTGGGTTGCAAGACTTGGTTTTTTTACAAGTTTGTTTTTGATGGTTCAATCTTTCAGGGTGCCTAGTGTGAGTTTTGTTTACTATCCGTATTCATTCGATTACGTTTACGAAAACGAAAATTAGTATGGCATTGAAGCAGCGCCTCCTGGCGACATACGAGAAAAGTTAAAATATTGCCATAGTCTCATTTTCGTTAACGTGATCGAATGGCGAATGAAACTTTTACTAGGCACCAAGTTTTATATGTGTCACTTATATAGGGTCTAACAATATCAATAAGCGAACGTTTAAGGGGAGCATCTATACATCACACTGAGCATGCTCATCAAATTTGGTTCAAAACTACAGGCTGGTCACCGAGATAATCAACAAAACATTATCATAATTTACCAAAAAATACACCCTTTCCAAACCTGTACAGCGGTACTACACGCACACAAAGATAACCGTTGTGTCATGTATCCGTACACTATCTTTTTATCGACGCCTGCGTGCGTGTTAGTAAAGATACAGCATGTTTCATGGTGTGCATTTTTTTAATTGATTTAGTTTGTTAGAAAACAACTTTGAAAAATCACTATAAAACTGGAGCCCATTTTTTGTCATTGTATTCAGAATGATGTATTGGTACCGCCCTTAAACGTTCGCTTATTGATTTTGTTAGACCCTGTATAATCGTTATCACTGTATTCTCAAAGGAACGTCATAAGAATAAGGTAAATTGCATGCAGGCATATACGTCCGTAAGAATGGGTCGGGTCAGATGTTAAGTACTAATCTTGCGTCAACAATTGATTGCATGAGTAGGGTCATTACACCTCATCAAGAGCCGCGAAGACCTTGATTCAATCGTTACCGAGCTATTGATAGCTCGATAAACTCGAATCATTGCTCGGCACGCCATTGACTGATAGCCTCAATAGGAGGTTTTGCTACGCAGTAAGAAATGTTTCTAAAGACATTTTATATTTCCTAATTGCTTTTACAAAGGTGGTTTAATTTTTACTCGTTGGGCCTATCCGATTTGTAGTAGTTCATTTCGTTTCTTTTCCATTGATAAAATGGAGGAGCTCGTTGACGCTTTCTTTCGATATTTCATTATATAGTCACTAAATGAATCAACTATATTAAATATTTTGAGCTCCGTTCTCCGTCTGGAAGGCACGTTAAGCCTTTGGTCTCAGTTGTGTTCGTAAGATGGCACTCGTTTTAACCAACCCGAATTAGGTCAGTGTAAAGGGTTGATTCAATCTCTCTATATGCTGTTATTGTTCCTTCCTTCCTAAAGGAAATATGTTTATATTCGTTTTAAAACTTGACTTCAAAGGGAAGTCCATTAGCAGTAGGTGCCCATTAGTAGTTCTACAAGAGTTATACTAACGTGATAATACGTCATTACTCACATCACAGCTCGCTAAAGCAAGTTCCATATCAACAGTAGCGTGACTTTTATAGTTTCATAATATAGTTTCCTCACGAGTTAATATGTTTTGTAAGTACCTATATGCAACTATTAATACTTACATGCGCTCACGAATTCACGACGAAATTTTCGAAGGGGTAGCCACAAAATGCTAAACATGTAGAAATTGCACTCCCGGACACCTTAACAAACGTGAAGCCTCGGTTCTCCGCTATAGAGTGATTAAATCGTAATATGATGATATATTCCCGTCCAAAGTGATTGTTAGTCGATTCAACTGATCGATATATTGATAATTGTCAGGGAGTGTAATAAATAACTGCTCAAACATACACTACCTATACACATACTAAAGGCTCATATCTCGTCGGCGACGAGTACTATGACAGGGTTTATCACTCACTCCTTTCAGCACGCGCACGCATTATGTAACTAACTACAGACCTTAGGGTCTGCCCAGACTCCAGAGTCATGATCTAACCCATCCATGATACGATTAACATGAGCGCTCTTTAGGCAATACACTACAGTCGCGAGCAATAAACCGGAATCACTTCATCGCAGATTGCTAAAGACAAGTTTTTACCATTTTTATGCAATGAATTATATATTGTGGTATATAATTTGAAGGGTAATTTTATAAGCTTTCAAATTATATCAAAAAGATTTAATATTAATAAACCCGGCGTACGGGAGCACATGGCCTAGCAGAATGTCGTTGATGTATCATTCCGCAGTTAGGCCTCCTCCCCGACCACCACCAGGTACGAATACCAGCTCCGTTTTTGCTTCTATAGAAATCCCCGTCCATATCATACAGGACCCGCCCCCGTATGCGAATGTTTCCACAAAACAGCATTGTGCAAATCGCTCCCCCAGTCTTCTATACTCTCTGTCGACGGTCGCTACCATGCAGGCACATCCTTGTTTCGTCCGAGAACAGGACTCGACACCATTGCTCTATATCCCAATCTAAGTGATCGCGAGAAAATTGAAGTCGGGCTTCTCGGTGGGCTGGAGAGTGGAGACAATTTGGGCCCCGTAGCTGAGCTTCTTGGGGTCAAATTCACTTCTTTAAGTCTTCGTCTCACTGTCCACTTGCTAACAGCCCTCTCGAACTTCTCTGAGCTGCCGTTGGACGTCCACGCCGCCGGTTAGGTGTCGATTTCGGAGAGAAGTGGTGACAATGAATCGGTCATCTCTCACCGAAGTGCAACGCTGTCTTCCAGATCTTGGTCCCCGGACAAAGTTTCCAGTCTCCCTGAATCTTCTATACACCTTCGAGACACAAGACTGACTGGCTTAGATAAAGCTGTCGAGCAATATTACGCTGAGACAACCCTTGCTGGATTAAGATGACGATTTGAGCGACATCTGCAGGTGTGGTTTCCATTTTCTTTCAGATTCAGTGTTCTCAGTGACGTGAAAATTGAAATTCACAATTTTCACGTCACTGGGTCTGGTCCATTTTCAGAGATGCTCAGTTTTTATAGTGTTTCAGGACTCCAAAACAAAAAGTATTTTGTTGTAAAAATGTATGTTTTTTGTTTTTACGTTTCATGACGTAAGGAAAATAATCTTTGTCTGTGACATTGAAAGAAGTTGAAAGCTTATTAAATTACCTTTGAAATCATATACCACAACGTATAGTTTATTTCAACATTGCATAGAAACTGTAAAAATTTGTCTAGACCATCCCGCGGTAAAGCGATTCCGGTTTATTGCTCGCGAGTGTAGATGAGAGCGGTTAGTGCCATCGAGAACGAGCTTAATTTAAATAATAATTGTCACTGATTCAAAAATTGCAACCCTGTTCAGGTGGCTTACCATAAGCTTAAAGCAGTATTGCAGCAGTGTTGTTGCAATACTGTTTTAAAACCCACTTTTTCACAATTGCAATAACATTGCAGTCATACTGCTTATGAGCTCATCCCAATCTCAATCTCTAATAAAATATTTTTGTTTTGTTTATATAATTTTTAACGCAAATTTTGTTGCGAACAAATTACAAAAAGACAAATGTTGAAAAAATTTCCACGAGCAGGATTTGAACCTGCACCCTTCACCGGGTCAGGTGCTCTCCCAATTCAGCTCAATTGGGAGAGCACTACTACTATTTGTGTTTTTGTCAATCTCTAATGTTAGATGAATGCACCGCTAATAGGGTACTTCTTTCACTTTTACAGGCAAATGCAAGAATAAATCTCATACGGCGGGTAGATGATGATTGGCTGTACGGGAGCCTTCGCGGCGGTGCCGAAGGGTTGTTTCCCTCGAACTACGTAGAGATCAAAGTGCCGTTGGCGAACGAGTCCGCGCCTCCGGTCCGCGCGCTAGGGCTCGCCAAGGCGCTGTACGACTTCGAGCCTGCGCAGCCCGGCGACCTCAAGTTCCAAACCAACGACACCATAACAGTGCTCCACAAACTCAGCGACGCGTGGTACTACGGCCAGTGCAACGGCGTCAAAGGACAATTCCCAGCTAACTACGTCCAAATGTGCTAACAAACACTATTATAGCCCCAATTTTTATGATATTAACCACTTGCCACCGTATTATTATACTACGCTAGGTGATATGTACTGCACGAGTCTCATATCAGAAATTGCTGTTGTATACCTTTTTATGGACCCACATTGATATGGCGCGCGAAAGAAATTATTATTATTAGCAAATGAAATATCAGTGAAGTTGTTATTTGAAATTGAATAGCGATATGAATAAATACGACAACGATTTGAATTACTTGATTTCATTATGTGCAGATATATCTGTGAAGCCATGTGTGTGTACAATTAGACGTTTACTATTTTACGTTTTTTCACCCTCGATGCCATAATAAAGTAAGTAGATATTTATTTATAAGTTAGTGATAAACATGGCGCCCTTTAAACGTGATTTTAATAAAAAACATTGAAAACGTAGTGATGTAATATGACTGATTGTAAATATTAGTACTTCCATTAATTTGAACGCCCCTGCATAGAGTATATTTTAGTTGGTAACGGTTGTGTAATATGTTTATATAATTTGTATTATAGTCTTGATTTGATCTGAAATTAGGTTTATAGGTTTTAATTTGTTACTTACTTTAACCGTGAGATTGTAGCTAGACAAAGTCAACATAGCTTGTAAATATGAAACATTTTTAAAGTAATAGTTTATTTTTCTTATAATTTAATGACTAATTAAATTAGTAACCATACGCTTTGTAAGGCAAAGTGAGGATTACAATACCACAATATGTCAATAAACTGTTTTTATAATTTTATAAATTGTAGCCGCAGCTTTAAACCCTCTTGACCGTTTTTGTTAGGTCGTTGCTTGATGCTGCCTGGTGCAATAGTTTCGATGTGTATAAAATATTTACATTAAATGTTGTACATTTTTGTTAATTCTGTTTGTCAATCTAAATGTTGATTATTATTTGAAGGGACCATAATTTTAAGTGCCTTAAGTATTTTGTGTATAAAACGATGAATTTATTTATCTAATTAAACTTAATGCCAATCATTATATTGTTTTAATCAGTAGCCTCGTTCCTCCAGTTAACACATTTAATTTTACGTAGTTTCTATAGTTCATTAAAAAATATCGGCTTATTTAGTTTTTTTCATAAATGTATTATTTATTTATTATAAACTAGCTTGCTAGACTTAGAGCATAAGTATAGACATACTTAGGTGCGATGAAAGTACTCAATTTTCTAGCGTAGATGTTCTAGACGATGCTAATGCCGACTAACGCAATAAGCAAATTCACCCAAACAAAAATTTGATATTTGACAAAAAAAAATTTTAGGCCCTTTTGGAAGATTCAAAATATTTTCTTTAATGATTCAAATTAATATAATGTGGCAATATTAAGACAAAGTTTAAATATTCACAATATGTAACGAATAACTATTTTACTATAACCAGAGTACCTAATTCGAATCTCCAAGGAAATAAAAAAAAATGTTTTAGCAGACTAGCTTAATGTGACCTTATTAGACTCGGTTTATGTGAGAAATTAAGAAAGTAGTTAGTATAATAATGAGTGATGTTACATTGTTTAATGAACGATTGTAAATGATAAGTTTAATTAAACATGAATGGTTACATCACATGAAGTGAGGTTTATTATTTGAACAAAAATAATCTATAGGTCTTAAAATATTTACAATTCCTTAATTTAAAACTTAATGTCAACATACCCTGTTCACTTTTCAACCGTGGCTTTCAAAACAACAGTTCATTCTTGAGACGAGCTGACGGCAAGACATTCGGTAACATACAAAAGGCTGTTTTGTATATTCATTCTGATTATAACCTACCGGTAATATTATTGTAGTAGCGACGAGCAGGACAAATAAAGCCACCATTTACAACACGTTGAAAAGAGAAAAGAGGGCGGATATAATTTGTTTCTAATATAGAATACGTAGCATAACATACTTTAATAAAAACTAATGGTCTAGTAACACAGTCCCGATCATTTATCTAGCGCATTACAAAGAATAGCTTCTCAATAACTATTCTCAACGCCATGGCCTCCACTTAATTCTAAATTAGCGTTTCTGTAGAAACTAACGTTCACATTCAGGTACAAAACAAACATAATAGTAGCATAAGTTTTGAAATCCAAAACAGTATATTATAATTCTAATATGTTAAGAAACAAAATGTGTAAAAATGAACTTAAGAACGGGTGTAGATTTGAATATAAACAAAATTTCACAAGTAGTAAAAAGCATAAGAAATCAGAGCTGTTAAAGAAGTTGCACAAAATCAGGATAACCAACAGTTTTGCCTTACATTTAAGGGTCCATCTCACTAGGATGCCTGGGAGGAGTCACCATTATATTGAAAGGGAATGAATATAATATCGATCGACCGATAATATTATCATCGACATTTCTCCTAGGGCGTGCGCAGACGAAGGACTTATCCGTTTGCTTTATTAATTTCAGTCCTTCGTATGCGTTAGGCGATGAAATGTAAGTAAGCAATCTATTTTGACGGACAACAAAGTCCGTCGTCTGGGCAATCCCTTAATAAACCTCTTCTAGGGAAGCTAATAAATTCATATACGGTAAAATGTTTTTGTTTTGTTTATATAATTTTAACGCAAATTTTGTTGTGAACGAATTACAAAAACACAAACGGCCACAAAGATTTTTTCATATACGATGTTAATATCTTTGTGGCCTCCTAGTAAGATTACAAAGCGATACTCAAAGTCTTAGTAAAAATTTAAGATCTTAGGCTTAACATTTTATTTTTTTACAAATTTGCTAAGTAGGTACTTTGCGAACGACACAATATTATAGGTAGGTAGGTACTCTTTGAATACCTAAGTAACTTTACAACTTACCTATATGAACTGCATAAAACGCACTTAATAATGTCTGTGGTGAATTATAGAAACTAAATTAAAACAAATATTTTTTAAAATTGTAGGCTGGCACCATCTAAACAGAGTGCAATTAGGTAATAGTCGTTACCTATTTCAAATTCAATCACAATACAAAACTATGTAAAAGTTTCACGTTACTATAATGAGGAATCCTTCGTGATGAATGAATATACATAAAGCTTATAATAGTAAATATAATAGTTATACAAGTGACGCAAAAACTGCATCTCCGTTCACACTTACCACATTAGCAATGTTGGATGTAATATTGTGTTAAAATAACTAATAAAAAAAAACTATCAGATTTTATTTTGTAGCAAAAACAAATTAATAAAAAATTGATAATATACTGCAATGATAGTTTTATCTTGTAATTTCACACACAAGATTTCGCGGTCCTTCTTAATCTAAATCTTAACATTTCCATGACAGATTTGATCGTATTCGATAAGAAATACGAAATAGATTTTCTGTATGGAAATATTAATTTCGCAATTCGATTGCTAATATTTATAAAAAGTTAGTAACCATTTTAAAATTCCAATATTTAAAGTTCTTTTTTATTTATTTCCACTCTGTATTGTATTACAGTAAAATAAAGCAGTATGAATAGACATAGACGACTGCCGTTTATTGAGTTAAATGGTAGTGCACATATAAATATATATATATTTATATTAAAAAAATCTAATCGTAACTGTAATTTACTAGAATAGATAACGTTGGGCTTATCACGATGAATGCTTGTAAGCGGCAACTTAAAAGGGCGATATAAAAATTATTTTCACAACATGGGAAATTACTAAAATATCATTATTGTAACAATTCGATCCTAAGGTCGATTCGATCTGTTCCAAAAGTTTCTATCGCTTTCGTCCTCGGGGAACCTTTTACCTCTATGCGAAAACCACGTCAATCGGTTGCTCCATTTTTGACGTGAAGGAAAGACCACTTTCGAACTTACAATATTAGGTATATACATACATGTAAATAGTAGATACATCAATTACATAAACTATTAGATGTATCTGAAGTAATGTTTACAAGTCGAAAAAGGATTTTAAAAGATATCTGCTGCAATAAAACTTATTAGTTAAATTAACATACAATACAAGTTAACCTAGACTGGAACGATAATATGTTTACAATATGGACAGCCTCAATTTCTGAAATAAGTTTTTTTCATTAACGTTAACATTGTTTGCTACTTTACAACTTTGATATCACTTAAATCATTATTATCTATTTATTAATTATCATTTTTCTTACTATAGACAAGTTAACATTTGCGTTTTAAGCAAATAAAAGCTTTCAAATATTCTTAACACGTATTCTATACACAGAAAGCAATTAACAATAGGTACCATTAGATTAACATATGTCTGTATTTACAAAATCGCTTACAATTATAATGGTAAGCTGCACATTTTACTTATAACTTCAGTTGTTGGATGGGAGCCGTGGCAATGGCCATGCACACTGAATAATTACATTTTATTTTAAACATTATTGAAAAGTACAATTCCTGTTTGAAGGTAGAGAAAACGCGGTACTCCCGCTGCTTGCTACCCGTTTGATTACCCTAGGAGCACGTTTAAAAGTACCTATGTTATACGTTTTTTCCTTTTTTATAGTGGAGAAAATGCGTAAGAACCCCCAGAACTGCGAGGTATGTGGGACTCACCCATCAAATTGCTTTTACTTCTTAACTCGTTCAAGCAGTGTATGATGAAATAATGCTATTGGTGATTTGTTTCTCGAACGTCGCTTAGTAATCTCGCACAGCTCTGGTGGAATGGCAGGCTGTAGGCGAACGGGAGGGGATACCTACTAAAAACTTCAATAACATCCAATTACCTACATATCGCAAAGGCGAATTGTGGCCGCGGCAAGCGCCAAGAAACTTGTAGTACCCAAACCTCCTTGATACCACGGTAAGTACCTACCCACTACTTTCATTCTGTGGTGCCCCTTTTTTGAAGCTTGACGGGGTGAGAGGATGCCTTCGCCTTAAAAGCCCTTGTAACATCTCTTGTCAGTTCTCTGCCACGAGGATGGCTCGGACCACGACAGCAAGCACCAAGTTCCACCCCTACTATTGCGTAGTGCAAACATGGGGCCACGTGCAAATAGCGAGTATTCCTACTACGAATCAGTCTACGTCTGTAACGCGTGCGTGCGTGCCGGCCGCTGTCACATCAATATGCTGGAGATGTGTCGTCACTTATTTTATTCATTTACTAATTAACATTTTATTTGATATTTACAGATCAACGGTAGCCTATAATAAAAGGCTTTGCTTGTGGCGATTAATCAGGCCTGTATATAGGTATTCTAGGTACAAATTCTATAAGAAGTACATACTCCATCATGGACGAAGAGTCGCAGTGCTGCTTCGTGAGGCGCCAGCGAAGGCCTAGTTTGTTGTACAGGCGACTGTTCTCCCACTCTAACAATTTGTTCAAGGAGTGTTGGGTCTGGAATATGAAAAGAAATTTGATATAAATACAGGATGTCCGATCTTTTAACGTAGATTCTGTGTCAGTATCTAGTCCCAAAATATGAAAAGAAAATGTTTAATATAATAATAATAATAATAAAGTAAACATGCTGAAACAAAATAATAAATATAATAACATTACCAACAATTTATTTAGTCACAGTAATCAGTACTGCTTACAAATTGACAAATTAGGAATA